>CM062291.1:475374227-476003001 GCA_031216915.1 Pictodentalium vernedei
TAGACGGATTCAAGATTATGGAAGTCGATAGAGATATCGAGAGAGTTAGTTTAAAAAGAAAAAGAAAAATTATAAAAAAATAACGTCATTTTAGTGAATTATAATAAAATAAATAAATTTAAAAAAAAAATATACACATTTATGAATAAGAAAATAGAGATATCTGTACAAGGTGTCGTCTTACCTAACAAACCCCTATCCAACATCAATCTGTCGAAAGTGGCGAAGGATTTGAAAATCAAAGATTTTCTAGGCGTGTTTTCCAGAGATGCCTTGCTGAAGAGAAGACCTCGACAATCTTAATGCGGAATTTTAAATCTAGATGATTTATCAGGTGAAGGCACTCACTGGGTGGCGTGGTTCAAGAACGGGAAGAAGAATAATTATTATTTCGACAGCTACGGAATTTCGCCGCCGAAAGAAATAAAGAACTATTTCAACAAATCGATGGTTCGTTACAACACGGAATGAGTGCAATCGCCAGATCAAGTATGTTGTGGTCACCTGTGACTCTACGTTCTCAAGAGATGGTCTGAAGGAGATCGGTTTCAAGACATTCTCAATGATTTAACTTAGAGAGAGATGGTTTTTTATAGTATATATATATAGGTAAAACAATTATTTAAAAAAATTAATCGAATAAAAACGAAAAATAAAAATAAGTGAAATAATTCATTTTTAATAAGCTGCGTTTGAAATATATTTTAAAACAAAAACCTCAAAACAACATGCCAGTCGATAAATTTGGTAGAAGTGATGACGAAAGTCAACCCAAAAAGAAGAGGAAGACGCTCGAAGTCGGTGATGGTTACGACATTGCCAACTTGGACGAACGTTACGTTCGGAGATATGAACCTCGAGAGGAACCTTTGAACATGAACGATAAGAAGCTCTACAATCTTCCCGAGCTGATAGATCTCGCAGATGCTGCGACTAAAAAATACGTCGACAGGCGGAATGCAGATTTCAAATGAATCATGTTAGATAATTACGTGGATAAAGTCATGACCGACGATCTTGATCTGAAATCTAAACATTTGGTGAGCGTCGCGAATCCCATAGATTCCACTGATGCTGCGACCAAGAAATACGCGGACAACTCTCACGCACGATTCAGTGAACATCTGAGAAGTAGATACGTTCAGAAAACGATGCACTCAGAATTGAATGCCAATTCTAACAAGACAACGAACGTGGCCACTCCCACGAATCCCAAGGACGTGGCGACCAGACACTACGTAGATCTGGAATAGAGAAAGTCTGACAGACGAGAAATGAAATCGGATCTGAATGCGGGATTCAACAAGATATTGAATCTGTCGAAGGTCGACGATGTGGATGCGGACTCAACCGCGGTCAACAAGGGCTACGTAGATTCTGCCGTGATACGATCACAAGAATATGTACAATCGCAAGTGCATGATCTCTACCTGAACAAACAATCTGGTGGAACCATGGATGGTGGCATCAACATGAACGGTCACAATTTATTCGGTCTTGATCACAATCCCGAATTCGATTCCAGCACAGTCAGCAGGAAGTATGTGGATGACAACTCAGTCTGGAGAAAGGGCGACATCATGGAAGGTAAACTAGACATGGGCGGACACGCGCTCACGAATCTACCAGATCATGTGAACATGACGGATGCCTGCACCCTGATTTCAGTGGTGGAAAGAGTCAAACACGCTAGACAATTGATCACCGTGTGGGCCGAGGAGGCCGGCACCTTAGAGGAGGGAAAAACCGAGTGGTCTTTCGGAAACGGAGGTAGCAGATCGCAACATGGTCAGGTGGGATATCCCATTAGGAGGTGAAATCATATGAATGGGTCTGGCTTCCATGGATTTGAATGACAGAGCGGTCGTCAATCTTATGGTGAATGAAGTAGAGAGTGATAAGAGATACAGCGTTGAAAAGACTGAGAATCAACACGTGATTGTTAGCACGTTCGGCATGCCTCTCAAAGTGAACGCCGGAGACAGGATTAATTTCGTTACGAAAACCAATAATCCCGTAGCCGCCACTTCCGTGGTGAGTCTACTGATCGAACTAGATCCTTTGAACAAACAGTGAAGGCATGGAAATAATTAATTAAAAATAATGAGTGATTATTAAAAACAAAAAAAATGTAATGAGATTTAGTAAGATGTTCAATCTCTCTAGATCTCATTACTTTATTTTTTTTTTGTTTTTTTGTTTTTACTCATTACTTTTTTATTTTTTTTATTTTTTTTTTTCACACACGTCTCTCATCGAATGATCGACATCTTATTTCCATCCGATTCGAATTGTAATTCTCTGTCTGACAGGACCAGGGCAAAGGCTTCAGTTTTTCTTGGCACGTTCCTATCGAATTGCATCTTGATCTGAATGTCTAAGATGCTACTCTTGAGTCGTTCACTCTGTTTACTGACGTCGAATACGAACATGGGATACATCGACTTGTATTCGTCGGGAGATATGTTACGGTTGCTCATCAATTCGTCTAGACCGTGATACTTCTTTCTAAAATCAGCGGCATCACCGTACAGTCTGCAGGAATCATTCTTGTCGAACGACGTGTTGTAATCGATTGCTGGATATCTCGTGGCATTCAGAAACACTTGCATGTTTCTCAAATTGCAGTGATCGAACAGCGATGCATTCTTATCCTGAGACCCGTCCCTATTGGTCTGAAACGCAACCACGATGAAACGCAGTCTCTGAGAAGCGGATTTCACCGTCAGTCTCCAATTGAAGTGATTCGTGGAGAGTGGAATGCTAGCCGTGTCGCACTGTGTCATTCTAAGTCCCACAGGTAATTCACTCTTGGATTCTATGATCTTGTAGAGATGCGTTTTCTTCCACGATCGAAGGCTCCATGTGCAGAACGAACCACGATATTTTGTGTACAGTTATCTTACCCGCATCGGTCACAGTGAGTCTCACTATTGCATAGTCATTTCAATGTCAGATTGTGTTTGAATCCGTACATGATCTTGTTGCAATCGTCTGTGAATCCGAAGATGTGTTTCAAAGGTATCCTGAATGAAAACATTCCTTTAGGTCTGTGCGTCTTGACGGCGTAGTCGAATATCGCGACGGCGCCGGCGCTAGCAGAGCCGACGGTGTCTTTCATCCACAACTGATCTGGATTTTGAAACATCATCCGGATACGTCAAGAGTCCGAACATCGTGGTGGCCTGACCGGGATGAAACACAGATTCTATCTCTTGTCCGGATAGCAAGTATTTTATATTACTGAATAGATGCATGATGCCATTATTGGCTAGAGTAACCGTGTCGTCGTCGGCGTAGTCAGTCCCATCTTCCTTGGTGAGACGTCCCTGCACCACTATGTAACTCTCTCTAGGATGGACGAACAGATCTTGGGTTTCGACATTGATTCTTATCTCTTCCGCATTGTTCAAACTCGTTCCCGTTATCGGTTCGTATTTGTGAACCTCGTATTCTTGAATACTTTCATCTTTCACTATGCTTTGTGCGATATCTAGTATATTTGCCATTTTTGAAGGGTTTTTGTTTTTTGTTTATTAATTAGCTTGCTTTTTTATCTAAAAATAGTTTTAATTATTTTTTATTATTATTTTTATCTCCTATATATATATAAATGTAAACAAGAAAATGTTAAAGAGAGTAAATAAAAAAAAAATTGTTTTCTTATTAAAACTTCGTCTTCTGCAATTGTTATTCGTAAAACTTTCCGATGATCTCTTCTCCATCCAAAGCTTCGATTTCGTAAATCACCGGATCGGTGTGAAATATTTTAATCATCACGAAGATTTCCGAGGTCCATCGAGGAGTATAACCCTTTTCGAAGTGCTTCTTATAAGCGTAGATTCTCACTCGATCGCCGACCGCAAATTTCGGCGTTCTAGACTTCTTCCTGATCTTAGATCTCTCAGGATATAGATTCGCGTAGACTCGTTTTTCCTTTCGAGTATCGCTAGCTTCCACGGGAGTCATCTTGATCGATCTGTGTCGCGTGTTGTTGTAATCTTTGACCAGACCGTTCAGAACGTATATGTATTTCTTAGTCAAATTCGCCGTGAAGTATCTGTGCATCTTTTCCTTCATCGTTTGATTCCAATGTTCCACCACGCTGGCTTTCTCTTCGTTTTCGATCGAGTAGAGGTCGACTAATCGACAAACGTGCTTGTTGTAGAATTCCTTTCCCTTGTCCACCCACAATTTATTCAGTTTTCGAGAAGACGAGTCGAACACGCTCTTCAGAGCCTCGGCGACGCAAAGTCCCGATTTATTCTTCAAAGCTCTGATCCAACCGTATTTGGAAAACACGTCGATGATAGATATTTGACGCCCTCGTTCCACCTCGAAAACGATCTAATTTTGACTAAGTCGGCGGACCAAATGTCATCCAAACCCTTCATGAACACCCTTCTCTTTCTAAATTTACGCACGATGGGTTTGTGTAACTCCTCGGCCAATTCGCTAGTCAATAATCATTTCTTCTTCTTTTCCGATGTGATTTTTTTTTGAACGCCCCATCCGAATCGACATTTCACACCGATCAGATTGCGAACCAGCGAATGTTCTATCTTCTCTCTCCTAGTCGGATTAGATATACCTCTCAATTTCGCCAATATGTTTTTATCGCAGACGTCGTAGCGAGTCTTGGTGTTGGGATGTCTGGCGTAGCACAGATCATGATCATACGCGGCCGCGTCCACCCTATTCACGGGTTTGCTCCAAGATTTAGGAGTCAGATCGGCGTTGAGTCTCTTGTTCAATTTCGTTCCTGGTACCATGAAACTGTGACCCAGCAGATGCATTTCGAAAGGTAGATTATTGATCATTTTATTCACGATGCCTTTACCTTTGCTCGTGTTCTTTTTTTTTTGATGAATCAAGTCTTGATCGAACCACACACGTCGCAAATTCCGCGAAGCATCTGTCTGTCATTTTTAGTTCATACTTCTCGAGAATTACTCGTCTCGGTAACTCTCTTACACTTTACGCAATACATTTTTTGAGAGTTATTTAAATTAATTTCGTTTCTATGTTATATATAAATTTAATATTTCTTTTTTCTGTTCTTATTATATATATTTTTTTTCAATCGCTGCTCTTGAGTTCTATCAACTTACCGAATTCCTCCCTGGCCTCTTTCCTCCCCTTTTCCATGAGAGAATCCTTCATCTCTTCCTTGATGATCTGATGAGTCTTGATTCTCACGGCTTCTTTCATGGCATCGTATTTCGTTTTCTCGCTCAATATCATGAAGTATTCTCCATCCGATATCCTACCATCTTTCAACGCCATCGAGATCATTTCGGATATCGTGTTGATCTTGGAGTTGGCCAAGACATGAATCTTTTCGTGTTTCCTTGCCTTCATATATAATTTCCTACTCAAAAAGTTTCCAAGCGTGCTAAACAATCCGGCGGCGAGAGCCACTCCTTCTATGGTCAACACGATCGGAATACTGACTGCGGTCAACAACAATCTGATGCCGGCCGCATGTAAACCCATGGAAATCGTGATGAGTGTCATGTCGACCGTGTTCACGAATTTCAGGAAACGCGAATACTTTTTCTTGAGAGAATGGCGAGAATCCCTCTTTCGAGTCAGATACAATTGGATTCTACTGATTTGATCGATGCGATACCTCTCTCCTCTTTCTTTCTCTTCTAGCGACGGCGCCGTGGGCAAAACGCCGTTCAGCTTCTCATCCTCGTCGTCATCTAACGTCGGATACAATTTATTTCTGATTCTCATTTTTGTGTTTTTTTTCTTTCTAATATTAGATAAAAAATTTTAGGTGTGTATTTATTTTATTTTCTATTCTCCCTTATTTATATCAACGAGAAAACTTAGACGTATGCTTCCTTCAGCAATAATTTCAGGATGCATCACTTGTCTTCTAAAGTCAGACTTCTACGCACCAATTTCAGTTCTTCCGAAACTGTGGGCTTGTCTCGATCCTTACAGAAGACTAATCTCCTCCAAAGTGCGATCACTTCGTCGATTCGAACGCGTTCGAACGCCGGTTCGAAATACTTGACGACCATATCTTCCCTTTCCATCGTCAGACATGAATGATCCTTGTGATCGAAGTCTAGATGATCCCGACATCCGATGTATCGTTCTAACAAGAGGGGACGTAGTTCTTCGTTCACACAGATTGCGTATGCTCTCATCAGCATGTTTAAAAAAAACCTTGCTCTAATAGTTTGGGAAGCGTTCATGATTTACGTATTTTTTATTATCTATTCGATTCGATATTTATTTTTTTAAATAACTATTTATTCATATTTTTTTCTCTCCTATATATATCAATCACTTTCTTATTTCATCTCGACAAAACCGATTCTATCACTATTCGCCCCACAAAACTCGCGAGGTGAATCGACAAATCGGATTTTCGCCGATCGGATCGCGCCCTAGACCGTCCGAAACGCGATCGCGAACGTGGCGGTGTCCCAGAAACGGCAAACCGTCTTTTTTCAATGTACCGGAGGCCGAAATCGATTTTTAAAAAAATCCTCGATGAGTAACTGCGCTTTACGCTCACTTTCACCGTTGGCGAACGTTGAGAAAACGTTTTGAGGTCGATTTTTCCTGTCCTAGAATCGGCAAATGGGGTTTCGCCGATCGGATCGCACTTTAACCGTTCAAACAACCGTTGGCGAACGTCGGTGTCCCAGAATCGGCAAACCGCTTTTTGATACTGTCCTGGACTCGGCAAAACGTTTTTTTGCGCGCGTTCACCAACGATAGATCGATGGTCTAATCCACGATGGAAACGTCAACAAAATTTTGTAAAGTACATTTCCTTCAAATTTCGTACATTTTTTCACTTTTTGAGCGATGTGTCGAATCTACGCGTTCGCCAACTGGTGTTTGAACGTGAAAAGTGCGATCTGTGAGCCTCAAAACAATTGCCGATTCTAGGACACCATGAAAAAATGACATTTTTGCACTCTGTACACGATTTAACACTGAATCCCTATGGCGGTACACGTACATGTACGTGTACTTGTACATGTACTGTACAAGCTGTCCTGGAATCGGCATTTATCACCTACTCGGGCGGATGTTGTCGATTGGTTATGTAAAGGGCTGGGTAGTTCTCGGTGACTACAATCACAATTGTCATCTCAAATAGTAAAGCGATATGGAATCCGCCACACGCAAAAATGATTCTCACTCGAAAAATGTGCATAATTTATAACAGATTTCGTATTTTGCCGAAAGCGTCAGTAATCTTTTCAGTTGTAACCGGGAGAAGGTTGGGTTTGCCAGAGAGAAGACCATGTACTCTCTTGACTTGTGATACGCAGTCAATCTCTTCTCTCTCACATCGATTGGGGCCCCAGGTTTCCTCAAGATACACACAGCTCCTTATATTTTAAGAACAGATGAATCAACATTACTAAGTTAATCTTTTGAAACAAAAATACAAGAACAATTTAAAACAGTTCCAGAAGTGTCATCTTCAAATGTCATTCAGCAGGACACAGAACGCCAGCCGACGGAAAGATGTGCCAAGCACGTTTACAACTCTCAGCTAAAATCTCTAAACGTTAATAAAACGATTTCACACAATAATTGTTTCATTGTCGGGTTTCGAGGATCTACTTTTTGAGTTGTTTATACATTTCTAACTAGAAGACAATGTCCAGGAACGGAAAGAAACTGTGTGATATATACTGAATGTATAACTGCTTCATTTTTCAACTGCTGAGATATTTAATTACACTAACAGACAGCTGTCTCAATAAAATTACCGTTACAACCATAGCTCAGTGGTAGACTGTTGGACTTCTATGCTAGAGGTCCCGAGTACGATCCCTGCCTGGGACGACCCGCGTTGTGTCCTTGGGCAGGGCACTTTATCCCGGTTGCCTACATTGGGGGCACGATGACGCCATATACTGAGGGGTACTGCACGCAGATGGTGCACATGTCTCCAACTGCTGTAACCCTGCTTGGGCAGAGCTTGAATACAGTTAGAATGTTGTGGTGAGGAACTGACAGCTGCTCGTCGATGCTCGGTGGTTCTCTCCGGGTTCTCCAGCTTCCTCCACCCGTAAAACTGTCACGGTCATCAGCCATTGTGTGCATAAGTATGTGACCTTAAACGCCAATAAATAAATAAATAGTTACAGCCACGATTTATCTTGTCAAACTGTTTCCAAATAGGACGGGATGTGGTCACGTGATCCATTGGGTTAAATGTCCACTTGTATTCTTATTGCCTACCATTTTAGATACTGGGCACCCGTGAATTTCTTAAACCATTACACAGCAAAACTGTAAAAAAATAGCCAAAGCTATTCATAAGAATCACACTTCAATTTTTCTATTTTCCATTTTTGCACTCTCAACGCATAGGTTATGGCCTCTCTTTGAAATGGGCCCATCGAGCTCATGTTAACTAGGGTCATAGGCCCTGTTGTAAAACAAAAAATAAAACATATTAAGTTATTCAAGAAATATTAGGTCATAGTATTGTCATCTGTCATTAGAATGTGGGAAAGATAATAATCCCATCAAATTAAAGTGACACGTGACTGGTTAAGCCAATTATATCGTGGTCCAAACGAGAGAGTAATCCAACCCATCTCTGTGTGTCCACAAATACCGTTTGGAAGAATGTTGACCCAGTAATACCATCAGCTAACCGAAGACTCCATTAAAGATGACAAAAATTAAAATTAATGTTGATGTGATATTTTAATCCAACAGAAGATTATTAGAATTGACGAATCAGAATTCGCTTCATACTGATGACTATCTTCGAATTATCCGTCAACACAAAGTTACGATATCCATATTTTATGAAAAGTATTTAGATAACTGAACACGCTGGTTATGGGAGATACATTTCTACTTATTCCTGATAGTATGGGCTACAGATTAAATACACCAGCATTGAATCATCAGTCAACATACAAAATTTGCGCCATATCTGCTGGCTAAATGCCAGCTTTGCAATGCTCACTTACTTTGAACTAATTTTGGTCCAAGCAGGCCCGGGAAGTTGGAGACTATTGTATACAGAGAATTTCGAACAAGTCCACAGTTCATATTGAAATTTACAACATCGAGCTTTAGCGAGCTCCAGGCCTAATTTATATGACAATACAACATCGAGCTTTAGCGAGCTTCAGGCCTAATTTATATGACAATACAACATCGAGCTTTAGCGAGCTCCAGGCCTAATTTATATGACAATACAACATCGAGCTTTAGCGAGCTCCAGGCCTAATTTATATGACAATACAACATCGAGCTTTAGCGAGCTCCAGGCCTAATTTATATGACAATACAACATCGAGCTTTAGCGAGCTCTAGGCCTAATTTATATGACAATACAACACCGAGCTTTAGCGAGCCCCAGGCCTAATTTATATGGCAATACAACATAGCTTTAGCGAGCTCCAGGCCTAATTTATATGACAATACAACATCGAGCTTTAGCGAGCTCCAGGCCTAATTTATATGACGAGTTTTGTAAAGTTCAATATAAACTGAGGACGAGTTGAAGATTCTATTCATTATATGATCCACATAACAACACAAAATACTCTTTATTGAACAGGAAGCAACTAGGGCTCTCATGATTTTTTAATTTCGGAATCGATTAATCGTCGTAAATAATCAATGATAATCGATTGATCGTACCTAGATGACCCCCATCTCCTTCTCTTTGAAGTCGATAAAAATGAATTTGAAGTCAGTTGACCTATCTCAAGTAAACAACGAAGACGATCCTCTTTTAATTACATTCAAAGCGTTGATGTTCTGAACTTTTGAACTGTCAGTGCAATAATCAAGACCGGTCGGCAGTTGTGAAGTTCGCAACTGCCGACCGGTCTTGATTAATACACTGACGGTTCAAAAGTTCAGAACATCAAAGCTTTAATGAATGTACCTGGAAGACAAATGCTTCCAATAGCTTCATGGGGTTTAACATCGATGTTCTTAACTCTTTACCATTAGAAACAATAGTTTTTTCAACATATTTTCTTTTAATTATTAAACGTCTAAAACGGGATGTAATTTACCGATTATTCGACAACGAAAAATACTAATCGATTTCGCCATGACCGATCAACAATCGATTAATGGATTAATCGTGACAGTCCTAGAAGCAACCAGTACCTTATTTTAAGCCTGAGATTACGTTGCAACTTAAGATTTATTATACGTCTGTTCTATGAAATCGCCATATTCAATAACACCAAACCGTGCGTAAAATAAAAATCTGTTTCGCACAATGCGCCGAACGGAAATCATTGACGGACTATTTCTGGATGACACGTCATCTGTCAAAACTTAACATAATCCCGCCTACTTGGAATGTACGTTTGACATACATTCTTGAAAGCTGTACCACTGCAGTTTAAACCAAGCGATAGTGTTCTGACGAGTTATCGCGCCGCCGAAGGTTCACGCAGAGTGTCACTTTCCGTACATTATAAAATCAGGACTTGGAGTTTCACTCTGTAGATATATGAAACACGAGTCAAACAGTATCCATCCATATTCTTTCTAAACAGACTGAATGAATAATCTTCAGTTCATGTTTTTAGTGTTCTAACAAAGACAATAAACTAAATAAAAACGCCTTAGTGAAAAGAATTACTTCTAAAGTTTAGAAGGGAAACCTCAGACTAATCATTTTTACCTGCATAATGATGATGACAAATTAACTAAATATGCATGCAGTGACGCACTTTGATTGTCGGTAGTACAAAGAGTTGAAACGCACGTATCATGTTTGACCTATTTTTAAATCTACCCCGGGAATTCTCCCCAAATCATGTTTGTATTTTGTAAACAATAGCAGATGATTGATCACCCGAAACTGAACCGACTGTGAAATAAACTAGGAAAATGTCTCAAACTGAAGAATATGGTCAGTTTAATGTGTTTGACAGTAGTGAGGAAGAAAGAGACTCGATATTTCAAGGGGAATCGGGGAATAATGAAAATCCAGAAGAGTATGAGTAGTGGCAAAGTTCCCTGGGTTGTTATTTGAGCTCTGAGATAGAGAATGATGTTGACAAATGCATGGAAAATAAATGTTATGGCAAATTTCTGCCAAACAATATGCTTACAAAACAACATAAATTTGCAACAAATGACATAAGGTCCTTAAAATTATACATAACTCAACTCTAATAAAAACAAAAACACTGTGCAAAAAATAAACAAAATTCTGAACAGATTCCAAAATGGCTCTTAGATGCACCCAGACATGAATCAGTGGAATTAGACATCTTAATTGGAGGATTTATAATCACTGCTACAAATTGATTTCTATGCCTATGAACCAGACATGCCATTTATCGTGGAATACAAAGACATTTGAAGTAAATGGACTATCCTTGCAAAATTTTATTTGACGATGAATTCTCAGTTAGCCGGGATGTTCTCAAAGCTCACTGTAAAGAATTGAAGCAGCAAGGTCTTGGGAACTAGCAAACGAATCAGATGGGTTGACAGCAGAGGAAGAAGAGAAGATCTGAAAATCTAAATCGCTTTCTACAGAGGTTCCGGAATTATTGTTAAATTTATTGTGGTACAATATTACAAACTTAATGGGATTCAGAGGTTCAGATGAAAGCTATCAACTGAAGTGGGGGGATATTACATTAATAACAGACAGCTCTGGCCAAGAAAGGCTTGAAGTTAATGAATGGCTCACAAAAACCCATGACTGAAACACTTCGACACATCATTTTGCTCCAAAAATATTTGCGAGCCCAAGTCGTTCGAGATGTGTGATAGACGCATATAAATTATTCAGACGGAACCGCCCTGAGCATGATGCTCCATTCTATATTGCTGTAAATACTAACTGCAGAGTTTGTGACAAAGCATTATAGTTTAAGGCTTAACCAATTGGCATCAATAAGTTGAAAACAATGATGCAGTGAATTGCTACAAAGGATGGCTTACATTCAAGAAAACAAATCACTCGCTGCTAAACAATGATGTGCAGTAATCTTCTTCATGCAGATGTTGCATCGACTACAATAATGTAACTCTCGGAGCACAAAAATGTTGCAAGCATAAATAATTACGCAACGGCATCTCATAACCAGCAAAAAGAGACGTGTGATATGTTGCAGGTCGCTGCATCATCATCCGCATGAAAATCAACTGAAATAGCACCGCTCCCATCATGTGAAAAAACAAGTAATAGTAGTACATGCAGTACTAGTTCGACACCTCATAGAAACCTAGTTAGTGGACTATTTTCTGACGCCACCATCAATGGCGGAACATTTAATATTAACTTTAACATTTCGTTTCAAACATCACCACTTAGAAAATTCAGAAGAATCATACCAATTATTGATTCTGATTCAAATTGAAGTTTAATGCTATGGCACTTACAAATTATCAGTTTCTTTCTAAAAAAGGAAATTGTTGACACTCGTTAACATACAATGTGAATGTACCTTCTTTAAATTATATCTTGTGTCAATTGGGAAAATATACGTATTTGTTTTTGGGGCTGGACTTTTTGACGAAAAATACATTTTGCCGTAAGAAAATTTAGGACAGTTCGTTGAACTTTTGGACATCTCACCATAAAAAGCCAGTCATTTTGCCGGAATTTTGGACACGTCGCTGAGAAAAGACTGGTTGCCTGAAAATTTTAGGCAGTTGGCCAAAAGTAAATTTTTCGACGATATGTCTTATATTTAAGGCAAAGTATTTTTGATGCCTCCACGACTAAAAGTCAGGGGTATAATGTTTCACCCTGGTCTGTCCCTTCGTTAGTCAGCAATAATGGTACACGGTTTGTCCGCCTAACTCCTCTTATAGTTTTCAAGCCAGACCCTTTTTATTTTTTCTGGTTATTTTACACCAAAGGTGTGCATACTGCAAGGAATTTAATTTTGTCCAATTCTTCACAAAATTGCAGGTTACTGAACTTAGTCGTAATCCATGTCTCGGCAGCGATGTCCACACATGCGTTTTCCGGGTAATAAAAATAATCTTCAGCAAAACTGTAATTTATAAAACACCAGGTTGTGCTTCATTAATTAAATTTTAATGATTATTCCTCAAATCAGAGTTTGGGATCTGATATCATTGTGTCTGTGGAAATATTGTCCACCAGAGGAAAATGTTGAATCCACACCGACAATAATGTACAGTGACTTTAACTGTGTATATACTAAATATCACGATATTGTTTAATGCCGCTCTGAAAAAGTATTGGTAGTAGATTCGCTCATATATTTTAAGAATTAATTGTATTAAGAAACACATTAAAATTTCTTAAAGCATATCAAGTTCTGTAAAAGAATGGAAAAAATTTGCAATTATATTCTTTGAAAGGCGCCAACAACGCTTAACAATGAATAATACCAAAATTATTAGCAAATATATTATAAAAATTAATTGTACAGTGGAACCCTGTTAATTGAAAAGCCACTTTGCCAATGGAAATTATTCAATTAACAGGAGTATTCAATTAACAGGGATTGTGTCACTTTCCTGTATTCTAGAGATAAACTTAGCATTTATTCTATTATATCTTGTTTGACAGAGCTCCATGAGCTCCGGCAAACAAGATATAATAGATTAAATGCATGTATTGTATGTACTGAGGCCAAATACGTCCATAATTAAAGGTAAACTGGGGAGAGTCAGGGTAATTTCTCGACATGTTACAACATGTTTTTATTCAATTAACAGGAACTTACTCTAAAATCTATTTTCAATTAACAGGTATAATTTGTACTGGAGGTATGGTAATTGGTTTTGTGTTGGGAAATCATATTCAATTAACAGGGATATACAATTAAGAGATATCCAATTAAGTGGGTTCCATTGTATTAAGAAATACATCAAAACTTATGGTATATTAAGACCGATAAAACAAAATCTTGTAATTTAGCAAGTATTCATTGTAAGGCATCAGTGTGCTTAACCAGGAATAATCGCAAAATTGTAAAAAAAAAATAAATGAAATTGTTAAAATCGTCCAACGAATTGCAATAAAAGTTGTGCACAGATACATGATAAGAAGTTTTGTCAAGAAACATATTTGAAATATGTGCTTATGTTGTACATTAAAAAAATGCTATGCTAGCTATTTATTATTATTTGATAATGAATAAGTATCATTAAATTTATTTTCCATCCTACATTTTGATGATTTTCAATCCCTTGGCCGACAGTTTAGGTAAGATTGCATGCGGATGATTCGGCTTGCAAAGGAAACGTCCATATCCCATATAAAGTTACATTTTGTTACTTTTAAAAAGAAATATTGGAAGAATGGTCCTTTTTCAATATTTGCTGTTCCGGTGAACTGTCTTTTCTGACAAAATGTACTTTTAGAGAAAAGTCTAGGATTCCTTGTCATGTTGAGCTTTTCTTTCTTTTCAAATTTATGGACTTTGGTTACCGGTACTCACTTTTTCAGGAATTTTACAAATTTAAAAATCAGTATGTAAAAGCGAATAGAAAATCAGAAATTAAATCTCACATGGTCCACAGATTTTTGATACAACATTGAACCAGCATTTCACTTGGAATTCCAAATTATAATTTTAATTTCAAATTTTTACAAAAAAAATATTTTGAATCCCAAATCCACAAAATGACAAACTGAATTCAAAATTGAAAACACAGATTATCTGTGTTTGACACAGCAGATTGACAGACAAAAGAGTTATGCAGTCTATAGTTGCAAATCTAACAAAATTTTAAGATTTAAAAATGTTAAAATAGTGAAGTTTGACTGTCACCAAATATTTTAAAATATGTACTTATTGACAAAACATTCTCTTCCAAGGAGTCAACTCTTGATTTCAAATTTAAATACAACACCATGAGCACACTACTTTTTTGATTTTGAATTCAGACCATTTTTGTTTTAAATTTGAAATTCAGAATCAAAATTGGAATTCCAGGTGAAACACTGCTATCAATGTCAAATCAAAAATGTGGAGACCATGTATGGTTAAATGTCGGACCTTCTGTTTGTGTGCTGTTGATGGAATCGGTGAAATTCCAGAAAAGTCTGGGAAAATTGGGTAGACAGTAGTTCTTTGAATGGGTAAAACTGGATTGTAAAAATGAATGAAATATGCAGTCTAACCATAGTTTAGAATGCTAGCCAGTATGTAATCCATCTGTTTCATTATTTTGATATCCAAGCAAATTGTGATGTTGTTCAATAATCATTCCATAACATTCCAATTTACTGAATTAAGCTCTGTGGAAACACGCAATCCGACAACTTTGTTTCTCCGAAAGTGTAAACCACATCTCGAGACTTGAAACAAGGCAAACGTTTTAGAAAAGAACGTTTTATGACACATTTTACAATGATCCATTTTATACAGCTTGTGAACTAAATCATCTCAAATAGTTCCATGTTTTGGAAGATGTCGAATGACACAATAACATCAAATAGAAGCGAAATTGAACAACAATTACAATTTTTGTAAAAGCGATAGTTAAAAATAGTCACACGGGTTTCCCTCGCAAATTTGGTTGGCGAATAAAATCAAATTCTTTTTGTAGATAGTTGTCGTATGAATTGCTGAGTGTCCATCTAATAATTGTTTTTATATATAGACGTGAAGGATGTATAATAAATACAGAACGACACGCTCGTGTGAATGGGTTAATCGATATGGCACTCGTGCCACCGCAGAAGGATAAAACTCGAGGCCTGCGGGGTCTCCTTCTATCCTTCCGCGCTGGCCCTCGTGCCATATCAATTAACCCATTCACATGCACATATCGTTCTGTGAATGAGTGGACAAAGTGTCCACTTCGGGAAATCGGTTCCGAAGAGATTGATATCTACGTAATGACACAACTTTAATGAAATAATTTTCAAATAAACATCAACGTTTGTCACAGACAAGAGAAGTTTATCATTCCTCTTCCTCGAGTCTGAATCTTCGTTTATGTAACCGGAAGATGGGTTGCATCATGCAATGAATGCCGAGAACACGCTGCTATTTCAATACTCACATGTAACTATCATAAACGTACATATTTCCCAAAATATATATATACTTTATCCAACGTGGTAAACTTTCGATCGTGAATAAGTTATCCTCAAAGCAAACCTTCCACAGATAACGCATTTACACACATGTGACTTCATCATACCCATAAGGAAATCACCACAGGGCACTAATATTCACAGTTACAAGGAGAATGTGAACTGTGTTACAAACATTCCCTCTCATTTTCAGCCTCAATGGCCATCAGTATATCCGGGACAGTCTTCAATCCGTTTGCCGTGCTTCATTTTAACAACCACCCGTTGGCTATTCACCCTGTAATTCTTGACGACAATGCAAGACCGCATCGTTCCCATGCTGTGTGAGCATTCCTTCTGAACAGCACTATTACAACACTACCTTGGCCTGCAATAGGACCCGATTTGAATCCCTTAGAACACATCTGGGACTTTCTTGAACGTTGTGTGCACGCAAGGGATCCACCTGTACAGAATGTGGCCGATTAGGAAGCCACATTGATTGAGAAGTGGCAGCAGTTGCCTCTGGACAGAAGGCTCACTGGTAGCATTAGGAGGAGGGTTCAGGTTGCCATCCGGGCACGCCATGGATACACTCGCTACTGATGTCAGATACTGATATTGTGTTCAGGAGATCACAAGTTGCATTGTTTGTTAATAATTACCGACATTGTTTCATCCTGGGCCATTCCAGCACCATACTTGTCGAGAGAACATTTTTCCATCAAAAAACAATATTGACAGCTGCAGTTAAAACTAGAAGGCCTGTCATGAAATGCGCACAAATAGCACATCGATCTTCGCGTTAATCTACGCGTTTTGACCACAGTAAGGATATCAAATTCTGTACATATGGCCTGTGCACAAGCAATGTTTCAGCCAATGGACCTCAGGGTAACCTGGAAGTCCATTGGCAGAAACATTGCCTGTGTTTGCTATGAGTAACCAGGAGAACCTGCCTTGCTTTGGATGCCATATTCGATATGGCAATTGCACGCACTTCCTACGCGCGCAGTTCATGACAGGACTTCTAGTTTTAACTGTATGTGTAATTGTCGCCATTAAAATACTGCATATTTTCAACATTGTGTTAACATCGCTGCAAAAAAAAACATGGGGTTCTTAATTAAGTTCCAGGTGTGTATATAGTATTCAAAAAGGTAGGGGATATTTGATAAAAGTGAGATATATGAAGAAATATATTTATATTTTCATCAAAAAGACAGTTGGGGCGTTGCACTGTGACATCTGGTGAATGATTTCAGCGATAGTTGACACACATTCCACTCACTGAGCTGTAGAAGATATGGACGGTCAGTCAGAGAATTTACCACAGTCAGTCCAAGACCTCAATAACTTGTAAATTCTCGGTTCGCGAGACAAGCACGTACCCAACGTGGCATACTTCTCACCAAACGTACAAAATCAGCTTCACTGATGTTATTCCATTCTTCCTGCAGTGCAGCGGCGAATTCCTTGACATTCGTAGGGGCTGTTGGCGTTGTGGTATGTGCCTGCCAAGCATATCCCAGATGTGCACGATTGGTGAAAGGTCCGGACTCAGTTCAGGCCAAGGCAGTGTAGTGATGTTCTGATGGGGGAACTCTGTAGCGAGACGCGCCCTATGTGCTCTTGTAAAATGAATCGACGGCCGTGACGTCGCGCAAATGGCACCACATGAGCTGCTAACATGTTGTCACAGCAGTACAGCCCCGTGACACACCATTAGATGGCATATAATGCTGTTCTGAGTGTCATGCGTATGTCTCCCCACACCATAACCGATCCACCACCAAAACGATCGTGCTGCCTAACGGTTGTGTCATGGTATCGTTCGTTCCGCCACTGCCACACCACTCTGTTTCACCTGTCGTGGAAGTCGAGAGTGAACCTCAGTTCATAGGTAAACATGACGTTGCTCCATGGATGATTGTCCCAGCATTGTCGTGTTCTACACTAATTATGCTGCGATGTGACGTTCAGTCAAACGTGGAATTATTCGAGATCATCGAGCGTACAAATTCCAGCTGTGTAGGCGATTTCGGATAGTCTGACCACTGACTCGCACATCTGTCGCTCGGTGCAGCTGCTGTCCAATTTCTGAGGCACTTTGATGACTGTTACGTAATGCTGTTGATCGGATGAAACGATCCTGGTTAGCAGTTGTCGCTCTTGGGCGTATGTCATCAACATTGCCTCTCTGACGGTACAACCTGCTAATCACCGACTGAGTAACGTTAGGAATTTGAACCACAGCAGTCTGCCTATTGCCTCCTTCCAACATGCCAGCCACACGCAAACGTTCGTCACATGTCAGTTTTCGCATACCACAAAAGGTACGTTTCGACCAGAAACTATTGATGAGTTTATACCAAGAAAAAAACGATGAGACCTCCGAAAAAGCCCGTCCAGTACAAATGAAATTTCAAAATGTGCCCCACAGACATTAACGCAGCGCTCGTCCGAAAACCCTGCACGTAGTTTCCGTGGGCGTTCATGATCCACACTAAACTTGGTAACATACTGATGAGTCCAATCACGCATATCCAATACTATTTCCGAAAATATCAACATCAATTTGGATATCCCCTACTTTTTTGAAAAGTATATAATAACGAAACATAGGGTCCTTCATATTTCAATAGTATAGTAGTCCTATATGTTGGTGGATCCGTAGACAGAATGGAAGTTATTTGTCGAAAACCAATTTCGAAGTACTGAATATGTTTTACCAATAAAACACTCGCCATGATATAGCCTTAGTCATTGAGTGACGTTAAGCACCAATAAATAAATAAATAACCAATAAAACAAAAATGTTGTTATTAAACCGAATATAGTTTTTCAGTTGCAATTTAATTTGACAGAACGTGCATTGAGGTTCCAGCTGGAATAATGAAACTTCAGTCTTTCCATAAGGTGGAGCCAGTAACTGCAATATTGTATGCATCACCCTTCTCTTTGGTGTCCACATCAGTATCGGAAAGGTATTCCACATGATGCTACAAGTTCGGAACGAGAAAAGACGACGACATGAATTCCTATATTCCGTTAATTGGTGTTTCTCTGTAACATTCCTGTGATGCTTTTCGTTCCTTGCTTGTTTGTTTTTGTTTACAAAAAAATGATTTTTTTTACTTTTTTACGATATAAATGTGTTGACTTCTAATTACGTTGGATGAAAGAATGAAAGTAAACCTACCCCAACATAATGACGAACATGTCTCTCCTTCATAAACAATACCCAAATGTCAGTTGTAAAGGATGTTGAGTCTTTTATGATATATTTAGTGATCTCATCCGACGTCATGTCGCGTTGCATTGTGCTTGTCATGCCAGAGGTTATAACTGCCTGCGCATGTGACGTCATTGTAATGGTTATGAGTGGTGTTAGTTTGTTGGTATTGCATTTGTGTATTGACCTAATGGATCGCGGAGGTATTCTAGATACACATACTGGTGGTGCCACTTCACGTCATGATCAACCAAAAATCACTTTCAGTATATGGTAACCAGCACGTTCCATGATTTCAGTAAATGTTGGTCAAGTGGTTTGGGTGTTAGATTCCTGATTGCCAAGTGGTGTTGCCAAGGCGAGGAAAAGAAACAAACATTCTGAATTCCTCCACAACGTGACTACAATACATACCTTAACATACACACACATGCGCGAGTCAATATTCGACTGCGGCCAACCAAAGCTCATCGCACTGTGGCCATTGAGTTTGATACATTCAGTGAGCGTTGGGGAAGTGGTTAAGATGTTTGGCTCCTGATTACCAGGCCGTGCCCTCCAAAATTTGCATATGCATACATACACGTCAAAAGTTTTGCTTCAGAAAAAGAAGATCCATTATTTTAGACTTAAATGTATTATTATTGAGGATGTGTAACCTAGAGAATATTTCTGCATTTATCGTGCAGTTGCTCTTGTAGTCTTGAACTGATAACTGTAATTTATAGGGAATCTGCAATTTGAAAACCGAGCCTTTCTTTTTTTCATTTAACGCCAGATTTTAGTCTTTTCAATGCCAGTGCTTTCTCTGTTGCCTAAATATTTAGACTTCAACGAGATTCGTCCTTGCCTTATCCCCGTGCCATCACCAAATATTCTTTTAAATGAGGAGACAAGCAATTATTACAAAAAAAGGAAACGGTTCTTCTGAAAGTCTAGTTTTATGTCACGTTCTGTAGATTTCTAAATAAAATTGATTACGAGTCTGACCTTCTCACCCTTTTAGATTTCAACGCGTATTAGACAGAACTGTTTACTTTTTGTGTTAACTTGGAGCTGGACATCGAGATTAATCAAATCTCTGTAATATGATGTTATTTTTTATTTTTTTATTAGGGTTTAACGACACATTAACAGCCAGGTCATATCATGTTGGTGACAGTTTTACGGGTGGGGAAACCGGAGTACCCGGAGAGAACCACCGAGCAAAGACGAGCAGCTGTCAGCTCTCCAACATAGTAACTTTGAACTCTGCACCGCGGCACAGGTTGGATTAGATATATTGAAGACGTGTGCACCATCGACGTGCAGTACGCCCTAGTACACAGTGTCATCGTGCCCCATGTAGACAATCGGGGTTAAGTGCCTTGCCCAAGGACACAACGCGGGAGCACGAATCAGTGGAGGAAATGGTCATCCATCCAACTACAAACAACTCTCGACGTTGCTTAACTGCGGTGAACTGACGAGAACCAGTTACTGCGACGCCACCGCGCCCCTAATATGATGTTAAATACTAATATTTTGTCCATAATGCAACTAGCAACCGAACCAATTCTACACTGTCCCACAGAGCTCGATACTGAATTGCTTAAATAGGCACAACGTGCATGTCAAATACGAAAAAATTGGTCCATTCCCAACTACATTATGGGACAAATTTCCAACTTGAAATTATATATTTCGACTTCAGTCTTAAAGTTGTCATTACCATGTGGCAGTGTGAGTATATTATAACGAAAACACAAAATATTTGGGTTATATTTTGTCACTCCCCCACCCCTCCCCACACACAAACTGTTTTTAGCAGACAAATTTGCATTTTAACAAAAAATCGAGCCTAAGGTTATTTTTGTTTTATCGTTGCCAAATTAAAACATCATACAAAGATAACGCTTAATGGTTGTTTTATAGATTTTTGCATTCATCCCACAACTGGTAGACATTCAACACAAATGTTCTGAACACCATTCGATTCTAAACTCAAACTTTAAAAACAGTTGGTTAATAAAATTTTCCAAACATTAACTGACATTTACAATAAAATAATATAAGATTCTACAAACCAGAATAGTCAATTTCGTTGTACACGCCAGTGCTATGCTCAGTTGTCTTCGGCGCAAAATGTGTATAAAGATCCCGTCGAGCTATTTCCTGAACCAATCTGAAACAAAAGTAGGAAATGCAATCTCAATGCATGAACTTTAATTTCTGAACAATAGTTTTAGGAATCAATTTATTCGAATGACTAATCAATCAATTTACTACTTAATTGATCTACGATCAATGAATAAGGATCGATCAGATTTTCAAAATTTAGGCACATAATTGCGCATAAGCACACTCCAAGAGGGCTTGTTGGGTGTGTTGTTATCCACTTCATAAAATCCAGCTGTGAGGAACATAATAACACAGGCTGTCTAGAGCATTGTGCAATACACACAGAGGCCTCACTTAGTGGGTTTAGGTGGGGTCACAGACCAATAATTTTCCAGTTCACTTTTACATGTGGAGTCTGAGATATGAACACTTTCTTGCTAGTAGTTTTTTAAAAGATAAGATTTGATACATGAACTTTTCCCACATACATTGTCATTAATAAAAATGGAGGCCTACGGCTGTTGGAGCATGTGGGGCGGGGAGCTAGTACTGAGTACCAGTACGGTACAATTCATTTAAATAAGAAGTTGAGCCATGGCGACAAATTTTATGTTATATTTATTCACTACTAAATTTTTGAGTAGTCTAGATATTTATAACTATAATCTCGACTGAATGATATTACAGCTGTCGAAGCCATGCCTTGATGATGTAGTTGGAATATATTGATCCCTCACGATCGGGACAAATAAGGTTTACAACCAAGTGGTCATATTCGATGTGCTACTGAATGATCAGTGGGTCATTTGTAAAATATGCATCCACTCATCAATATACAAAACAATCTAAATTTTGAGGTCTTGTCCATATCAATTTAGGACACCAACATTTGTCCATGCGTAAATAACTTTACATCGTCAATAACGATATACTGTACAATGCACATGATGAAACTCAACACCATCGTAAAGACAATTTCGCACCTGTCACATCAACTTGATCCTTTGTAATTATCCAATGAACAGGCATCGGAGCTGACACTTGTAATTTAATTTAGAAAGTCGAATGTTCGTGGGTTGTTTATAGTCGTCATGTGTAGCATATTTTGGGACTGCAAAAATTGAGCCTTTGTTGAAAAATAAAAAATAACTTATGCACAAAGGCTGTTGCATCGGTATAGGGCTTGTAAGATACGTCATCATTTGAGATTTGCGTAATATTGACGGGGGAGTTTTCAGTAGGCTCGGGGTACATTTTGAATATCGTATGCATATTGCAAATCTATTTATTTATTGGGAATTAACGGCACTTTCTACAGCCAGGGTCACCTCGTTTCGGACAATTTTATGGGTGGAGGAAGCCGGAGTATGCGCAGAGGCACAATTCAACAAAGTTCTGTAATTTCTGATAATGCCCAATGGTTTTTAGTTGATTAATACTCCATGTAAACTCTAAAATCTCCTCTAAACCCTTTAACTCACCTATCACAGAAGGCGTTAATTTTTTGTCGGAGAGTTTGTTAGGACTACGGAGATTTACGACTTATTTTAATTTTTGATGTCATAACTTTACCTATAACATTTTGACGTGCTGTGAAATATGTATGAAGCATTGTGACATTGCAATAATGCACAGCATTAACCTCGAGGCAGTCGATAAGTTTACCTTTTTGACTATGTATGAAGTGGGGTACAATTCTGCCCATCGAAGGAATGTGATATTGCAGTCTCTGTATAATGAGTTTATTAAAACTTTACATAATGATTGTGAAATTCAACTATATCATTTCCAAACAAATTACGAAAACTTTATGCGGCATGTCATCACGTAATTGGAAAAAAAACAAGTTATACATAAAGATTGTGGACTTTGTTTATACTCAGTAAAGAACATCGTTGATAACACTCAACATTCATACTTCAATGTGTACTTGCTTCATATCGTCTAGGCAATTGTGCTTGCTTTAGCATTGTTGTGGCAAGATAATAGGCTACTGTACTACATTTTTAGATTTTTAACAACGGACATATTAGGGCAGACAAAATACGTTGATTGATTGTCGTGCACTTTTCTTTCAAATGATTGAGGTGGGGGGGGGGGGGGGTGTTCTTAAATATATATATAGTGGATTGGGGGACTTTCTGTAGTCATTTTACACACATAATTAAAAGAAAGTGCTCACAAATAACCTCATTTAATGTTAAAAATAAAAACTGTTTGGCACCTTTTGTTAAGCTCTTCATATTTCCGTTTCAGAGTCCCCACCCTTATATACACCTTGTTAATATTAAATCTCCCGTGTCTTTCTTTGGCATGACAGAATTGGTGACTGGCACGCAAGTAAGTTGTAAAGATGGAAAAAGGTATAATTTGAAACTGGTCGTAGCTTTCATTACATAGATATACAAGGTAGGATTTCTTTCTACAAAATAAAATCGAGTGGGTTCATTGTGACGGGGTGAAACAAACTCGATTCCGTTAATACCATGGTCTGTGCCGTTTTTCTGAAAAATAAAGTTTTGGTGTAAACATCTACACAGACACCAACTGTCCATTTTGGAATCCCTCCTGCACCTCCCTCCTTTGGTCCTTCCTGCACCTCCTTTGGTAGAAAAGGCAAACTGCATTTTAATCATGCTTTGTTATAAAAATTTGCAAATAAATATACATCAATCACAAAAGTGATACGTTTCGAGTTTCATGACTTTGTATTATTATCGGAATACAATTTAAGGCAATATAAACATCCAACGAGAGCACTCAATTTAAGTGGAGCATTGCTTGAAAATCAAAATATTTTGTTTTGGCACCAAGCTTGCGTATTTTAAAATAGTACAGGCTATCAAGTGAATTAGAATCACAGATAAACATTTGATCACGTGTATATATTCATATAGTATTTCAAACATAGCACCAGTTGGTTCTAAGTTTATGTATACATATCATTATCACAGAGAAGTATCAAACGAGTATTAAGACACTCGAGGAGTGCAATAAGGCGACATCTATAGTGCTTTAGTCAAGTGTTTGAACATCCCTGATGATCTTAAAATAGACCGTTCATACAAAGAAATAGCAATCTAGGACACGTCCTCGTCTGCTTTATTATTTACATTTGATCATCTGAATGAAGCCACATTGATGAGATCATCTGCAGATTTTGCAAATAAGGACAACCACTTGCAAATACGTAGTCAAGTAATGTATGCGTTACTATTTGAAAATTTGGTTACTGAAGTGTCCACCCTATTTAATACAAACAGTAGTTAGCAGGAAAGCCTATGAATCATCTTTGTGAAGGTCTTACAGCAATACTGCAATCATTCAGACCTATGTTGGCTTTATAATTAAATTGTTGTTGATGTTCCATATAAGTGTAGAACTACTTGTTGAAGCACTGTCAAATTCGTGACTGGTCATGGCCGAAATGATTTACGAAGCAAGAGTACTCTTTGCCCCCAAACGTTGGACCTAAAATGCCTTTGTTAGTGAGTGATCTCCTTGTGTCATTTAGAGGTAGTTAGATGAGTGCGGCATCTTTCAGCACACCTCCCATGCTGATTATCGTCTTCGCTTACCTTTTGTATTTGTAAGCAAATATTGCTAATGCTATCCCAATACCAGTTAATGCAACAGCCAAAACAGAAATCACAATAATTGCGGTGGTAGCAATGTCTCTGTCGGAATCTGAAACTTATAAAACACAAATAGATAACAATATATATTATTATATAGACAGAAATCGCTTGACTGGACTTTCTAATAATGTTTAATATTGCTGAGTTGTCTCATAGCTTCCTTTATATAATTATCCCGAGGAAGAACGACTACCGACCCACATTTGTCGACTGGTTTCCTTACTAATTTCTTATTTTTCCGAAGTTTCGTGAGGACACTTGAATAAAATATTGTACTGCTACTACTAGTCAATGTTCAGTTCTGAAAGTTGGGATGTATGAAAATAAAATCGTTTTTCAACAGCTGATCAACTGTCATCATTTGATTGTCCTTGCCCCATGACCCAAACTGCAAATCCCCAATACGGTGAGGATTTGACTATACAGATCGAAAACTCGCAGAGAACATGCCATGCATTACATAGAGAGTAATCGCTTGACTGGACTGGTTACGTGAAATAATTCATGAGAGGTGAGGTGAGCGCACGAGTGTTTTACAATATAGTCCCTCACCTCGAATGAATTAGTTTACATAACCAGTCCAGTCAAGCGTTTATTACTTTTCATTATTAACGATATTTATATTATTTAACCCTTTACCTAACGAACCGACAAAACCCGGCCAGCGCTATTCTCAAAAATCGCCAATTAATTGTCATTATTTTTTTGCCTCTAAAACATAGGTTATGACCCCTCAGTGGAATGAGCTCGTTCCAATAAGGGGTCATAACCTATGTTTTAGAGAGAGAAAATGAAAATAATAGTTATTCAAGAATTTGTTTCTGCAAGTGTCGTCTGCTTTTCATGTTAAAAAAACAAATAAAAACAATGAAGTCCCCATTACACCCACGGCAAAGTGACTACGTTTGCGCACACGGATACACGACACAATTGTTGATTGCATAATTCACTTGTAAAGTTGTTTATAATCAAAATCCCAGTAAATCACACTTTGGAAAGTAATAAAATAATATAATCATTATCAGAGCCACATCAAAAAGAATATTTTAATGTTTTGTAAACTGACGTTTTTCCATACCAACACCATTTGTAATGTTGTATTGTAATGGGATCTTTTAATGATACAAGTTCGATGATTAAGTTTTCTTTATCTCTTTGAGCACTAACATCGATATAGCAAAAATTCAAAAAGAACAGTAGGAAATGTACCCTGCATTCCCAAGTTGGGACATCTTGTGTGGAACCAAGGAAGTTCTGCCATAATCACAAGAACCAGTTACGTTATGGTTGGGTGGTCTTGGTAGCCTGCGTGAGCGGCTTTGTTGTGGCACGTGTTTATGTTGTCCATTGTGTGTATGGAGGCTACCATCTTGGCTTCAGTCTTGGTTGCTATAAGTCTGGAAAGTGACATCGTGAAGTTTTCATAAAGTGCGTACAGATACGTTTTTATTAGGCCTAACGTCCCGTCATTACTACATTGTAAACTAATCCACAATCATAAACATACGAGAGAGCAGCGACTTCAAAACAGATACAACCACACATGCAGTCATCCGAAAGGAGAACAGATAGAAGGTCGTGACGAGCAGCATCAACTATCTTCAATACCTTCCCCTGAACAGATGCCAGAATGGATTCTGGGTAAAGGTCCTGCCTGAACCCTGCCCTGATGGACTCGTACAAAAAACTAACTACCAAGACAGCATCACAGCAAATCCGTCAACACACTTGACATCTCAACTCATTCATTTTCGATCGGGGAAATACGGAATTCCAGTCTCACTGACGGATTAATAGATGACCCCGGCCTTCAAAAGTACTTTCGGAGTTTTCTCCAATCTTTTTCATGTGACTGCAATGGATAGCAATGACAGGATCGCTCTCTGGTTTGCTGGGGTTTCTCCTCTGTAGTCCGACCATGTTCACCCATTTGATTTGTCACGATCTGGTGGAATCCAAATTTCCGGCAGAAATCGACCGAGGCTCTGTTATCAACCCTAAACCTCCGACTGATTTAGGGGCGTTAAATTGTTGACAAGCCATTTATCCCGTATCGCGGGGCATTTGTTTGTTCGATGTGTACAATACCATGGGTACAGACCAACCTGATCGAACAGGAGATAAACTGTACTTGTCAGCGATGGTTGTGATCTGGTCAACACGGCGTCAGAAGCTAGGCGAATTATACCTATCTGAAGAGGGAAAAGATACACATTCCAGAACTACAAGTGGAATTAACACAACAGGAGATAGACTATCGTAATATGAGGGTGTTGAGTCAGTTCATTCAACAATAACATCAACAGCGGCGGACTAAACGTGTCTGATGAAGGCAAACAACCTATAAACTCCGACAGATCGACCAGAGAGTCTCAAGAACGATGTCAACCTGAAGACGATGAACAAAGAACAGATGACCAACGTATTTTCTTCCCCAGAAACTGATATGATATGATATGATATGATATGTTTATTTACCAATATACAAAAATACAGAATGATAAATATATACGTATGGTTACATCATAACAGGGTTCTCGTATACAATAATATTATTTCAGATGTACATAGATAATGGGATATGACAATTTTTATATACCGGCAGGGAAAGGCCTAGCCAGATTGGCTGTCTTCCCGCCTTTCCCTCTGACAGAAAAGAGAAAACTACAGAATGACGGAAGAAACTCGAAGAAGAAAATGATCCAAAAGTGCAACATTGTTATATCTGTTTTAGCTCCAACAGACAGGGTTGCTCCGCGACATTTGCACAAGAGAATGTTGGGTGGACGGTATCAATTACAGCACGGTACTCTTGAAATGGTCTCAAAAATTTTATCGGTTAACTGATCCGAACCTCGGTTGATTTTTATGAGAATAACAGCTCTATATTTTTGGAACAGTTGAGACCAAATCAGGAGACCGGAAAGGACGAGAATACCAGACAAAAATCCCCACTGAAGACAAGTCATGCACAGAATGAAGACTTAGGGGCACCTCGTATTGTTTATACTTGTGTAATACTATAATATTCCTGGAAAGTTAATATTATTACTTGTGGGCATAAACTGAGAAAAGAAAGCAAATAGGTTGCATTCTGGGTGTTTTTAAGGTTCGGGGGTGTACTAAATAACACAGTCCGGGCAGTAGGGATTAGAACAGGAAGTATTCTCTGAATAAGTGGAAAGAATTTTTGTTATAAGGTTTGTCTTCAACTCTTTCCTATTTCTTATTTTTCGGATTGATATATCTAACCCATTCCACAGTTTCGGAAAAGCAAAGACAGGCAGGTTGTCGAGCGCTTTGGTTCTAGTTCTACGGCTACGTATGAGTCCTGTTTGGCGTGTATTCATATAGTCATTATTTATAGTAGAAAAGAAGTCAGCAAAGGACTTTGGTAGGTTTCCATTTAGCCAATCGAACATAAATAAGGACACATGCAAGGTATACAAATACTTTATTTTTAATTTTTCATCATTGATAAAAAGAGGGTCAGTGTGAGCATTGTACTTCTTGTTGTTTATGATTCGTATTGGTCGCTTTTGTAATTTATAAAGACGTTTACAGGCTTTTGGGGCACCCCATAAGGGAATACCATAGATAAAATGACTTTGTATGAGTGTAAAGTATAGGGTTTTCATTACTTTGTGAGGAAGGATTTTGTTCACTCTATTGAGGCCATAATTCGCAAGAGCGACTTTCGAGGAGATCTGAGATATGTGGGCGTTATAAGATAATTTGTCATCAATAGATATGCCAAGTAACTTTATAGATTTATCCTTGTCAGCACGCTCACCGGTATTAATAATATGATTATTTATTTTAATATTCTGGAGTGTTACATTCTTTTTTTGACATGGATTAAGGACAATATAATTAGTTTTCTTTGGGTTCAAGACTAAGTGATTGGATGCGCACCAGTCAAATATTTTTTGAAGTTCCTCATTAAATTCTGACACAAGCTTGTTTAACTCTGTTGTAGCCTTGTATCTGGAAGTATCATCCGCAAAGGATAACATATTTAGTTTCGTTTTATTGCAGATGTCATTTACGTATATGAGGAAAAGAATAGGTCCTAGTATTGAGCCTTGTGGTACTCCTCATCTTAGTCTAGATAGATCAGATTTACTGTCACCAAAAGAGACATACTGATTCCTATTTTGTAAGTAACTCTTAAACCAGTTATTCGCATCCCTCTTATACCATAGTATTCTAATTTTTGAAGTAGTAATTCATGGCTGATGGTGTCGAAGAATAGGATCACTTGGCACACTCAGGACTTTGGGGGGTAGATACACCCTTCAGTCTCATCATCAGCCCTGGATCCCGAACCCTCCCTACATGTTCAGAAATTATTTCAATCCGCTATTTCCATATAGCACTCATAATCTGTGGTCCGTGATATTGAAGATTAACGCTAGCTTTGGTTTGTCCTGAAGCAAATGAGACTGATGAGCTTGATTATTTACAAGAAGGGAGACGAATGTTTGTAAGAATCATTTAAGCTACATCATTAATATTGACCGGTATTATAAATTATATTATGAGTGCTGCAAGTGCCTCAGATTTTGGCACAGTAAAGAAACGTAACTTGTGCAAAAAGACACAGATTGTGTAGCAATTTGATGCTTGCTTCTGGGATGGACGTTCAAGAACGAAAGATATCAAAGGGCTCTCTATTCTTAATGAAGTCGGGAGTTTAACCAGTCAAGGAACTACTGCAAGACACCTGTACCAATTCAAAGTTCATAACCGACTCGGATTACACACTCGTTGAAAATGGGAATGTGAGTGGAAAGAGATGAAAAAGAATGATGCCACACTAAATCTTTCCTGAAAGGGAGTCATTCGGATAAAAGACAATAAAATTGTAGACCGATGAATTGTTTGCCTTGGTGAAGTGTGATCTGAAAATACAAGATTACTTCAAAGAGTACTTTCAAGAGATGACATCCATTTCTATAGATGATACTGGTGAATGGTATAGCACATTGCCGAGAAGAGAGAAGAATGGTACTATGAAGAAGCCACTTAGAAGTTTGTTCAGAAGCTACGTCGCTTCTTTGCAATATCACTGCTACATTGGGAATTCAATCATGGTACTACAATCGACAATGTCTACCAGGTTATACATTACAAACTAAAACGATGGTGTCAGAAATTTTGGAAACGAAAGGTTGGAGGACAAGGAACCCGCCAAATTAAACGTTGTTGCCACTATGAAGCTATTCAGAAATATTTGATAAGGCAAGAGCATTAGAAAAAACTGAAGACTCGTTTTTTGTGCTATCGCAACAACGAATATGTAAATGACATTTCTGACAGAGCCATTGGGTTTGGGTGATCTTATCCGCAGAGCATATGCGTGAGGATATCTCTTTTGAAGAAATTGGTTGCCATGAAATGGGTAGGCTCGAAGCTGCTATTTCACAGCTGATCTGTAACAACGTCGAACATAATGTCTCTCATACAGTCCTTCTGTTCTCTTGTAAACGCATCAGCGTACCCATAACATTTCTCTCTGGTGACTGTGTCTATGAATTCTTCTTCGAATTCCGCTTGAGCACAGTTTAGTTCGTAACGTAATCTCATTTCAGAAAGTGGACATTTCTTCCCGCTTTCTTTTTTTTCTACTCGATTAATCCAGTTTTAATCGACGTGATACCAGTAGAAGTAAACCTTCTCACATGAACTTTCAGATCTCCTTGGAAAAATCTGACGTGAATATAAGTTTTAATATCGTTGCGCGAAGACACATTGACCAGAGACGTCTTCCTCGACTGAAGATTGCATTAGAAATGAAAATTGCAAATGATAAATTGACATACCAGTTAACGGAAGGGACGATCCCTTCTATGCTACGTTCATCCGATCAGCAACGTTTCTCTGTAGGGCATCATCCCTCAATAGATGACACGCGTGTTCGAGCATGCATCAAGTGATGTCAGATATATACATAGACCAGTCATTACTATTCAAAAAGTGTGGGATATGTGATAAAAGTGAAATATATGAAGAAATATATTCATATTTCCATCCAATAGGCAGTCGAGGCATTGCAGTGAGACATCTGGTGAATGATTTCAGCGGTAGTTGGGTGTCTGACAAACACACATTCCACGCACTGAGCTGTAGAAGACATGAACGGTCTGTCAGAGAATTTACCACATTCAGTCCAAGATCTCAATACCTTGTAAATCCTCCTCGGTTCGCGAGACAAGCGCCGATACGACGTGACATACTCCTCACCAAACGTCCAATATCAGCTTTACTGTTGTTATTCCATTCTTCCTGCAGTGCAGCGGCGAGTTCCTGGACATTGGTAGGGGGTTGTTGGCGTTGTCCGAGGCGCTTGTCAAACACATCCAGACATGCTTTATTGGTGAAAGGTTTGGGCCTAGCGCTGGCCAAGCCAATGTAGTAATATTCTGCCCCTGGAGGCATGCTGTCGCGACACGGGCCCTGTGTGCTCTTGCATTGTCATCTTGGAAAACAAATCGACGGCCGTGACGTCGAACAAATGGCCACACATGAGCTGCTAACATGTTGTCACGGACGGTAGTACTGCCCTGTGGCACACCCTTTGGTGACATGTGATGCTGTTCTGCTTGTTATGGTTGTACCTCTCAACACCATAACCGATCCATCACCAAAACGATCGTGCTGCGTAACGGCTACGTCATGGTATCGTTCGTTCCGCCGCCGCCACACTCTGTTTCGCCTGTCGTAGATGTCGAGAGTGAACCGCAATTCATCGGGAAACATGACGTTGCTCCACCGACGATTGTCCCAGCTCTGCTGTGCTCCACACCAATTATGCCTTGCGGCAACGTGACGTTCAGTCAAACGTGGAATTATTTGAGGTCGTCAAGCGTTCAAATTCCAGCAGTGTGGGCATTTTTTATAGTCTGACCACTGACTCGCACATCTGTCGCTCGGTGGAGCTGGTGTCCAATTTGTAAGGCACTTTGATTGTGGTTATGTAATGTTGTGGTTCCGCTGAAATGTTCCTCGTTAGCAATTGTCGCCCTTGGACGACCTGACCGACGTCTGTCATCAACATTGCCTGTCTGACGGTAGCGTTACCACAACGTACTAATCGCCGATTGGGTAACGTTGAAAATTTGAGCCACTGCAGTTTGTCGGTTGCCAGCTTCCAACATGCCAATGGCACGTAAACGTTCGTCACGTATCAGTCTTTGCATTCCTCAAAAGTTACGTTTTGACCAGAAACTATTGATGAACAAGTTTACACCAAGAAAAGAACAATGAGACCTCCGAACAAGCTCGTCCAGTACAAATTGCAAAACGTACCCCGCAGGCATTAACGTGGGGCTCGTACGAAAAACCCGCACGAAGTTCTCGTGAGCCAGCGACGTTCATGATCCATACTAAACTTGGTCACATATTGATGTGTCCAATCACACGTATCCAATACCATTTTTCGAAAATATCAACATCAGTTTGGATATTCCTTACTTTTTTGGAATAGTATATATACACAGGTGAGATATGGTTTTCGATATTGATTGGCTGCATACCCCACAGGTACGTGGTAGCTCAGAGGTATGGAGCTTCATTAATTTAAAAAAAAAAAATATTTTATAATTTCAACTCTCTTCACTCTGATGTCAAAATATCCAAATTTCAAGTAGTCATTTTTTCCCATAATGCAACTGGGAATTTAACAAATTCAATCTTGTTTGACAGACCTCAATGAGCTCTGTCAAACAAGATTGCATTGGTTAAATTTCTAGTTGCATTATGGTAAAAATGTGCACCCATAACCTTAGATTTTTCGACATCAGTGTGCAGGGGGTTAATAATTCTAATTGCTATGAAGTAGTACACTCACCCCCCTCCCCCACCCCCTCTCTGATATTAATTTCATTGTAATTGCTATGACGTAATCATCCTAGCCCCTATTATGTTCGATAAATGTAATTTTAATTGCTATCATGCAATACCTCACCCCTTCTTATGTTCATTAAATGTCAAACAGTGCTATCAGTAAATGTCAAACAGTGCTATCAAGCATAGCCCCCCTCCTCTCCCCATCATTTAAATTTAATTGGTATGACATACATGTAGTCCATTTAAATGAAATGGATAATTAATTTTAAATTAACAAGCTGCCTTCAGTACTTTCCAATAAAGAATCGTTTTGACCTTTATTCAAAAATGTATCATAAAAGCGCGAAAAGACCTCTCCCCTTCCATTGTACAAGGTTTGCGCCTATGGAGGAAATCAGAAGTTCTTCAGTACCCTTGTTCGGCTATCCCTCCCACTGTAAAAGTGGTATAAATGTCGTTACCAGATTAGCCGCACAAATGCAGCATGGGAAGGAGATACGCGACTCTACATTGCCCGCCCAAAACATGCGATTTGTGCAGAAAAATAACCCCCTCGAGCAACTTGAAAACTTTCAGTGCGGCAAAGTCAATGACAAAGTGAAATTTGAAATCCCTTGAGAGCCAAATAATTTATGATTCGATGAGAGTTGGAAGTGGGTGCCAGTAATGTTATTTGGTTTGTGTGTGCGCATTGTAGTTGGGCAGTGGGTTTGGGACCTCGAGCTGGAAGGGGACTAGGAATTGTGTATAACTACAAAAATACTGCGTTTTATTTAGAAACGAGGGTCTATTTATGGGAGTATCAAAATCACAATTTGCATATTATACATAACAGTTATAAATAGATCCACCAATCTGTGTTATTTGAAGGCTGGAGCTCGGAGGATAATAAATGCAGTTTTACCAAGCTGAGATCCTGAGTTACAGGTGACTTAACGAGTAAGCAGACTTGTCATAATTTGAGTAAACCACACTTTTCCAGTGACGAAAATTGAGTAAACCCTGTATTTTTAATTATAAAACATCAGTTGTCAATATTCACGTAAGACTTCAAGTCCGGGTGTAATGAAATAGCGTATTTTCTGCAGAAATTCTATTAAATTTCACCGCATAATCATCATAATTAGTTTTTTATCACTCCAAGTTGGACATATCTTGTATTTACTTACGTAAATTAATTCCACTAGCGGGACAGACTGCCCCACTCAGACTCACCCGTTGTTCACTATGAGGTTATCAGCACAAAATCGAAATTAATTCCCTCATACAATTCCTTCAGTTGAGCCCCCGTCTATGTAAGCCCCCTCACACCGTTCTGACTGCCTGCTTTTAGATAAATACAGTAGGTACAGCACAAGTCAAAATTAATTATGTTCAAGCGATTTGAACCTTATTACAGCACAAGTCTAACTGAAATCTGATTTAATGAACCAAACTACAGCGCATGTCAAAATTATATTGTCATTTCCTAAAACAATATTTTCAAGCAAATCCCTATGTGTTGCTACCAGCAACTATGACTATAGCATAACTTTGAGATACATACTTAAGTTGTACAAAATTCGAGATCTCCACATATAAATGCAGATATAAAAACAAGATAATACATGAGAATAACTTGTGTACCTGTTTTTTTGTTAATAAATTACGACTTTTATTGGAGCACATTCCAAAATATTATTAATGTACCCACTTAATAACAACTGACCTTTATTTGATCACAGTAGCAGTGGCTAGTGTTTGTTTTGACATGTTTGCTTGGATAATTGCCGAGTAGTCACAAAGCTGCATTCAGTAATTTATGAGGATTTCATAAAGTGGGCGAATGTAGTAATTTCCAAGACGGAAAAACTAGTACTTAGCAGTTTACAAGGCACTACCAATAATACAGTGCAAAAATCTGAAATATACTGCATTTTTGGGGCTATATGAAAGCCTAAAAAAAACAACTCTCTGACTTTTATCCTGTCTTGAGACAGGTAAAGCATCTTCATGCTTTAGAACATTAACAGTCCTTTTATTTTGTTTGTTGCTGCTTTTCGGTCCATCTTTTCTCTCTATACTCTTACTGCCATGAATTCCATTCTGCTGTCTAATTTAATTTTTTACCAGTTGCTCTATTTAGAGGCGTGTCATAGCTTTGCAGAGTTGCTGAAGATTGAATGCAGGGTCGAATAAAGTCCATGCATTCTTTATTTCTGACCAGGCCTCACGGGGGTATTTTGATCTTTAAGCATGTTTACCAAAAAATCCCAGCTCTTTGGTTGAAAATCTTTTATTTTTCACAACAGATCATTTATTAGATCAGTCATATTTGATCCTAAAGTTGTGATGTCATTATACATGAGTTGGTCTTTCGCACCCCAGGATAAATTGGATATATTCTTTATTTTCAGGAGCAACAAGTGTGCTCTCCTCTTCATAGATTCCTCTATACTGGTCAGCAGTTTAATACCATCTCTTTTTGTACTGAAAAGTTAGTCTTTATGGAGTGTGGTTTGGTGGTCTGATTGCAGAAGTTTGAATGTCGCTGAAGGATTGGCTCATAGTGCATCACTTTCTCTTCAATACTCAGTATTAACGATTCAATAATTGGCCTCATTTCCCAGGATGTGGGTGGGGCAGCTGCAGCATTTGGGATGTGTGCACTTCCTGTAACTGATCACTCCCCCACAATTTGATACATTGAATTCTGCTTAGAGATAAGACGGGCAAGTCATCTACAGGTTTTTCCCTCAGTGATTCTCCAAAGACTTGCGGTTTTAGGAGTTCTAGTTTATTTGCAATTCCAATGTATTGCCTCTTGTGAATGCATTGCACCAACTAACGTATGATTTCATATGCATTGGAGGGTAGGGGACTCAGTTATAAGTAGCTCTGGCTGTAAATTCTGGTGTATTTGCGTTATTTCTCCTTATAGGCCATTTGTTGTTTACATTTATGTGTAATGCTCGTTTGTGTTGATAATAATGAGTTTTATGCAAGTAAGAGTTTTGATGCAATTCACAGATATAGCATGAATTCATGTTATTCAGAAGCGAGCTAATAACTTTGTGGGGAGAGGACAATGCTCTTCCATTTGTATACAGGAAGAGAGTGGTGTTACCCTGATCTGTCAGTCACTGACTGGACAATTATTTACCAGGATAGGATAGGTTCTAACCCAACCTGCCAAATGTTCATTGCTTCAAACTCTGAAATGGTGCATTGTTGGAAATTACAGTGATACGACTCTGAGGTAAAATACGTTTCTGTTCAACTTCAAACAACTTGACACAGTTTACTAAAAAAAAACATCAAAGTCAGATAAATGACAAGTTGGGGAACAGCACATCCAAATTTCACACTCCAACTTGATAACAAACCCCCACCCATCAACGTTACAGACACTGTCTGCTTAGTGAACAACGTATGTGCTACGATTATTGAAGATGCAGTGTATAACATAATACGGATCAAATGATCACATCTGGTCAAACAAATGATCCCAAAATGGTCATACAATGGCCACAAATGGTCACAAAATGGTCCTTTTATCACAGATGATCACAAAATGGTAACAGGATGGTCACAATATGGTCAATATCAATTCTTTACCCTTTCTATCCTCGATGTAACCATTTACGATAATCTCTAAATCCTCTGGGTGATCATCATGGGCACAACTAACAATATTTCCAAATGGATCAGTAAAATCGTGCACAAGTTCTTCTTCAGCTTCACATCTTTGTTTAGATTCCACCAAATGACAGATTTGTTACTGGTGCATCCTTTTGTAGTCTGAGGATATCTGACAGACCAGTGATGGTGGGTTTGTGTAACTCCTTAAAAATCCTATTTTTTGTATAAACAGCCTTATTTTTGATGGATCGGTTTATTCTTTCATAGGGCTATCCCTTGGATTGTGTGATTATGGGAAATCAGCAGATTTTGACATTGGAGCATTGTACTTCAATAGGTTCTTAGCCCAATCAGATTTGCAATCAATCAAATCATCACTAGCCATCTTCATCACAGTCTTCACTTCACATTCATTGGTGATTTTTTTTAAAATTTTTGTTCAAACTTTCAGTTCGAATGTTTTTTTGTCTAAGTGTCATCTAGAGCAGACCTCTTGGCATCTTGCCCTGTTAAACTTTCTACACAAAGGTTTCCTTTGCAGTACTCACATTTACTTTTGAAAAATACTCACATTGATAAGTTTATATTCTTCACATTCAGATAAGAAATAAGAATTTAGGTGGTTGCTGGGCTGTTTGTGTGTGTGTTGGGGGAGGGGAGGGGTACTTTTCTTGGAGCTAGGGTGCGTGTGGTGTTTAATGAGAGAAACTCACATTTCCGTAACAGACATCTTTTTACATTGGTGGAGATTCTGTATATGTCAGCAGTTGCATTAAGCTGCCATGTTCTTGCCATTGCACACAGTGGTATCCTGAATTCGATGCTATTGATGGTGCATTTACATAAACAGGTAAGCAAATCTTCACCACCACTTGTAGATTTCATTTGGGCCTTCTTTTTCCACATCACATAAAAAGCTTCAAAGCTTCTATATTCATTTCTATAATCGGAAGCAGGTTACTAGCATCTCTCTGTAAATGATATCCATGAATGCTCTCCGATCTTCTCAGTGAGTTTATGTTTATCCATGGACAATGATGGTCTCTGTATCTCTTTCAGTTATGATGATTCTCCTCAGATATAATCTCTCCCCATGATAAATAATTATCTTCATTGCTATGAGCAGTAAATGGTCGGACAAAACGTACAATAATTCCACCTGCCTTAACACAATGATGGTTAGATGAGAAAGGATTAAAAGCACAGTTTACACCACTTTATACTCCCACCCTCAGAAGTGTCTGGATGTATTGTGGAGTATCCGGATGTAAAGAGGCAAGAGGATAATGCTTACAAACTTCCCTTTTAGGATACACCAGTGGCGGTGGAATCACTTTATGGATCGTTGAGTCGTATCACCATGGTGATAACACCATAACATAGCCACTTTCATGGATTAGCATAACAACTGCACGCGAAGATGCTGGATGGTGTGACTATGATGTCACTTCCAAGGTTTTGCGAAGTCCCCTAAACTGGGATTCTATTCCCCACTTCTACTGCTATTACAAGAGCTATTTGCAGACTAATGTGGATTATCATCAGTTAACACATAGTAATAATATATATTTATGGAGAATGAACTTATCTTGCACATTTGCTAAAAATGATACTAACTAAAAGAAGCGTGTGTTTTGAAAAAACTGCAGTGTGACAAATGCTTACATTGGCAAGATTTGATGACCAAAATAAATCCGTGACGAAACTTTCCATCACATTTTGTTTTACATCTTTAAATTTCGTTGCGTTCAAGTCTATAACAAAGAGAACTAGACGACGTGGCATCATTTTGGGAAATATGTGTCAGTAAATTCCATACTCAATATGAAATGAGTATCGTAAAGGTCGAGATATCCTCTGTTGGTTTCAACCCATAATTCCTATTTGTTTTAGCTGATAACAATACACAGTCCACATTTAGGGAATCTAAAAATGTATAGTGTAGATAGATGAAAGACATACGTTCATTTACAAAATATAGATCGACGTTCTTTTATTTGTGTAAGATGAAATCAATCTACTTCAGTTTTGTATATAGTTATTTACATTACCGGCGACTCTGAGTCAGTCACAAACAAATGTGAATACAATTATCATGCGTTACTTCTTGTTTGATATCTGACTTCAGTTTAATTTGTTGCTGTTTTTTGTGTGTGTAGGTCTCAAACTTAGCATCAGTTTGGCCCCCTGTTGAGAATAAACTGACAAAATGAGACACCTGCAAAAATGTTGTATATAAGCACTAGTTTAAACTCGTTCTGGAAACTGACGTAAGTTTAAAAGTAAAAACATCATTATTTTCTCTAATAAATATTGAAACATGTAGAGTGTAATATGTCTTGCCTCTCGGTGAGGTAAAGTATTGTGTACAAGAACTGAACAAAGGAACAGTGGAACACGATAAACTTGTACAATCGATAAATGTCACTACTTTAGTTGAATGGCATGTACACCAAATGAATTAGAAAGATCCTTCACATACTCAAGATGCTTAAAATTGAGAATTGATTAAAATCTTATTAAGCCATCATGGAAAGAAATTTTGTGAATCTTAAGTATGCTTACCATGTTGACACCAGCCACCTACATATCCTTTTCTGCAACCACTTCTACAATACCCATCAGGCTTACTACATACTTCTCCTGTATCATGGCAGTTACATTTATATTGGCAGTTCCTTCCAAAAGTTCCATCTGAGCACTCTAAAAATATAAAATTGACACTGGACATTTTTGAAAAATGTAAATCTGTACTGCTGAGTCTCCGGTAATTTATGTTAAAATATAAACAATCGATAAAACTTGCACTGATTGATAATTTTTTCCTGCTGATTTACACAGATGCAATGGGAGATTACAAGAAGAATAGAAGGTATATGCATTTCTAATCTCTATCATGTTCGTATTAATGCTGGAGCCAGTAAAACAATGTGATGGGGCCAGTAGTTTTACACATTTAATTTTCAATTTGCAGAATAGTATGCATGTGAGAAAAGTTAATTGCAAGATTGTCATAACGTTTTGCGTCTTGGACGCAACGAACGTTCTACGTTCTAAATCATGTAACACTTATGATTTAGGTTATGCTTAATCATGAACAGATGGAGAGTAAACGACATACCGAATGGTACTCGCCAACACTAATAGCCCAAAAAGATAATAAACAAGATGGGAGAACTGGCACAGTTTGTGTGGACGAACATTTTACTAAGTTGGGTGATCTGCCGGTCGGGAAGGTTTGTTTTACCATCAGCAGATAAAAACTTCCAGGCACTTTCTTTTCTAAGCATGATGCTAACTCGAATTTTGTTGTCAAATGCCTCCACCAGAATATTGAAAGTACAAGGCTACTTTCGCCAGACACCACTTGAACATTATGTTGCAATAGAGCTCAGTTTGAAATTTCTCGGGCCGTAACTTTTTCAAAATCACATCCTGGGCATTTTTAAATTTGAAATATGTCTTGTTGCAGACGCGGATGATACTTTGGATTTTGGATCACAAAGTGTGGAACCTGTCCACAATCTCTATTCGGTATTAACAGAACTCGCTCACAAAGGAAGATTTGGAAATGACACCCCATTGCTTATTGCTTGTGCTCCCTTACCCCAGTAAAACAGAAAGACGTAGTGTAATGTGGAGTTTTATGTTTTAGGTGAGCAGGTTTATATTGGGGCTGAAGACAAAACAAATGTGTTATTACTCAGATATTGGAATAGGAATGAAGCCATACTGATTTTTCAGCTCAGACTTGTCCATTTCAGATGGCATATTGTTGACATGAAGCCATAATGACTTTCAGCTCAGACTTGTCCATTTCAGATGGTATATTGTTGACATATTAAAATATACGTGTAAAAGAAAACTGCCCGGAGGAAACGGGGACCCCAAAAGGTCAAAGGATATAGTTTTGTTGTCAGTATATTGCCCAACGCTTAATAAAGACCTAGAAAACCTTAAGCTAGAATATAGGAAGTGGATAAAAAGTGTTTATGAGGAAGAATTAATATATCATAATTATCTAGTGTTCTCGGATCTTCCATAGAAAACTTGGAGGAACTAACTTATTTGCATTGCATGGGGAAACATTTTTGACTGGCAGTTATCAGCTTTGGAGGTTCAAAGGAGTTATTTATTTATTTAGTAGTTCTTCAAAAAGTAAGAATGTTCTGTTATCTGGACATGGCACATCTAGGGTTATCTCTTCTGTCAATGGGTCCCATTACATGACCTATGAATTTAAGAAAGTTCCAGAAAAGAATGGATACTACGATTCAAAAACTTCTAGCCCATAACATTCTCATGGAAATGTCATCATTGAACAAGGCAATTAGAACAATTGTGTCTAAGAAATGTCAAGGCCCATTTTTAGGTCTTTAGATTATAGTAATACATATTTACTTATTTACATCCTATCATGGTTATAGTCCAACAGGTATACCTTTAAAATGGAAATTACGCGTTTTTATGCCAACCGAGCCATGCAACCTGGCTTCAAATTGATAACACAGGAAGAGAGAGAGAGAGAGAGAGACAGACAGACAGACAGACAGACAGACAGACAGACAGACAGACAGACAAACAGACAGACAGACAGACAGACAGACAGACAGACAGACAAGACAGACAGACAGACAGACAGACAGACAGACATACAGACATACAGACAGACAGACAGACAGACAGACAGACAGACAGACAGACAGAGCGAGAGAGAGTGAGATAGAGTGGGGAAACGTAACATAGATTGGGAACTTGGAAAGGGTCGATCTTTTATGTCGGTGTTCTTCAGTAAAAAGCGATAAAATCTTACTCGTCGAAATATAAACGTGGCAACTTTGAATATCAGCTGTTATTTTGTTTGTTTTTTTCTTCCCCCCCCCCCCGAGCTTGATTCGAAAATACTTTATTTATGAAATTTCTCCTCAACGATGTTGGTGTGTTACGACCGGGTTGATATCTGTTTGAGACAGAGACACCCCCTGTGATTACAGCTGTATAAAAGTTGCAGTATGAAGACGGTGTGTTTGAACAAAATCAAGAGCAATAGAGCAAAGTCGTCGTTTAGTCGTATGGACATCGGACATGGACATCGATTATAATGGGTTAAAATTGGTGATAGTCAAAAATGGATCAATTTTGTGCAAGAGACTTTATGGATTTATTTATTATTTATGTATTGATTTCCAACGCCACTACAGTATCCACAGAAGGGCGCGGTGGCTCAGTTGGTAGAGGTGCAGGCTGGAAACAGAGAGGCTCTGGTTCGAAACCCACGTGCGGCAACCGAGTTGTATCATTGCGCAGGACATTTCACCCCCATTTTCCACGTGGGCGCACGTTGGCGTTGTGTACTAAGGCGCAAAACCTGTCATGGTCATGATTAGCCTTTGTGCAGAAATATGTAACCTTAAACACCAATAACTAACTAACTAACTAACAACTAACTAACTAACTCACTAACTACTAACTAACTAACTACAGTACAGTCGCTGTGGGCGGTCACTTTTCCACATGTCCACAGTTGTTGTGGAAAACCGTCGGCAAATTACATTTCAACTGCCCACATAAATTTCTGTGGACAGAGATTTTGCTAGACCGTGGGCATGCTACCCACTTGCCTACGGAATTAATAACTAACACTGCAATTCCCGTGGAGTCCACATGATCTGACTTTTTTATTACACTACTATAATATTTATGTTACGTAATTTTTCTACACGATAGCAATAAGAAACAAAATCTGTTAATATCGGAACGAGGTCAGAATATCAGATTTGTTTCTGTTCTGCCCTGTCACGACAAATTCCTGGGATAATCCAACTTTGGAGGTGGTTGAGATGGTGATGTGGAAGTCGATGCTGTTGAGTTTAGTGATTGGATTGCATCTAATGCCTTTTTGGAGTTTGCCTTGGATCCCCTGAACTCACGGGTTTCGGAGATGGCTTGTTGTCCTATCTCAATTGCTCGTTCTATTGCTTTCGTTATGTCTTCGGTGGTGGCTGCAGACTGAGATGGCTGTTTTGCTGTGATCGACACACCCGGGGTGTCCGGTAGAGAAGGAAGTAGGGAGTGGGGGGAGGGGGTGGTGAAAATGCAACCTCCAGTTCATCCTCAGTATCCACCAGACGTTTCTCATCCAACAGTACCGGCTCAGGAGCTGGCAGTTGGTTGGGTGTATTAGTGGGACTAGGAGGGGAACTGGCGACTGCCTCCAGAACCTCCATCTTCTCGCTCACCTCTTTCTTCCCCTTCCGGAAGGCCTCCAAGCGTCGGGTGTCCCTACGCTTGGTTGATGGACTCTTCCTCCTGTTCTTTCTCTTTCTCTCTTCAGGGCCTCCGTGCCCCTTCGGGTGAGGACCAGTGTGAGAGGGAATCCTCTCGCCAAAGGTACTACCTCTCCCCGAAGAGGGCGGTGACTTCGTTGTCTCTATTTCAAATTCCAGGCTCAGGTGTACTCTCTTACCTGTCTCCTGGACAGTCCAGGTGACAGGGCAAGAGATGCCCAGAGCTGAGATAGTTCTGACGAGTCTTTCTGGTAATTCCAGTGTATCCATGATTGATTAATCAGGTGCTCACACTCTGAAGTCAGAGGTGCGAATGATGTGAATGCGATGATGATGGCGAATGGTGATGTCCAATGACCAGAACTAAAAACCTTGTGGACCATGTGATATTTATCTACTCATCTGTTTGCCATTTGTTAACCCTTTAGCTAACGCTAGGAGTAGACAACACTCGTGAAAAAAATTCTTGTGTAACTAAAAAATTTCATTTTTTGCTTCCAAAACATAGGTTTTGACCCCTCATTGGAACGAGCGTGACGCGCTCATTCGTATGAGGGGACAAAACCTATATTTTGGGAACAAAAAGTCAAAATATAAAAAAAAGATTGAATGGTGATTTTCGTGTATAGCGCTGGCCGGTTTTGGCCGTTACGTCAGGTAAAGGGTTAAATAAAAAGGAGGGATATTTCCACCAATTATGAATTAATCGTCACCAAATAAGGCCTCTCCAGTTCTCCCTCATGGCGTCATTTTCATCTTCCGCTTCCGCAAAGTTCCGGTTCGTTTTCGCGACAGCTACCGGCTGTCTTCGAAATTCGAATCAAGAGTTGAGAGTATAATTTAAGAAAAAAAACAACTTCTATCCCAAGCATTGTTACTGGGTCATAATCCACCAGTAAAGCAGGGCTTGTTTATCACAATGAACAAGCACTGCTTCACTTCCCGGGATCCCCATGGGGGTCGGTCCATTACAAGTGGGATAATCACCTCTCGAGTATTCGCTTACCAATACCTGATATTGGTTTTTAACCCTACCCCGTCGATATTAATAAAAGTTAGCCCCAGTGGTCTGCGTCAGACACGATATATCCATTAGTCTCGTGAACACAAGTAGTTTGAATTTTTTAATCCTTTCAAACGCTGCTGGAAAAGTATACACAAGCCACGAACTTCTGTAAAACTACTTCAGAAGGATTATCGCAGGTCATAAATCATAAACACAAGAGCACCATTAATTGCCGATCAACATATGTCAATCAAGTTAATTAATTTAATCATTGAGGAATAACAAACAATCTTGCAGAAAAATAATAACAACCAAGAGAATAAAAATGTTTGGTTTATTTTTTTTCATTCTTTCACTTTAACAATTAAAAATATGCATTGTAGTTTATCGATAGGGCCAGGTTAAAAAAAAAACGAAATTAATTTGATGATGCATTTTTATTGTACTCTAAACTATCAGAATTACTCCGAAATTATACACTAAAATCGGCGACTTTCATATTGCACTTTTTAGTGAATAATTCCGAAGTAATTTATTGATAGGGTCAGGTTAAAAAAAACGAAATTAATTTGACGATGCATTTTTATTGTACGCTAAACTATCAGAATTACTGCGAAATTATCCACTGAAAAGTGCGACTTTCATGTTGCACTTTTTAGTGAATAATTCCGAAGTAATTTATCGATAGGGCCAGGTTAAAAAAAACGAAATTAATTTGACGATGCTTTTGTATTGTACGCTGAACAATCAGAATTAAAAAAGGTTCAAGGCCTGGGGGTGCTGTCATGATTAGCCTCTTTCTGCATAAATATATGACATTAAATACAATAAATAAATAAATAAATAAATAAATAAATAAATAAATAAATAAATAAATAAATAAATAAATGGGCCTGAGTACTCGGCGCTAATTTCACCGGGCTGATGTTCCTTCGTCAAAATATTTCCAGGCCGAAAATTCTAGAAGCCGAATGTTCCCCTTCCCGCCCGAGCTTAGGGTTGTCAACGAAAGCGAACGAATTGTTCAACAGTCGATCGAAAATCAGATTCGGTTTAACAGAAAGATCATGTCAATACATAATTGCATATCAGCGATATTCGCAGGTGCCCTCTTTTATTTTCAACCATTTTTTGCGTTTTGTACACATTTTTTTCAAGGCACTCGTTCGCAATCGACATGGGTCTGTCACTGTATGTCTTGTTTTCACAGTGTGGGTTGTGCTATTCACTTTTCAGATTGAGAAAATGTGACGTAATTTTAACAAGTTATTTTTTTTTTTCCTTTTCTTAAATACAAAAATGGCCATATACCTGTGCTTGCAAATTGAAATGATAAAGAAATAAATATTTTTAATCAGAGTCATATTCTCTCAAGACGTGTTAAACATTACTTTCAGTTACATTTCTGTGGGCAGACGTGTTTCGGATTAATTATATGGACACTGCCGTCCCGCATTATCATCGTTCAGTAAACTTTTCCACAGAAGTCCACAGGCTTTTGCCCACAGAACTACATGCCCACAGAAGTCCACAGAAATTGGTATCAAACTGACTTCTGTGGAAAATCAGTGGGTGCCCACTGTGGAAAAGTGACTGCCCACGGCGACTCTTCTGTAACTAACTAACATCAGCTACGACAATATCATGTTGAGAAAATTATTTATTGTAAAATATATTATGTATTTCTTCAAAATAAAATTGTTTGTTTCAAACCAAGATAACGTTACTCAAACATTACACAGAAATAAATAGTGGCTATAGTAATGAGTAATGGTATGAAAAGTGTCTGAAAAAATATGCAAATCAGCATATTGATTGGAACAGATCAGAAGATAAAAGCAGTTTTGAGCAATAAAAACTGTGTAAACTTCATTGAAACTGTTGATGGGTTAGAGAAACGACAGAATCACATGACATTTGGTATTACAGACTAGACGTCCCAGAGAAACTACATTATAATGTTTTTGTTTAACCCTTTACCTAACATGAAAAGCAGACGACACTTGCAAAAAAAATTCTTGAATAACTAAATTTTTTCATTTTTTGTCTCAAAAACATAGGTTATGGCCCCTCGTTGGAACGAGCTCGTTCCAACGAGGGGTCCTAACCTATGTTTTTGAGACAAAAAATGAAAATATTTTGAAAATTAATTGGCGATTTTTGAGAATAGCGCTGGCCGGTTTTGGCCGTTACGTTGGGTAAAGGGTTAATATTAAAATTTGTATAGTGTATAATAGTGTAGTCTGCTATCAAGATATACTTGCATGGAGCAGATTCTAGTTCCCTTCTACGAAATGGTGTGAAAGTCGTGTCTGGCCAATTTGACATTGTGTCGAACTTATTATAATTTCAATAAAGATTACAAGATGTATCATTATAAAACAAAATTCGGAAATGATGAAGCTTGTCAGCTGGTGGCCCATTTCATTCCGCCTGTTACATAGATTTGATGTACCTTGCTTTTTGCCCTGGTGTAAACGGAAAAACCAACACGTTTTGGTAACCATCAAAACACGATATTATAACGAACTCACTTTATGTTTTCAATGCCTCACGAAGATCTAATATCAGAGAGGTATTTAACCTGGGTTGAGTCATGTCAGTAAACAGGAGGGGTGGGAGAGGGCGAAAAAATAGTCACATATTTTTCTGCTTATTGTAGATAAATTCGAATACAGAATATTCATTTAAAAGAAACTTCTATTATATATTTTAATTGAGGTCCCCGACTACCACAACAAACAATGACACGTTATACAATCATCCTTGGAGCCATAAGTACAGAACTTTTCCTTTGTCCTGTACTTCAATAGTCTTAATTTGCACACTTCTTCTTGAATTTTTAGAAGAAGCACGATCCAATATGACACTAGACTTTTCCAAATGCCATGGAGGTGATTGTGGATCACGGTGCTTGGTTATATTTCTGGCTCTAGTGCAAGATATTCCTGTTTTCCAATGGAGTGATTTAATAAATATTTCTTAGACACACAACCATGAGATTGATTCGGAGAATTTGCATTATAAGTTTGAAACTTTTTGCGTCGAACATTTAGTCATGCACTTCTCAAGAGGAGCATCTGTTACTTCAATAAGCATCTATACAATGGAGGCGAATGTGGTTCAAGGCGCTCGGTTATAGAGTCAGGATTTAATCCAGCCATATGTAAAGACCCTTTCTAATGTGCTATACTTCAATACAGTCTTGATTTGCAAAATTCATCTTGAATTGTTTAGAATGGGTCAAATGCCATGGATGTGAATGTGGATCACGGCGCTTGGTTATATAGGATCAAGCTCTAGTGCAGAAGAATCCATTTGCAACTTAATCCTGATTCCTATTGAATATGTCCTGCAGATTTGCTGCACAACCATGAGCATTATTCGGTGAATTTGCACATAACTTTGAAAATAATTACATCGAATGTTTAGTCGTGCGCTTCGCAAGAGGGGGAACTGTTGTTTCGATAAGCATCTAGCATTTTCAAGTACAATGGAGGTGAACGTGGTTCACTGCACTAGGTTATAGAATCAGGATCCTGTCCAGCTGGTTCCATGTGGAGTTTAATCCAAATGTCCCACGAAATTTGATCAACAGTTGTTATGGATTCGCAACCCAGTCATAAGCAGGACTTGGTGGTGGAATTGAATACAGTTTTGAAACGCATTACTTCACAAAAGAAGGTTCCATTGCTACAGTTGCCAGAAACCTATCGGGTTCTTTGAAAACCACTCTTCACTGTTACTCACTATCGCACACGTCCACCATCTCACCACCAAACACAACACACGCGCATCTCTGTCTCTATCTCTCTTCCTTTCTCTCTCTTTCTTTCTCTGTGAGTGTGTGCGGGGGGGGGGGGGGGGGGGGAGGAGCGGGCTGCATGTGTGTCGATACTCAGAGACAGAGGTAGTGCAAAAGCATCTGCAATTTAAATGATTTTGTGCATCAGATGTGCCGATCAGAAATATTGACTGTGTTTATATATGTACATAGGATATCTGTTGTTGGTACCATACTATTAACACACAGTTGTCGCAAATGTACATCTAGATTCCCATGTCACTAGAAAATGTAAATTGTAACGACTGAAAACCGCAAATGAAAATCTGGCTTCCCATTTCGATAGAAAATGTAAATTGTTACGACTGAAAGCCGGGAAAGGAAATCTAGATTTCCATTTTGATAGAAAATAAAATTGTCATGGCTGAAAGTCGGGAATGAAAATCTAGATTCCCATGCACACTAACGAATGGGATAATTGTGATACGTACTCAAAAATTATAGGTATTGTTTGTGGGACGATTATACTTAAAACGTATTGAAGGACCTCCAAATAGTTTACACATTATCAGACACGTTCTTGTCATCTAGATTCAAATTTCGACATGAGCATGTTCAGGATCACAAGTTCATGGCGAGGAAGAAATCCGTTTTTATTTGACAAGTTTTTATTAGATTTATTGCTATGTTTCCAAAACCGGAGACACAGATGACTAAAATAAAGAGTAAACGGCACATTATTTGAAATAGTAATCCTCTCCAGTGCCAGTCAATGAGTTACAGAATGTTAGAAGAAAATGGAGTACTTCATACGGGAATATGGCGACAGGGGATGGGGTTTCTGTCACTCCTTCCCCACCACCACACTAGGTCTAAAGATGAATAGATAGACATTTTGGGTCAAATAATTGTAATAATTAGTAAATCACTCAACCTTCACCTACAGTTAAAACTAGAAGTCCTGTCACGATTATTGCGCTTTTCTAGGCTTAACTGCACGTTGGAATTGCGCGCAATTGCCATATCAAATGGCATCCACAGCACGACAGGTTCTCCTGGTTACTCATAGCAAACACAAGCAATGTTTCTGCCAATGGACCTCCGGGTTACACGGAGGTCCATTGGCTGAAACATTGCTTGTACACAGGCCATATGTACAGAATTTGATAGCTTTACTTGGGTCATAACGCGTACATTAACGCGCATATCAACGTGCTATTTGTGCACATTTCATGACAGGACTTTTAATTTTAATAAACCGGAATGAATTTCTTGCTTTAATTTTGTCCTGTAAACTTATCAACATTTCCTAAAATAAAGTTAAAAGTTAAAAACCAGGTTCCAAAAGTTAAGCAAGAGGCCCCAAGGGACCTTACTCACTCACCTGAGAATGTTGTTCGAAGAAGGATTCAGAACCAAAGGGCAGTTAGATGAAGAGGAATGTTGTCATATAGTTATTAATATTTCTGTTGCCCATGTAAAATGATTTCCAGTAACACGAATAACTTTTTTTCACGGCCCTGGAATTTGAAATCTCCATTTCCCAGTTTCCACGGTAGGTGGCGAACTTCTTAATTCATACTTCAATTGGGTTAACCTATTTTCAACAGAAAGCTGGGGCATGGATGGGGTGCCGGATCCAAAAGGTTACTTTAGCTTTTTTGTTTCGCTCTAAAATGAGTTTTGAAGGATTCAGAACATCTTGTGCAAAAAATTGTTTTCATCCTAACGACCCACAATGGAAGGGGTTACTGTGGACGTGGGGTGGTGAACAGTAGGGATATATTCTCTGAAGAAATCTAACATGGCTGCCATGGTGGCCATTATGTGTAGCGGACCATTGCCAAAAATACGACTTCTCGTCTACTCATCATACCTCCTCCTGCCATTTTTGCATTTTAGATTGATACATAAATGTAACCTGCAGTCCTTGCTGGAGAAATCCAAGGTGTATGCTGTGACAACACAAGTGGGGATGGGGTAGGGGCGATTGGGACCATAAGGTATGACTCTGGGCGTGCATATGGAGTTTGGTAATGATCGGAGACGAACTGAGGGTGGTAGTCCGTGTTGAAGAAATTGTGGACAGACTTACAGACTGCCACACTCACATCAGTAAAGAAGACAAGGGGCACTTCTCATTACTGGCATTGTGGGTAAAATACGAATGCACACAAATCTCCTGTGTCAAAACAGATACTAAAAGAGTTAGGGGTCGGTTGCTTACTATCATTACTGGCACATTGGGGCGAATACTGAAACCACATGGGATGTGTGTATAAACTGAGTCTAAAATATCAATATACACAATGTTTGTCCCATGATGTCAGAAATAAGAGATTATGGAAATATAGCTTGTACTAGGAATTTAATGGAAAATTAGAATTTAATTTCTGAATGCAAGGTGCCTGAAAAAAGTTATTTTCCCTGTGTGCCCTTTCAGAAACTCTCAAATGTGGGGAGAATTGTAAAATATCTGTGTACACCAAAAATGAACAGGCAAGTGTACCTAAATTTTAAAAATATCTTTGTACACCATTAATGCGAAGAATCCACGATCCCATACTATTTCTAAAAACGTATTTTTTTTTTTACTTAATGTCTGGCTTCAGCTGAAAATTACTAAATTTCTAAAAATTCAAACTCTTCAGACTGTCAGTTTAGAAAACTGCATCTAAAATATCTGTATTCATCCGTAATGAGAAGATCCAACCGACCTATAATTTTTCTTAAAACTTATTTTCTCACTTTCTTTTGTAACATTAAGTGAGAAGTTAAAAAATGAATGTATTCACGAAATGTCTATTTTTGTATTACATTTATATGCCTCGGGGGCAATTTAAATTACAGTTTTCTCTAGTCCAACTCGTTTCTGCCTAAGGAATCATTTATTTGTAAGTCTTAATAAAACTCTCACTCCAATTCTCCAATGTTCGCGGTTTTACGAAAAACGTTCAAGGTTTGTCATTCAAAAGTCGGATTTTTCTACTCGGCAAGGGCTTCGATGTTTCCACATATCTGTGATTTTTTTTACTTTCGTTTTGAACTGAAAAACAGCTCTTTCTTGGGATCAGAAGAAAATTCGAGGGATTTTATTGTACTATCATTTGTTAAAAAGATTATTTCACCGAGTGTTAATAATTCGGTCCCGCCACTTCAATAAAACAACATTTAAACACGGTAACGGCTATTTACTTTTTTTTACAAGTATCTAGAGATATGTGTAGTAGGATATATGTATTGACATTACAATTCAGTGATCTTTCAACTTCTCCAACTAGCTCTTGTTGAACTTCCGCAGTGATTTTTTTTTTATTTGAAATATAAAACTTCATTTGTTCGGGAATGTATTTGGACAGAAAAAGCATGCTTCGCCCAAACAGAAAAAAAAAACTGTTTATCACTGTTCAGCTAATAGTATTATCATTGAAATATATATATTTTTAAGCCTAGTGGCATACATTTATCTCACCCAACTAGTTTTTTTCTCGCAAAATCCTTTGAGAAGAACACATTGTAATAAAAAGTAGTAATTTTAGTCGCCCTTATATTCCCAAAAGCGTTATACAGTTGTAATACTGCATATTTTCACAATGAGCTATTTTCACACTGATAACACTTTTAGTCACTTACACATAATTTCTGAAACTAAAAAAAAAAAAAATTCAGAACGTTATGTCACTGATATTGTTTTGAACACTTCTTTTTGAGCACACATTTTTTTTCTCTCGATTGCATCAACAGGTCTTTTAATTTTCTTGAATATCTTCGTGTAAATTTATTTGTGAAATTCTGCAGATTGTTTTCTTCACTGGTAACACTATTAGTTACCTTAAGTTGGTGCATTTTTTATTATATTATAATTATTTTATAAACTACGCTATCATTCTCATCATGAAAGTCTGGATTCTTCTTTCATTTCCTCTACCGCCGTTAGCAACATTAGGAAGAGTAGAGTAAATATAATTTATTTTTGGACATGTATTTGCATTATGTTCAGGAAGTTAGCAAATATAATATAAACCAATCCCTTTTAATGGACAACTATCTGCCTAATGATTACTACCTTTATAAATATACCATTCACGTCATTACTGTTTTGCCTGTTTCCACTGTTAGTTGAGAATTCTCGGGTCTTTAGTAGCCGGCGTTTTTATGATGTTTGCTGAAGTAAAACTCGTACTGAGGAATGATTTCCCCCGCCCTATTTTTATATTTTGCCAACAGATATAAAACTGAGGGAGAGTCTCAATTGTACCTCATACAAAATCATGAAATGTTCAGCATCTTGTGGTGAAATAAGTTATCATAAAGAACCTTAATAAATCATTTAATAAACGACAGGAAAACAGTTCACACGATTTCACAACTTATCCCTTTACCCAACGTAACGGCCAAAACCGGCCAGTGGTATTCTCAAAAATCGCCAATTAATTTTCATTATTTTTTTCATTTTTTGTCTCAAAAACATAGGTTATGACCCCTCGCTGGAACGAGCTCGACGAGCTCGTTCCAAAGAGGGATCATAATCTATGTTTTGTAGACAAAAAGTGAAACAAATTCGTTATTCAAGAATTTTGTTTGCAAGTGTCATCTGTTTTTCATGTTAGGTAAAGGGTTAAAGGGAGTGTTTTACTCTACTCTGGTTTTATGAAACATTAGACAAATCGAACATCTGTTTCGACTTTATAATTCAGTGATCGTTTTGGTGTATTTACTTTTTGCACTCAACAAATTTTCGCCAAACAGGAAGAGACTAACACATTTACAACTGACAACTGTGACTTTCAATGCACTCTCGTCAAGAACCTTTTCGAGCAAATTAGCTATCGCGGTTGTTCGAACGAGGAACCATATATACAACTCTTATGCTCATCTGGGTACTGGGCGATACCTATAACATGGCAGTGTACTTTTGGAGTATCTTATTGGAGGATATCTATCTAAAGATAGTTATGACCACTTAGCGTCGTTCAGTTCCTGGCATCTATACGACCTCATGTCCTTCATATGTCTAAGACCATAACTGCTGGCTTACCCATTCACCACCTTATGCCCTATGATCAGCTTCCACTGTTTACTGCCACTACTACTGGTCTGTACCGCAAATGTTGGTTACCACGCTCCCGTCCTTATGTGATTACTACTAACTTGTACTACTACTTCAGGTTTATTAGACTCAGATTGCTCGAATGACTCGATTCTCACCGAGCAAATGAGCTATCGAGCAGTTTCTCGAACGTTTGACTCCACACGTTACTCTTATGCGCAACTGCGTATTGGAAGATACCTATGGCATGACGATATCATATTGGAAGATACCTTATGGAGGATACCTATTGGTGGATATGTATCTGAAGATAGGTATGGGCGGTTCAGTTCCTAGCATCTAGACCACCCCATGCCCTTCAACAGTATAATACCATTACTGTTGACTTACCCATAATCACTAACATATGTCCTATAATCAGCTTCCACTCTTTACAGCCACTACTGCTGGCCTGTAACACTACTATTGGCTACCACCCTTACAGCCTTGTACGATAAACACCAACTTGTGTCACTATTTTAGCTTTGTCAGCCATCTCAAATTGGTCGAATGACTAGAATGTCATCGAGCAAATGAGATATCGATGAATTGCTCGCTCGAACGAATGACTCCACATACGACTCTTGTTCTACACCAGACGTTTCCTGAAAGGGATTATCTTAGTGTAATTCCATAAGAGGGATTCCAAGCTCCATAACTCCTGGTGGTCTTACCATTGGCTCCCACCACGTCTGCCCTATAATCAGTCTCTATTGTATTAACCATTACTACAGTGTACGGCCAGCCTTGAAGACTTCTATCATTATCACTTACTTGTCACATTACTACAGGCTTGCTGACTATATCCGAGCACAACCCCCTCCTTCGGCCAAGTCTTAGAATGTACAATAAGTTCAATGTTGTACTACCAGCCTTGAAGACTTCTATCATTGATTGATTGATTGATTGGTGCTTTACGCCACATCAGCAACTAAGGCTATATCGTGGCGATGAAAGTATGAAATGTTAAAAAAGATCATTATTTTCAACGCAGAAGTTAAAAAAGAGATGACAACACATGAAAAACGTGAAGTACACCTGGCAAGCGAACAATGGAATTAAAAAATGAGTGCAGTTCATCAAAACAGCTGTGAAAATCAACCCGTGAAACAGATATAAATGGTAGATGGGAATTTAAAGTAATAAAACCAGACTATTTAAAATTTATTAAAAAGGTTGATTTCCTTCAGGAACGATAAAACTTTATGAGAGTTTGTCTTGTAAAACTGGTCTCTGAGAGACGCAACATTAAAATACTGTCGTCTAACAAGATTAAAATCTGTACAGTGCAAAAGAATGCGCTCCACTGTCAACACTTGCTGGCAGGGAACACACTCTGGTCGCGTATTACCCTCTAACAAAAAGGAATGTGTAAGTCGTGGATGACCAACACGACATCGTGTCAGAATAACATGATCCTTTCTACAAAGGTTACTGGGTGGGTAGTGATCAGAAATAGTGGGTCGGAAGCGATGGAGCTTGTTATTTGTCGCTTCATTCCATTCCGCCTGCCACATGGATTTGATGTAACTACTGCTATGTGGTTTGAAGTCACTGAACGGAATCTTAAAATCAGTGAGAGGCTTGGATAAAGCCTGTTTTGCTGCACTGTCTGCCCTGGTGTTACCAGCGATACCTACATGTCCGGGTAACCAGCAAAACACGATGTCATATTGGTCAGACATGAGAGTTGATAACTTCTCACGAAGTTCCAAAATGAGAGGGTCCTTCAACCTGGGGTTGCGCAAAGCAAGCAAAGAGGAAAGAGAGTCGACTTCTTTTCCTGCACATTTTCAATATGTTCGAGGGCGAGTTGTAAAGCTTTAACTTCAGCTGTGAAAATACAACTTTGAATTGGTATTCTGATTGAAGTGACATGATTATCAGTGACAATAGCTGATGCTACTTTGTCACCATCTTTTGATCCATCCGTATAGATCCTTGTATATGTACTATACTTTGACTTAATTTCAGCATATTTCTGCTTAAACTGCAGAGAATTTGTTTCAGACTTTTTAGTAGATGCTAGGTCCAAAATAACTGTTGGCTTTTTAAGATGCCAAGGAGGAGTTTGTGGTTCACGGTTCTCTTTTACTGTAACTGGTTCAATTTTGGCAGACTCCAAATGAGGTTTAATTCTAATTCCCAATGGAGGGATATGTTTCTGATGACGGTTAAAAAATTCAGTATTTTGAGGTTCTGAGACACAATTGTAAGCGGGGTTAGACGGATTAGAAAGAAGTTTTGAAACATATTGAAGTGAAAGTTTAATTCTGCGCTTCTCAAGAGAAGGCTCCTCTGCCTCAACAAGCATCGAATCTACCGGTGATGTTCGAAAAGCACCAAGGCTGATTCTTATGCCACTATTATGAATGGCATCAAGAGGTTTGAGATATGACTTTCTTGCTGAACCGTAAACCACACAGCCGTAATCTAATTTTGATCTGACAAGTGATCTATACAGATGGAGCAATGTTTTTTGGTCAGCACCCCAATCAGTGCTACCAACTACCTTCAAAAGGTTCAGTGCCCTTTTACACTTTACCTTTAGTTGTTTTATATGAGAAGTGAAATTCAGTTTGCTGTCAAACAACAAACCCAAGAATTTCACTTCCTTAACAACATTAATTCGACTCCCGTCTATTTTCAATTCCGGATCAAGGTGGTGTTTCCGTAGCTTACAGAAATGAACGCAATTAGTTTTCGTTTTAGAGAATTTGAAGCCGTTTTCTGTAGCCCATTTCTGGATTCTATTCAAACACAGCTGAAGTTTGCGCTCTATAGCGTTCATTTTTTTGCTGCTATAGCAGATTAAAAAGTCATCTACGTACAATGACGAGTCAACCATATTCTCAATTGCATCAATAATACTATTGATTTTTACTGAAAAAAGGGTAACAGATAAAATACTTCCTTGAGGAACCCCCAACTCCTGCCCGTGAGGATCAGATAACGTTGACCCAACACGAACCTGAAATTGGCGATCCCTCAAAAAGTTTTCAATAAAAAGAGGCATACGCCCCCTCAACCCCATGTTAAAAAGATCTTTCAAAATCCCATACGTCCACGTTGTGTCATATGCCTTTTCCAGGTCAAAGAAGATGGCGACCACATGTTCTTTTCTGGCAAAGGCATTTCTTATAAACGTTTCTAATCTAACCAAATGATCCACAGTACTTCTCTGGTTTCTGAAACCACACTGAACATCTGCAAGCAGATTGTTCGATTCCAGAAACCAGACAAGCCGATCATTGATCATCCTCTCCATGGTTTTACACAGACAACTAGTTAGTGCAATTGGTCTGTAATTACTTGGATTACTGTGATCCTTATCAGGCTTTGGAATGGGAATAATTGTTGCCTTTCGCCAGGAAGGTGGAAACTGGCCAGTCACCCAAATGTCATTAAAAACTGACAATAAAAGTTCTAGTGAAGTTTGAGGCAGATGTTTTAAAAGTTGATAGTGTATTTCATCGGGTCCAGTGGCAGAATCCTTTGCTCTATGCAAAGAGTTACTTAACTCTTCCATAGAGAAAGGTTCGTTGTAGTCCTCTAAGTTATTGGATGTAAATTTAATCTTTTGTTTTTCTTGTTGTTGTTTTAGTTTGAGGAATTCTGGGTTACTATTTTTAGACGAAGAATGTTTAGAAAATGTAGAAGCCAACTTGTTTGAAATTTCTTGTTTTGATGTAATGAGTGTGTTGTTGTCTTTTAGGTGTTGTACAACTGATTTTGTTTCTTTTCCTTTAATTTTTTTAATCATTTTCCAAATTTTAGTGATGGGGGTGTTTTGATTTAGTTTCGAAACGTAAGTTTCCCAAGAACTTTTCTTTTTATGTTTTAAAAGTCGTCTTGTTTTTGCCCGATTTATACGTAATCTATCCAAATTTTGTGTGGTTGGTGACTTATTAAATTCCCTCTCAAATTTCTTGCGATCTTTTATAGCCTGTTTGCACTCAGTATCAAACCATGGTTTAGTGAAACGTTTTGGATTAGCCGAGGTTTTAGGAATGACTTGGCTTGCAATGTCAATCAACTCTGTGGTGAAGTGTTCAATCTGGTCAGTACTGTCCTGAAATTTCTCCCGTGTGAGGCGTTCAGAACAAAGCGATGAGAAAGTGTCCCAATCAGCCTTTTTAAAGTTCCACTGGGGCACCCTCTCATCATCCGCCGGAACTACACTCTCCAACACAATCGGAAAGTGGTGTCTCCCGCACAAGTCATCTTCTGCCTTCCATGAAAAATCAAGGAAGACAGAAGGGCATGCAATTGTTAGATCAATGGAAGTGTAAGAACCAGATGCGGGGTGCAGATAGGTATCTGACCCATCATTGAACAAGCACAAGTCATATTTTGTAATGAACTCTTCTACGGTTTTACCCTTTGCATCCTCTTGACTGCAGGAATTTCCCCAAAGGGGGCTATGTGCATTAAAATCACCCAACAAAATGTATGGAGTTGGGAGTTGTCGGACCAGCAGCTCAAGATCATTCAGTTGTAAGGCTTTACTTGGTGAAACATAAATAGAACAAAGTGTAACAGTTTTGTCTAAAGTTAGGCGTACCGCTACAGCCTGTAAATTTGTTTGTAATGGTACAGAACTGTGAATGATGTCGTTCCTAACCAACACAGTCGTTCCGCGAATATGAAGATCATTATCGTCTGCCCAGGCATTATACGATGTATAATGCTTAAAAGCTGAATGACCTTGAGCCTCGGGTTTCTTTAAAAGAGTTTCCTGCAGGCAAAAAGCAGCTGGTTTATACTTTTGGCTGAGAAGACCAAGTTCATTAAAATTAGCTCTAAAACCTCGACAATTCCACTGTATTATATTTTGTTTTGGTGTACTATGCATGTTTGGAAGGTGATTTTGAAGGTGGACGTATGGGCGATATAGCCCCAGTATGTTTCTTCGGTGAATTTTTCCTTGGGGACTTATTCTGAGAGGGGTTCGGGCGTAAGAGCTCGAACGTTTCATCAATGCATTCACTGACCTCCATCTCTTCAAGACCTGCAAACCTGTTACGGGTCACAGGGTCTTGAAGAGCCTTGGGTGTTCTCTCTGAGAACTGTTTTTGTTTTTCCATTTTATTTTTGTTTCTTTCTAGCTTTCGTGATTCTGGTTTCGGTTTTGGTTTAGTTTGGTCATGTTTTTGTTCGGATTTTGTTTCCTTTACTTTGACTTCTGAGTTAATTTTTCCTTGTTTTTTCTGCATATTTGTTTTTGATTTTTCCTGTGGTGTTGTTGTTTGAGATGCTGATGGCGTCTGTGTTGAGTTAGGTTCTACTTGCTCTGAATGCTGTATTGTAAAGGCCTGTAACAAAGATGGAATGGCGCTATTGCTGAGCCATGTCCACGGTGTTTGACATTCTACCGATCGTGTTGGTAATTTCTGTTTCACTGTGGCAGCATAGGAAGGTGTTGATATACAGATGCCAGGCATAGATGAAACAATTTCTCTGGCCTCTTTAAAAGTCACTTTCCTCTCACATTTCACTTTCTGTATGTTTTTTTCTTTCTGCCATATTGGGCAATCTTTCGATGACGACATATGATTGCCCTGACAGTTTACACACTTAGTAGGATTGGTACAGGGGTCCTGATGGTGTTGACCACACCTGTAACAAACTGCTTCACCTCTACAAGTATTATTTATTTATTGGTGCTTTACGCCACATCAGCAGCTTAGGCTATATCGTGGCGATGAAAGTGTATATTTCAAAAAGACCATTAATTAAAATATGAAACAAATTGAATAAGAGGTTTAAAAATGATGAGTGTGAAACATAATGAGAAGGTGAGATCAGTAGTGCAAAAATACTGTGTAATCAACCTGTGAAATAAATACAGATAGATGAAAATTAAAATGGTAAAAACAATTTAAAATTTATTAAAAAGGTTGATTACTTTCAAGAATGAGATGACTTTTTGCGGGCTCGTGTGATAAAATGAATCTCTCAAAGATCCAACTGTAAAATACTGCCCTCTAACATGATTAAAATCAGTACAATTCAAAAGAATGTGTTCCACTGACAGCACCTGCTGGCAGGGAATACATTCTGGTCGCAAATTACCCTCCAACAAAAAGGAATGTGTAAGTCGTGTATGACCAATATGACACCGCGTCAAAATTGCAAGATCCTTTCTACAAAGGTTACTAGACGGGTAGTGATCTGAAATAGTTGGTCGGAAGCGATGAAGCTTGTTATTTGTCGCTCCATCCCATTCCGCCTGCCACATAGATTTGATGTAACTACTAATATGAGGCTTAAAATCACTGAAAGGGATCTTAAAATCAGTGAGAGGCTTTGTTAAAGCCTGTTTTGCTGCACTGTCTGCTTTGGTGTTACCAGCGATACCTACAAGTCCGGGTAACCAGCAAAACACGATATCATATTGGTCAGACATGAGAGTTGATAACTTCTCACGAAGTTCCAAAATGAGAGGGTTCTTCAACTTGGGATTGAGTAAAGCAAGTAAAGAGGAAAGAGAGTCGGAAAAAATAATCGACTTTTTGTCCTGAGCAGTCTCGATATGTTCAAGAGCGAGTTGTAAAGCTTTAACTTCAGCTGTGAAAATAGAACTCTGATTCGGTATTCTGATTGAGGTGACATGATCACCAGTAACAGCAGCTGATGATACTTTGTCGCCATCCTTAGATCCATCCGTATAGATCCTTGTATATGTACTATACTTGGACTTTATTTCGGCATATTTTTGTTTGAACTGCAAGGAATTGGTATCAGATTTTTTGGTAGAAGCAAGGTCCAAAATAACAGTAGGTTTCTTAAGATGCCAAGGAGGAATGTGTGATTTACGGTTTTCTTTTATAGATTCAGAATTAATTTTTGAAGATTCCATGTGGGGTTTAATTCTAATTCCCAATGGAGGAATATGTTTCTGATGTCGGTTAAAAAATTCAACATTTTGAGGTTCTGAAATACAATTAAAAGCAGGATTTGAAGGATTGGCCAAAAGTTTAGACACATATTGTAGAGACAATTTAATTCTGCGCTTCTCAAGAGAAGGCTCCTCTGCTTCAACAAGCATTGAATCTATTGGGGATGTTCGAAAAGCCCCTAGACTAATTCTAATACCACTATTGTGAATTGCATCAAGTGGTTTTAGGTATGACTTCCTTGCTGAACCGTAAACTATAGAACCGTAATCTAATTTTGATCGTACAAGTGATCTATACAGATTGAGCAAAGTTTTTTGGTCAGCACCCCAATCAGTGCTACCAACAACCTTCAGTAGGTTCAGTGCTCTTTTACATTTAACTTTTAGGTGTTTTATGTGGGAAGTGAAATTCAGTTTGCTGTCAAACAACAAACCTAAGAATTTCACTTCCTTTACAACTTTAATGGTGTTTCCATCCATTTTCAACTCTGGATCAAGATGGTGCTTCCGGAGCTTACAAAAATGGACACAATTAGTTTTGGTCTTTGAAAACTTGAAACCGTTTTCTGTAGCCCATTTCTGGATTCTGTTTAAACACAGCTGAAGTTTCCGCTCTATAGCATTCATTTTTTTGCTGCTATAGCAGATCAAAAAATCATCAACGTACAATGAAGAATCTACCATATTCTCAATTGCATCGATGATACTATTGATCTTTATCGAGAACAGGGTAACAGACAGAATACTACCCTGAGGAACCCCCAATTCCTGTTCGTGAGGATCAGATAACGTTGACCCAACACGAACCTGAAACCGGCGATCCTTTAAAAAGTTTTCAATAAAAAGAGGCATACGCCCTCTCAACCCCATGTTAAAAAGATCTTTTAAAATCCCATACGTCCACGTTGTATCATATGCCTTCTCTAGATCAAAGAAGATGGCGACCACATGTTCTCTTCTAGCAAAGGCATTTCTTATAAACGTTTCAAGTCTGACCAAATGATCCACAGTACTTCTCTGGTTTCTGAAACCACACTGAACATCCGCAAGCAGATTGTTCGATTCCAGAAACCAGACAAGTCGATCATTGATCATCCTCTCCATGGTTTTGCACAGACAACTTGTTAAGGCAATAGGCCTATAATTACTAGGGTTGCTGTGATCCTTATCAGGCTTAGGAATGGGAATTACTATTGCTTTGCGCCAAGACGATGGAAACTGGCCAGTCACCCAAATGTCATTAAAAATAGAGAGTAAAAGTTCAAGAGATGATTGCGGCAGATGTTTTAAAATTTGATAATGTATTTCGTCGGGTCCAGTGGCGGTATCCTTCGCTCTATGTAAAGAGTTATTTAACTCTTCCATAGAGAAAGGTTCATTGTAATCCTCTAAATTATTGGAGGCAAATTTGAGCTTTTGTTTTTCTTGTTGTTTTTTAATTTTGAGAAATTCAGGATTACAATTTTCAGACGACGAATGTTTCGAAAATGTGGAGGCCAATGTATTTGAAATTTCTTTTTTTGATGTGATTAGTGTGTTGTTATCTTTCAGATGTTGAACCGTTGATTTTGTGTCTTTTCCATTAATTTTCCTTATCATTTTCCAAATTTTATTGATGGGGGTGTTCTGATTTAATTTAGACACATATGTTTTCCAAGAACTTTTCTTTATTTGTTGAATCAGTCGTCTTGTTTTTGCCCGATTTATACGAAGTTTGTCCAAGTTACGTGTGGTTGGTGACTTATTAAATTCCCGTTCAGTCTTTTTGCGATCTTTAATAGCCTGTTTGCAATCAGCATCAAACCATGGTTTGGTGAAACGTTTAGGATTTGCCGAGGTTTTAGGGATGACCTTGCTTGCAATGTTAAGCAACTCTGTGGTGAAATGTTCTATTTGGTCAGCACTTTCGCCAAATTTCTCCCGTGTTAGGCATTCAGAACAGAGCGACGAGAAAGTCTCCCAGTCAGCCTTTTTCAAGTTCCACTGGGGTACCCTCTCATCATCCGCCGGAACCACACTCTCCAACACAATTGGAAAGTGGTAACTCCCGCACAAGTCATCTTCTACCTTCCAAGAAAAATCAAGGAAGATAGAAGGGCATGCAATTGAAAGATCAATTGATGTATACGAACCAGATGCGGGGTGCAGATAAGTGTCTGAACCATCATTAAACAAACACAGGTCATATTTAGTAATGAACTCTTCTACAGTTTTACCTTTTACATCTTCTTGACTGCAGGAATTACCCCAAAGTGGGTTATGAGCGTTAAAATCACCCAACAAAATGTATGGAGTTGGGAGGTGTTGGACCAGCAGTTCAAGATCATTCAGTTGTAGGGTTTTACTTGGTGAAACGTAAATAGAACATAATGTAATTGTCTTGTCTAAAGTTAGGCGTACCGCTAGAGCCTGCAAATTTGATTGCAAAGATACAGGACTGTGAATAATGTCGTTTCTAACTAAGACGGACGTTCCTCGAATATGAAGTTTCATCTGCCCAGGCATTATACGAAGTATAATGCTTAAAAGCTGAATGATCTTGAGCCTCGGGTTTCTTTAAAAGAGTTTCCTGCAGGCAAAAAGCTGCAGGTTTATATTTTTGGCTTAGAAGACCAAGTTCATTAAAATTCGCTCTGAAACCTCGACAATTCCACTGTATGATATGATTATTTGTATTATCCATATTTGGATGGAGATGTGGATGGTGGACGAATGGGCGAAATAGCCCCGGTATTTTTCTTTGGCGATTTGTTCCTCGGGGAACGATTCTTCGAGTTCTGGCTCAGTTGCCAGAACGTTTCGTCGATGCAATCATCGACTGCCATCTCCTCAAAGCCTTCAAACCTGTTACGAGTAACAGGATTCTGAAGTGCTTTGGGTGACCTGTCTGATAAAAGCTTTTGTTTATCCTTCTCCTTTTTCTTATTTTCTTTTTCTAATTTTCTTATCTGATTCTGACTCAAATTTTGTTGTGATTTTTGAAGTGGTTTGTGTTTTATTTGGTTTGGCTCATTTTTCTGGCCTGATGTTATTTGTTGTTTAGGTTGTATAGTTTTGGGTGAATCTTTGTCTTGTTTCTTATCAGTGTTTTCCTGTCTATGGGTTTGTGTGGACTGTGTCTCTGTTTGACTTGAATGTTCAATTGAAAAGGCGTGTAACGGGACTGGTATAGTGCCTTTGAGCCATGTATGATTAGTTTGACATTCTACTGATCTTGTCTGTATTTTTTGTTTTAGAGTTGTAGCATACGATGGGGTTGATGTATCGATGCCAGGCATAGATGAAACAATATCTCTGGCCTCCTTAAAGCTTATTTGTTTTTCGCATTTTAATGTTTGAATTAACTTTTCCCTTTTCCACACAGGGCAGTCCCTTGAAGAGGACATATGGTTGCCCTGGCAGTTTACACATTTATGATCAGAACTAGTACATGGCCCTTCGTGCTTTTCACTGCATTGGTGGCATGTTGCTTGTCCACGGCACGAATCCTTACTGTGTCCATATTTTTGGCATCTGAAACACCTCAGTGGGTTAGGAATATACCGATCCACTTTGATGTTCAAATAACCCACTTTTATTGATTTGGGGGGTTGAGTGGTATTAAATCCAAATATATAAGTGTTAGTTTGGATTTCATTTCCATTTTTCTTAATTGTTATCCTTTTGACACTAATTACACCTTGTGGTTTCAATTCTTCCAAAATTTCTGAGTCATCAATATTTGCAAGCTCTCTCGTTCGAACAACACCTCTGCTGGAATTGAGGGTTTTGTGAGAGCTTGCAGTCACTTCCATGTCAACTAATTTTTTTGTCTTTAAAAGATTGAAGGCCTGAGTGTTGTTAGCACATTCAATCAATAATCCCCCAGATCTTAACTTTTTCACCCCCTTCACTGTTCCCGCTATGCCCTTTATTGCTTTCTCTAAAGCAAATGGATTAATGTTAATAGCTTGTTTATTTTCTTCTGTAGATACAATTACAATGAACCTAGGCCAGTTGTTAGTATTTTTTTTTTGAATATCCTGATCGGAGTCAGAATCAGATATCTCCACATGCTGTCTTTTTTGAGTTTGGTTGGTAGCCATGTTTAATATTTTAACGTTCACTGCCCCGGCTCCCACCCACCACGGAGTCCAACAAGGGGCAGGGTTACTGCCATGCAGTGAACCCACCGGGTTGCCGGTATTCCCACATACCTGGTATGGGGCAGTATACTCAGCCGGTGTTGATGCCGAGGCATACCACCGACTGATTGGCCCGTGTGTGGAAGTGCCAGGTCTTCAGATGGCAACCATCCAACCAGTCACTCTATAAAACACGGTAATTACGGTTGCCACATGAAACTGAAACAAACAGTGCAGCAAAACTAAGTATTTGGTTAAAAAATGTGTTTAAAAACAGCACACAATGGCAATTATGATAAATGATTAAACGAAATGACTGATTGAATGGCCACCAAATGCCCCCCGACGTGACACCCAGTACTTTTTGGGGTGGGGGCTCCCGATTGGCCAGAACGGACCATCCGACCATCCTTCTACTCCCGAAATTGGGGCCAAAGCAGTGTGTTGGACATTATCTCCGAAATGGAGACTAGGGCTCCATCCCGGAGATTGCCCTAAACGGGGCCCGAGTCCTCAACCGCCAGGACTCCCTCCTCCGGGGCCTTCGGAATGCACCTCACGGGAGAACAAGGTGCCTGCAAGATGGCATTAGCAGGGTTAACCATTTTGGTCCGGGGCTGCGTATTCGTATATTCCGCAGCGAACCAGCCCAATTGAGCAAACCTGCTAATTATTAACTAACCAGCAAACCTGCCCAATTGAGCAGGCCGTCCTCTATCCGCCACCTGAGGACCCGCCTAGTAGGGGATGGTCAAACCCCCCTAGGCCTCTACAAGTATTCTGCCCATGACCATATCTTTGACATCTGAAGCATCGCAGTGGATCTGGGATATACAAATCCACAGCGATGTTCATATATCCAACTTTTATAGACTTTGGAGGACGTGTGGTATCAAAGGTTAAAATGTAAGTATTAGTTTTTATGATGGCACCATCCTTTTTGATTTGAATCCTTTTAACGTCAGTGACACCCTGTGATTTAAGTTCATCTCTGATTTCTGGTTCATCTATCCCCGATAATTCCTTAGTTCTCAGTACTCCTTTGCTCTTGTTCAGTTGTTGATGTGGAAAAGCATTAACTTCCATATCCAATATTTTTTCAATTTTCAATAAATTTATAGATTGAAATTCTGTACTACATTCAACCAGCAAAGCCCCTGATCTTAATTTTTTTACCTCTTTTACCGTCCCAGCTATTCCTTTGATTGTTTTTTCGACGACAAATGGGTTAATATTTGATGGTTTCTTTCCTTCCTCTGTTGCACAGATAATTATGAATTTAGGCCAATTTTTTGTAATACTTACTATTTCTGTATCTGAATCAGCATCTGTTAAATTAAACTCTCGACCTCGTTTTTGTTTTTTTTGTGGGATATTCATAGTATATTATTGTAATATTATTCACCATATGGCTTCCACCCTTACTCCGAGCCCAACTTAGGGGGTTATGTCGCGGTAAATCCAGCGAACAGCACCAGAAGTACATATGGAGTATACTCCACCAACGTTGATGCAAACGCATGCCGCTGGAGGATTGACCCGTCGAATATATATGAGAAGTGCCAGGTCGCGGCGGTCATTCAACCAACCATTTCCCTAAAAAAGTGTAACAAATGCCACTACTGACAATAGACATAGAGAGTGCAACAAAACGTAAGATGTTAAAAAATAATAAAATCATTAAAAGTCAGTATAGGGTAGCAACATTGAAAATGAACGAAAAGAAATGACTGACTGAATGACCACCCAATGCCCCCCGACGTGACACCCGATATTTTTGGGGTTGGGGGCTCCCGATTGGTCAGACCGGGCCATCCGACCATCTGTCTACTCCCGAAATTGGGGCCAAAGCAGTGTGTTGGACATTATCTCCGAAATGGAGACCAGGGCTCCATCCCGGAGACTGCCCTAACCGGGGCCCGAGTCCTCAACTACCAGGATTCCTTCTTCCGGGGCCTTCAGAACGCACCTCACGGGAGAACAAGGTGCCTGCCAGATGGTATTAGCAGGGTTGATCATTTTGGTCCGGGGCTGCGTATTTGTGTATTTCGCAGCGAACCAGCTTAATTGAGCAAACCTGCCAATCAAAAATTAGCAAACCTGCCCAATTGAGCAGGCCGTCCTCTATCCGCCACCCGAGGACCCGCCTAGTAGGGGACGATCAACCCCCCCTATGACTTCTATCATTACTACTTACTTGTCACATTACTACAGGCTTTCTAACTATATCCGATCACGAGCTCCGCCTTCGGCCAAGTCTTAGAATGTACAATAAGTTCAATGCTCCAATCACTGATCCGTCACACTCGCCACTTTGATGTAAATAATATATAAACTGGCGTCTATTTAAAATAAATGGTGCATAACTATAGCTTCTAGTTGCATTGCGTGTTTTTTTTTTGGTTTTGCCATAGAGGTAAATGTTATTTTTTAAACTATTCCAACTGTAACCGATAATCCGATGAGAAACAAACAGAAAATCGTCAATCTCACTGACAATCCTTAGTAACTGGTGAGAACTTGAAAGGATTTTTTTTAAGACATCAGTGTTCCTTCCGTCTTTATAACCCACACTCGCCACTCCTCCCCATCCCCACCTCCCCCGCATTATTTATATTGAGCCTTGTATTAAGCGAATACGAAATCGTGCAATCTTATCAGGGAGAATACTGTGATAAAAACTTTCATTCACCAACATGCGAATGCACCCAGAAGAATAGTTTCCAAAAAAATGAAAATGTTGAAGAATCATCAAATTCCCAAGAAAGTGCAGATGAACCATGAATAGAAAATGGTGAAAGAGAGATAGAAGAAAGCAAAAGGATTAGTAGTGAAAGTGAAATAGAAGAAAGTCAAGAGAGTACCAGTGAAAAGGGGAAAGTCACAGATGGTGAGAATGGGTTTTATCCATTTCAACAAATAGCAATAAATTCCTGCTTACACTATAACGATGAGTATAAAGAATGGAAATCACAACTTATGAAAGATGGGGTCGATTAAAACGAAGCTATTGAAAATATTATACCAAGTCAAAGAATGATATATCATGACAAATATTTAGACACTTTGAAGGAGTTTCTCAGAGACCCGATCAACAAAACATCCAAGACACTACAAACGGTTGTGTGAAGAAGAAAATTATTACAGACATGAAGCCAACAAATAGTCAGTGAAGAAGAAAAAATATTTGTTCAACCCAGTCATAAAAGCAATTAGTTTTAAAACAAAAGACTAGAGGTGCAGCGTACGTATTTTAGCAGAAGCCTTAACCCACTGCATGACATAAGATATCACACAAGATCCAACACAAGAGACACTTAAAGGTAATTCAGTGTGATGTACAATAGTCTGAAACACTACTAAATAATATTGTACTCATGTTGAATAGATACTGTGTTAATTTGTTGGGAGGAGGTAGACACACACAACATTGGACGAGATCCAGACCAATCCTGAATATCATTTTAGTCGCCTTCTTAACAAGACCGAAGACAACTTATCGCCCCCATACAACTCTGTAGATTGTAAGTATTTTCTTCCCAGTGAAGTGCATTCAGAGTTTGAAAATGTGCGCGGATCTTTCTCGGCTTTCCATATTAATTGCCAGTGTCTCCATGCACATTGGGACTCCTTACACCATTTGCTTTCCAAACTGAACAACTAATAGAAGACATTTACGTCATAGGTCCACATAAATATTTCATATTCCTGACAATTTAACTTGTGCTCTGGAAGGATATCACCCCTTCTTTAAAAATACGAGACCTGGTGATGATGATGGTCTCGGTCGTGTCGGGCTCTTCATCAAGTCTGAAATACTTTTTTGTATCCGACATGATCTCTCCATATTCATACCACATGTCTTTGAATCGTTATTTGTCGAATTAAAGTACAAAAACTCATCGAGAATAGTTGCCACAATATATAGACCAAACACAGCACCAAAAGCGGACTTAGCTCTGTTTCAATCAAAAATCAATTATTTAACTGATCTGCTTAACAAAGAAAATTAATCATCCCTAATTATAGGAGACCTAATGTTCACCTATTAAAGGTAGCTTCCCATAGCAAAACAAGTCTATTTATCGATTGGATGTTTAGTGAAGGATTCATACCCGTTATCACCAAACCAACTTGATTAACAGATCATTCTGCTACACTCATAGATCTCATATTTTCTCTAATAATGTGGCTGTTGCTTTTAAATCGGGAATAATCATTACGGATGTGTCTGACCATTTTGGTATATTCAATGTCGTACTGAAAAACACCAAACCAGACAGCTCAAAACAGATTCTTACCAGGAAAATCAATTCCACATCTATAGAACATTTTAAGTCATTGCTGTCCCAATGTGATTTTTCTCCAGTTACGGAATCCGATTGTCCCAATGTATCTTATGAAACTTTCATAAAAATATATTCAATTGCTTTTGAATCGGCATTTCCCATGAAAATACACAAAACCTAACAAGGAATTTATAAAACAAAAGCCATGGATGACAAAAGGACTATGATTTCAGCTAACAACAAGAACATATTTCTCCACAAAACATTAAGATCACCGACCGAAGTGAACACCAGGAACTACAAAAATTACTGTAGACAATTTAAAAAAATGAAAAAATAAAGCAAAGCTATGTATTATGAAAAAAAGATCTTAGAAAATAAAAATTGCATGCGGATACAAGGCAAATCCTAAATAATGCGTTAAATATCGACAAAAACGAACATAAATTGCCCTCATTCTTTACTCTTGGCGACAGGACAATGAATGCACCAAATGAGATTGCACATGAATTCAACTCATTCTTTGCAAATATTGGAAATCAAACCTCAAAACAAATGTCAAAAACTCGGAAGCCCTTTGCTGAGTACCTGAATGGTACATATTCGGATAACATGTTTATCACACCAACGTCGCCTTATGAAATTAAACCCAAATTAAGTCAAGATTGCGTGAATATTACTTCCAACAACCTTAAACACTCAATAAACCTAGTTGCCGATCCACTCGCGCATATCACAAATAATTCTTTCTGTCAGGGATAAGTTCCCGATAGGATGAAAATCTATAAGCAATTCCAGTTTTTAAATCAGGTAATGAAAACAATTTTACAAATTATAGACCGATCAGCATTTTGCCTGTTTTCTCTAAAATTATAGAAAAAACTCATGTCAAGAAGACTTATAAAATTTTTGAATACATTGAATATCCTATATCAACACCAGCACGGTTTCAGAGAACATCATAGTACACTACATTCGACAATGCACCTTTCAAAATATATGGCCGTAGAGAATAACAAAGAGAGTAAAGATAGTACTCTAGCTCTATTCTTAGATCTCTCGAAAGCGTTTGATGCAATAATGCATGATATATTACTTCGAAAGCTAGAATATTATGGGATAAGAGGTAATGCTAACACCTGGTTTAAAAACTACCTCCAGAATAGGACTCAATACGTCTCCTTCAGAGACAGTAAATCCAATCTACTAGACTTAATATGTGGAGTACCGCAAGGCTCTATTCTTGGACATATCCTCTTTCTCATATACATAAATGATACAAATAGATCAACAAAGCTGAACCTTCAATCATTTGCAGACGATACCTCGGTATACAAATCAGGCTCTGAGATAAATCGACTAGTCTCGGAGTTCAAGGAGGAACTTCAAAAAATATTTGATTGGTGCGCTGCGAACAAATTAGTCCTGAACGCCCCCCAAAAAAAAATACATCGTACTTAACCCATCCCACAAAGTCAAGAACCTTACACATTAGCACATATGTATAAATAATGAAGTTAATAACAAAGTCGGTAGTAGGAAAAGTGAAAAATCAATTAAATTTCTTGGTATAAATATTGACGAAAACCTATCGTATAACGAACACATATCTCAATTCTGTTCGAAAGTTGCTTCCGTGAACTTCGCTCTCAATAAAGTAAAGAAAGTTCTTCCACACAAGGTTATGAAAACCTTATATTTTTCGCTTGTACAAAGTCATTTCATTTATGGAATTCCCTTATGGGGTGCGTCGAAGGTGTGTAGTTGTCTATATAAATTACAGAAATGGTCATGAAGAATAATAAATAATAAGAAGTATAATTCTCACACCGACCCTTTATTTATCAGAGATAAAATACGGAAGATAACAGATCTACACAAACTACACGCTTCTTTGTTTATGTTTGATTGGTACAATGGAAATCTTCCATCATCTTTTGCCAATTTCTTCTCTACAGTGAACAATGAATCTATTATGAATACACACCAGGCATGTCTCCTTCACCGACATAGTACCAGAATTAAAACTCTTGATAACTTTCTGGTATTTGCATTTCCAAAATTGTGGAACGAACTAGGAAATGATATTCGAGAGTCACCCAACAGGATAGACTTTAAGAAAAGGTTAGCTACCAAACCTATTTCGTCCTATTTGAACAACATTTCTTGTTCTAATCCCTATTGTCCAGATCGTGCCATCTAAAGGTCTGGTATTCTCGTCCCGTTGACCTTTTGACTTTGCCTTTAATTTGTATGGACGCAATGACCCAAGGATACCACCCCCCCCCCCCCCGGGAAGGGACGCAGTGCTTCTTTACGGTGGTAAACAAGCCCTGTTTTACTGGTAAAATAGGACCCAGTTATCAATGCTTTGGGGTGGAAGCCCTCTAAAATCAGCAGCATGGTTTGAAACGATTGCCTAACCTCGAGTTTATCTCTATGTTTGGTTACGATTAGTCATGGTGCTGAAACATGTGACTTTAAACTAATAAATAGATACCCAAGGATACAGAACAAATATCTCAATTCCCCAAGTAAAATATCTGAATGGCCGAGGCCTCTTCAGGAGATCCAGGCCGTTTGAGGCCCCAGCCACCATCTGACCGATGTGTATATGTATTAGAAGATGTATCAAAGATATACTCCCTTTAGTGGAACCTTACTAGAGCCAGTTACAAGAAGCCTCAATGTTGCACGTGCATGTTATTTTTTCTTCTTCTCTAATCTTTCCTTTCTAATTTTTCCTTATCTTTTTTTCTCTGTTATAGCCGAATGCAGGTTGACAGTAAATCTGGCTATTTTTTCCCTTGCCAGTATACATGTGTATCCTATACATAATAGTTTGTTATTGTTATATGAATACTGCAAGTATATGTGGATGTATATCTTATTGTAATTTATAGTATATTGGTGAATAAATATATATGAATATATATCAATATCACACAAATACCAGTACGAGAGTATGATTATGTGTTATGTGTACCTGTGAGTAGACCCCCATATGCTCACATTGCTAAAAACGTGCTCATTGTATGCACTCAAAGCAATTGCTCATAGGCTTCTTCGAGTATCTTACATCCTTTGACGTGATCAGAAAAGATTCTGAAATGAACGTGCAAGACTTTTTTTGTCCCATTTATGATATGCCATCTCATTTTTGTATATAAATTATTAAAGTATTATACTCCTGGTTTAAAAAAAAAAACTGAATTATTGACTTCGGATTACTTCGTGAAAAGCTGTGCTTTTTGAGGTGAGACAAGAAATCGTTTTTGAAAATTGTAAAAAATGTGGTAGCCTTGTAAAATCTCTGGGGCACATCTTGTGTCTATAATTAAATTGTTAAAGATACCCATTCTGTTTCACATCCCTTCCGCTTGATTATGAATACTTTGGGACATGGACGTACACCTGGAAGGATTTCCATGTGTGTGTGTGAGGGGGAAAAGCAAGGTGTCACTGCATCTTACATACTTCAGGCGAATACTCATCGTATTCAACATTAAGAGCAGCACACCCCAGTCTGTCTGCCAGCTATCATTCATGTCGTATATAATCCGCAAATTTAATTGCTTAGTAGCGGCATTCTTGCCTTGTCCATTAACAGGACTCATTTAAAGTCTCGTTAATCACAGGTTAAATATACAAAAAGGCATTTGTGGTAATGAAGCGCCCGGTGGAGGACACAACAATTATTTTGCTTTGATTTTTTTCAGTTATCTGAATAAGTGGCCAAACTGAATTCCTACCTATTCGCCGAAAGCGAAAAATGTTGTTGTCTGGGGCAATTTCGCCTAAAAAGTGGACAAATGGCTGTAAAAAAGTACATTACTGAAACTCCATTTGCTTGCAAATATCCTGTAACCTATCTCCACCGAGTTATAATTGACAAATCGGCCTGGAGGCCAAAATTTGTTGAGTGCGGAAAAGCAATTTGCGTAAAAGATCATTGCATTATAAAGTCAAAACAGATGCCCTATTTGTCTAATGTTTCGTAAACCCGGGGTAGAGTAAAACGCCATAGTAGTTTTAGACTGCTTTTTAAAGTATGAAATAGAATACAGCTGTTATCACAAGGACACAGTCATATTCTTTCGTCAGAAATTAACTGATATATATTTAAATGTTAGTGCTATTGCTAGACAAACATACACTGCTACATTTTTCTCAGTGGAAACAGGAGAAATATAACAGTGCAATTAATCGTTACCCATATCAGCGGTATTACATTGAAAAGTTCTTAAATGTATTTTGTGACATATTAAACCTGGATGTGGTAAGTGTCTTGGCGCAAAACTTGAACGCGTGTCTTGGGGAAGGTTTATGAAAGTGAGAAGGCACACTGCAATTTGTCAAACGTCAGTCGCTAACACTAGAATCGTATGTAGAGAGACAAAAGATATTGTACACGTTTATAGTTTGGCATGTAAAATAGAAACCCTCAGTTCTGAGTATATCGTTCTTGGTCACAGTATCAATCAATGCTGCTGGTTCTCTATTAACTCATTACTATCCTCAAAAACATCACCACCACACCACATACTTCTCGATCCTTAGCTCACTTGCTAGACAGGCCTTGGACATTCATTCACGGCTTCCTTCCATAAAATCAATTCACTCAAAAGGAAGTGTGTCGTCTAATTACTGATGTACACAGCTATTTTAGACTTGGTTTTCTAAACTAACAGTCTGAGAAATTTGCATTTTTAGAAATTTGGTAATTTTCAACTGCGGTCAGACTTTAAGTCAAAACCTGCGTTTTCAGTAACAACTGGACTGATCACATGCTCTCATTACTGTCACATGGGGCCGATACTGACGATACATGTGTAGCAACCACTTTTGTTACAACATCCACTTTTGTTACAGCTCACCACGTTTGTTACAACAATTGGACACTTTTGTTACAGCTCACCACTTTTGTTACAAAATCACCCACTTTTGTTATAAAATGAGCTCACCACTTTTGTTACAACCAACGCCCATTTTTGTAATAAAAAAAGTTGGTCCTGAAATCGGAAGGTTGTGAGTTTGATGCCTCGCCGGGATAACTTGCGATGTGTTTTTGGGCAAGGCATTTAATCCCAATTGCCCGCTTGGGAGCACGGTGCGCCATGTTGAGACGTATCGCACGTTGATAGCCCACATGCTCACAACCGATGTTAACCCTGCTCCAGTTGGAGTAGTTCGTTGGATAGTTGACAGTAACCCGCCGCTGCTTGGTGCTACTACTATCGTATACTTCGACTCCCTCTACACGTAAAAATATCGTCGACACAAAATGACCTCATCTATTAAAGTGTCATGAAACACCAACAGTCCAATAATGATCATCGAACCAAACCGTTGTCGTGTATCTTCAGTAGTTATGCCATACTCTGGCTTATTATTGGGTAATATAGTAACCCGCCACCTTGCGACGTCGTCGTGGTGATATGTAGAGTATCGTGCGCATGCGCGCACGTATATCTGAAACGGCACTTGCCTATCGTGCCAATTATAAGAGATTCCAACTCCCAACTCCTTGAGCCTTGGACCTTAGTAATATGTGATGTTGACTTCTTGACCTTTTAGCAGGTTCCATGCAGATTCTCATCTGACGTCATCAGTCACGCAACGGGAAGGGGCGGGGTGAGGTTGCCATGGTAGCCACATGAGCGGTCATCTTGTGACGTCATTCACCCGGTGACACGTGGTCCCATTGCACATGTGCAGAGGGTGTTTCTAAGGTGACGCACTCTCCCGTCTGCCATTTTGACTGTGAGTTTCGCCATCTTGGATGATAGGGATAGCATGTGGTTGCTATGGAACCCAATATTGGTAGTGGCATGTTCTGAGGGAATGTTTTACTGTGCGGGGAAATGCTCCGAAAATTCTGTGATACATCCAGTAGAGCAGAACATCCTGATCTGAAAGCTTCTTTTTTTTTGGGGGGGGGGGGTGGTGGAGTTCCGGCCCGTTTCTATCTACTCTATGGTAGGATGTGGTTATTGTGGTGCGGAATACTTTGTTGTTGGGCAGGGGCGTGTTCTGAGGGTATGCTCGATTCAGCGGGAGAACATCAAATCACCACAAACAACCCAACAACGACCCAAACGTACCTTTTACTGGCCACTGAAACCCCAACCTACATTTGTGAGCTTCACCCCACAGGAGTAGAAGAAGCCTGAGGGGGGATGCCTTAATGAGCGCCTAACTCATAGCTCTCATGACCTCCTCTGCCCTCTTAGCCCCCACCTCATGGCCTTCCCTGAATCATAGCTCTGATCTCATGGCCTCATCTTGCCCTCATAGCCCTCTAATGAACATCTCCCTTATGAGGATGAAAGGTATATGAGGTGAAGCATCAGTAAGACCTCACCTCACTCCCCCTTATTCTCATCTCGGTTCGAGTAATAATTAGTGATCAACTATGGTGATTATTAGTGATACCTGTTGTGATCGCTAGTGATCTTTTTCTCAGAGGATGTGAGGTGAACCCCTGGTCACTGGATGGAGGAGGATGGGGCTTGCGGAATGAGAGGGACGGCGACTGTGTCGCTCTAAGCCAGGGTGCCTGAAGCAGGATCATTTGGAAGGGTCCCCATGGCAGCTCCCCATAGAGCTCCCCATAAAACTAGGGATATGGTTATTGGGAAGGGTCACCAGGTCACATATGGATGGGATGGTGGGTCGGGTGCCGAGATCATCGGGTCGAAGTTTCGCCGTTCGGTTTGGGTGGCCGGGGAAGTGTGCCACTCGTTGTCGGGATGCGAGAGCAGGGCTCCAGGGCTGGCCTTCCTTGAAAGGAGTGGCGAGGTGTTGGGTCAAATGTGGAAGGCAAGGGCTTCTGAAAGTTTGTGTCGCTATCGCTCATCCAATTGGGTCACCTCACTAGTGATCGCCCGCTGTAATCACTAATAATCATTCTCCCCATATGAGGACAAGAGAGGTGTGAGGTCCCACCTCATACCCCTCTTATCCTAACCTCCGTTCAAATGATCACTAGTGATCACCGCAGGCAATCACACGTGAGCACTAGTGTTCGCCTGTGTTGATCACTAGTGATCATTCTCCCCGTACGAATATAAGAGAGGTATGATGTGAGGCCTCTGTGGTGATCACGAATGATCATTTTCCCCATATGAGGATAAAAGGGATGTGATATCAGGCTGTGGTTACAGCAGGTGGTTCCCGCTTGGTTCCCGGGGGATATATCGTTTCGTAAGGAGGCACGTAGGCCTGCTGGGGGGTCAGGAATGGCAGCTGCTCGACCAAGGTAAAAGGAAACCACAGCGGATTCCACTGGCAGGGTCAACGGACACAGATCAGACCACGCAAGCCTGGTTATCTTCGGTGGCACACGAGTGGACCCCTACGAGACCCCTGAAATGGTACATCCCTGGGGGCCACTTGCTGCTACTCCTGGCACTATCTCATAACAGAGGCCTCACCCCACACCCCTGTTATCCTCATGCAGAGAAAATGATCACTAGTGATTACCAAAGATGTCCACAGGTGAACACTAACGATCACTTGAACTGAGATGAGGATAAACTGGTCGAGAGGTGAGGCATCAGCTCAAACCCCTCTTATCCTCATTCAGGGAAACTGACCGCTAGTTAGTTGATCCAACGGGATGAGCGAGAGCGACACAGTCGCCCTTCTTCCAGAAACTCTTGACTTCCAAATTTGACTCAGCACATCAACACCCCTTCCAAGCAAGACCTGCTCAGACAGTTTCCTGCCATCCAAAGCCAGCGGATAAACATCGACCAGAAGACCTCCCCACATGACCCACCATCCAATCCACGTGGGACCCGATGACCATTCCCAGTGACTCTGTCCCTAGCTTTCCCACATTAGGCTATGAGGGTGCGGGAAACCTCTCAGTGGTACACCGACGTGATCAGATCGGCCAGGCAACTTGTGTCCACCAACGAAACAAAGTGAATGTTCTCATTTGCGTAGCCAAGAGACGATATTTCTCCGAGATCGTGAATGACAACATACAAACAACACACGTTTTGTCAGAAGACATGAACAAATTCCTCCATCGACGCAAATGCAATGTTGTCCCGGAGCATTCATAAAATCTGACCGCCAACATGAACTAAATTTTCATTTTTATGCTGATGATACGCAACTCTATGTTCACTTCAGCCCCACAAATGAGACACAGGCCATTGCCTCTTTGGAAAACTGTGTATCTGATACCAATTCCTGGATGACAACGAACTATTTAAAACTTAATGCTGTAATTTACATCTGAGTTTCACATTTGTCAAATATTAATCCTAATTTTAATGGTATTGTGATCTCCCCCTCGGCAGTCGTGCGGAACCTGGGATATTTCATGCATGGAAATCTAGCTGGTGACAATTATGTCGCACAGATGTCAAGTATATCATATAAAGGTATGAACCATCTCGATTCCTCTGCTCAACAACTTCGAACTGATTGTTATACAAACCAGGGAGTCTCGCAACGAAAGGCGACCGTGCGTTTTCCATGGCGAGTCCCTTTCTTTAGAATAGGCCGCCCGACCACATTGAGGCACCACAGACATTGGACAGCTTCAAAGAAGCTCTGAAAACCCACGTCTTCACCCGAGTGTTCGGTGTGCGCTTGTAGTGTATTCTTCCCGTGTCCCATATAACATATTTGCAACACGCAAACAGAGCATTGTAAAGCCGGAGAGCGCATCATTTTTACGAATTCATGGCTCTAAACTGTATTTATTATTATTCACGGTGACCTGTCCTGGGGATCTTTCCAAATGACTCGGTATCAGACACCTTGGCCTAGAGCAACACAGTCACTCTCCCTCTGATTCCAGAAGCCCCACTCTATGGCCTGGGCCTCACCTCCCACCTTTCGTATCCTCATACGGCGAGATGATCAATAGTGGTCACACAGGTGATGATTACTTATCACCATAGGTGAGCACTAATGATAACTCAAACCGAGATGAGGATAAGAGGGATGTATAAAGTTAGGCCTCACTCAGACCTCACCTCATAGGCCTCTAATATCTTATGCGAGATGTTCACTAGAGGGCTATGAGCGCAAGGTGAGGCCATGAGGTGAGAGTCAGGGAAGACTAAGAGGTGGAGCTGAGGCAGGGAATGCCATGGGAGCTACGAGTTAGGGCCTCGGTGAGACCTCTCCCGATAGGCACCTTGTACTAGTGTGAGGCAAAGTTCACAAAGGTCCCTTTGGCCTTCGGTCTAATAAAAGGTCCGTCCGGGTAAGATTGGGTCATTGTTGGTTATTTGTGGTGATCCCATGTAATCCCGCTGAATCGTGCACGTCTTTAGAACACGCTCCTGTCCAACAAGAAGACCACTGGCCTCCATAGCATCCATGTGTTACCCCTAACAACCAAGATGCGGCACCCATTGTCAAAATGGTTGGCGAAAGAGTGTATCATCTTGGAAACGCGATCCCGTGTCACCATGGAAATTACATCACAAGATGGCCACTCACGGGGGCTACCATGGCAACCTCGCCCCGCCTCTTCCTGTCACGTGACTGATAATGTCATATGAAAACCTGCATGAAAATCTACTAAAAGCCAGAAGTTGACATCATATACTTCTAAGGTTCAAGGCCCAAGGAGTTGGAATTTCCTATAATTGGCACCGATAGGCACGTGTAATTTCAGATCTTCGTGTGCGCATGCGCACGATCCGCTACATATCACCACGACAATGAAGTCGCAAGGGGACAGGATGTTATATCACCCAATAATAAGCAAGGGTGTGACATTACTATTGAACATGCGTGAAAATGGATTGGTGGATAATCATTATTGGATTGTTGGCGTTTTATGACACTTTGTTAGCTGAGGTCATATTGTGTCGAAGATAGTTTTACGTGTGGAGGAAGCCGGCATACCCGGAGAGTACCACCGAGCTGCGGCGAGTAAATGTCAGATTACTTCATTCTTCACACTGACAAAAAAGTAACAATAATGGGCGATCGTTGTAACAAAAGCGGCGAGCGAGGGTTTTTTGTTATAAAAATGGGCGATGGTTGTAACACAAGTGGTGAGCTCATTTTGTAAAAGTGGTGAGCTGTAACAAAAGTGGTTGCTAAACACAGGTACCCAATGAGAACTCTATATTCGCGCCGCAGTGCCAGTAATCAGAAAGAACGAACGCCTCAAAATTCTTTTATAATCGGTTTCGACACTGGAGATTATGGGGAACTTTTCATTACTTGCATCATGGGCCAAATACTGAAGGAACAGAAATTATTTGTTTGCTGCCAATAGTTGCCATACATTGCCTGTAATGTGAGTAGCTAACATTCCATATCACCAGTGCTTCATTCGCGTGTCATTAACTTAGCTTGGACTTTTGAAGTTAATCAACAAATTCTGGCTGATGGATCCGAAGAAGATGCTTTTATAATTCTCCTCAGAGTGCACCAAGTTAAGTCCAAAAACTGAACCCAGGATTTTGATTGGTACAAACCTGATTATGACACCCTGAAGATTGTCGTGTACTAAAAATAAAATAGCTCTGACTGGTGGATCTGCAGACAAAGATTTCGAAAGATTATTCCACATAATGAACTAAGTTAAAATTCAGGAAAATGTGAACTCAAGTTCTTGATTTACAAAAACTAGAATCCGATGCCCCAAATGATGTAATGTATCAAATATTAAAATATTTTGACTGGCGAATTTGAAAAATATTTTTCAAGAATATTTCTCATATTGCACTAGGTTAGAATGCGGGCTCCTTGAGATAATATAAACAAAGAACTCAGGGGTTTGATTTGAATAAACTTGAATCCATCTCCATAAGGAGGCAGTGAACAAAACATCAAAATATTCTGATTGGTCGATCTGAAGATTGTTTTCTAATATTGCACTAAATTAAAATTGGACTCACCAACTCAGTACAATGAGGTTACATTTCAAACATTACTATATTTGAGCAGAAGTTTGAGAGAAGATTTTTGTCAACATTTATTTCATTTCTCACCTTCTGAAAATCCAAGTACCCTTTGACACCCCTAAAAACGCCCGAGGGAAGTCATTAGAACAAACTTGTTAATTGTGCTTAGAAACATGGAAGGTTTCAATGCTGTTTGTTTGGGAAAAATTATTTTCTTTATTTATTTATTGGCATTAACTTGTTTCACTGTTTATTTCCGCATTTCTGAATCGGTGAAGGACCACGCATGAAAGAACGGCGAACGAGTCTGACTTTACCATATATTTCTACATGCCTACCATTCCATCAAAAGTTAGAAGCGTATACCCGGGATTACAGAAGCGTCAGTCCATGAATTGTACTGATTTTCTCTTCTTTTTTTTTGTTGTGGGCACAAATATAATTGTTTCATTTGTACTTAGCGAATAATCTGTTCGTAGCAATCTGTTTGAAAGGAGTGAAAATATGTCAAAATACCCAAATGTATAATTTTATTTGAAGTGTGAATTCTGCGATTTTTGGATGGGTTTAAAGTTTTGTTTTTGTTTTGTCGTTCATATGGTTTGCTTTACTTTATGAGAAAAAATGCTATTCGCGGCATACATAAACATTTTGTTTTCTGATATTTCAGTAATGTGCCCTGTTGCTTTAAAGAAATACATGGCGAGTCTTAACCTCAGCAGGTAGAAAATAAAACTAGCCAACGCATGGTTCATAAGAGCTTACTCATATACCTGTATAGCTTTTAGTATTGTAGTTTTATTGTTGCTGCTGTGTTCCATTATTTATTCGCTCGCAATACTACTTCTTCGTCTAAACCTATATTTTGGCATTAGTGTACGAAACGTTAATGTATCTTTTTATGACATAAATACACAGAACGACACGTGTAAGTGAATGGTTTAACCCTTTACCCAACGTAACGGCCAAAACCGGCCAGCGCTATTCTCAAAAATCGCCAATTAATTTTCAAAATATTTTCATTTTTTGTCTCAAAAACATAGGTTATGACCCCTCGTTGGAACGAGCTCGTCGAGCTCGTTCCAACGAGGGGTCATAACCTATGTTTTTGAGACAAAAAATGAAAACAATTAGTTATTCAAGAATTTTTTTTGCAAGTGTCGTCTGCTTTTCATGTTAGGTAAAGGGTTAATAGATATGGCACGAGTGCCATCGCGGAAGGATAAAACGAAAGGCCGCAAGCCTCGAGCTTTTTCTTTCTGTTCAGGCACAAGTGCCATATCGATTAACCCTTTCACACGCGTGTGGCGTTCTGTGTTTATTACACGCCTTCACGTGTATAAAAACATCGATTAAAAGGATAGCTAGCAAATAATTTGACAACTATCAACAAAAAGAACACATTTTATCTCCAAACAAATTTGCGAGGGGAACCCGTGTTATTATTTCGACCCCTGAGTTCCAATGTGTTCTATTTACCTATTGGCACATAGGACATCCTGGAACACCGGGGACGATTTTCAGCTCTAGCTAGCTATTCAGAATGTTTCAACTCTAGCTAGCTATTCAGAATGTTCCAGCTCTAGCTAGCTATTCAGAATGTAATTGCGGTGCACGATTTGTAGAAAATTCCAGTGAAATTTCGCTTCTACTTAAAAATGGTCTGTGGACGAATTCCATTCTGCACATGTGTGGAACTGGTTTTCATTTTCTGCATGGATTAGTGTTGCTGTAGATGGGGATTACATAGACAGACGTATAATAAAACGGGAAATACTAAAGTTACAGAGGGATAGGTAGTGATAACAATAATTTAATTTCTAAATACAATGTAAATCCACTTGTTGAAGATTAAAAATTAGATTGAAATAATAAAAAAAAAAAGAAACCCATCAAACTGAGAAACGGTCTATCTCATTCACGTTCGTATTGTAAAATAGGCCTCAAAGAGATCCTATGTAAAAGCATTTCCGTCAAATATCAAAATAATCGGTACAGTTTTACCGAATGTGCTCGTCTGTCAAGGAACACTAACGGGGAACAGATTTGTATCACATATCCCACGCTCTACTGGATTTTGTATTTTTTTTAATTGGAAGAGATGAAGTTGTTTGATTTTTGCCCTATCGTTTTCAGCCTGTCACATAGATTTGCTGCACTTACTGATATGTGGTTTACATTCACTGAAGTAAATCAAGAAAAAGTATCTGGATGCTTGCTGAAGGATTTACTGAAATCCATCAAGCCGGGAAACGGTCAATATCATTCGCGTTCGTTTTGTAGAATAGGCTTCAAAGAGATGCAATGCAAACCATTGCCGTCTAATGTCAGTACAAGCAGTCCAAACCATATAATTTTCCAAAATGTGCTCATCTGTCAATGGATACTATTTTCATGATATATCTAACTCTAATACAAAAGAAAATGTGCAAGCAATGTATGAGCAAAAATGACATCGTGTCAATATTAGATTGTCTTCTCTACAAGACATATATTATATAATTTAGTTGGAAATGATCGAGCTTGTTAATTTTTACCCTATCCTATTCCGCCTGTCACATACATTTGCTGCACTGACAGATATGTGGCTAGCATTTGCAGAAGGAGATATTTTTAAAGAATCTGGATGCTTGTTTAAGGCCTCTTTTACTTAGGTGTTTAGGGCATCTATTCAGAGGTCATAGCAGTCGGAATAGGCCTAAAATGTTAAGTGATAATCTTTAAAGATATACTGGACATATTGGAAGACGCCCCAGTGGCCAGATAATCTATAAATATTTATTTATTGGTGCTTAACGCCACAACAACAGCTATGGCTATGTAGCGCCGAGAAAACGGTAAAATTATACAATTAAAGGATTGAATTTATTTATTTATTGGTGTTTAAGGTCACATACTTATGCACAATGGCTAATCGTGACCGTGACAGTTTTACGGGTGGAGGAAGCCGGAGTACCCGGAGAGAACCACCGAACAACGACGAGCAGCTGTCAGCTCTCCAACATCGTAACTCTGAACTCTGCACCGCAGCACAGGCAGGGTTAGATTGGTTGAAGACATGCGCACCATCGACGTGCAGTACGCCTCAGTACACAGCGTCATCGTGCACCCAAGTAGGCAATCGGGGTGAAGTGTCTTGCCCAAGGACACAACGCGGTTGCCGCAGGTGGGATTCGAACCGAGGACCTCTCGGCTTGCAGCCTGCACCTCTACCAACTGAGCCACCGCGCCCCCTTAAAGGATTGAATAAAAATAGAAAACGAATACACTAAAAATGTCAACAACAAAAGTGATGTGAACAGTTATGAGTAATGGTACACGATGTATGTATTCCTTATGAATCAACCTGATGATTTGAGACTTGATGAGTCTAATTTAAAATAATAAAAACTGTTTTAAAATTTAGTAAAAAGATTGATTACTTCCAGAAATGAGAAAATTGTGAGCAGCTCCGTATGATAAAATAGATCTCTTAGTGATCTTACAGTGAAATACTGGCCTCTGATATGCTTAAAAGCAGTGCAAAGTAAAAGAATGTGCTCCACTGTCAGCACTTGATGACAAGGAACACATTCTGGTCGCATAATACCCCTAACAAAAGAGAATGTGTTAGTCTTGTATGACGGATATGACACCGTGTCAGAATGACGTGATCTTTCCTACAAAGCTTACTAGACGGATATTTATCAGGTGCACCAGTTCGGAAGCGACGGTGCTTGTTATTTTGTCAATCCATCCCATTTCGCCTGCCACACAGATTTGACGTACTTACTGATATATGCTTTAAATTCACTGAAATGAGTTTTAAAATCAGTGAGAGGCATGCTTAGAGCCTGTTTTGCTGCGGAGATAGCAACTTGTACAGGTATCCAGCAAAAGACGATATCATATCGGTCAGACATAAGAGTAGTCAATTGTCACTTCCTCACGAAGTTCCAAAATGAGAGAGTTCTCAACTTGAGGTTGAGTGAAACTAGAAAAGAAGAAAGAGAGCCAGAAAAATAATCGACTTCCTTTTCTAAACATTCTCAATTTGTTCAGGTGTAAGTTGTAAAGTTTTAACTTCAGGTGTGAAAATAGAACGTATGTTTGTTATTCTGATTGAAGTGATCCTGATCATCAGTAACAACCGCTGATGATGCTTTGTCACCATTTTTAGATCTCTCTGTGTAGATCCTTTTATAAGCACCATGTGTTTCAGCATGTTTTTATTTGAACTCCAAAGAATTTGTCTCGGACTTATTGGAAGAAGAAAGGTTCAAAATAACATGAGGTTTTCTAAGATGCCAGGAGGAATATGTGGTTCACGGTTCTTTTTTATCGAAGTAGATTCGAGCGAGGCGGACTCCACATGGGGTTTAATTTGAATTCGTAATGGCGGAATATGTTTCTAGTGTCTGTTAAACAACTCAACATTGTGAGAGTCGGTTACACCGTTATAATCAGGGTTTGATGGATTAGCCAACAGTTTGAAAACATATTGTATAGACAATTCAATCCTGAGTTTCTCAAGAGAAGGCTCCTCGCTTCAACATACATAGCCTTCTAAATATACCAAGGGTGATTCTAATATCACTATTATGAATGGCATCTAGAGGTTGAGATACGACTTTCTAGCAGAACCGTGAACTTCACAACTATAATCTACGTTGGATCTAATAAGTGGTCTAGACAGGTAGAGTAATATGCTTTGGTCAGCACCCCAATTAGTACTACAAACCACATTAAGGTGATTAACTACTGTTTTACATCTCGCTCTTAGTTGCTTTATATGAGAAGTGGAATTCAGTTTATTGTCAAACAACAAACCTAAGCATTTCACTTCCTTAACCCTTTACCCAACGAATCGCCAACATCCGCCCGCGTAATATGCATATTCAGCACTTGAAAAAATATTATTTTTCAAAAAATTCCAACAAAACCATATCATGTGACCCCTCGTTGGAATGAGCTCGTCGAGCTCGTTCCAACGAGAGGTCACATGATATGGTTTTGTTGAAATTTTGTGAAAAATTAAAAAAATGATATTTAAAATAATCAATTTTGATATCGTCTGCGTTGGGTAAAGGGTTAACAATTTTAATGGTTCTCCCATTTATTGTCAACCCCGGATCAAGGTGATGTTTCCGAAGTTTATAAAAATGTACACAATTTATTTTTGTTTTGGAGAACTTAAAACCATTTTCTGTGGCCCATTTTGGAATTTTGTTTAAAGACAGCTGAAGTTTGAGCTCTATAGCATTCATGTTTTTGCTGCTTTAGCGGATTAAAAAGTAATCAACACATAATGAAGAATCTATCATATTTTCAACTGTGTCGAAGATGCGATTAACCTTTACCGAAAAAGGGTAACTGATAAAATACTCCCCTAAGGGAGCCCCAATTCTTGTTCGTGGAGATCAGATAACGTTGACCCAACACGAACTTGAAATTGGCGGGCCTTTAAAACAAATTATATAAAAGGGAGGCCTGCGTCCTCTCAATCCCATGTTTAAAAGATTTTTTTTTTAAATCTCGTATGTCCACATTGCATCATATACTGTCTTCCAGACCAACGAAGATGGTGACCACGTTTTTTGTCTGACAAAGGCATTTCGTATAAACGTTACTAGTCTATCCAAATGAACCACAGTACTTCTGAAACCACACTGAACATTCGCAAGTAGATTGTTCGATCCCAGAAACCAGACAGGTCGATCATTGGTCATCCTTTCCATGGTTTTACACAGACAACTTTTTAGTGCTGTAGGTCGAAAATTGTTTGGGATGATGTGTTCTTGTTCAGGCTTTGAAATAGGAATAATTGTTGCTTTCTGCCAGGAAGGTGGAAACTGACCAGTCACCCATATGCCGTTTAACATTGACAATAAAAGTTCAATTGATGATTGTGGCAGATGTTTTAGAATTTTGTAGTGTATATCTCCGCGTCCAATATCCTTTGATCTATGCAAAGAGTTACATAACTCATCCATACAGAAAAGTTCATTGCAATTCTCTAAATTGCTGGAGGTAGAATTGCTCTTTTGTTTTTCCTGTTTTTTAATGAACTCTGGATTACAATTTGCCGACGACGAATTTTCAAAAAACTCCAATTTGTGTGAATTTTTTTTTCGATGCAATTAGTGTGTTGTTATCTTCCAGGTGCTGTACAGTTGATTTTGCTGATTTTCCTTTAATTGTTTTAATCATTTTCCAAAATTTGTAAATGGGTTAATTTTTCAGACATAAGTTTCCCAAGAACCTGTCTTTCTTCCTTTTTTTTTTGTTTTCTGTTTTTTAGTCATCTGTTTTTTGCCCCATTTATACATAGTTTGTCGAAATCATGATGTGGTTGATGACTTATTACTCAATATTCTTGCGATTTTTTATAGCCTGCTTGCAATCATCAAACCATGGTATGCAGAAACGCTTAGGATTTGCCGAGGATTTAGGAATGACCGTGTTTGTAATGTCAAGAAACTTTATACTGAAATGTTCTATTTGGTCAGCACTTTTCTTAAATTTCCCCCGCGTGAGACGTTCAGAACAAAGCGTAAAGAAAGTGTCCTAGTAACCCTTTTTGAATTTCTACTGGCGCACACTCTCATGATCTGCCGAAACTACACTCCCCAACGCAACTGGAAATTGGTCACTCCCGCACAAGTCACCTTCAGTCTTCTAAAAAAATCAAGAAAGATTGAAAGACATGCAATTGTAAGATCAATTGAAGTGTAAGAACCAGATTCGGGGTGCAGGTAAGTTTCCGACCCATCATTCAACAACGCAAGTCGAATTTTGTTTTAAGTTCTTCTACATTTTTACCTTTTAAAACTTCCTTGCTGCAGGAATCTTCCCAAAGTGGATTATGTGCATTAAAACCACCCATCAAAATATATGGGGTGGGAAGTTCATGTAAGAGCTGCTGCACATCATTCAGATGAAGAACCTTATTTGGTGAAAGGTAAACTGAACATAGTATAACTGTCTTATCTATTGTTAGGCGTACCGCTACCACCTGTGAGTTGGTTTATAAAAGTATAACACTGTGTTCCAAACTAAGACAGACGTTCCCGGACCTGATGCCATTTTCATTGCCCAAGCATTATACGATGTTTAATGCTTAATGACTGAATGATCTTGACTGTCTGGTTTCTTTAAAAGTGTTTCCTGCAGACCAAAGGCATGTGTGATAGTGTGCTTGGTTTTACTAGCCATGTTTAGATGGAGAGTTAGTTTGTGGACATATGGGCGATATAACCCTGGTAGTTTTCTTTGGTGGCTTTTTCACCGGGGACTTACTCTTGAACGAATTCGGGCTCAATTGCCAGAACGTATCATCGATGCATTCATCGACTGTCAGGTCTTCAAAGCCTTCAAACTGGTTGCGTGTAATAGGTTTTTGAAAAGATTTGGGTGTTCTGTCTGACAAATGTTTTTGATTTTCCTTTTCATTTTACCTATTACTTTTTTCTAATTTTTTTATCTGGTCACTTTTTTTGGCCAGTATTGTTTTATCTTCCGTTATTGTTTAAGTTGTTGGTTGTATTGGGGTTGATTTTGGTTTGATAAACTGGTGTATACAATTATAAAAGCCTGCAGTGGAACAGGTTTAATCATTAAATCACAAGGGTTTGTGTTGAAATGAAGATTGAATACCCTCCTCAATCATATCCACCAAAAATATCGCAAATATGTCACAAGCAAATTTCACAATGATGTGTCAAATATTTGGTGCTTAGCAAACTTTGAGTAGTATATATTTAATCATTTCACTGTTGAATGGTTTATCATGTGTATCGACGCGTCACTGGTAGGCCGGTTGACCTCTGCAAGAAGTTTGGCTATGCCGAACTTTTGACGTTTGAAACGTCATACAATTCCAATCCGATGTTGACGTATCCTATTTTCACTGATTGCGATGGCTGGGATGTAATGAAACTGAATATTTTTGTGTTGGTAGGAATCAGAGCGTCATTTTGTTGTAATTGATATTCGTTTGTCTCCTATTACTCCTTGTGTTTTCAATTCTTGCATTATCTCTTGTTCAGCAATATCCGCAGGCTCACGAGTTCTTACAACACCTATTGAGGGTCGTGTGAGCTTCCGCTTTTATTTCTATATCTATGATGGTCTTTATTTTCAACACATTATATGACTTAATCCGTGATGTTGATTCGATCAAAAGCTCACCAAATCAAAATTGTTTACCGCTTTTGACTGTTCCATCTATGCCATAAATCGCTTTTTTTAAAGCCACGGCATTGGTCCTAGGGGGGTTTGATCATCCCCTACTAGGCGGGTCCTCAGGTGGCGGATAGAGGACGGCCTGCTCGATTGGGCAGGTTTGCTAATTTCTAATTGGCAGGTTTGCTCAATTGAGTTGGCTCGCTGCGAAATACATAAATACGCAGCCCCGGACCAAAATGATCAATCCTGCTAATACCATCTGGCAGGCACCTTGTTCTCCCGTGAGGTGCATTCCGAAGGCCCCGGAAGAAGGAATCCTGGCAGTTGAGGACTCGTGGCCCCGGTTAGGGCAGTCTCCGGGATGGAGCCCTGGTCTCCATTTCGGAGATAATCTTGTTCAACACACTGCTTTGGCCCCAATTTCGGGAGTAGAAGGATGGTCGGATGGTCCGTTCTGGCCAATCGGGAGCCCCCACCCCAAAAAGTACTGGGTGTCACGTCGGGGGGCATTTGGTGGTCATTCAATCAGTCATTTCTTTTTCTCACACATCACATAATTGCCAATGTGTACTGTTTTAAACGTTCTATTTTATGAAATACTTAGTTTTGCTGCGCTGTCTGTTTAATTTATACATGGCAACTGTAATTATAGTGTTTCGTGTAGCGATTGATTGGATGATCGCCATCTGAAGACCTGGTACTTCCACACACGGGCCAATCAGTCAGTGTTATGCCTTGGCATCAACACTGACTGAGTATACTGCCCCATACCAGGTATGTGGGAATACCGGCAACCCGGTGGGTTCACTGCAAAGCAGTAACCCTACCCCTTGTTGGACTCCGCGGTGGGTGGGAGCCGGGGCACTGAACTTTTAAAAAAATAAACATGGCTAAAATACCACAAAAAAAAACAAAAACGAGGGTACGAATTTCTATTTTCAGACAATGACTCCGACTCAGATCAAGACAAAGAACAAACCATTTTGAAAAGCTGGCCAAAATTTATCATTATATATGCTAACGATGAGAATAAAAAAGCATCTGATATTAATCCATTTGCTTTAGAAAAAGCCATAACAGGAATAGCTGGTGATGTTAAAAATGTTAGAAAGTTAAGATCAGGGGCAATTCTAATTGAATGTAAACGAGAAATGCAGGCTTTGAATTTACTTAAGATAGATAAACTCGTTGATATGGAGGTCAATACCTTTGCTCATAAAACATTAAACAGCTGCAAAGGTGTTGTACGTACTAAGGAACTGTCAGGCATTGATGTATTGGAAATTCAAAAAGAACTAGAATCACAGGGGGTTACTAACGTTAAAAGGATTGAAATTAAAAAAGAAGGAAAGCCTATACAAACAAATACATACATACTGACATTTAACTCTTCTCAGCCACCAAAATCATTAAAAGTAGGATACATGAACATCGGAGTGGATTTATTCATTCCAAATCCACTTCGATGTTTCAAATGTCAGAAATATGGTCACGGACAAAATAATTGTAGAGGAAGAAATATCTGTTTTAAATGTGGCGAAGAACATCCGGACCCTTGCACAAATACCATCAAGTGTTGTAACTGCCAGGGCAATCATGTGGCTGCATCAAAGGATTGCCCTGTATGGAAAAGAGAAAAAGAAATTCAAAAAGTTAAATGCGAAAGACAAATCAGTTTTAAGGAGGCGAGAACAATAGTGACATCAATGCCTGGCATGAACCTATCATCACCAACTTATGCAAAAAAATTAACACAAAAATTATCAACAACCTCAGTGGAATGTCAAACGCAATACACGTGGCTTAAAGGGACGATTCCCTCTTTAGTACAGGGTTTCACAATAGAACAAACAGAGATACAGTCAACACAAACAAATTCCACAACACAAACAACAGAAAAATTAAAAGCAGGACAAACACATGGGGGAACCAAAGATTTAACAAAATCAGACCAGAAAAAAGAACAAAATCCCAAAACAACAGATGATAAAACAGAACGAAAAGTAGGAAAGGATACGCCCAAACCTGTACAAACTAAGGAACATAACACTTATTCAGAAAAGAAAAATGAACAAAACCAAACAAAGTCTAAACCAGAACAAAGATCACAACAGCACAATCTGAGTCAGAGTCAAATTAAAAAATTAGAAAAAGAGGAAAAGAAAAAAGAAAAAATGAAACAAAAACAATTATCGGACAGATTACCTAAGGTTCTTCAAAATCCTGTTGTTCGCAACAGGTTTGAAGGTCTTGAGGATATGGATGTGGGTGATTGTATCGATGAAACATTCGAACAATTACGTCCGATTTCTTCACAGAATAGATCCCCGAGGAAAAATTCACCGAAGAAAACTACAGGGGCCATTTCGCCCATACGTCCACCCTCTAAATCTCCATTGAAATATGGCTAATACAAACAAAAATAACATAATACAGTGGAATTGTCGAGGTTTTAGAGCAAATTTTAATGAACTGGGTCTTCTCAGCCAACAATATAAACCTGTTGCCTTTTGCCTGCAGGAAACTCTTTTAAAGAAGCCTGAGGCTCACGATCATTCAGCTTTTAAGCATTATACTTCGTATAATGCCTGGGCAGATGATACTGACCTTCACATTCGTGGAACATCTGTTTTGGTTAGAGACGATATCATTCACAGATCTGTACCTTTGAATACAAATTTACAGGCTGTGGCGGTACGCCTAACTTTAGACAAAACAGTCACGCTTTGTTCGATTTACGTGTCACCAAATAAAGCACTACATCTGAATGATCTTGAGCTTCTGGTCCAACAGCTTCCAGCCCCATACATTTTGTTGGGTGATTTTAACGCTCATAACCCTCTTTGGGGTAATTCCTGCAGTCAAGAAGATGTAAAAGGTAAAACTGTAGAAGAGTTCATTACTAAATATGACCCCGCATCTGGTTCGTATACATCAATTGATCTTTCAATTGCATGCCCTTCTATCTTCCTTGATTTTTCTTGGAAGGTAGAAGATGACTTGTGCGGGAGTGACCACTTTCCAATTGTGTTGGAGAGTGTAGTTCCGGCGGATGATGAGAGGGTACCCCAGTGGAACTTGAAAAAGGCTGACTGGGAGACTTTCTCGTCGCTCTGTTCTGAATGCCTAACACGGGAGAAATTTGGCGAAAGTGCTGACCAAATAGAACATTTCACCACAAAGTTGCTTAACATTGCAAGCAAGGTCATTCCTAAAACCTCGGCAAATCCTAAACGTTTCACCAAACCATGGTTTGATGCTGATTGCAAACAGGCTATTAAAGATCGCAAAAAGACTGAACGGGAATTTTATAAGTCACCAATCACACGTAACTTGGACAAACTTCGTATAAATCGGGCAAAAACAAGACGACTGATTCAACAAAAAAAGAAAAGTTCTTGGAAAACATATGTGTCTAAACTAAATCAAAACACCCCCATCAATAAAATTTGGAAAATGATAAGGAAAATTAATGGAAAAGACACAAAATCAACGGTTCAACATCTGAAAGATAACAACACACTAATCACATCAAAAAAAGAAATTTCAAATACATTGGCCTCCACATTTTCGAAACATTCGTCGTCTGAAAATTGTAATCCTGAATTTCTCAAAATTAAAAAACAACAAGAAAAACAAAAGCTCAAATTTGCCTCCAATAATTTAGAGGATTACAATGAACCTTTCTCTATGGAAGAGTTAAATAACTCTTTACATAGAGCGAAGGATACCGCCACTGGACCCGACGAAATACATTATCAAATTTTAAAACATCTGCCGCAATCATCTCTTGAACTTTTACTCTCTATTTTTAATGACATTTGGGTGACTGGCCAGTTTCCATCGTCTTGGCGCAAAGCAATAGTAATTCCCATTCCTAAGCCTGATAAGGATCACAGCAACCCTAGTAATTATAGGCCTATTGCCTTAACAAGTTGTCTGTGCAAAACCATGGAGAGGATGATCAATGATCGACTTGTCTGGTTTCTGGAATCGAACAATCTGCTTGCGGATGTTCAGTGTGGTTTCAGAAACCAGAGAAGTACTGTGGATCATTTGGTCAGACTTGAAACGTTTATAAGAAATGCCTTTGCTAGAAAAGAACATGTGGTCGCCATCTTCTTTGATCTAGAGAAGGCATATGATACAACGTGGACGTATGGGATTTTAAAAGATCTTTTTAACATGGGGTTGAGAGGGCGTATGCCTCTTTTTATTGAAAACTTTTTAAAGGACCGCCAGTTCCAGGTTCGTGTTGGGTCAACGTTATCTGATCCTCACGAGCAGGAATTGGGGGTCCCTCAGGGTAGTATTTTATCTGTTACCCTATTTTCAATTAAAATTAATAGTATCATCGACGCAATTCAGAATATGGTAGATTCGTCATTGTATGTCGATGACTTTTTGATCTGCTATAGTAGCAAAAAGATGAATGCTATAGAGCGCAAACTTCAGCTGTGTTTAAATAGGATTCAAAAGTGGGCTATCGAAAATGGTTTTAAATTTTCAAAGACAAAAACGAATTGTATTCATTTTTGCAAACTTCGGAAACATCACCTCGATCCGGAGTTGACAATTGATGGTAGTCCTATTAAGGTTGTTAAGGAAGTGAGATTCTTAGGTTTGTTGTTTGACAAGAAACTGAATTTCACTTCCCACATAAAACAACTAAAAGTTAAATGTAAGAGAGCACTGAACCTACTGAAGGTTATTGGTAGCACTGATTGGGGTGCTGACCAAAAAACTTTGCTCCATCTGTATAGATCACTTGTTCGATCAAAATTAGATTACGGTTGTATAGTTTATGGTTCTGCAAGGAAATCATATCTCAAACCACTTGATGCAATTCATAATAGTGGCATTAGAATTAGTCTAGGGGCCTTTCGAACATCCCCAATAGACTCGATGCTTGTTGAAGCAGAGGAGCCTTCTCTCGAGAAGCGTAGAATTAAATTGTCTCTTCAATATGTGTCTAAACTTTTGGCCAATCCTTCAAATCCTGCTTTTAATTGTATTTCAGACCCTCAAGATGTTGATTTCTTTAACCGCCACCAGAAACATATTCCTCCATTGGGAATTAGAATTAAACCCCACATGGAGTCCACCAAAATTGAACCACATACAATAAAAGAAAATCGTAAAACACATATTCCTCCTTGGCATCTTAAAAAACCTACAGTTATTTTGGACCTTGCTTCTACCAAAAAATCTGATACTAATTCCTTGCAGTTCAAACAAAAATATGCCGAAATAAAGTCCAAGTATAGTACATATACAAGGATCTATACGGATGGATCTAAGGATGGTGACAAAGTATCTTCAGCTGCTGTTACTGGTGATCATGTCACCTCAATCAGAATACCGAATCAGAGTTCTATTTTCACAGCTGAAGTTAAAGCTTTACAACTCGCTCTTGAACATATTGAGAATGCTCAGGAAAAGAAGTCGATTATTTTTTCCGACTCTCTTTCCTCTTTACTTGCTTTACTCAACCCCAAGTTGAAGAACCCTCTAGTTTTGGATCTTCGTGAGAAGTTATCAACTCTCATGTCTGACCAATGTGATATCGTGTTTTGCTGGTTACCCGGTCATGTAGGTATCGCTGGTAACACCAAGGCAGACAGCGCAGCAAAACAGGCTTTAACAAAGCCTCTTACTGATTTTAACATCCCTTTCAGTGATTTCAAACCACATATTAGTAGCTACATCAAATCTATGTGGCAGGCGGAATGGGATGGGGCAACTAATAACAAGCTTCATCGCTTCCGACCAACTGTTTCTGATCACTACCCATCTAGTAACCTTTGTAGGAAAGATCGTGTTATTCTGACACGATGTCATATTGGTCATACAAGACTAACACATTCCTTTTTGTTAGAGGGTAATTTGCGACCAGAGTGTGTTCCATGTCAGCAGATGTTGTCAGTGGAACATATTCTTTTACATTGCACTGATTTTAATCTTGTTAGAGGGCAGTACTTCACAGCTGGATCCCTTAGAGATCTATTTTATAATACGAGCCCACATAACATTGTGTCATTTCTAAAAGTAATCAACCTTTTTACCAAATTTTAAAATTGTTTTTAGTCTTTTAATCTTGAATCATCAAGTCTCAGTTCCTCAGGTTGATTTATAATGTATTTTCTCATCTCATTACTCATTGCTTTTCTAATTTTTTTTTTTGTCTTTGAAATGTCTTTGTGGTTATTTTTATTTCATTCAATTTTTACTTCATTCTTGATAATGACTTTTTAGATACCTCTGTTTTCTCGCCACGATATAGCCCTAGCTGCTGATGTGGCGTTAAGCACCAATAAATAAATAACGGCATTGGTACTACTAACTCTTTTGTGCTCATCTTTTGAAGAATGATTGAGATATTTAGGCCAATTGTGGTTACGTAGTCAGTACTATTAGAGTCAGATTAAAGCTTGTCCGTTGTCTGGACATACGGTCATTTGATTTTGGTTTTCGAAGCCATAATAAGTGTATAGAAATTCTTCTGCCTATGGGTATGATTTTCGCTCCTACTTTAAGCCCAACGTGGAGGTTAATGTCACGGATCACCAGCCAACGGCACCAGACGTACACACACAATTGTAATTGATGAGCGTTGATGCAAATGTATATCCGCTGACCGATTGACCCGTCAAATTCTGGGTAGTGCTAGGGTGTGGCGGACATTCAACCAATCATTTTATGAAACTGGTGCAATGACAATTATCACTGATAACTGACGCAGACAGTGCAATAAAAACCGTATCTGATAAAAAATTTCAAAATTCGTTAAAAGTCAGCATTCTAGTTATAACAGTAATAATTGATTGAATGACCGCCCAATACCCCCGACATGCAACCCATTTGGGGGGCTCCCGATTGGCCAGAATGGGCCGAACGACCGCCAGTCTACTCTCGAAGTTAGGGCAAAGCAGTGTATTACACATGTATCTCCAAAATGGGGATTGTCCTAACCGAGCCACTGTGTCCGCAACTGCCAGGATGCCTTCCCCCGGGACCTTCGGAACGCACCTCATGGGAGAACAAGACGCCTGTAAGATGTTATAGCAGGATTGAACCATTTTGGTCTGGGGCTGCGCATTGGTATATTCCACAATAAATCAGCTCAATTGAGCAAACCTGTTCCAATTGAGCAGGTCGTCCTCTATCCGCCACCTGAGGACCCGCCTAGTAGGTGATAGTCAAAACCTCCTAGGAATTTGTAAAAATGTATCCGCCACCTGAGGACCCGTCTAGTGGGGGATGGGCAAACACACCTAGGAATCTGTAAAAATGCATCCGAAACCTGCAGACCCGCCAAGTAAGGGATGACCAAACCCTCCTAGGAATCTGTAAAAATGTACTGCACATTAGTCTGTAAGACCCTCCAGTGGCCAGATAATTTTGGCCTATCCCTTTCCGTTTGTCACATAGATTTGTTGCGCATACGGATTTGTGGAGAAAAGCGGTGACTCAATGATTACGGCATTGAACTTCAAACCAAGGTTCGATCCCCGCCAGGGGAAACTACGTTGTGACCCTGGGCAAGGCACTCAATCCCGGGGGCATGGTAGCACTGTCTACTAAAGCGTACAACACGTTCATGGTGCACATGGTCTTCAACCAATGCTAATTCTGATTGTGTGGCGTTAGTTTGCAGGGGGGGGGGGGGGGGTCTGACAAATACCAAAGCGTACTGCACGTCGGTGGTGCACCTGTCTTCAACCAATGCTAACCCTGATTGTGTGAAGTTAGTACGTTGGGGGTCTGACAGTTACTCGCTGTTGCTCGATGATTCCCTCCGGGTACTCCGATTTCCTCCACCTGTAGCATTTTCCTACGCGAGTGTGAGTCTGACTGTTGAAAGTCACGTTAACTCTAATAAATAACGAAATACAGATATGTGGTTTTCATTTACTGAATGGAATTCTAAAAAAATAGCTGAATGTTTGTTGAAGACCCCTGTGGCATCATGGCTGGTGTGGTGTTACCGGAAATACCAAAATGTCTAGGAAACCAGCAAAACACAATGTAATATTGACCAGGTGTGAGTACATTCAACTTCTTACCGAGTTTTCAACATCAGGGAATCTTCAGCTTGGGATCGAGTAAATTGTGTAAACAAGAGACGTAATCTGATAATATAATAAACTCTCATTCCTTCTCATTCTAGAACTGTGCGCATGCACGATGCATAACTTTAACTTCCACGATTGCTGTGCTCCAATAAACGACTACCCCAAAAAGATAACAAAAGAGCCGTCATGTAATGAGTTGGAAAATAAAAATATTTTTATACATCTCTTACAATGAATAAAACCTCAACAAAGTGACCAACCAATGTCAACTTTAGTAATCTAACCAAAATAGATAATACATTTGTGGTAGTGAGCAAATTCTATTTTTTTTTTGAGGTAACTAATTTAATATTTTATTTACAGCCTGATCTACTAATGTTTATTTATTATAGGTACAGCTTTCTTGCGCGCGTCAGCTTAATGCGTCTTGGATCTTGTCGGTTGAAGGGTTACTCATTGTGAGTTCACTGTTCTCTGGTAGTAAGCTTGTTGGTAGTTCTGGCGGGAAATTCTTTTGTTTTGGGGAATCTCGGTTTGACATTCAAAGTTAGCAAAAGTACCTGTCATGGAGGATGTTGACATTTTGTCTGATCATTGGAGTTTCTTTTTGAGAACCTAAGTCTTTTCGAAATGGTAAGATTATTTAAATTACTTATATTTTCGTTTCTTTTAATTGTTGCTCTTCTTGCAATGTGATCGGCGTTGAAACCCTGAGCGCATTGCAATCAGATCAACAATGAATCGATTACTTTACCTTTTTTTTGTTAAAGGGTTATCCTCCATGATATGTGTACTTATAGGTGCTTATGTTGTTTTAATTCTATTTTTCAGGGTTTAACAAGTGACGTGTAATATATTGAGACTGATTTGTAAATAGTATTTTGAGAATGGAGTGATTGTTTAAAAAGTGAAAATAAACTTGTAATATATATATTCATCAGAAGTTCGTGAAATTATTTTAGGAGTCCACCTTTATTACTCAGGAATAATGCTCGACTTCCAGGAGTACCTGCGACCTTTGTGATAATGGCGCCCAACGTGGGGCTCGAACCCACGACCCCGAGATTAAGAGTCTCGTGCTCTACCGACTGAGCTAGCCGGGCCCTTGGGTTTCTATGAGTTCAATCGCATGTCATTTGGATTAAAAAATGCTCCTGCAAGTTTTCAGCGGATGATGGAACAATGCCTGGAAGGTTTGAATTTGAAAATATGTTTGGTGTATATAGATGATGTGATAATATTTTCAGATTCATATCAGCAACACATAGAGAGGCTTCAAATGGTGTTTGAAAGGTTAAGGGAGTGTGGTCTGAAGCTCTCTCCATCTAAGTGTCGACTGTTTAAAGATAAAGTGGTATATGTTGGCCATGTTGTGTCAGCTAATGGAATTGAAGCTGACCCCTCAAAAATTGAAAAAATTGTGAATTGGCCGACACCTACTAATCCTGATGAATTGAGAAAGTTTCTAGGTTTTGCGGGTTATTACCGCAAGTATGTTCAACATTTTTCCAGGATTTCAAAACCACTAACAGATTTGCTTCCTCCCACTAATACTTTAAAAAGTAAAACTAAAAAGAAATCAAATTATTTACATAAATGGGTATGGAGTGATCAACAAGATCTTGCATTTCAGAAACTTAAAGAGTGTTTATCTACACCACCTGTTCTGGGTTATCCAGATTATAGTCAGCCTTTTGAGCTGCACACTGATGCTAGCTCATGTGGATTAGGTGCAGTTTTGTGCCAAAATCAAAATGGACAAAATAGGGTTATTGCTTATGCCAGTAGAGGTGTTAATAATTCTGAAAAAAAATATCCAGCACACAAATTAGAGTTTTTGGCTCTGAAATGGGCGGTTACAGATAAATTTTATGATTATTTGTATGGGCATAAGTTTGTTGTATTTACAGATAATAACCCGTTGACGTACGTATTATCAACTGCTAAGCTGGATGCAACTTCACAGCGATGGTTATCAGCATTAGGGGCATTCGATTTTGAAATCCTTTATCGACCTGGTAAATCTAATGCTGATGCTGATTGTTTATCACGATTACCAGAATATTCAACAAATACTTCAGTTGAACAGAAGATTAAAGGACCTAGTGTAAAGACCATATGTAATTCTCTTCAGTCCCAACAGCCATTTGTTGAATCAATGTGTTGCTCAACATCTGTGTTGGATTCTCTGGAAGAATTCAGTGGTTGTGACATTGATGACATGACTCCCAGAGACTGGCGAAGATTACAGGAAAATGATCCCGTTTTAAGTCCTTGGATGACAGCCACTCGGAACCAGATATGCCCAAGACGTTCAACTTTACCGATGACAAAAGAACACTCAGCTATGTACCGGAATTTTAATACGTTCAAATTTCACCGAGGAGTACTTTATAGAGAAACAGTTTTTAATTCACAAGTTCATCAGCAACTAGTTTTGCCATCATCTCATGTTAAAACTGTACTGACATGTTTGCACAATGACATTGGCCATCCAGGAAGAGAACGAACAATATCATTGATTAAGGAGAGATTTTATTGGCCTGGCATAGATGGCATTGTGGAGAAATGGATCAAGAATTGTCCACGATGTCTGCGTCGAAAGTCGCAAACAAATTCGAGAGCACCATTAGTGTCCATTACAACATCACATCCCCTGGAGCTGTTATGTGCGGATTTTCTCACGTTAGAGACATCAAAGGGTGGTTATCAGTATGTTCTTGTGGTCACAGACCATTTTACGAAGTATGCCCAGGCATATCCTACCAAGAACATGACTGCTAAGACCACAGCTGAAGTGCTCTTCAACAATTTCATCATTCACTACGGATTTCCTCGCCGTTTACATTCGGACCAGGGTGGTAACTTTGAAAGTACATTGATAAAGGAACTTTGCCAACTTTGTGGAATACAAAAATCCAGAACCACACCTTACCACCCAATGGGGAATGGCCTCTGTGAACGTTTCAATCAAACTCTACTGAGTATGCTTGGGACATTGGAACCAGGACAGAAGAAGGATTGGAAGAGTTTTGTTGGTCCGTTAGTCCATGCCTACAATTGTACTAGACATGAGAGTACTGGTTTTACTCCATTCTATCTCATGTTTAGTAGGGAGCCTCGACTTCCAGTTGATGTTTTATTTGGACTTGGAAAATCTTCTACAGAAAGTTCTGTTCCAGAATATGTTGCAGATCTTCGAGAGAGACTTGCGTCGTCCTACAACCTTGCTTCTGCTGCTGCCAGAAAAGCTCAAGAGAAACAGAAAGAAGGTTATGATCTTAGGGTTCGTGGTGCATCGGTGAAGGTAGGAGATAGAGTTTTGGTAAAAAGCTTAGCTTTTGAGGGTCGACACAAGTTGGCAGATCGTTTTGATAACGATGTGTTTACTGCGATCGATCAACCAAATACTGATATCCCTGTTTTTGTTGTAGAGAATGAGGCTGGCTTGAGAAAGACTCTGCATCGGAATCATCTCTTGCCAATTGGTTCTCTGCCATTGGAGCTGGACAGTTTACCCTCTGATGCATCAGAATCACAAGATATTCCAACAGCCAGTATAACAGAAGAGAAGAAACCAGTTCCGACCAAGCGAAGCCATATCGGGAAGAAAACTTTTTCCAAGCCTGAGAGTGTTTCATCTGATGAGGAATTGGAACTACATGGTATCCCTCAAGCTATAGTAGTACTTCCAACTACTTCTACTGAGGAAGGATTTGTCTCACCCCAGCTTGGTGACGATCAACGTTCGGAGGTAGAGACTGGTGCAGATTCTTCTGGCGGTGACGACCTCCATACCGACATACAGGTAAGTGAAGAAAGTGTGCCTCATAGTAGCATTGCTTTTCAAATCCCTTCACGTGATGACTTGGATTTGAATCGTCAAAGTGCCGACATATTATCAGGTGATAATATTGCTGTTCAAGACCATGGAGGACTTGAAGTAAATGCAACAGGTATTGGTACTGGAAGTGTAGTTCCAATGAATGTTTCGGGTGTTGTACCTACAGAAGCTTCTGTTTCTGTTGAACACCCTATACCAACACCACGCAGATCACAACGTAGTAGACAACCTCCATCCTGGCTTCAAAGTGGTGATTATGTGTTAAGCCAGATTTCCAATGTTGAGGAGCCTGTTCAGAAATCCTCGTATATTGATAAGACAGAATTGCTGAAAAGACTCACAAATAAACAGGTACTTTCAGGTATGTCACCCGATACGCTGCATGCAATTTTCAGTTCAATTCTAGAATAATGGTATTTTAATTGTAATATAGTATCAACTATTTATTTGTTTTAAATTTCATTTAATTGCAGCAAGAAATTACAGGTTTGTTTGAATATATCAATTTCACTTTGCAGGATTTTTTTTTTTTTTTTTTTGTTTTCCTAAAAGGACTTCATTTGTTCTAACTGTGAAGTGGGAAAAGAAGCGGATAATTTGGTATCATTTTTTTTTTTTTTTTTTTTTTAGAAAGATGAATAAATAAATTAACAATGAAGTCAGATTTGTGTTTGAAAAAGCTAAAGACTGTGATATTTTGGCTGTAAGAGTTTAACTTAAGGTATAGATCAGTGGTCGGCTGTTGCACATGTTGTATTCTGGATCTTTATTCTGTTTGGGCGGTGTCGCTTCATCGGCAGGGCGGTTTGCATCGCTGCCTTTCTTTTTGTGAAGCGAACACTTTTGGAGTTAATGATCATACATTCATGTTGCAGTGTCTCTTTAAATGAGAGGGCGGTTCGCACTGCTGCCTTCTCTTGGGACAAGGCTGGCAAGTGTACGTTCATTAACCATGGACATGTCACCATTTCATTACAGGCAATACTCTCCTGCTCAGAGTATACTTGTGTAGCAGCTCATTGTTGACCTAGGAATGTAAGTGATTCTTTTGACTTTAAAATACTGTGATAAATTGCAATTACATGATGTACATACTTGTTAATTTATATTTCAGTTCCGCTGATTGAAATTTTTTTTTTTATGATTTATGTCATTTCAGGTGTGATACAAATGATAGTACCACAGAAAAAATAAGCAATATTGAATTTTCTTCTCTTTCCAGAAGTAACTTTTGTAGTTTTCTTACCAGGATATTGCTAATGGTTTTGTTTTTCAATTTATTTTAGGGGAATATATCATTTGGTACGACACTAAATGACGAGGACGCCATTTTTTTTTAGGAGGGGGAGAATGTGGTAGTGAGCAAATTCTATTTTTTTTTTGAGGTAACTAATTTAATATTTTATTTACAGCCTGATCTACTAATGTTTATTTATTATAGGTACAGCTTTCTTGCGCGCGTCAGCTTAATGCGTCTTGGATCTTGTCGGTTGAAGGGTTACTCATTGTGAGTTCACTGTTCTCTGGTAGTAAGCTTGTTGGTAGTTCTGGCGGGAAATTCTTTTGTTTTGGGGAATCTCGGTTTGACATTCAAAGTTAGCAAAAGTACCTGTCATGGAGGATGTTGACATTTTGTCTGATCATTGGAGTTTCTTTTTGAGAACCTAAGTCTTTTCGAAATGGTAAGATTATTTAAATTACTTATATTTTCGTTTCTTTTAATTGTTGCTCTTCTTGCAATGTGATCGGCGTTGAAACCCTGAGCGCATTGCAATCAGATCAACAATGAATCGATTACTTTACCTTTTTTTTGTTAAAGGGTTATCCTCCATGATATGTGTACTTATAGGTGCTTATGTTGTTTTAATTCTATTTTTCAGGGTTTAACAAGTGACGTGTAATATATTGAGACTGATTTGTAAATAGTATTTTGAGAATGGAGTGATTGTTTAAAAAGTGAAAATAAACTTGTAATATATATATTCATCAGAAGTTCGTGAAATTATTTTAGGAGTCCACCTTTATTACTCAGGAATAATGCTCGACTTCCAGGAGTACCTGCGACCTTTGTGATACATTCAGTAGACCGTGTTAGACTTCTGATTGATACTCTGCCTATACATCACTCACAAATCATAAAATAGGTAATGGAAGCCGGATAAGTTATCGAGATCTGGAAAACACGATGTGATAATACTCACAATCTAAATGTTAACAATTACCTTGTAAGCAGCCATCTCCTCCATACCCTCTCTCACAACCACTTTTGCAATGTCCGTCGGTTTTACTGCACACTTCCTGGGGGTCATAGCAGTTACACGTATGTGTACAATTACTTCCAAATGTTTTATCTGAACATTCTACAATATAATAACCGTGCAATGTTTAACTTTCCAACAGAAATCATTAATCAGAATTAGGTTATCTAAGTTCCAACTCAAGAAAATGTATAAAACGTGCTAAATATGGACAAATGTGTAAAACTGAAAAAAAAATGACAAACTAAAATTGATTGACATCTGAAAATTGCTGTTCAAGGTTTCACTTACATATATTTATTTATTTATTTATTGATGTTTAAGGTCACATATTTATGAACAATGGCTAATCATGACCGTGACAGTTTTACGAGTGGGAGAAGCCGGAGTACCCGGAGAGAACCACTGAGCAACGAAGAGCAGCTGCCAGTTCCCCAACATCGTAACTCCGCACTGCGGCACAGGCAGGGTTAGATTGGGTGAAGACATGCGTACCATCGACGTGCAGTACGCTTTAGTACACGGCGTCATCGTGCCCCCTGCGGGCAATGGAAAGGAAGTGTCTTGCCCAAGGACACAACGCAGGTGGGATTCGAACCGAGGACCTCTCGGCTTGCAGCCCGCACCTCTACCTACTGAGCCACCGCGCTCTCCACTTACATATAAGAATTTTCAATAAAATGGCATGAGCAAATGTGGAAACATGAATAATTCTTCATTTCAGTACATCGTCATAGTCTTTAAAATTGTCTAAAGAAATGCTGTAAAACGAAGCATATTAAAACGTACTCCGAGCTCATCGAACACTTTCAATGTGGGGTCATAAGATGTTTTCGAAACCAAAAACAAAAAAAAAATTAAAATATTTAGTTATTCAGGACATGTTTTCTGCAAATTGCGTGTATATTGAGTAGAATGAGAAACAAGATTAATTCAATTTACTTCCAAAAGTAACCCATTCACACCGTTAACGTACCGATTTTGACGTTGCCATTATCGTATAAGGAATGTTGTGAATGAAATTTTACGTCATGAACTAATAATGTTGATTAGGTTGTGATAAACAATTTTATTATAATTTGACGACTATTCGTCGCATGAGTGCTAGAATGTTCTATGACCCCTGTGGGACATAGAACATTAATCCACAGCTACGTCACTTTTCCTTTGTTCTGTTGATGTTTTATCGTACAAATATATCGGCATAATGTACTGTAAAAGGTGATAAGCCCAGATATTTGTATCGTTTCAGATATTAGAACGGTACAAATATCTGGACAAAAGACCATTGTTTGTTGAGTTAAGTGAGATTGATTAACACAGAAAGACATTGTCGCGAGTGTTGCAAACATTGAAGAGAGGAAACTCTTCCAGTCCTGTTTATATCGCTTTATCGTTAATTTTCACACATTCAGAAAATATTTGATTCGCTCGGTTATGGGAGTGTGCGTGTGGTGGGGGGGGGGGGGGGGGTGGGTTGGGGGGAGTGATTGTTTACAACAGGTGTGTAAGAAGCATTGTGCACTCGGAGGAACGGCCATAGAAGGGAACTAGCACACTGATATTTGTTATTGGTGGCCTAAGAACCTCTGCGTCTGACATGGTGCCCAAAGCTATTTTTGGAACTAAAACATTCTACTCTGAGAAAGAAAACGCATTGTTTGCTACTTTTCTGACCAATTCACCAAACAGGTGAAGATTGTTTCATCCCGGTGAAGAAACATGTTAACTCTTTACCCAACTTAACGCCAAACACCACACAGCGCTATATCCATTACATCTCCATTAAACTGTTATTATGTTTCGAATTGTTGTCTTAGAAATATAGATTATGGTCCATCATTCGAACGACCTTATTGAGCTCGTTCCAATGAGGGGCAATAAGTTATGTTTTTAAGACAAAATTTGAGAATTAGTTTAAACATCTTCTAACCGCGTTGGGTAAAGGGTTAATTATTTTGTGAATTGTTTGCACTTTTAAGATAAATCATACGAGGTATCTTTGATCATACTTTAGGAGTAAACAGCATGTGTACCCCATTTCTTCCACTACCCAAGAGCATTGTAAGCCCGCCCCTCCCACCCCTTCCACTCACAACCCTTAAATATTATTTTGGCATGGTATCTCTCTCTCTCTCTCTCTCTCTCGTTCCCTCTGTCTCTGTGTGTGTCTCTCTCTCTTTTGTCGATCGATCGACAAAAGAATAGGGAGAGTAATGTTAAGCGAACCTGGTAAGTTAAAATTGGGTGTGGTCAAATGTAACGAATGATCTTCTAAATTGTAAATCGACATTGTCTGCGATAATGGAATGTCTTTTAAATCTGGCAATTGTTGAACTTGTATTTGCGAAAGTGTTAAATCGTCTATTTCATCGGTATGCCAAATTGTTTTGTTTTCAGAATCTTCTACTGTCTGACTCAATAAAAAATCTTCCCCGTCATCACCATTCCACATGATTCCACTCTTCAGATATCGAATATTTGTTTAAAATATGGGTTTAGAAATAGATACTTTAAAATTTGTGTGTACACAGTCGTAAACTCGCGAATATTATTAAATTTGCAATTGGGATATCACATTGCTCACACAATCACTCGCACGGGTGACCATGTGATGCGTGTTCAGTTTATATCAATCGTACTGTCACTCTTACACTTAACATATCTATTGTATATTCAGTGGACGTTTCAGATAAGTAACAATGAGATATATCCATTTAATTTTGGGGGGGCGATAAGTAATTGTAAAACGCATTTTGACCATATTTTCACTTAAAATAAATTACGCCAATTTTTTTGTTGTTGACATTCCTTAATAGGAGAGGGCTGTGGATTAAAATAGATATACCACACTTTTTGTGATGTATGGCGAGATAATTGTACAGTTTGCAGGAGTCCTGTGCTATTGGACTCGGATGGATTAAAATAGATATACCACACTTTTTGTGATGTATGGCGAGATAATTGTACAGTTTGCAGGAGTCCTGTGCTATTGGACTCGGCCTACGGCCTCGTCCAATACCACAGGACACCTGCAATCTGTACAATTATCTCGCCATACATCACAAAAAGTGTGGTATATCTATTACTTCTAGCACTCAGCCGACGCATTGTCCAAGGTATCGCATATACTAAAGTACATGATGATATGACAGATAGATGGCTTATCAGAACAATGCTGGGCAATACAGATCGGGAAACGATGGAGTTTTTTTCATACATCCCTTCTAATAATAAAGAAAGAGTTCATCAACTGTAGTCATGTTCGAGACATTCGAACTTCATTTAAAGAGAAATATACAAACGGCAATAAGTCTCTTGTTCTTCAAGAATGTGTGATTGTTTTCAAACTAGTTTATGAGATTATCAATATAAAACAGTTCCCTAAAATTTATAGAGATCTACCAGTTCAGATTATCACACAAGCATTAACATTTGAAGTATACTGAATGAAACCCGGGATTACTGATGAGTCCGTCAATGAATTGTACTGATTGTATTTTCTTTTTTGTGAGCACAAGTACAATTGTTTCATCTTTGTATTTCATGAATAATGGGTTCGTAGCAATCTGTACGAAAGAAGTGAAAATATTTGTAAATACCCAAATATATCATTTTATTTAAAGTGTGAATTCTGCAATTGTAGTACAATTTGAAGTACACTGAATTATTTGCTGTTAACTACATTTACAGCGAATAATCTGCGTTACACGCCTCCCCCCCCCCCCCCCCCCCACTCCACAAGACAGCAAGACAATTTTAATACAAAATGGCAAATCACAATTCATTACAATCTGAGACATAAACAAGAAACATGCTGACAAACTTCACTGATCAAACAACTACACTGTCCATATTCATCGAATAATGGAGATTTTCGAAATAAACAAAGTACTGTTTACAAAATAAATCACAACATCAATATATATTTACAGCAGATACCCGTTCTTAGAGTTATCATGTGATAATGTGGTAGTAATGAAGAATATACAGATGGAATTATTCATTACATCCCTGCTTGTTGTATGTGTGGAGATGGGGGTGAGGAGTATACCGACACACTTTGAATCATTGTTGCAGTCATCACGTGAACACTACCATTCTTGAAAAAACAAAAATAGAAAGCAATAACCTTATCAATTTAAATCCTCGCCTTCAACGATAGTCTTTAAGGAGAACCGAATATGGAAACTTAACAAATTCTGATAATTTTTGTTTAAGTTATCAAAACAATCTTGAAATTTCAAATATAAATAAATAAATAAAGGCGGTAATACCAATATTTTCATGAATTTCCGGAATTTTAAAGTTAATGTTAATATAGAGCATCATATCAAAGTTTATTGACATGTGACGATTAAGGTTTAACGACGACCACAAATAATAGAACAAAACGCCACAATATAAGAACACGGTTCATTCTCCAAACAAAAAGCGGAATACGAGAGCCTGGAAATTTGAAAGAGTGGTCAGTTCAACTCAGTTTGTAGGGTGATGTAAAAACCTCGTGCGATATGAATTATTCTAGGAAGCACATGACTGTGTTCTATTTTCACGATGAGTAGTTAATTTGATTTCATACGTTTCCAGAAACCTTCTTCGTTTTAGCCTAAACGAAACCGCGCATTGCAAAACTTAACATATATATATAGAAGACAACTTCCCATTCACAGGCAAGAGGGATTTTTTGAAACATGAAAGATTTCCTATTTACGTTTGTTTACTTTTTACTTCCCTGTTCTTAATCTACCATAATATGAGACAGATGGGTGTGCTTCCCGTGTGTCTGTTTGATAAATGTGTTATCAGTATATCTCTTGGTGAATATGAATTAAGCACCGCTAAAGTTGGGATATCCTCTTCCGGTTTTTGCACATTACAACGGCATTTGAGCTTGGTTTTCAGATTCCATGTACTTTCCGTACTTACCGTTTTTCGGGACAGCGAATAGTTTCGAGGTTTCCCTTTTCCCTTTTCCTTTCACCCATAACGTGATAGCACGAATGTCATGTCCCCGGTTAGGAAATCTAAAAATATATAGTCTAGATGAAAGACATGTGGCCATTCATAAACTTGTGCTCTGCGTTCGAGCCTCAGGAATAAGTGTTTTTACGATGATGACCAATCTATTGCAGTCCAGCAGTTGGTGAAGCACACGGCTTGGTCTTGGGGAATGAATATTCAAACAAAGTGTAACATGATTTGCTTCTCAGCGAGGTTGGATACCCCGAACGCGAAAAATGACTACCACGCACTGGAAAGAAAAAACAAAGAAAGAGAGATACAATCTATATTATGTCATCAATCCAGTTGAAAGGTATATCTACACAAAATACCGAGTGGCATTGTCCAAAATCAGAAAGGTCCGGCATGTACTCAAAAACTTTAAATTGGCGAATAAATATAAATCCTATATTTAAAATGACCATTGGAATGAGTCAGTGATTCTTAACTGTACTTACCCTGCTGACACCCGCCACCTACGTATCCGTTTTTGCAACCACTTCTACAAAAGCCGTCAAGCTTGACACATGTTTCGTTGAGGTCTTGGCAGTTACATGAATACTGGCAGTCCATTCCAAATTTTCCGTCTGAGCATTCTATAAATATAAAGTAACACATAATATTTCTAAAACTGCACAACTTTTATTCCCGAGTCTCAAGTGATTCATGCTCAAATATAAATAGAAAAACCTGCATCACATTGCATCCAAACCCTCTTTGCTAATTTAGCCAAATGTATTTTTTATTCTCATAATGCCAGTAATTTGCTCTGAATTGTGTTTTCTATCTCCGGCCGAAATCGCTTATTGGCGTTCATAAAAGAACGGAAAAATTTGAAACGGCGGTCGCGTACGGTCACGCCTCGGGGTTCCAGGGCCAGGAGGGCGAAGACTCGGGCGATTATATTGAAGGGCTCGACCAATATTGTATCGCTAACAATATTCTCGACACGGAAACGATACAAAAAAACGTGCGATTTCTCTGAGCGTTGTTGGAAATAAAATTTATGGCCTGATCAAAGCTTTATTGTCTCCTGCAAAGCATACCCCGAACTTTGCGAACTGGGGAAAATCACATGACGCCCAAACCTATCGTTATAGCCGAGAGATTCAAATTTTACAACAGGAAACAAAAGTCTGGCGAAACTGTACTGTCTTATCTTGCTGAATTACGGAAATTATCAAAAACTTGTAAAGTTGGCGATTTTTTGGACCAGGCTTTACGAGACATGTTCGTCATGGCCTGAGTGATAGAAATCCCCCAAAAAATGTTGTTAAGTGAGGCAGAGTTAAATGTGCAGAAAGCTTTTGGCACTGCATTAAGCTATGAGGTGGCTAATCAACATATGGGTGAAATTCAGTGCCGAAATGATGCTGTGAAAAAGATAAATTTAAATGAAAAAGAATGTTTTCGATGTGGAAAAAAAAAACACACCCCTGATAAATGTTTTTACAGAAAATCAGTATGCAGTGAATGTAATAAAACAGGACACTTACAACGCAAATGTCAGAATAAAAACAAAGGGAATCATAAGACGTAAAAGTAAAATCTGAAAATAAACAGAAAACAATCACATTGCTACATTAATAAATCATCTTCTCGAGTGAAACATATTGACAGCAGTGACACTGAAAGTTATAGTTCTGGATCAGAATCAGATTCTAGTGGAAAACAAAGTTCATAAACTTTCATGTATCTAAACAGTGTGCAAAATAAAGAAAGAAATAAAATGAAAATATCTGTGAAACTCAATGGCAAGCCAGTCATGATGGAAGTTCACCAGGCGCAGTGGTGTATTTTAAAAACAATAACCAGACAAAAAGTAATAGTGTATGGAAAATGTTTGCTAGAAGTCTCCTGCAAGCAACAGAAATGGAAACGTCTTCCACCGTATATTGTTGATAGTGGTGGCTCTGCTTTGTTTGGTCGACAGTGGTTAAATCATATTCGTCTGGATTGGCATAATATAAATAAAGTGGAAACAACTGACACGTTGACTCTTGAAAATGTTTGACACAAAAATAAAAAGGTTGTTGAATAAAATCTTGGAAAAATTAAAGGAGTTCAAGCAAAGCTGAACATTAAACCAAAATCTTTCAAGCCGCATCCGTTTTTTTAGTTTAAACAAATTTTATTTGTAAAAAAAGTACAAAAAGGATTGGAGAACAAGTGCTTGCCACTTAATAACACTCCTCTCCTTAAACATATGGTTCAACAAAACATATTAATTACATGGCAGCAACTGTGAAATTCAGTTTTAACATTAATAGAAAAACAAGTTATGGAAATGAATACAAAAAAGGAAAAAGGAGAAAAAGAGTCAGAAATAAAGGGGAAACAAAAAGAAGAGAAAATAAGTTGGGAAAGGGTGTTGTCTGTTATGTCCATGCGGCACCACCAGCATCGGCATCAGCATCTTTACCAGCACAAAAACACAAATCAAGACACTACTGCCTACTGTCACTCAAATTTTTCAGTCAAGTTGATATATTTTTGTACATACTTGAATAGGCGTGCATTAGCCTCATTTGGCAACTCCATGCTACCAAATAGAAGGGTATCCATAGAAATAAAATAAAAGCTTTCCAGGTCACGCATAAGTTGAGACCTAGGGAAGCTAAACCGCTGGCAATAGAAAAAATAGTGTTCGGCATCTTCATTACCTTCTCCACATAGTCAGAGTGGTGATTCAAAAATATGATTTTGAAATTTATCGACATTAAGATCACTACAGCCACACCTAATTCGGCAATGTAGAATATTCAGTTTTCGTTTGCCTCTATTGAAATATGGAGACGGTTTGACAATATCATTAGGTATCATTATTTTAAAAGCGGTGATTGACGGTAATATTCTTGTTGCTAGTGGTAATTTATTCCAAACCACCACACATGATGGAAAAAATGACTGTTTAAACAATTCGGTCCTTGACTTATATTGTACAAAGTCGGTTGAATTTCGCTAATTATACCGAGTTACGTTCTCGAACCTAGGAGGCAATAGGTCAACAAGAAAATCTGGGGACATCTCATTAACTATTGTATAAAAAGTACACATTTTATTAATGTGTCTTCTTTCTCCTAGCGTCTGCCATCCATGCTCTAATAGCAGGCGGCCGTGTGAGATAGATCTAGTTAGTCCAGTAATAATACGAGCAGCGTCATAATGAATGTCATCTAACTGTTTCAGTAAATACTGTGCAGCTCCGCACCATACAGGACTCGCGTATTCGAGTATTGGACGTATATATGAAAAGTAGATTTTCTCCAAAGTTTTGCAACCAAACACAAATTTTAGTTCACGCAACTGCAAAACTCTAGAGCCAGCTCTTTTACAAAGTTGTTCTATATGGTTGTCCCTTGACAGATTCGATTGGATGTTTAAACCAAGATGTCTGTGGGATGTGATAAATGATAGGGGTTCGCCTGCAAAATGTAGATCATCCGAATAGGATAAGTCTTTTTTAAGTGTAAACAAAATTGTATTTGTTTTTTTTTTGAGCATTGAAGGTTACAAGCCATTTATCGGCCAAATGAAGTTAATCTTAATATATCAAGGTTAATTTTGGTCTCTAGTTCGCGAATTCTTTCCTGGCTGTTTGTGAAACACGTGTCGTCTGCAAAGAGCCTGGTTACTGACTCAATCGTTTCAGTTAGGTCATTTATATACACTCTCAATAAAAAGGGCCTAAAACTGAGCCTTGAGGCACGTCATACTTGACGTCTATCTTTTCTGAGTAGCTATCATTTACTTGGACTCGCTGCTTTCGATCGCTGAGATAACTGCGAAACCAGGACAAGGGGCCAGAAACTCTGTATTGTTTTAGTTTGAGTTGGATTCCGTCATTCCACACTCTATCAAATGCTTTAGAAATATCACAGAAGACCCCGCTTGTTTTGAGATTTTGGTCAACTGCGTTACAAAGACTGTAATATATTTCTATAAGTTGGAATACTGTACTGTTCTGTGGTAGGAATCCTGACTGATATCTGTAAAACAAGTTGTTTTCAGAAAAATACTTATGTAATTCTTTGAACACAAATCTTTCCATAACTTTGCCCAGACAGGACAGTAAAGAAATTGGTTGATAATTATTTGGATTAAACCGTTCATCTTTTTTTGTATAGCGGGATTACAGTCGCATGTGTCCAGTCGTCTGTGAAAGTACACGTACCTAAGGATTTGTTAAAAAGCAGAGAAAGTGGCTTTGATATCGTAAATTGTGTTTATTTTAATAGTCTGTGACTAATACCATCGTGTCCACTGGCCTTTTTCAAAGGGGGACTATTCAAGACTGAAATAACATCTTCTTCAGAAAATGGCATCTGGGTGCAACTTTTCTCACACCTGCGTTCAAAACGCAGAAGTTAGTGATTTTCTTTACCAATTTTGCTATTATTTCATGAAGGTACTATTCAAGAAGTTAGCTTTACCAATGTCGTCGTCAATGATTTCATACGTATTTTGTAATGTATGGTGTGGAGGAGGAATGTTTGTTGCGGGAATAAAAGAAGAAAGCCGTTTACAGCATGCCAAAACTGGTTTGGATTTGGATGTGTTGAGAGCGATTCATCAGCTTGATTTATGTATTTTTATATATTTTTTTTATATTATTGACTTTGTTTCGAATTGATTTGTACTTTTGCCATCTTTCAGGCGTATTGACATTGATAGCATTTTTCCTAGCGCGATCCCTGATGCGGATTTCTTTACGTAATGTGCTATGGAACCACGGCCTATCATTTTTCCTCACTGTTATTTTGTATCTTGGAATGCATTGGTGGACTATGACAAAAAATGTTGACGTGAAATTAGTCAGAGGGTCATTAATGTTCGCCGGTGTGCATATGAGATCTTCCCAATTCACTGACGAGATCATGAGGTTCATTTTTTGGAAGTCCGACTTGTTATAATTTCACACTGTTCTGGTAGTTGGGGTATTGATTGCTCTAATGTGGGCGATTTAGCAGAATGCGGCTTTATGGTCAGAGAGAGTACCATGTCTAATGTTCCTGATTTTATTACAGATATGTAATCACTAATTAATATTGGGTCAGTCAGTGTTGCACAAGTGCAAGTTACCCTTGTAGCCTCGGTAATAGTATTGGTCAAATTAAATTTAGTAATAATCTGTTGTAGAGGACCAAATCTTAGAAATAAATCACAATTTAAATCACCTGCAATAATTACGGACGGGTTTCTACTAAGGGCCAGTTTTATGCTTTCATGCAGTTTCAACCAGTAATCATTTATGCATTCTCTGACGGATCTGTAAGTTACACATAATAGGAATTGCGCTTTTGAACCAATTTCAGGACCATAAAATGTCATCATTAAAGCAAAGATCTTGTATTGCTTGACAGTGAATACTTTCTTAACGTAAACTGCTACTCCTTCACCATATTGATTCCTATTCCTTCTAAACGGGCCAAAGAAATGTGGGAATTGTAAGTTACTACTATGTATGATTGATCCAGATGTGTTTCGGTGAAGCATAATACATCATAATCTTCAACTATATCGGTCAGGTCCTGCATTTTATTTCTAATACTCAATATATTGCAATTAAAAATGGATATTGGAGAAGTTTTCAAATGTGGGCTTTTGGGGAGGACAGGGCCAGGGTTAATTTGAATGTCGCCCCCAAGAGTTATTAATAAAGTAATAAACAGCAAGTCCAAAAGCACTGAAATTAGTACAATGACATTGCTTCTAGACCTGGGTTGTACGTGCTTGCTTGTATTGAGTGCTGGTTTTTCCTATGAGCACAGTACGTTATAGAATATACCCACTGAGAAACGATACCATTCTATGTCAGTCGCCAGGACTCACTGTTGAGAAAAATAATAGACAAAAGGCATGATCTTTCTCAGTGACTACGTTACCACACTGCAGCTTTGCCCAAGGCAAAATCAGTCTCAGACTAAATCAGCTGATATTTGGAACTGAGTGGGGGGTGGACACAACTGACAAATAGTAAAAATAAAAAAGTGTAATAAATGTTAGGTAAACACATATATAGAAAAGTAAAATTATGTGGCATCATGAAGTGGCTTATGGTTATGTCAACGAATTCATCAATTCTCTAAAAACGAATAAATAGAAAACATTTGATTGAATGAACAAATTGATGGATTCATTGATATGGGAGATTGACTGTGTATAAGTCGTGTAAGATATGGGAGAGTGATTTTCACAATTTTCCTAAGCTCAGATAATTTGTGTTTGCCTACGGAGATTGGAAAGTCAAAATAAAATGAAATAAATCGAAGTAGAAATTGTTTGAAAGGGTCATCGAATGGTTAGGTTCATTAATAATAAAAAAAATGGTTTTGAACATTTGTGTTAGCTGGTACATAGTCGAACAGAGTTTATTAAAAATGTCAAAGCCAGGACACTCAAATTACCTATAGGACAAAATTATAATTATTTACGTCGCTCTCTTTCAAATGAGTACATTTTTTAAATTGACAACTGGACACGAGTTTAAATTAATGAGCGAGTCGATTAATTAATTAATCAATCAAGTATCACTTGGCCGATCAGTTAATCAAACAATTAAACGAACAATAAGCTATTTTTTTTAATTCTAAAATATCACAAGGTCAGAGAATAAATACACGACAAAAAGAGTTTACGAAGCCTCATTGCAGAGTTTATAGACACCAGAGTTCCACAGAGTTTTACACGCCTTGAGGCATGTGCCTTTCGCTTTACGTGATGGCGTCGCTAAGGAACTTTCAAGGTTAGAAAACTTAGGAATCATTCAAAAAATTAAATACAGTGACAGGGCGGCACCCATAGTACCAGTGCGTAAAACTAATGGTGAAATAAGAATTTGTGGTGACTACAAAGTTACTATCAACCAGGACATTCATCCACCTGAACACCTATTGCCCAAACGAGAACTCTTTCAAGCATTAAATGGTGGCAAAAATGTGTACAAAGTTGGATCTTTCACAAGCCTATCAACAAATTGAATTAGAACCTAGTTCAAGAAAGTATGTTGCTATTAACACCCATCTTGGTCTTTACACCTATACAAGAATGCCCTATGGAATTTCACCAGCTTCAGCAATTTTTCAATTCACTATGGACAAATTATTAAATGGATTAAATGCAGGCTGTTATCAAGATGACATGACAATTACAGGCAGGAATGATAAAGAACATCCTAGAAATCTTGACAATGTACTCAATAGATTCAGACATGCCAACATTCGACTATAGCAATCAAACTGTGTCTTCGTGGCACCTCAGCTCACATATCTTGGTTTCACAATTGATACGGAGGGTTTGCAAATTGACAAGGAAGGTACATACGCTATTCAAAATGCACCGCCACCAACTTCAAAATTCGAACTTTAGTCATTTTTAGGTCTTGTCCACCATTATAGAAAACATATTGCAAGTATGTCAACAATTTGCAGTCTTCTTAACACACTACTCAAAAAAGACGTCAAGTAGAATCGGGATGAAAATGTTGAAAAAGCTTATCAGACGTTAAACCATCTGTTAACATCTACAGACAATATTTTGATACACTATGACCCATGTGCGCCCTTCACGCTAGCCGTTGATGCATCACCTGTAGGACTTGGTACAGTTATTTCTCACATCACAGATTATGGAGGGCGACCAGTAGCATACACCTCAAGATCTCTGACACCTTGTGGATGAAATTACATCCCAAATAGAGAGAGAAGGCTTGGCTTTAATATTTAGACTTAAAAAATTCATCAATATCTCTTTGGAAGGAAATTCACACTCATGACCGATAACAAACCCCTCAGTCTTATTCTAGGACCCAAGAAAGGAATGCATGCCATAGCAGCAGCTCGAATTCAACGTTGGGCAGTTGAACTTGCATCTTACAATTACGACATTAAATTACGAACTTCAAAACAGAACAGCAATGCAGACGCACTTTCTTGACTACATTTATTAGACACAACTCAACCCGAGGGCAAAGATAATAGTACAACAGAAGCTGTATTAGTCAACTGGGTACAAATCAACAATTTACCAGTAACAGCCAAGGCTATCAGCCGTGAAACTAGACATGATCCAATATTATCTAAAGTAATACATTTGACAATCGCTGGATGGCCATCATCAGCTGACAATCTTGATTTACAACTTCAACCATATTTCAACCGCAGAAATGAGCTTTCAACAGAAGAAGGATGCTTACAGGGCACAAGAACTGTAATACCAAATAAATGTCCTCAACAAACACTAGAGATGCGGACCTGACCGGACCGCCCAGCGTTTTTAATAATCAGAAACTCAAAAAGACACTGTCACGCTTCAGAAACTCTTAAGGAGCGTTCACAATTCACATTTCTCCTATTTTGCGGCAACGGCAATGCGATAACAACAATGCGATAACAGCGAAAATCGGTTATGTGGTATTAATTATACCGTTATCGCTGTCGTTTCCGTATACATGTGCACACACCAGTTCAATACCAGTGTTCCACATAATTGATTTTTTCGTTGTTGTCGCATTTCCATTGACGCAAAATCAGACAAATGTGAAGTTGTGAACGCACCTTTATGCAAGAAATAAACGACGATAAAGTTTCCATTGTTCTTTTTTGACCGGAAGATAATTCCATGTAAAGGTGGAAATGGAATCTTAAAAGACGTTAGAGACTGTCAAATCCCCCAGACATGACCAACTTCTTGCAGGCCTTGCAGGGACAGACGATTCTCGTCCTTTTATACTGCAAGGTGACATAGTCGTATGTTATCATGTAGAAAAGAGAGTTTCTGTACATTGTCTGGAAGCAGTCTGCTCCTAACACTACTAACAATGCCACCGGCAGTTCTAAACAGGCATTCACTTGGGATACTTGTGGGAACAAGACGCATTAATTTCCTGACTAAATGTGACAAGTTAGGAAGCGTGTTCTAGTGCATCTTCTACCACATTCGAGGGTTACTGTTTATATCTGCCTCTGGCAAAGCATTATACCTGACAATTTCGGTGACAGCTTCTGTGCGTTATTAAGACTTGGTTCTTCCAATGACTTAGTTCCAAGAACTGGAAAAAGCAGTCGCTCTAGTCCCTTCACTTTTGTCTCCAAAGGTTCACTATAACCACGTGTGCTCGAAGAACGGGAACCACGAACTGTCAGACATGCAATTGAGAACTCTTCTCTCTGTTCAGTCATTCTTTCCAAATCACTTGTTAGCTCGTTTTCAACATTCGATCGAATTTCAATGTTGTGGTTAAATTCACCGAATCGAGAATCCAAATATGTACGTTTGTCCAGTTCCAGTTCTTCGTTGTTCGAAATACTTGTCGATTTTCATCATTATGCGTTCCCTTAGGTTTTTCACTGAAGGCAAGTCATTCCGTAACACACATACCGTTTTTCTTAGCATACAGACAGAAGGTCCGACAGCAGAAACAATAACATGCGATGAGCTGCTCATCCAGACGGTGACATCGTACAATGGCCTTAAAATGGGCACAAGTTGAGCAATTAGGTTCCATTCAGCTTCAGTTGGAGAATAAGCTGGTTTGGGTGCATTCGGGTGAGACAGTTTTTCATCAACTATTTTGGTCAAAATATCTTTCAGCCCTAAAACCCGAGCAATCATCATGTAACAAGAATTCCACCTTGTCTCTACATCGTGTATCAATCTGAGTTTTGGGGAATTATGCTCAGTCTGAACTTCCTCCAATCTGTCTAGCATCACTTTACTTCTCTTGAAATGTTCGACTAGTTTCCTACAACGAGCAACAGCCTCACTGATTCTACCTACTTTCAGACCACCATGAACAGCTAAGTTTATGACATGTCCGAAACAAGGAAATCTCTTAACATCCAAGAACTCTTGACAACATTTTATGTTTGAGCTAGCATTGTCACAAGTAACAGCCACTAGGTTTTCGTTCGTCAGCTGCCAAATGTCGAGCATTTCATCGGCTTTCTCAGCGATGAGCTGAGCTGTATGCTCTCCTGGGAAAGACAGAGTGCCTAAACGTTTACTTCCGAGTTCCCAAGATATCTTAATATCCACATAATGCACTGTTAAGCCGATGAATGACTTCATTACCCGAGATGTCCATATATCAAATGATATAGAGTAATAATCAATTTCAGTTTCAAATTTTCAGAGAATTTTCCACAAAAAAGCACTAACAATAATGGACAAAATGGGAAATCAGCCCCGAAAAGGCCCCGACCTCAATATGTGGGGTACTTTTTTTAGGCCCCGACCATTTTACTCAAGGCGAGCCCTGAATAGTGCGCTTATCTAGGCTAAATTGCACGTTTGAATTGCGCGCAATTTCCATATCGAATGGCATCCAAAGCACGGCAGGTTCTCTTGGTTACTCATAGCAAACACATGCAATGTTTCTGCCAATGGACCTCCGGGTTACCCGGAGGTCCATTGGCAGAAACATTGCTTGTGCACAGGCCATATGTACCGAATTTGATAGCTTTACTTGGGCTATAACGCGTACATTAACGCGCATATCAACGTGCTATTTGCGCGCATTTCATGACAGGACTTCTAGTTTTAACTGTATTTTCTGGACAATGAGGTGTTTAATTAATCCTGCACCAAAAATATTAAGAAACTGTTTGTAAATTTGTCATGAATTTCAAATTTGTTTAGAATTGGCAATTTTTTTGTCTTCGTTTATTTATTTCTATTTCAATAGTCTCTCCAGAAAGCACAAGGAACTTTGGGTTCAAGGTGTTGGAATGTTTGAGAAATCCTGGGTCATTCACGATAGAAACTGGTTGAACTCTCTTTATTTATTTATTTATTTATTTATTGTTGCTTAACGCCACATCAGCAGCTAAGGCTATATCGTGGCGAAAAAACTACATAAACAATAAGTGTCAAGTATGAATTAAAATTAATTGAATAAAATATGAAATAATCACAACAAAACCTAAAATCAAGAGCGGTCGAAACAGTATCAACTAAGGTTATAAAAACCAGAATACTTATAAATACAACCTGCTGACATTTAGACTTGTAGAGTCTACGTTAAAAGAATAAAAACAATTTTAAAATTTATTAAAAAGGTTGATTTCTTTCAAAAATAAGATTATTTTATGCGGGCTCGTATGGTAAAATAAATCTCGTAGAGATTGAACTGTTAAATATTGTCCTCTAACAAGATTAAAATCAGAACAATTTAAGAGAATGTGCTCCACTGAAAACACCTGCTGACATGGAACACATTCTGATCGCATATTACCCTCTAACAGAAAGGAATGTGTAAGTCGTGTGTGACCAATATGACACTTTGTCAAAATAACATGATCTTTTCTACAAAGAATACTGGATGGGTAATGATCAAATATGTTTGGTCGGAAGCTATGGAGCTTGTTATTTGTCGCCCCATCCCATCCCGCCTGCCACAGAGATTTGATGTAGTTACTAATGTGTGGTTTAAAATCACTGAAAGGGATGTTAAAATCAGTGAGAGGCTTGGTTAAAGCCCGTTTTGCTGCACTGTCTGCTTTGGTGTTACCAGCGATACCTACATGTCCGGGTATCCAGCAAAACACGATAACATATTGGTCAGACATGAGAGTTGTTAACTTCTCACGAAGTTCCAAAATGAGAGGGTTCTTCAACTTGGGGTTGAGTAAAGCAAGTAAAGAGGAAAGACAGTCGGAAAAAATAATCGACTTCTTTTCCCGAGCTTTCTCGATATGTTCAAGAGCGAGTTGTAAAGCTTTAACTTCAGCTGTGAAAATATAACTTTGATTCGGTATTCTGATTGAGGTTATATGATCACCAGTAACAGCAGCTGATGATACTTTGTGACCATCTTTTGATCCATCTGTATAGATCCTTGTATATGCACTATACTTTGACTTAATTTCTGCATATTTCTGTTTAAATTGCAGAGAATTTGTTTCAGACTTTTTGGTAGAAGCAAGATCTAAAATAACCGTTGTTTTTTTAAAATGCCATGGAGGAGTCTGTGGTACACGGTTTTCTTTAATGGTATCTGGTTCAATTCTGGCAGATTCCATATGGGGCTTAATTCTAATTCCCAATGGGGGAATATGTTTCTGGTGGCGGTCAAAAAAATCGATATTTCGAGGTTCTGCAACACAGGTATAAGCAGGATTTGATGGATTAGAAAGAAGCTTAGAGACATACTGCAGGGAGAGTTTAATTCTGTGCTTCTCAAGAGAAGACTCCTCCGCCTCAGCAAGTATTGATTCTATTGGTGAAGTTCTAAATGCACTCAAGCTAATTCGAATACCACTATTATGAAATGCATGAAGTGGTTTCAGGTATGATTTTCTTGCAGAACCATAAACCACGCAGCCATAATCTAATTTAGATCTGACAAGTGATCTATACAGATGTATCAATGTTTTTTGGTCAGCACCACAATCAGTGCTACCAACTACCTTCAAGAGGTTCAGTGCCCTTTTACATTTTCCCTTCAGTTGTTGTATGTGAGAAGTGAAATTCAGTTTGTTGTCAAACAACAAACCTAAGAATTTCACTTCTTTAACAACATTAATACGACTCCCGTCTATTTTCAATTCCGGATCTTACAGAAATGAACACAATTAGTTTTCGTCTTGGAGAATTTGAAGCCCTTTTCTGTGGCCCATTTCTGGATTCTATTCAAACACAGCTGAAGTTTGCGCTCTATAGCATTCATTTTTTTTGCTGCTATAGCTTGCTTATGTCATCTACATACAATGACGATTCAACCATATTCTCAATTGCATCAATAATACTATTGATTTTCACTGAGAAAAGGGTAACAGATAAAATACCACCCCGAGGAACCCCCAATTCCTGCTCGTGAGGATCAGATAACGTTGACCCAACACGAACCTGAAACTGGCGGTCCTTTGAAACGTTTTCAATAAAAAGAGGTATACGACCTCTCAACCCCATGTTAAAAATATATTTTAAAATCCCATACGTCCACGTTGTGTCATATGCCTTTTCCAGGTCGATGAAGATGGCGACCACATGTTCTTTACTGACAAAGGCATTTCTTATAAACGTTTCCAGTCTGACCAATGATCTACAGTACTTCTCTGGTTTCTGAAACCACATTGAACATTCGCAAGAAGATTGTTCGATTCCAGAAACCAGACAAGTCGATCATTGATCATCCTATCCATGGTTTTGCACAGTCAACTTGTTAAAGCAATAGGCCTATAATTACTAGTGTTGCTGTGATCTTTATCGGGCTTCGGAATAGGAATTATTATAGCTTTTCGCCAGGAAGGTGGAACCTGGCTAGTCACCCATATGTCATTAAAAATAGATAATAATAGTGCAAGTGAAGTTTGAGGCAGATGTTTTAAAAGTTGATAGTGTATCTGATCAGGTCCAGTGGCAGAATCATTTGCTCTATGCAAAGAGTTACTTAACTCTTCCATAGAGAAAGGTTCGTTGCAATCCTCTAAGTTATTGGATGTAAATTTAATCTTTTGTTTTTCTTGTTGTTTTTCAAGTTTGAGGAATTCTGGGTTACAACTTTCAGACGGCGAATGTTTCGAAAATGTAGAGGCCAACTTGTTTGAAATTTCTTGTTTTTATGTAATGAGTGTGTTGCTATCCTGTAGGTGTTGTACAGATAAATTTGTTTCTTTTCCTTTAATTTTTTTAACCATTTTCCAAATTTTAGTGACGGGGGGTGTTTTGATTCAGTTTCGAAACATAAGTTTCCCAGGAACTTTTCTTTTTTTTTTGTTTTAAAAGTCGGTTTTGCCCGATTTATACGTAATCTATCCAAATTTTGTGTGGTTGGTGACTTATTAAATTCCCTCTCAAATTTCTTACGATCTTTTATAGCCTGTTTGCACTCAGTATCAAACCATGGTTTAGTGAAACGTTTTGGATTTGTCGATGTTTTAAGAATGACTTGGCTTGCAATGTCAATCAACTTTGTGGTGAAATGTTCAATCTGGTCAGTACTCTCCTGACATTTCTCCCGTGTGAGGCGTTCAGAACAATGCGATGAGAAAGTGTCCCAGTCAGTCTTTTTAAAGTTCCACTGGGGCACCCTCTCATCATCCGCCAGAACTACACTCTCCAACACAATCGGAAAGTGGTCACTCCCGCACAAGTCATCTTCTGCCTTCCAAGAAAAATCAAGGAAGACAGAAGGGCATGCAATTGTTAAATCAATTGAAGTGTAAGAACCCGATTCGGGGTGCAGGTAAGTATCTGACCCATCATTGAACACAAGCACAAGTCATATTTTGTAATGAACTCTTCTACAGTTTTACCTTTTACATCTTCTTGACTGAGGAATTACCCCAAAGGGGGCTATGTGCGTTAACATCACCCAACAAAATGTATGGAGTTGGGAGTTGTCGGACCAGCAGCTCAAGGTCATTCAGTTGTTAGGCTTTACTTGGTGAAACGTAAATAGAACAAATTGTAACTGTTTTGTCCAAAGTTAGGCGTACCGCCACAGCCTGTAAATTTGTCTGTAATGGTACAGAACTGTGAATGATGTCATTCCTAACCAAGACAGTCGTTCCACGAATACGAAGATCATTATCATCTGCCCAGGCATTATACGATGTATAGTGTCTAAATGCTGAACGACCCTGAGCCTCGGGTTTCTTTAAGAGAGTTTCCTGCAGGCAAAAAGCAGCAGGTTTATATTTTTGGCTTAAAAGGCCTAGTTCATTAAAATTAGCTCTAAAACCTCGACAATTTCACTGTATATATATTGTGTTTAGATGTATTACACCTGTTTTGGAGGCGATTTTGATGGTGGACGCATGGGAGATATTGCCCCCGTAGTTCTCTTTGGTGACGTTTTACGAGGAGATCTGCCCTGTGAAGAGTTTGGGCGTGATTTGGTGGAAAATGTGCACTCATCGACGGACATGTCTTCAATGCCGTCAAACATGTTGCTTGTAACAACATTTTGAAGGCGCGTGGTTATTCTGTCCGACTCTAGTTTTTGTCTTTCTTTTTTTTTCTCGTTTTTCTGACTCTGGCTCAATTTTTGTCTATGTTGTGCATCTTTGGTTGTATATGTCTTATTGTTTTCTGCTTTAGATTTTTGATCGTTTTTATGATCTGATTGAGATAAATGAGTTGATTGTTCTTGATTTTGATTGGGTCGTGGTAGTTTTTCAGTTGTTTGGGTATCTGTATTTGTTTTGTTGGACTGTTGTGTTACTGGTTCTTCTGTGGTAAAAGCTTTCACTAAAGTCGGGATTGTTCCTTTGAGCCATGTATATTGTGTCTGACAGTCGACTGATGTTGTGGGTGTCTTGTGTTTAGTTATGGTAGCATACGATGGTGTTGATGTATTAACACCAGGCATGGCTGTAACAAGTGTTGTTCTGGGCTCTGTAATACTTATCTGTTTTTCACATTTCAATTTTTGTATGAGCTTCTCTCTTTTCCAAACAGGGTAATCCTTCGAAGATGTTATATCATTACCCTGGCAGTTGTAACATTTAACAGCATTGGTACATGGTTCCTGGGGGAGCGCGGTGGCTCAGTTGATAGAGGTGCAGGCTGCAAGCCGAGAGGTCCTCGGTTCGAATCCCACCTGCGGCAACCGCGTTGTGTCCTTGGGCAAGACACTTCATCTCCATTGCCCGCGCGGGGGCACGATGACGCCGTGTACTAAGGCGTACTGCACGTCGATGGTTCGCATGTCCTCAACCAATCTAACCCTGCCTGTGCTGCAGTGCGGAGTTACGATGTTAGGGAGCTGACAGCTGCTCGTCGTTGCTCAGTGGTTCTCTCCGGGTACTCCGGCTTCCTCCACCCGTAAAACTTCCACGGTCATGATTAGCCATTGTGCATAAATATGTGACCTTAAACATCAATAAATAAATAAATACATGGTTCCTGATCTTGATGATGTAGACCGCACCTAAAACATATTGCCTGACCTCTGCAATTATTTTGACCATGACCATACTTTTGACGTTTAAAAAATCTACGTGGGTTTGGAATATATAATTCCACTTTGATATTCATATACCCGACTTTGATAGATTTCGGTGGCTGTGAACTGTCAAAAGTATATATATATATATGTATTTGTTGGTACTGCAGTTCCGTCTTTCTTGATTTCTATTCTCTTTACACCAGTAACACACTGTGATCTTAATTCATTAACTATTTCCGATTCTTCTATACCAGCTAGTTCTCTTGTCCGTATAACTCCTTTACTGTTGTTAAGTGCTTTGTGAGGAAACGCATTCACCTCTTTATCCACCAGCTTTGAAGTTTTCAATACATTTTTGCTTGATTTTCCCGTTGGCACTCTAATAGCAAAGCACCTAATCTGAGTTTTCTAACATTCTTAATTACTCCTGCTATGCCTTTGATAGATTTCTCTAATGCAAAGGGATTCAAGTTTGTTACTGGCTTCCCTTCATGAACTGCACATATCATTAAAAATTTTGGCCAACTGTGATCTTGCGGTAAAATTTCGTTGTCTGTATCAGTATCGGAAGACGTTCCAAATTCGTAACCCCGTTTTTGTGTTTTGTGTATTGTAGCCATAGTGTTTAGATGAAAAAGTCTTCTGCGTATGCCTCCCACCCTTAGACCGAGCCCAACCGTGGAGTTTAACCAGCGATTGACACCAAGAGTACATGTGACAGTATACTCGACCAGCGTTGATGCAGTTGCATAGCCGCTACCCGATTGACCCGTAGAGTTGGTGGGAAGTGCCAGGTCGTGGCGGTCATTCAACCAACCATTTCCCTAAAAAAGTGTAACAAACGCCACTACTGACAATAGACGTAGAGAGTGCAACAAAACGTAAGACGTAAAAAAATATTAAAATCATTAAAAGTCAGTACAGGGTAGCAACATTGAAAATGAACTAAAAAGAAATGACTGATTGAATGACCACCCAATGCCCCCCGACGTGACACCCGATATTTTTTTGGGTTTGGGGGCTCCCGATTGGTCATAACGGGCCATCCGATCATCCGTCTACTCCCGAAATTAGGACCAAAGCAGTGTGTTGGACATTATCTGAAAAAATGGAGATGAGGACCAAACAGGGTTTACGACCTGATCTCCATTTTGGAGACTGCCCTAACCGGGGCCACGAGTCCTCAACTGCCAGGATTCCTTCTTTCGGGGCCTTTGGAACACACCTCACGGGAGAACAAGGTGCCTGCCAAATGGTATTGACAGGGTTGATCATTTTGGTCCGGGCAGCGTATTTTGGGTATTTCGCAGCAAGCTAGCTCAATTGAGCAAACCTGCAAATTAGAAATTAGCAAACCTGCCCAGTTGAGCAAGCCGTCCTCTATCCGCCACCTGTGGACCCGCCTAGTAGGGGATGATCAACCTCCCTAGGAACTGGTTGAACATCTGCACAGATCATTTCTACGAGATTACGTTTCTATTGTATATAGCGATTACTATCCTTCTTGTGGTATGCCTGTGATCCAATTTCTGGTTCAGGGATAGCAATTCCTGGAACTATACATGAAGTAGATTGACTTGAGTCGGAACTTCCCATAGATCCTAATGTTGATGTTAATTCAGGCTTTTTTCTCACATAATCCAACATTGAGGGAGTTTTAGCTTTATTGGCATCCAACTTGTCGTGGATGTTCTTGTGGTGGCGCTTGAAATGTTTTTGTCAAAATTTAATTACTCTGACACCGCCACCTTTCTTGACTGCCATATCACACGATATGCACCTAAATACACCAGAATCATCAGAATCGAGTAAAATAAATGTTCGTAAATAGGTCCAGAATATTTCACAGGTAAAGTGTTCCTGGGCGACCTTTTCTGTTTTACAGGTCTACTAAGGCTACCATCCTCGCTAGTAGAAGCCGTCGGGCTTTTTCCCGACTCGTTCGCCATCGCGTAGTCTCACAAGAATGCCAGCTTTATTGTAGGAATTGGTGTTTGAAATGGGCCTGTTCTGAACTGAGCAACCAAGCAGAGCTCTTTGGAAGTTTGGAAACAATCACACACGTAGTCGTATTGACGAGGACAGTGATCGCTCTGTCATTGCTAATTGCTTTGATGCTTTCGCGGAGCGTAGTCTTTGAAATTAACATCGATGTCAAATGCGGTCACGATGAGAAAGACTCTTGACAGATGGCAACAACGTCGTCAAAAGCCTACGTGCACAGTGCGCACAATAATAACAAGTACAACGTGAGCGGTGGATCAATATACGGCCGCCTATGACGAAATTGAAAAAATAAATTTTTAGTTGAACAAAATATAAAAACATTCCTTCAAAAATAATTGTACATTCCTACCTTACAACCCATTAAACTTGAATATATAGTTTTCAAGTTATTGCGTTGAGAATCAAAAGTCAACAAAACTCCCAGGTTGCCATGGTAGCCATATTGGACATGCCCGAATGCTGGTTATCGAACTGAACCATCCTCTATTCATGACTTATCAACTATACAAAGCAGTATCTGTTGGATGTATTGTTTTCAATATATAGCATGGACAAATATAAGTTAACGGACAGACAGACGGACACGGGCGGGCGGAGGGACATTGATGCTAGTTATTGAAAGGAACCATCCTCTAGTCATGACTAATCAACCATAAAAAACTGTATCTGTTGGATGTATTGTTTTCAAGTTATCGTGTGGGCAAACAAAAGTTAATGGACGGACGGACAGACAGAGACAGACAGACAAACAGACAGACAGACAGATGGATGGACGGATTGACATTGATGCTGGTTATCGAAAGGAACCATCCTCTAGTCATGACTAATCAACCATAAAAACAGTATCTGTTGGATTATCAAATGGACAATCAAAAGTCCCTGGAAATCTAAGATGGCAGCCATGACGGCCTTATTGGACATGCCAGAATGCTGGATATCGAAAGGTGCCATCCTCTAGACATGATTAATCAACCATAAAAAGGTAGCATCTGTTGGATTTATAGTTTTCAAGTTATCGTATGGACAACCAAAAGTCCCCAAAAATCAAAGATGGCTGCCGTAGTGGCCATATTGGATACACTAGAATGCTGGTTATCGAAAGGAACCATCCTCTAGTCATGACTAATCAACCATAAAAAAACAGTATCTGTTGGATGTATTGTTTTCATGTTATCGCGTGGACAAACAAAAGCTAATGGACGGACGAACAGACGCTCCAACATTTCGGGTTTATGGGCTACCAAAAAAACATTTTGTAAGTCCAAAACCTTATTTTACCCAGAACCCCACCCCTCCACCCTAGAACTTATATTTAACCCTGCCCCACCCCTCCACCCCAAAAAACACACCCTAATTCTACCCCACCCTGACCCTAAACCCCAAAAGCCAACCCTGACCCTAACCCCCACCCACCCCCGGGACCTAACCCCCCAACCTTAAGCCCTACTCTGGGGCTATATCTAATCCTAACCACACCCCCACCCCTGACCCAACCCCACCCTAGCCAAACCAATAGGATTAGGAGCTATTTTTCGGTTAGGGGCTACTAAAACTAAAACCCCACCCCTGACCCTCCCCCTTAACCTCCCCCCCCCCTCCACCGGGACCTAACCCTCCCCAACATTAAGCCCTACTCTGGGGCTACCCCTAATCCTAACCCCACCCCACCCCACTCCTAACCCTAACACTACCTTAATTTGGAGGTAGCCCCTAATAATAATATTCCCTAAACCCCCAATGTCGGCCCGGACGGACAGGCAGACGGGCATTGCCCTACCATAATACGGCCCGCTCATGTGAGCGCCCGTATAAAAATGTGACAGTATTATGAAAGGCAGTTAACTTGATGTATAAAAACAATTCTGCCTTTCTGTTATCAAGGATTGAATTGATGAGGTGGGCCGGACCGCAAAATACCAGGCTGAGGATAGTGTACTGGTACAGACCGGTCCACTGCCGGCGGTCTGGTCCACGGTCTGGTACACCCCCGGACCGCATACCATAGCGGTCCAAAGCGGTATGGTCCGGCACCCTAACAAATACTTTCAGAATGACATTCAGATCATCCAGGAATGGTTCGCATGAAATCACTAGCATGCCTCAATGTTGGGTGTCCTACACTAGAGACATTGAAAATCTTGTTCGACAGTGTAATGTTTGTTTGTCAAACAATGCAACCAAAATCTCCTCAGACTTTTACAAATCCTTGGAAATGGCCATCACAACCTTGGACTCGAATTCATATTGATTTCGCAGGACATTTTATTGGTGAAAATTTCTTAATCGTTGTTGATGCACATTCCAAATGGCCAGTAGTATGTCATGTGTCTTCAACAACTGCAGAGCATATTAATGAAAAATTTCGTTCTTTTTTTGCTGAGCATGGTATACCGAAATAACTTGTCTCAGATAATGGACCACAATTCATTTCAGACATTTTTAAACAGTTTCTAAAAAAAACAACAATGTTGCACATATCCCCTCTCCACCATACTACCCAAGTACTAATGGTGAAGCTGAACGCTTTGTTAGAACTTTCAAAAGAGCAATGAAAGCTTAGAATGACAAAAAGTTTTCTTGGAATGAAAAAATATCATAATTTCTTCTATCATATATAGAACAACACCTCATACAACAACCACACAAACACCTGCTGCTTGATTGGTAGAAACTTGAGAACCCGACTTGATGTTGTCCATCCTAATATTGGTCACCGAATTAAAAAAAAGAAACTTTTCCATTAAAAGAATCTACACAAATAGAAGTCGGAGAATCGATTCTTGCCAGAGACTATCATCACAACACAGAAACTTGGATCGCGGGTGTTATTCTAAAATAATTGAGTCCTTCCTCATACATTGTTCAAGTTAGAAATTTGACTTGGAAGAGACACATCGATCAACTCAGATCTGCTGATGGATCAATCTTATCAGATAAACTCAATTCTGCAACAGAGGACATGAATGAATATCAGACATCAGTTTTGACACCGTCTATCATGTCACCAAAGCAACCAGATACTTCAGAATAACAAGGCAGCAATCAAACTGCAATAAATGATCAAACAGAAGAAAATTCATCTGCACCACGAAATGCAACAACGTCAGTACAAATTACTTCAAAATCACATGAAACTACAACAACGAGACGATCTCAACAAACACGATCTGCAACGAAGTACCTGACAGACGACTGCACGTAATGACTTTCAACAGTATAAATAATATCGCTTGATATTTGCAGTATTGAAGTGACTTATTAATTTAATACATCTTGATTACCTTAAATGATATTGAAATTGAGAATTTTATTTGAACTTCAGAAAAAAAAGATATTCGATAAAATTATTCTCCACTTTCAGCAACAGACTGATCAAGTACAAAGATTTGCTCAACATAAAGAAATACTGTTGGAAGGAAATGGTTAGCAATTATTAAGGGCGCGAAGAGTGTTGTATATTTAACAATGACTTCTCCTGGAACATAAATTATTCCAGCATAATGACTTCTTCCGCGCACACGCGATTCATAATGTGGAAGTCTCAAAAATCTAAACGCAGTGGTTTTAATAGTTAATTTAACATCAACATACAACTCATGTACAGCGCTGTGTTTCATGTGTGTATGAATACACATGGCATTTTAATCTGCGTGTTGCGGTACTTGGACTATCGATGAAGTTGAAAGGTTATTAAGCACCGCCTGTAATGAGACCAAAGCATTTTAATTGGCTGTCAATTTTGCATCTCTTCTGCACAGATTTCCGTTGCTAACAGACTACGAACTTTCAAAATGAACGTTAGATGATCAATCGGTTTTGGATTCCGGAATTATTTGAACTTGTAAGTATTGATACTTGATAACTTGCAGTCTAATAAATTCTGATTTGATTAATTAATTTAACAGTTTGTTGAATTATGATCTGGCTTTTTTTAAAACTGTAATAATTCATCACAGCCTATCACAGTGTAAACAATTTGGCTAACCTGATTAAGGGGGGTTGTGCACATTTCAAATTACGACCTCAATATTCTTAACTGCCTTGTGTGAGCAAAGGGTTAATTATTTTAAAGTATGCTGTTTTGTAGTTTAATTCTGCAAAATGTATTCCAGTACAAATAACATCCATTTTACATATCAGTAAGAAGGGGCATTATTTGTATTCCAGATTTCACCTGTTTAATCTGAAGATTTATTACAACCATGTGTGTATAAATAATGCTGAGGAGATAATCTGACCTCTGTTTAACCAATAGGGTGCGGTTTGATACTTTTAGTTATTTCAAAATAGTTTGTGCAGAAAAGTAGTCGAGTAGTATAGTATGACTCTATGACCCTTTTTTGGTAGAAAATTACTTAACCGCATTTTAGGTGCATAAATCAGTTGTGCTAGTAGAATGACGGATGCGTTGTATTTTGTGTTTCCACACCTCAGGCTATAACCTTTGCTGTGCGACTAGGTCAAACTGTATCAAACAGTAATTGTTATGATCATAACAGTAGTATGATTAACAGTTGTACCGAATTGGATAGTACTGAATAAAATCCTCTCCGGAGACTGCCAGTAGGCTCCAGAAGCTCTGATAGTGCCAGTCTTCATTGGTAGACTGATTGTCAGCAACTGGTTCTTCGAAATTATCTTATACATGTAGGTCAAATGGTTTAAGCTCTGTGTGTACACAGATGGGTAGTATATGTGTGAACCATTTTCTTGCTTTTGATTTTTTGATTTTAAGTAAGCTGCCCATATTTGCGCGAGTAATTCTACAGTCTGTTAATAACATTAATCTCCAACAATTCAGATAAACAGCCTTAAAAAATAGGTCTACCCCCTAGTGTTTATTGACTATTTCGCATTGCTTAGTACTTAATACTAGTGTCGTCAGATTCAAATATGGCCGTAGTGCTCGATTTACATTAGTGAAATGCTAGCTTTGATTAAGCTTCATGTAACATATTATTTAATGTGTGCTTAATTTGTTCACTTTGTAAGAGAAAGCTTATGTTAATGTATGTATATTTTCAGGGTTTTAATTTATTATTAATAAAATACATGGAAATCGTATCAACGTCTTATGGTAAATAGGATCCATGAGGAAAACCCGGTAACAATCATATTGTTGTAAAAATGGAAACCCAATAAAACAAACCCAATGAAAATCACTCTGATATTTATGTGAATTTATTGCATATTTTGCATAAACACAACAATCGTCACACGTGCATGGCCAGGATAAAACTCTTTTCAATTTTCCAAGCTGTTATAGGTTTTATTGCTATTTTTCAAAATCGAAGTCACAGATAACTGAAATAAAGAGTGAAGAGCACGTCATTTGAACTAATAATCTGCTCCCGTGCTTGTCAATGAGTGATATGATGTGAGAAAAAAAGGAGGTGATTTATACGGGGATATGGCGGCAGAGAGTGGTGTCTCTGTCACCCACTCCCAACTCCCACACTGGGGTCTAACATTGAATAAGTAGAAATTTGAGGATCAAATAATTATAAAATAGTAAATCACTCAACCTTCCCACAGATGCATATCTGAATAATGGTCCGACTTGTATTTCTACGTGCCATTATCAACATTTCCTAAAATAAAGCTAAACGTAAAATAATGTTCCAATAGTTGAACAAAAAGACCTTAACCGCTCGCCCGAGAAAGCTGTTCAAAGAAGGATCCAGCATCTATGGATAGTTAAATTAGGCGGAATAGGGTCGTTTACTTATTTATATCACTTTTTTTCCCATATAAATTTATTTAAATATCAAGATTTTCAGAAACACAAATAACTTTTTTTTTCCAGGCCTTGGAATTTGAATATCAATTTCCCAGTTTCCATGGAAGGTCGCGAACTAAGACATTCAAACTCCACAGAATATCATATTTTCAACTAATGGCCGTTGTGTGGATGGGGTGCCGGGTCCATATGGCTACTTTATTGTTTTTGATTCGCTTTAAAATGAGTGGTGAAGGATTTGGAAGGCAAAACTTTGTTTCCCCCTTAATAACCCATGATGGGAGGTGTTATTGTGAGGCGGTTAACAGTAAGGAGATTGTTTCCTTTTTGTATACATCATTCGAAATGCTAACTCCCTTTAACTCACCCTCCTTGCCCTAAAATATCATCCAATGGACTATTCTCCATCCACCTATATCATGGGGGAACGCGGGCGATATTTTTTCTTGGCATAAACTCAGCAAATTTTTTAAAACCTAACTCATTCATTGGTCCAAAACAAAAAAGTCACTTAAAAAACTGAACCTGTAGACAGAAGCCGTCTGGTGGGCCAATTTTTAACACAATTTAGATCGTACCCGCCCATATATACATGCCACTAAGTCAGCCACATCACTCAGGTGCAGAATTAAAACAAACAAGCGGTAAATTGTCCATTGGTTCTCTTTCGATTTCCAGTCATGATGGTGCCCTGTGCCGATGTTAACTTGTATCGACTTCGTCCTATAGGAAAATGGTGGGTTAATATTTTTGAATTGTTCCGCTAGCCGGTTAAGATAACGAACTGCATGCTCGATTACCTTAAGAGTTTTCTTCATGACATCAAGAATGTTGTGTTAAGCTTCATTGAAACAGGCGACAGTTGTTGCACGGGAAAATCATTGTATTGAGTTTCTGATCAACTAAATCTTCAGTTCAGGACTGGATTCCTCACAGGTTTGACGTGCTTTATACTGGGAATCTTTTAACTTTGGGGTCGGCTGGAAAATATATATTCTAAGTAATTCTTGTGGTTTGATTGAGAGGAGATGTCGAGAAGTGGCCTGATTCGCACCATTCGATGATTGGGGAAAAGGTTTTAATAATTAGTTATTTTGGTGTTGTCGAATGACTGGAATCAGAGGTAAGTCGCGGTATATTTTCTTCTTTTGTAACTGAATCCGTAGGATACATACCCTTTATTATTTTTTTGGTTAACTGGCAAATTATCGGATGCTTAATTTTCCGTGGTTCCTTTCACGGAAAGCTAAAGTGGCCATGAAATAATATTCGGAGGAATTCTCAGTTAACGAACTCCAGTCCGTCAATTGCGAGTTCTCTCCATAGTGACAGAAATACTTATTGAATATTGGCCGAGTATCGGAAATGCTACATGGTGAATTTCACTAGTAAATAATCGGTGGAATTTTCAGTTGACGAATTCCGATTCGCCATCTGTGAGTTCTTCCCATATTAATTGATAACATTTGCTGTCGTTACCTTGGTTTAGCATCCGGAATGTTGATTGGTAATTTATTGACTGCTTAATTTTCCGTGTTTCCATTACGGAAAACTAAAGTACTAGTAGACATAAAATAATATTTGGGGGAATTCTCGGTGAGTTCTTTCTACTTCGACAAGAAATATCGGTTGTTGTCGCGGTTTTTGTTAGGATTCCTTTTCGTCTCAAGGAGATGGAATAGTCATAAATTTCTGTGGGCTTCCGGATTCCCCATTCGTGGAGACTTTATGGTGTTGATGCCTTGAAGGAAGACCTGAGTTGTCGATTGTAAATTATTAAGGACTTTCTCGTCGACAAACTTATATTTGTTGACTGGAAATTCCTTCTATTGGCTTTATTCCTTTGAATAGGCATTCAACGAATTGTTGAGTAAAATAGTTTCTCAAATGTATACCGAGGGTTTCATTGTGGATTAATAATATTATCCGTGAGAGAATTGCCACGAAAGGTGGCTATATTACTATTGCCCTTGGACAAATATTTAACTATATCTTTTTTACGTTTGAGTTATTTTTGGCAATAATTTGTGTTTTTAATAATTTTGTTTAGTAAACTGTAGGTGTGCAATAAACATAGAACAGCCAACGCGTTCGAACTGTCATTTTTACTGCACGAGATCGTTTTCGGCGGAGGGATAATATTGAACAAGAAGCCAAAGGCTTCGAGTTCAATATTTTCCTTCTGCCAAAATCGATTAATATTTGTTTAAACTGCAGGCATGCAATAAATACAGAACAGCATATGCCTTTGAATTGATATTCTTTTTTAACGCACTCGATCGATTTCGGCGGAGGGATAATATTGAACTCGAATGGTCAGAGATGGCTACCGTGGCGGCAAATGCTGACGGCATACCGGGACAACAATAAATCGGAAGATTTGTTCGAGGAATGAATGTAAACATACATATGTAATTTGGTAATTGCCGGGGAAGAACTTTGAGCTGTAACTCATGCTAAGTGAATTGTTGGCAGTGTTCTCAACAAAAAAAGTCTAAGATGACTGCCATACTGGCCATTGTGGGAGACCAACAATTTCCAAAATAGTATTTCGCATCAACTCATCAAACTAAGTGTTTTATCAAAATGTCAAGAAAATTGAAGAATAAATGTGGCTTGTGGCCCATGCTGAATAAATACAAGATGTCAGCCAAATTTGACCATAATACGGCTTTATCATCTAGGTGTAAACCTAAACAAATACGGAATGCCATGCTGATTTGGAAATAACTGCAGGCTATAGCCTGTGCTGAGTGAAGTCTAGACAGTGCTCTGAAGAAATCTCAGATGGCTGCCACGGAGACCATTACTAAAAAATAGAACATACTGATCTACTCATCATACTCAGTTTTCGAGCCAAAGTATTTTAATAAATATAATCTGCAGTCTGTATGGGATGGTAAAATATGTGTGTACATTAAAAAATGAGAATAAGCAAGTGCACCAGAATTTTTTAAAAATATCTTTGTACACCAGTAATAAAAAGAACCATCGCCCCATATGTTTTCTTTAAACACATTTGTTTTTACTTAAGGTGGGAGGGCAATTGCTCAGTAGGTAGAGATGCAGGTCCTCGGTTCGAATCCCACTTTTGGTAACCACATTTTGTCTGTGGGCAATACACCTAATTCCAATTGCCCACGAGGGGGCAGAGTAACTTTGTGTACTAAGGCATACTGCACGTCAATGGCGCACTTGAATACAACCCATGTTAACCCTGTTTGTGTCGAGTTAGTATGTTGGGGACTCTGGCAGTTGCTCGCCGAGTACTTAGGCATCCATTACCTGTAAAACTGTCCGACACGAGGTGACCCTGGCTGTCGAAAGTGTCGTTACACACCAATAAATAAATAAATATTGACTTAAAGTATGGCTTCAGTTGAAAATTACTAAATTTTAAAAATGCTGCAAACTCTTCAGACTGTTAGTTTAGAAACTTGCGTCTAAAATATAAGCTACCAAGGACTACCTCGCAATATCGCGTGGCGTCACATTATACATTGTAATACTAACCCCCGACAGTAAAATACATTCAATGAGTTAGTAGTACTAAAGACAAACAATGGACCAACAGGGTATATACCACACGTACTATACTACCACACTGAAAAAACAAGCATTGCACACATTCAATGCCATCAGGCCTAGCATTACGTACGATATATGCCAGTCATACGATATTTTAAGCCTTAGTTGGATAAGGAGTCCCGATAGTAAACGGGGCCTGCAGTACTAAATACCGTACATGCTATACTACCATATTGGACAACAATGTATTAACCCCCACTCCTGGGAGCGCGGTGGCTCAGTTGGTAGAGGTGCAGGCTGCAAGCCGAGAGGTCCTCGGTTCGAATCCCACCTGCGGCAACCGCGTTGTGTCCTTGGGCAAGACACTTTATCTCCATTGCCCACCAATCTAACCCTGCCTGTGCTGCAGTGCGGAGTTACGATGTTGGGGAGGTGGCAGCTGCTCGTCGTTGCTCGGTGGTTCTCTCCGGGTACTCCGGCTTCCTCCACCCGTAAAACTGTCACGGTCATGATTAGCCATTGTGCATAAATATGTGACCTTAAACACCAATATATAAATAAATAATAACCCCCACTCCACCCGAGCGTGACATAGTATTCCGTACCACTTATACCAGTCATATGATAATATAAAGTATTAGAAATTATTAGTTGGGTTAGTCGTAAAATGTGGTAAAGTAGATCAACATGGGTATATACCACTCATACTGTGCTTCCATATCAGTTTGGTACGAGAAACCCGACAAAGCCTGACCCGAACAACGTAATGTCGGATTGTGTAGTGGGAAACAACAGTGGTCTACGTTTCTATGGCGCCGCCTGCGCATCATGACGTCAATACGTTTTAGCAACGTCAACCGTTTCGCGAGAAAAACTTTCAAGAATGTTACTCTCCTATTATTATTATTATTATTATTATTATTATTTATTGGTGTTTAAGGTCACATATTTCTGCACAGTGGCTAATCATGACCACGACAGTTTTACGGGTGGAGGAAGCTGTAGTACCCGGAGAGAACCACCGAGCAACGGCGAGCAACTGTCAGCTCCCCAACATACTAACTCCACACAAGCAGGGTTAGCATTGGTTGAAGACAGGTGCACCATCGGCGTGCAGTACGCCTTAGTACACAGCGTCACCGTGCCCCCACGTGGGCAATAGGGGTAAACTTTCTTGCCCAAGGACACAATGCGATTGTCGCAGGTGGGATTCGAACCGAGGACCTCTAGGTTTGTAGCCTGCACCTCTACCAACTGAGCCACCGCGCCCCATTTTACTCTCCTCATCAATCTTCCATCACATACCCAAACTGTATACCCATGTGTGTACATACCAAATCATACTATATATATCCAGCACGCATACAACTTGGCCAATATAGATGGATGGGGCAGAAGTTTTGCATAGGAAAAAGTTGCTCCGGCAAATGTCCGGTACCTATAGGAACACTAACTGTTCTGGCAAACGTCCCCTAAATACGGCCCGTCCAAACCCTCCTATACTACTTACGTTTCACAAGTCTTTCTCCGGAAATACATTGAACATTAACAGCCCTCCTCACTAATTTTCTAAAGCGCTATAGAGGGCAGTGAGTGAATAAATTATGTTTTGTCATACAAGGCAGGGAGAATGTAAATTTTTTACAATGGATAGCTTGCTGCGTAAAAATTCTGTTCATGTAAAAAAGTAAATTCAAGTGTGTGACGATGCTGGGGAAGAAGTGGTGGGGAATATTGAATTACAGATACGTCGTGAAAAATATCTAAAAACTTTGAGGAAGTTCCTCAGAGACCCGATTCACAAAGATCAACCTCAATCAAAAAATAACCTGCAAAGCGATTGTGTGACGAAGAAAGTGATGGCAGGCATGGCGCCAACAAATATTCAGTGAAGAAGAGGAAATATTTGTTCGATCCAGTCATAAAAGCAATTAGTTTTAAAACAAAAGAGTATGTAGAGGCGCAACGTTTTAGCTGAAACATTAAGCCACCTCATGACATCTCACACAAAAAAAAACACTCAAGAATAGAGTGTAATGTAGTGTGATATTTACCGAGTCAAAAAAGCACAATACACTTTGAGGAGCAATGTTTTCAGTATTATCGACATTAAGACTAAGCAAATTATTGTAAATTCATATTGCTAGTCTAGCTGTATGTATTTGCATAATTTCATGTTCTTACTGTTGCCAGAGTCACGTCAGGACGTCGCAAATCAGACATAGGGTGAAATAAAAGTTCACACATACAGTCAATAGCGTGTATGTCCACCGTTTGCCTCTTGGATGGCAAGACATCGACGTCGCATGGACCTGACAAGTCTCTGGATGTCACCCTGTGGTATTGCGTTCCACTCCTGCCTTAGAACATAATGTAAATCGCCTAACATCTGAAGATCATGAAGTTGTACCCGACGGCCCAATGGATCCCAGAGATGCTCGATTGGCGAAAGTGGGGCCTGGGAAGAAGTTCGATGCTCTGCTCCTCAAGAAAGTCGCGAGAGATACGCGCCACGTGACGTCGGTCATTGTCTTGCTGGAATAACTTCAATCCAACGTTAGCTTTAACAACGTGACAACAACAGCGTTGAGAATGTCGTCCCTATATCGCTGTCCATTCAGTTTGCCATCGATGAATATCAACTGCGTTCGATGGTGCAAGGACATTCTTGCCCAAACCATTACCCTACCCCCGCCGAAACGGTCGCACGCAAGCATCAGAAAACCGTTCCCCTCGTCGGCGATACACTCTTGCCCTACTATCAGCGCGCCGTAGAAAAAATCGTGATTCATCATTAAAAATAACCGTGCTCCAACGCTGCTGAGTCCTGCGAACACGCTGATGTACCCATTCCATTCTGCCGGTACGATGACGTTGGGTAAGGATTGGTCCGTGGTATGGACGCCTACTCTGGATGCCGTGTTCAGCGAGTCTGTTACAGACAGTTTGTGCACTGATTCTATTGTTAGTTTTACCCGGATTAATTGTTGCTGTCCTCGTTCCGGAAGGAAGGGATCACGCAAGTGAGACGTCCTGGTGTGTCGGTCTTGTGCAGGGGTCGTGACTCTTGGTCGACATGAACGCGGTCGGTTGGCAGTGGATCCAGTGGTTCTATACCGTCCAATGAGACGGCAAATAGTGGCCACAGTGACTCCGAACTCAGTAGCGAGTTCATCTGGAGGTATCCCAGCCTCATGCATACCAATGGCAGTCAACCTCTGATTTTCGGTTAACCTTGGCATATTTTATTATATTGGAAGACAAAAACCAGCATGTGTTCTCAATAACCCAGGCTCTTTTGCATAACATAACACAAAGAAAACCGTCGGTCACCTATTCAATTTGAAATTCTCGGGTAGCACGTGCTATTTTGAAATCCGTTGCAAAATTGTATACGGTTGGGTGGAGAACAACAGCATGTCATTAAACTCTTTACACGACTTCTTGCCCACAAACATGCAACATTAGAACTATTACATTTCATCCTTTATGCTATTTTTCACACTTGTGTCTATTATACTTTCTTTTTTGACTCAGTATAAAATAGCCTGAACCACCTGGAAGACTATTAAAGAATATTGTACTCATGTTGGATGGATAAAGTGTTAGTTTGGTGGGAGGATGTAGACACACAGGAATACTAGTACGAGCGTATGATTTATGTTATGTGTATCTATGAGTACAATACATGTGCTCAAAAACGTGTTCACTTTATGTCCTAATAACAAGTGTTGATACGTTCGTTCGAGTATCCTACTTACTTTTGACGTGTTGTTTCGACAACTGATCAGAAAAAAAAAATCTGAAATGAACGTGCTGGACTTTTTTGTCCAATTCATTATATGCCATCTTACTTTTGTAAAATAATTATTAAAGCATTATATTCTCATTCCTGTTTTTTTTTTAAGAAAAAATCTCTGAATGAGTGACTTCAGGTCTGTGCTTTTTAAGGTAAGGCAAGAAATATTTTGTAAATAATGAAAAAACTCTGGGACGGACCCAATGTCAATGATTACATTTTTACATAGACCCCTTCCTGTTTCACTTCCCTTCCTCTTGACTACGAAAGCGTTAAGGCACGAAAAGGCACCTGTAATGATTTTTGTGTGTGTGTGTGGTAGGGCTGGGGGGGGGGGGGGGGGGCAGACCCAAATGTTTCACTGCATCTTAAATGCTCTCAGGCGAAGCCCAATCGTATTCAACATTAAGAACATACAACCCAATCTGTCCCTCAGTCATCATTCATACAGAATATAATTAACGAATTTAAATGAAATTGTTAAAACCGCTTAGCAGTAGCTTCCTTATCTTGTCCATTTTTAGGAGCCATTTAAATTCAGTATGAAACGTAAGTCTCGAGAATTAGTGGATAAATATACAAAAATACGTTGTGTGTAATGAAGCACCTTGTGGAGAACTCAACAATTACTTTGCTTTGAAGCAAACCTAAATCCCATATTATCGTGATCAGATATTTTGTTCCTTTTTTGTTGTTTTTTTTTTTTAAGTGGCAAAACTGAGTTCTTTATTGTTCGCTGGAGGCGAAAAACGTTGTTTGAAGCAATTTCACCTAAAACGTGGTCAAATGGCTGAAATAAATGTACACCATTGACTGTCTATTTAAATGCCTGCAAATCTTCTGTAACCTATATCCACAAAGTTAAAATTAACAAATCTGACGAAAATTTGTTGAGTGCCCAAAAACAATTCACATAAAAGATCATTGAATTATAAAGCCAAAACATATGTCATATTTGTCTAATGTTTAATAAACCCAGGGAAGAGTAACACACAATCGCAGATTTAGGCTACTTTTAAAAGCGCGTCCTCAGTTGAAATAGAATACAATTCAACGCATTCTAAAATATCCTTATTATACTGGCGGAAAATATCATTTCGTACGTTTGAATAGAGTGAATTAGTATGAAATTTATTTCCCCTTGGATGTGGAATTGCTGCAACGCATCGGGGTATGACGACAGAGTATTATGAGTAACTGGTTTTCACCGTTCATTCTGCACGGGACACCAAGTTGTGACCACGAAATTTTTTAGAATTTTAATTTTTTTTTTAAAAGATATGCTCAAGTTTTGTAGCTGTTGAACTTGCCTCGGACAGGACAAAAAGGGTATCTTGTACATTTGACTAATGAGTTTTATCTCAAGACTTTCAGGCTGATGAGCCTCAGAATATGTGGTGTGACATGACTTGCGTTAGCAGGGTTGTTTGTGTATCGCTTGGGAGCGTGGCGGAATGTGTATATGAATAAAATGCATCTGGTGTGGCCTGTGTAACCACCTGTATGTGTTGTCGTTTGTTTGTATGTTGCAGCTTTGCAGCTGAATGGTGGGAAAAGGTTTTTCTGTGGTAAATATTTCAAATGTGTAATGGATAATTATTTCATTGTTTGTATTTTGATGTGATGTTTTCATTACTGATTAAATTTTGATGAATTGTGTTGTCTTAACACAGACGGCGTTTGCATGGATAACGTTCAAACACGCGTACCCCAAGCCATTTCCTGATTGAAATCAATAGCGGGTGTGCCCACTCCGGGCTTCAGTCGCTTATCTAACTCTCCTTTCCATTGACCTCCATCAAGTTGTTTATGGTTCTTTATGGGATGTTATTCCACTCCGGAAGAAGGGCCTGCGTGAGCTGAGCGACGTTGTTTGGGACGTTGACGCGCTTCCTGACTCTCCTGTTCAGCTAGTCTTACAAATGCTCGATCAGGGACAAAACTGAACTGTACGTTGGCCAATCGACAACTCGGACATTGTTTTGGTTGGGGAAGTCACGACAAATCCTAGCAACGTGCAGCCTCGCATTATTCTGCTGCAACGTAAGGTAACGCGCATGGATAAGTGGAAGGACGTGAGGAACTGATTCCGATATCACACGGCTGTAAGCTTGCCCTCGATGACCACAAGAGGTGTTTTCACGTCATCAGAAATCCCCCCAAACCATAATTCCCCCTCCCCCAAATCTGTCGTTTTCCTTAACGCAAGCGTCAGAATATCGCTCGCCTCGACGTCCATAGCAATGTTGTCGTCCATCTGACCTGTAAAACGTGAATTGAGACTCGTCCGTGAATAACACACTTCTCCAGTGTGTCAAGTGAAACCGATTTGGTGCATGTGCCCGCAGCTATTGCAATCAACGTTGACGTCACCTGGGTGTAAGTTGTGGACCAGTGTAGGGGCATCGTGGTCTTAAATGGAACTCCTGCAACTGATGCCTAACAGCCCTTGGACACATTCGGCGACCATGAGTGCCTACACCTGATTCGCCATCTCCGTCGCCGTCTGAAACCTTTTACGGAGGTGTGAGAGACATATGCCTCTGACTTGACGCGACGCGCGGGCGTCCGCTCATGTGACGGTCAGCTAATCTTCCTGTGGCTATGAAACGCCCAACTAAATGAACTATTGTTGTCTCATGGACCTCAAATGCTGATCGACAAGACGTTGCGATTAGCCCCGCGTAATTAGAGCAATAGCCCTACCCCTATCAACTTGGAAAATTCGATGCATTTTGCTTTTCAATCGAGATGAAATGAAATGTTGTGCAATCGATTTGTGTTGTTCAAAACTTCGATTTGGTGTGGTTCTCAAGGCCGCAGCACATGGGAGAGCCTCGGATGTCGAAAAATGTGTTGAAAGCATGCAGTTTCGCACGTGATCATGGTTGACAGAATTTCAACCGAAGTCGTTTTAGACAGTACTTTATTTTACTGCATTTGGTCTACAGATAAAAAAATATATATTACCCAAACTGAACTTGGGTTTCTTTTTTTCCGTCAGTATATTATTGATTGGCTTGTTTCTCGTGCAACAATACAACATTACTTCAAAATGATTTGTATGTTTTCTCTTCCCGACTGTCTACTCCGTCTGATATGATGTTGCTCTGATTATATTTTTTTACCCACATTATTCTGTAGATGTATTAGTATTATATTTTACGTACCCTTAAATAAAAGAATAGAATAAACTAGAGAAACAGAATTTACTGCCACCAGTAAATTCAAGTCTGTGTGAAAAGGGTTAAAGAATCAGGAATAAACTATATAAAAAGAGGATTTATGGAGGCTTATTTTCAGGAGTAAAATATTTTTAAACAAATCAGAAATGGATTTTCGTTAACAGTATTTACAGATATTTATACAGGAATCAGAACAATTTTTATAAGAAACCTAAAGCATTCAAAGGGTTCGATACAGGAATCAGAAATGGACATTTTCGGCTCTGCCAATTATTTGAAAGATGAGATACATGGATAATCGTCAGCATTGCATTAGCTGTTATAAAATGTAATTCCTAATAGTTCTGAAAAATATGCGCTTAATGATCTCCGTTGCCCGCACTGAGGTGGACCATATTTTGAACCTCCAGAAGGTTTCAACTCATTCGTTGTAGGCCCCGTGTCTATAGGTCATTCCAAACCTGAAGAATAATCGTATTCCACTTTAAAACTATTGGCTCCACCAACTCCGGATATGCCATGTTTACAGATGATAGCAAATATTCATATTACCAAGAAAAAGTTAAGGTACATGATACCTATGGAAAATATATTCCGAGTAAAAGAATTCAGTAATGTTGGAATATAGAGGTAAACGGCCCCCAAGAGCCCGTGCGTGTTTTGAGCATCATTGTGAGAACAGAAAGTGTTATAATTATTCCTGCGTTGCAAAAGTAAATGTTTGGAGACCCATATTAAGATATTGAGAGGGTTAAAATAATTCATTTAAATACTCAATTTTAACCTTTTAAAAAGGAGCTCATTCCAATGAAAGGTCATCAGCTATGTTTTTCAAGCAAGAACAAAATGAAAATTGACTGGAAATTTCAGTGAATAATGCTGGCTGGTTTTCAACGTTATGTTGGGGAAAGGGATAAGGATGCCTTACTTTGAAAGGTAAACCCGGAAAGGTGTCGCATTCTGTATAGAATTAAATGTTACAGAAAGGAAAGCGTAAAAACATTCTGTAGCAATGAGTTATATGAAGGGTATTTGTACTCACACTGAAGTATTAAGAAGGTTAAAACAGACCATTAAAATATTCCATTATTTATTTATTCGGGTTGGATGCACAATGGCTAACCATGACCGTGACAGTTTTACGGGTGGAGGAAGCCGGAGTACCCGGAGAGAACCACAGAGCAACGACGAGCAACTGTCAGCTCCTCAACATACTACCTATGTTCAAGCTCCGCTCAAGCAGGGTTACACCGGTTGAAGGCATGTGCACCATCGACGTGCAGTACACCAAAGTACATGGCGTCATCATGCCCCCATGGAGGCAACCGGGATAAAATGCCTTGCCCGAGGACACAACGAGGGTCGTCCCGGACGGGGATCGAACTCGGGACCTCTAGCAAAGAAGTCCAACAATCTACCACTTTGCCACCATGCTTCCCCAAATATTCCATTTTATTACTGTATAATTGTGATAGGTATTTTGGGAAAGCCACACACCACTCCATACTGAAACCTGTTGAGTTATGATTGAGAATAAATAAATCTTAAAAATGCTTTGAAATGTGAAGAGTTCTATTTTCAACATGGTTAATTTTGTAACTTGATATTAAATAAATATGCAATGCTATTCGATGTAAAATTTACAGCATTCTCTCTGACCTCTTGTTTATCAAGTTCTAAATAATGGCTATCGACTTCAATGAACTCATTTGCAAGGACAGTCTATCAGTATAACAAAACATTAATATAGGATTAATTGTATTAGGTTATCGTGTTGACGAACAGTGCATATAGGACACAAATATTACAACTAAACTATCAAAGCATGCCTTCTATGAATGTTATTTATTTATTTATTGGGCTTAACGACATTATTGACAGCCACTGTCACCCTGTGCTGAACAGTTTTATGGGAGGAGGAAGCTGGAGTACCCTGAAAGAACCATTGAGCAAATGCAATCAACTGTCAGGCTCCCCAACAGACTGACTACACTCAAGCAGGTTTGCATTTGTGGCACACAAATACACCATCGAACCATCGACAAGCAGTACGTGTTAATGCACAATGCCACCATGCACCCAAGTGGGCAATGAGGGTGAAGTATGTTAAGAATACGACAGGGTTACCACAACTGGGATTCGACCCGAGGACTTCTCGGTTTGCAGTCTTCGCCTCTACTTATTGAACCACGGAGTCCCTTCTATAAATGTAATTGGAATATTTTAGAGGCTTATTTTTGGGGATAAAATAGTTTTGAAGAATCAGAAATAGGTTTTCGTTAACAGTATTTAAAGATATTCATTCAGAAAAGGCATATATGTATAGAGCAAAAAAAAAAGGTTCGATCAATGGAATACATTAGGGGTCAAAAATGTGTTTTCAGCAATTCTGAAGAGTGCACTCAATGACCCCAAGGTGACCACAGCGGCCTTGATCCATGTTTTAACCACCCCCCCCCCCCCATCCCCGAGGGTCAACTCATTTGTTGTTGGACGCAGGTCCATTCATCACACCATGCTGGAGTTGAGTGTGTACCAAATAGTTTTGGCCACACCCACTTGTTCATGTAAAAATGCATGTAAGGGTTTTGGGAATGCATTGGGAGGTTCAAAATGTGGCTTCCAGCAATTCTGAGAAATGCATTCAATGACCCCTGGGTGACCTCAGTGACCTTGACCCATATTTTGAATCTCCATCGAGTGTAGACCCATTTGATGTTAGTCCCAGGTCTATTCACCATACGGCGCTTGAGATATGAGCGTGACCCGTGGCCACAAAAATTTTGGCCACGCCCACTTTTGTAACGTAAAAATGCATGTATGGACCTCAGTAATGCTTTGTGGGGTGTCAAAAACGTGATTTCCAGCAATTATGAAAAATGCACTCAGTGACCCCTAGGCGACCTCCGTGACCTTGAACCACGTTCTGAATCTTCAACATGTGTCGACTCATTTGGTGTTAGTCTCAGGTCCATTGATCATACCATGCTTGAGATATGAGCGTGACCCACTTTCAAAAAAATGGCCACGCCCACTTTCTTAACGTAAAAATGCATGTTTGAACCTCAGGAATGCTTTGATGGGTCAAAATGTGATTTCCAGCAATTATTAAAAATGAACACAATGATCCCGAAGTGACCTCCATGACCTTGACCCATATTTTGAATCTCCATCAAGTGTCGACTCATTTGGTGTTAGTCCCAGGTCCATTCATCATACCACGCTTGAGATATGAGCGTAGCCCACTTTTAGAAATTTTGGCCACGCCCACTTTTTTAAAGTAAAAAATGCATGCGTCTACGTCAGGAATGGTTTAGGGGATCAAAAATGTGATTTCCAGCAATTATAAAAAAATGCACTCAATGACCCTAGGTGACCTCCGTGACCTTGGCACATATTTTGAATCTCCATCGAGTGTCGACTCATTCGGTGCTGGTCCCAGGTCCATACGTCATACCATGCCTGAGATATGGGCGTGACCCACTTTCAAAAAATTCGGCCACGCCCACTTTTTCAACGTAAAAAATGTATGTATGAACCTCGGGAATGCTTTGGGGGATCAACAAATGTGATTTCCAGCAATTATGAAAAATGCACTCAATGACCCCTAGGTGACCGCCGTGACCTTGACCCATATTTTTAATTTCCATCAAGTGTCGCCACATATTGGAGTTAGTCCCAGGTCCTTTCATCATACGATGCTTGAGATATGAGCATGGCCTACTTTCGAAAATTTTGGCTACGCCCATTTTTTTAATGTAAAAAAATGCATGTGTGTAAGTCAGGAATGATTTAGGTGGTCAAAAAATGTGATTTCCAGCAATTATGAACAATGCACTCAATGACCCCTAGGGGACCTCCGTGACCTTGACCCATATTTTGAATCTCCATCGAGTGTCGACTCATTTGGTGTTGGTCCCAGGTTCATACGTCATACCACGCCTGAGATATGGGCGAGACCCACTTTCAAAACACAATTACGGACACCCCTGATGCCCCGGAAATCTGAAAAACATAGGTGGCCGAGAACTTTTGACTGTCCAGCAGTATGCCAAGAATCAGCGAGATAGGACGATTCGTTTTCGAGTTATCGTGGGGACAAGAAGGTGCATAAAAGACAGAAGACAGGAGAAGAAGAAGAAAAAGAAGAAGAAGAAGAAGAAGAAGAAGAAGAAGAAGAAGAAGAAGAAGAAGAAGAGAAGAAAACAAAAGAAAAAGAAACCATACAAAAACAATAGTCTGAGTGTTACACACAGACTAAATATAATACAGGTGTTATCAGAAGTACACATACTCTCTTCGGAAGTTAATTGGCAGATATAGAAATGTTAATGAGAGGCGGAGGCAGACTTACACTGTTATATTTCTCTCAGTGGGACAATACAACAGTGTAATTAATCATTTCCCATATCAGCGGTCTTCCATTCAAATGTCCTTAAATGTATTTTGTGAAATGACTAACCTGAATGCGGAATGGTTCTTGACTCCACTCTTGGAATTTAATTATTTTGTCTTGTCTATACACTCAAGAAACATTTTCGCTTTCAGCCGTCACAATTAATTTAGATTTAATAAAATGTATGAAAGTTAGAAAGCAAGATGCATTTTTTCAAACGTCAGTACTAACACTGGCATCATGTATAGAGGGACAAAATCTATCGTACACGTTTATAGTTTGGCATTTCGTCGCCTGAGTGCTAGAATGTCCTATGTCCCCCATGGGACATAGGACATTCTAGCACTCAGGCGACGATTTATAGAAACCCACAGTTCTTTGTACATCGTTGTAGATTGAAGCATCTGTCAATGCTGCTGGCTCGCTATTAACCCCTTACTATCCTTAGCATCATCGCCACCACCGTACACAGTCCTCGATTCCTTGCAATCATAATCACTTTCGGGAAAGACACTGACCCTTCATTTGCGTGTTCATTTTACAAGGTTAGTTCACATACATTGCTCTTCTTATTAATGGTGTACAGATATATTTACACACAGTTTTTTTCTAAACTGGCAGTCGGAAAAGTTTGCATATTTAGAACTCAGAAATTTTCAACTAAAGCCAGACTTTAAGTCAAAGATTACGTTTTTAAAATAAATTTCGAGCTGATTACTTGTTCCCATTATGTGATTGTGGAATGTGTTTAAAGTTTAGTTTTTGCCATTCATATGGTTTACTACACTTTATGGGAAAAACGCGACTCACGGCATACATAAGCATGTTGTTTTTCCTGGTCTATCAGTAACATGTTAGAAATACATGGCGAGTCTTAACTTTAACAGGTGGAAAACAAACCTCTCTACGCATGGCGCCTAAGAACTTACACATTCTCCTATACAACATTTTATATTGCTCAATTATTCATTCGATCATAATGCTGTTTCGTTGTCTAATGCTCTATATTGGAATTAGCGTACGAAAACGTAACACTCTTTTATGACACAAATCAGGAAATAATGACACTAATGTTACAGAGAAATAGGCAGTTACGGCAGTAATCTAATTACTGAATACAATGTAAATCGACCTGTTGAAAGTGGAAAATAATAACAAAAAGAACGTGAAATCCACCAAATTAAAAAAAATGGTCAATCTCATTCGCGTTCGTATTGTAGAATAGGCCTTAAATAGATGCTATACAAAAACATTGCCGTCAAATGTACAATCGGTTCAGTTTAACACAATGTGCTCGTCTGTCCAGGAACCCCACTGGGGAACAAATTTTCATCACCTATTTCACGATAATACAAAAGAAGAATGCGTTAAATAGTCACTCAGCAATAATTACATCTTGTCAGTTTTTGGCCTAAATTGTTTTCTATACAAGACACATAGTACATTATTTAGTTAGAATTGAGGGGTTTGTTAATGTTTCACTTATCCTTTTCCGCCTGCCACATAGACTAGAGGCACCTACAGATAAGTGCTTTGCATTTACTGAAGGAAATTTTTAAAAAAATACCTGAATTATCATTTAAGGATTTTTGTTATCAGTGTTTAAGGTCAGATATTTCTGCACAATGGCTAACCATGACCACGACAGTTTAATGGGTGGGTGGGTGAAACTAGAGTACCCGGAGAGAACCACCAAGCAACGGCGAGCAACTGTCAGCCCCAAAATACTAACTCTTTCCAAACAGGGTGAGCATAGGTTGAAGACAGGTGCCCCATCGACGTGCAGTACGCCATTGTATACAACGCTAACGTACCCACCCCCACCCCCCCCCCCCCCTCCGCGTGAACAATGGGGATGAAGTGTCTTGCCCAAGGACACAACGCGGTTACCACAGGTAGAATTCGAACCTAGAACCTCTCGGCTTGCAGCCAGCACCTCTTCCTACTGAGCCAACGCGCCCCTAAGAAGTCCATCCAAACAGATAATTCATTCAGTTTGCCGCGTTAGACTTTTGATTGAAACCTTTCCTTAACATTCCTCACAAATCATGAAATAGGTAATGGATGCCAGATAAGTAATCGACATCTACGAAAAACGGTGTGATAATACTCACAATCAAACTGTTAATACTTACCTTGTAAACAGCCATCTCCTCTATACCCACTTTTACAACCACTTTTGCAATGTCCATCGGTTTTACTACACACTTCTTGAGGGTCATAGCAGTTACATGTGTGTGCACAATTGCTGCCAAATGTTGCATCTCGACATTCTAAAATTTAATAACCCTGCAATGTTTACCATTCCTACATGAATCATTAATCAAAATCAGGTTACCTTAATTCCAACTCAAGCAAATGTATAAAATTGTGCTAAATATGGACAAACGTGTAATGGCAAACTAACACAGATTGAAATCTGATAATTGCTGTTATAGTTTTCATGAACACAACATATTTTTCAAAAAATAAAATGGCATGAACGAATGGGGAAAACCTAAATAATTCTTCATTTCAACACATCACTATGGTCTTCAAAATTGTCTAAAGTTACGCTGCAAAACGTGTCGATCATTTCCATTGTTGGGTCTTGAGATATGTTTTCGAGACAAAAAATAAAAATATTTAGTTATTCGGGAAACAGTTTCTGCAAATTGCGTGTGCTGTACATGTATTATGCAGAAATAAATAATAAGATTAATTAAATTTTACTTCTAAAACCAACTCATTCACAACGTTACAACATCGATTCAGACGGTGTCATTCCTATATTAGACGTGTTGTGAACAATATTTTAAGTCATGAACTAATAATCATGGAGATTATGTGATATACAATAGTATTATAATTAGATAACTGTTATCCAATGTATCGTACATACAAAAGTATTTCTTGATGATAGGACAGACACATGATTGGCCAGTAGAATACTTAGCAAGATGGATTGACGAACGATGGAGTTCGTTGCTACAACCCTTCCAACAATTACAAAGAAAGAGGTCATCGACTGTTGCCATGTCAGAAACATTCGAACTTCCTCCAATGAGAAATATACAAACGGAAATAACACTCTTGTTTTTCAACAAAGCATGATTGTTTCAAAACAGTTTATGACATCAAAATGAAGCAGTTCCCTTCAATTTACTGAAATCCAACAATTCAGATTATCACACAAGCATTGAAATTTGAAGTAAACCGAATTAAACAACGGGAAATACATCTCCCACTCACAGCTGTCGATTAATCTTCGTTAGCCACACAGTGTTAATACGAAATGGCAATTCCTAATTCATTACAACCCGACGCATAAACAAGAAACATACTGACTAACTTCAATGATCAAAAAACATGTCTTTCAATATTCACAGAATAGTAGTGGTTTTCGAAAGTGACAGAATACCTTTTTTCAAACCAAATCACAGCATCAATATTTAATTATAGGCGATACCTGTTCTTCGAATTATTACTTGATATGGTGGTAGATGGGAGGAATGTACGGACAATGCTGTCCATTACATCCCACCTTGTTGTGTGCGTAGGGGTGTGGGCGAGAAGTATACCAGCATGCTTTGAATCTTTGTTGAAGTTATCAAGTGAACAATACAATTTTCGACGAAGCATAAATACAGAGAAATAACCTTTTCAATTTTAGGCAAATCATCGTCGTCAACGGATATTGTTTAAGGAGAGACGTTCATCGAAATTTATCGAATTCCGATAATTTTTGTTTGAGTAATCAAAGTAAACGTCGACATTCCAAGTATAAAGGATCAAATAAGGGAGCTAATTCCGTATTGTTTACGACTTTCTGCCATTCTAAACTTGCCAAAGGCAATGTTAAAATAAATTATCATCACGATGACCAGAGTTAATGAATGAACACCCACTGAAGACCTTCAACTTTATTACACAATCGATCAAGTCAGACATCAGCACTCCACCACAGAATGAAATTATTATCAACACAGTTCTCGTTGCAGTCGAACACTGTAAGCACAAAGCTTTATTTGCACTAAGCTCTCCCTTTGACACTAAGTCATTCATATGCTCTAAACACCAATTCTCGCACAAAAGGGTTGCACTAAGCATTAACTCTCGCACAAAAGGTTGTACTAAGCATTGCACTAAGCTTATCACTAAGAGTCGTTCCCCGACTTTTCATCTTGTAAGTGCAAATCTGATAATGTTTTGTTATTCAATTCATTTTACAAAATGGCCACCTGAAAGACAAAATGAAAATTTTGTCACTTGAAGTGGCACCAAACCAAATTACGGTAATTCCAGTACAATATTATTCAACTCATATCTACATTTGCAGTTAAAATTGTATTCACAGTTACTCCAGATATGACGGAAAACAGTTAAGATGTATATAGGTAGCCCAGGCAATAATTAATGCCACCTGTAAAATATTAGTTTAAGGCTAACCCAATATAACAATCCAAATCACACAATATATATTCACAGTAATTTAAGGGCCTATATAAGTAATGGAATTTTGTTTATTTTGAAATTCTCACCTCTCATATTTCTTAAATTCAGATTAAATATACACAAAGTATACATCACACTGAAGGCTGGGATGTATAGAACACGAAACACATATGTAATCAACTCATAGAGTCGACTGTAAGCACCAGTGGTTCCTGGAAGTCTGCTACCGTATTCGCACCAGAACTGATAATAAAATAATATTTCATCAGAACAACTTGTGGCCAAATGTGCTTCATATATCCAAGAACAAAGCTAGGCATTCAAAACAATTTCGAATACAGCGATAGGACTGCGTTTTGGAAAAGGACAACACTGTCTGCATTTTTTATTGAAGATGGTTTCCATGCTCGACAGACATGCGCAAATCACTCGTTACCACGAAATTCCATCGAAAAACAAAATCGTAATTCTAAGAAATTTCAACAGGTATCATGATACCTTGCATTAAATATGGCAACTGCGCAATCTCTATCTAATAACAGAATACTGTATGAAGGCGATCTTTTTCATTATTTGATTTTAGACCGCGTTGTTTTACATGCTTTTTCTGTCCGATGACGTCGACCGGAAATCGAAAGTATACTCATACGTAAACAAAAGTAAAGGCTTTGGAATTTTCCCCAATGCAGCTCTGTCGCCGTGTTTTGAAGAATTGTTATCCTCTAGCTTTGTTCTTGGATATGTAAAGCACATTTAGCCACAAGTTGTTTCTGTGAAATATTATTAAATTATCAGTTCTGGTGCGAATACTGCAGCAGACTTCCAGGAACCAGTGGTGCCTATAGTCGGCTCTATGAGTTGATTACATACGTGTTTCGTGTTCTATACACCCCAACCTTCATTTTGACGTACATTTTGTGTATATTTAATTTGAATTGAAGGAATATCAGAGGTGAGAGTTTTCAAAATAAACAAAATTTCATTACTTATATAGGCCCTTAAGGAGTCGTCTAACCTAACTTTGGTCAATTTTTTGACATTTTTCCCAATGCCTCAGAAATAGATAAGAGAAGTAAGGAAAGGCAAATTATATATCAAAATAATGAGTAAAGTGCATAGAAAAGGTACAAAAAAATTTTTTCAGGAAAAAAAGTGAATTTTATGATTTTGAAGAAGATTAATTTGCAAATGGCATAAGTAACGAACCGGTAAAACAACAAATTAATCGGTAATTCGAAAGCCTTGTCCTCAATATAATAACATACTACAGACGCGGAGAAACCATTTTTCTGACACACACTCTGGTGGGTTTTGACGTTTGAATGTAATAACATCAACACAAATTTTTGATGTTCCGGATGTGGCCATGTTTCAACGATGTTTTTCCGGTCATGTGATTACGATGTGGTTCTTGGAGAAATACTCAATTTGGGCAATCGTAAGAATGCAAGGACGTGATCACGCCCTTTATTTGATCGAGACAATGTATGAGCGGATTTGCAAACAGGTGACGGCAAGTACTTGAGCTGTTAATGTCATAACTGCAAAATATGGTTCGAAATTCCCTCTCGCGTTTACAGGCCGTCTGAACTTTTTTGTTGACAAAAAATCTGAATTATTGCGCACTAGAAAGACAACATGAACCACTTGTAAAAAAAATAACCGAGTGTATAAAATCGGGACGATACACACAAAATAAGGCAATATTCATAACAAAGTAAGCAGAATGCTTCAGAAATCACTTTTTCACGAAGTATATTCCAAGTGACCTGGAACTATATTGAGCGTGTTAATTTCCCCCTGTCGCTGCGAAGTTATTTACTTCCTAGTAACCATGGAATTTGAAGGCAGGTATGTTTGATGTCTGCAAAGGACCGATTGAAGATGGGGTGAAAATGATGCATTCGTGCTTTTAAATAAGGTGCGCTTGGACGATGCTGAGAATTTAGTTTTTTCTTGCAATCAACCATAGTAATACAAGCGTCGATCAGTGTCTTTTATGATCGTTTTACACTGAAAAATGTGACAAATCTCCTTCACCGGAAACCATCCCCCAATTTGCATATCACAATAAACATAACCGCTGTCACGGAGTGTCAGCGTGGCCGTGTGGTCAAAACCGAAACGAATTATCGAATGCACGGTCAATATTAGCTGCAATTGGCTTTTAAATAAATGAAATACACGAAATATTCGCAATTTCTTCATTATTCATGCCGAGTTACTTTTTAACCAAACCACATGCGTTCAGTTTCGTTTGTCGGCATCAAACTGATATTGTTTGTGGTAATTAAATAGTACGAGAAGGCGCAGGAAGCCAAATATTTTCCATCATCTATTATTTAATTCAAATTGATAATTTCTTTTATTTTACTGAAATTATGAACTGATAAGGTGGGTGTGTTGCGATTATTATGCCCCAGACCTGGAAGTTGGAAAATCAAAGGTGCATCTAGGGCCGTGCAGTGGTGACCCCTGTCCTCTTAATCTTAGTCTTACCTATTCATCATTACATGTACGAACATTCCCCATTGTATCTCAACCATTGCTACTCCAATTTGAAGGATATTTGGTTTTGTGATCAAGCATCATGGAGAAACAATGCCTGTGTAGCTGCTGTAGCATGTGTTTCTTCCCACATTTTTTCAGAGTTGTGGTACTTTTTCACTCTTTTGAGTTAGAAAATTTTGTTTATAACTAGTTGATTTGTTACAATTTGTTGCAAAGTGCCTGCTAATACCCTCAATTGTATTGCTACATAATTTTCTTGTGAAGATTTTGTTCCTATTACTTATCAAGCAACAACCTAATGAATATTCTGTATAAAGCCACCAATCTGATGTTTGACACTTTTATCGGAGCTTTTTTGAAGGCTTATGGAACTCGAAATGTTGATTATGGCAGGACTTTTCTATTCACCCATTAATTGATTAATTAAGTGTTATAGTTGGAAGTAAGAAGCATGAAAGGTCCAGAACTAAAACTCTAAAAAGAATGTTTTGCAATGTAACATGATTTTTGCAGATACACTTATTTGGAGGTTTACCTGTCTGATAGTGTTTGGAACATGTGTGGCCAGGATCTTCAAAAAGAAAAAAAGAGTTAAACTTTGAGAAAAAAGGCATATGCCTTGAGTGCCGGAGGTAGAGTCATACAAGGAAGAGAGCCCCCCCCCCCCCCCCCCCCCCCTGAAATTTTTTTGTGTCAAATGGAGCTCACTTGTCATCTTTTGGGGATTGCTTTGTGTACTGCGTTTTTGAAAAAAATATGTGAGACCCTCTGGATGTGCCCTTCTGATCTCAATATGTCAATAAGCCTCCTTGGGGAAAGTACATGCAATAATGGTTATGTAAGGTTGATTTGATGTGTTTTGAATAACAATGTACTTTTAAGTACATTACATGGTTTATTGCAGTGACAGGTTACAGTTACCCTTATTTCTTCTCCAACAGATATCATGAGTGTATTGGTGTCCAAGACTTAAACAAAGCTAATATACTTATTGATAAACCAGACAAATTTAACAATTTAATAACTATCAAATTGATGCATGGGACAAAAGGGGTTACAGTGCAAGGGGTTTGTATATATATTTATTCAACTACAATGTATGACTTTGCAGTGCATTCTACATAGGAGAATATCATATTTTCTTTCCAAACCATTACAGTAACACATAATCTTTATATTGGGAGACACTCTTTTGTCCTTCCATACATCTTCTGCTGGACTCCTTCAAGTTGACCTTTGTTGAACTCCTCAAATCAAAACATAAACAAAAGAAAATGTCTGCCTTCAATCAGTGAGCACTCCACTTATAAAATTTGGTCTCAATCTTCATTACTTTCATGAATTAGGAAAAGATTTCTTCGAGTATGTACTTAAATGTTTATAGAATACAGCTGTTATTTTATTTTGAGGTATTTTATTGTAAAAATGTTGTTCTCTTACTTATGCCATAGCAGACTTTCAGGTGGTGCTATTTACACATGGCAGCAGTTCCATGGCAAATTTCAGTTTCCACATGTTCTATCTTTCATTCCAAGCATTTTGGTATATAATTTATTGGGGTTATTCATTTTGGGCCTTTTTTAGACTTGAAAGAAAATTACATGAAATTTGACCAAAGTTAGGTTGGACGTCCCCTTAAGAGAAATGCATTTAATACGTCCTTAAATATAAAGAACACCCCAATATTTACATGACGTTTCCTAAATTTATACAAAATAGCACTTACAGAGTTTTTAAGAGCATTATTTTACTTTCAAAGCCATGTGTCGATGAAATACTGGCAATATTGTATATCTGAAAAAATATTGTCGCACATTTTTATCATCCATTCACCCAAGATGTCAGACATATCAGTGTCCACTAAGTACAGAAAATCATGCAACAATATTGATTACACACTTGACTTCACACACAGTTCCTTTCTCTCTGTTAAAGCTATTGTTCTCTCACAATAAAAATCAATGACAACTGATCCAAATAAAACAGCAGAGTATCTGTCTGAAATTCTCCACTGGACTCTTAACTCTAACACCAATCCAATACATGTATTATTTTACATAGCCTATATATTTATTGATGATAAAGGTCACATTATGAGAAACAGAATGTGACAATTGACATATGATTAATTTTTAGTTTATCATAACACACCAAAATATAAGACCGCGGTTCACTCTCCCATCATATTACCTCGCATAATTATTGTAATGTCGTATTTCTATTTTTGGAATTACTGAGAAAATCGATGTAGAAGTTTTCGAGGTTGAGTTCTTGAATCCGTACCCAACGAACAGTGCCGGCAATGATTTAGTACTGTCAGTGATGACGAGTGATGGCCTTGAGTGAAGTTTCGCTTCGAAATACGACCCCAGTGATACAAAACCGACAAAAGCCTGTTTGGAGATACGCCATTTTCCAAACGAAAGCATCAGAAAACTTCATAATTAAAATGATAATGGAGATAGAACATCTTCCCACTCATTCGGGAATGATCAATATACGTGCAGCACTGCCGAATGATAATATTAGATCGACCTCTCCCTGAATTCAACATTAAAACTATCAGCATATAACTGTATATAACTGTACGTTGATTTTTTTTTTTTTTTTTGGGGGGGGGGGGGGGTGGCATTTTGGTGTGTTAACAGTCAGTCAGCGATGAATGCCGGCCCGACACCTAAGTATAGGCCCGAGATCCGTCAATAAGGTGAAGAGCGCGCTCTGGAGAGCTGTTTACACGTAACAACGCCCGGTAGAGGGATGTCGTCAGTATATTGCAGCCAAGGTAGTGTTGTAATAGCGTTGTTCTGAAGAAATGGTCTCACAGCATGGGAACGAAGTGGCCTTGCATTGCCGTCTATGAATACAGGGCAAGTAGCTAACGGGTGGTTGTCAAAAGGAAGCCGGATTGAGAATGTCCTGGATGTACTGATGACCATTGATATTCCCACATACAATCATCATATCAAGTTTACAAACATGAGAGAGGCATCCCCAGATCATTACTGATCCCCCACCATAAGGGACGGTAGGTCTGATGTTCCCGGGTAGTATTTCTATGCATCCACACTTTCAAGCGAGAATCCGTGACGTGAAGCAGAGACCTAATCTCGTCTGACCAATGGACTATCCTCCACGTCCCGAGATGCTAATGTTGGCGTGCAATACACTACTCCAAACGTCGTTTTTGATGCTGATCGAACAGAGCTGGTCGCTTTGTGGCCCTTTTGGACCTCATACACTATGCTTTTAGACGGTATCGGACAGTTATATTACACAAACGACTGTTTGGGGTTCCACGGGCGTTTCAAAACCCCATTTGAATGAAAGGCTTCACGCCTAACGTTGCATTCCAGTCTTTGATATTCTCGAGGAGAGTTTTTTGGGGTTGTCCAGGCCTTGGTCCATCCTTAACATCCTTGGTTTGTTGATGTTTTCGGACAAATCTGCTGATGACAGAATGACTATAACCAAGTTGTCTTCCAATAGCTTTGAATAACATGCCTGTTGCATGCATGCCAACGATTTGTAACACCTTAGTGCCTCTGACAGTCACCTTCTTCTCGTGTCAACATATATTGATAAAAGATGTGACATTTTTTCTTGCTTTAAACCCAAATATTGCATGTGGATAACATGTTTTTTGTGACATTCGTTGAAAGCATGCTTCACGTGGACGATGGGATGTGTTTGGGGTACGCTATCAACCAGAAATATCATGTTCTATTAGATAAAATGTATTGTAAGACATAACAATCATTAAAACATAATAATCATTAACAGCGCCTTCACTGTCATGAAACATTTCACGGGGTGCTTAATTAAGTTCCATGTATATACTTGTAATGGACAGTTATGTTTTACAACAGATAGATTCGGAACATATCATGGTGCATTGTATAATTCTTGAGCAAAGGGAGCAGTTCAGATTGCAGTAGATTGGTGCTTGACGCTCGTGATACGTATTTTGCTCTTGGCTGTTTTATCGTGGTGCTTGACTGGTTTGTCGAAGAGCTTGGCTGCATGATCGAAGAGCTTGACTACACAATCTCAGCGTATTGCTGCTTTACAGTACAGCTTTGATTTTATCATTGTTTTCGTATTTCACCTGTCTTAGTTGGCAGAGTTTGGTAGGAGTCAGTATGACGTGCATTGGCCATCCTCCCTAATCTTTGCCATGTGTTTGTGACAAGATAGGCTTGCGTATGCACTTTTGTTGTTTGCTTGCCAGCCGCTCTAATTTGGATTTTATATTTAGTTTCTTCCATGTAAGTGACTTCGAGCACAATGGGAAAGTATTTCTCACGTTCAGTCGGGTGGTTTTGAGCTTGCTCCCATGGAACACTGCGACTGAATGAGTCCAAGAGGAGGCTTTTTTTCCATTTTGGACGTTTGTATTTTTGTCAGAGAGTTAGTATGCGGAAACCCATTGATTTTGAAGGTATCTGGCAGCATTTGCCTGGCACAGCTTCAGGGTTACTATAGTTTCGACCTACGGTATCATCAAATAAACAAAAACCTTAGCTTTCTCATTCAGTATGTAATGCTATGAATGTATTTATTTATTGGGGTTTAACGACACTAAGAGTGACCTAGTGTTGGAATGTTTTGAATGTGGACCACATGAAGTCGTGTTGTGTGCGTGGTTGCACTTATCAGATTAAGTCAACTCGCTGTTGAGGACCCTCGGTTATGATGAATTAGATCAGTTCAATATTTCACCTTACAGCATATAGCCGTGTGTTGTTAAGGCTAGCTTGTTGTTATGATGAAGGGCAGAAACATCTGCTATGAGGTTTAAGTCCGCCTGTGATGCCTGAAGTCCTGCTAATCAAATTGAATGCCAGTGAGTTGAGAACAGTGTTGGTATTAGTAAGTTGGAAAATGGTTATGATACGTAGATTCTATTGTTACGCTACATGTTGAGCTGACGTGACATGATTTCACCAGCATACCACAAAGTTGTGTTGTTCTACCCACATTGTTTTCTAGAGTTCGTAGGGCAGTGTGGCTGTGGGGGACTTTTGGTTGTAGAAAACAGAAGTAGTGATTAAAATATGTCACGTAACCTGTGGTAGTTGGCTCCATAAGGTACCAAAGAGTTGTGTTCTCTAGTGAGAGTAGTTGTTTGGGAAACGTTTCGCACAGAAAACAAAGGATTTGCACTTCGCGTCATGTGTCAAAGGATTTTGGCTCATATGAAACAGTTCCACTCTCTATCAAAATTAACGTGGGAAATGGAATATCTTTTACCGAAATAATCATTGATATGGAAAAATAGTTGACATAAGGAGAACTAGAACGAGATATACGTTGAAGCAACGTTTAACATGTCTTGCTTCTCAGCAAGGTTGGGTAACGTGAAAGGAACAAAGGAGGGAAACATTCGATATATGTCACTAATCTAGTCGAAAGACATCTACAATACAGACTGAATGGCATTGTTATAAATGAAAAAGGTCCATCATGTACTTACAATTTTAAATTGGGAAATAAATTTAAATCCTATAAAATGACCATGGGAGTGAGTCAGATATTCTTAACTGTGCCTACCCTGCATGCATCCGCCACTTCCGTATCCTTTTTTGCAACCACTTCTGCAAAAGCCATCAGGCTTCTCGCATGCTTCGTTGGGGTCTTGGCAGTTGCATGAATACTGGCAGTCTCTTCCAAATTTTCCATCTGAGCAATCTATAAATATAAAACTAACACATATCATTTCCAAAACTACACAACATTTGTTGCTGAGTCTCAAGTGATTCATGTCCAAATAAAAACAGTCGATAAACCTGCATGGCATAACATCTAACCCATTTCTGCTAATTTATACAGATATAGCTGACCCTTACAAACATAACGAAAGATATAATTATGTTTTTGTAATTCATATAATGGCAGTAATTTACCCTGTAATTGTATTTTTCATCTCAGGTTGTGCATGATTGAAATCGATTATTGGCATTTAAGGAGACACGTCAGTTTTCCTTGTGGTAAACTGTTGCCCCTTTTAAATACATTTGCTTAATTTCAGTCATTTACATTAAGACGTTCAAATGCTTTTTGTGAGCAAAAACTGGTGGAAGTGTAAAGTGTAAAATAACACAATGGAAATGTGTTGAAGTTGATCTTAGAATAATCATTATTATATAAACAAGAAAAATAATATTTTCTATTGATGTAGAGTATTGTCTCCTTGACGGGTACATTTCGTGAAGTCGGCAGTAATAGTTATATGACGATGGGCAGAGACTGTCTGTATTGAGAAGGTCAATACATCAAATAGGAACAGACTGCTATCTTTGAAACCAGCTAGACATGACAAATAATGTTCAAAACCGTAACATATTTTCGCTGTTTATCTACGAATTGAAGCAGAAAAGGCATGGTTATAATAACATAAATTCAAATAATTGATGGAAAACATGTGAACAATCAGAAACAACTAAAGAATCGACGAGAGTTACGAATATTTACTGAATGTCTACTAATTATTCCCGGCATTCTTAAAAACATCAGGTGATGAATAGCACCAGCTCAGAAACGAGTAACATAACTGAAGACAATACACATAAATGTGATGTAAAAGCACAATGGAACAATCAGAACACAGATCAGTGAAGCAAAAGGAATGGTGAAATGTGACCCAATGGCAATGTCGTTTTTGAAAATTCAGTAGAGTATAACAAAAACTATTTTACAGAGTGGCAAGAGACAAGGGGCAATAAATTAATATCTCCCAATAAGAATTAAAATGGCAAAGTATAAAGGAGACTAAGTGGAAACAAATGAACTTAATTTTTGAGGGAAATGCCAAACAAGTTTGAAAATCGAAGACACAGAGGAATGATTGAAAGAATCAATTAAGAAAATGTACACGTCTTTTATCAAATTCCAAAGACACGACAGCAACCGTGTTCTGGATAAAGTACATTTGTGAAAAAGCCTTGGATCGAATAGAGTTAGAGATCATTGCCACGTGACTGGGAATTTAGGGGAGCTGTTAATAAGGTTTGTAGGATTAATAATAAATTCTATTTGTTGTTCCAGTTGTTTCCCACAATCTGGGTCGATACAGCAGCCGCTTGATAATGGAAGTTGTTAAAGTAAACAAACATGTTAAATATACACCGAATAATATGGAAAAATATATCAGTTTTAGTCTGGGTTTCATTGATTCATTTCAGTCTATTTGCACTTCCTTGGAACAATTAGCTAGGAATCTAGTCAAAGACGGGGCATCGAAATTTATTCACATGTGTAAACATTTTGGAAGATAGAGTATTGATCTCCTGCTTGGAAAATGAGTTTATCCCTGCGAATAATGTGAATCAATAAGTAGGTTCATGGAAACTACACTACCCCCAATTTAAGCAATTGGCTATTCCTTGTCGGCTGAAAATACAGATGTGTTAGGCTTATGCAACGTACTAAAAATGTTTGCAATTTATTTCTTCAGACCTATGGACGTGTCCCTGCAGACTTTTACACATCTCCAGATCTGGTTTGACATGCGGCATTAAAGCTGTTTTGAATACCTCTCGAGTTGTTGACGGATATTGACATGCATTTGTTGAAAGGGTTGAGAAGCATTGCAATGGGATGTCATCATTATGCTAAAGCAAATAACACAGTGACCCATGATTACGATCCCAGCAAAAAAATATGTAATATATCTAGATGTAAATAACTTGTGTGGATGGGCAAAGTCGGAATCACTACCAACAAGTAATTTTGAATGGCTGAAGGAACACGATAAAGAATCCCTGGATATTCAAAATCTGTCAGACGATGTCTCCGAATGTTACATTATAGAAGTAGATATGGATTACCTCCCCACCACAACTTCACCACTGACACCCTGATTACCCTCTTGCTACAGAAAATATAAAAATAATCGAAGACATGCTGTTTCCACTGACTTACGGAAAGAACTTATTTTGAAAGGTACTTCATGCGAGAAGCTGATAACCAACTAAAAACCTAAACAAAAATATGTTTTACATTGGGACAATTTAAAACTATATTATTACTTGGTCTAAAACTGACAAACAATCATAGAGTGTTGTCATTTGAACAGCGACCTTGTTTAAAAGCTTACCTCGACCTCAATACGAATAAAAGGAAAGCGGCATCAATCAACCTTAATACGAATAGGGGGAAGCAGCATCAATCGACCTTAATACGAATAGGAGGAAAGTGGCATCAATCGACCTTAATACGAATAGGGGAAAGCAGCATCAATCGACCTTAATACGAATAGGGGGAAGCAGCATCAATCGACCTTAATACGAATAGGGGAAAGCAGCATCAATCGACCTTAATACGAATAGGAGGAAAGCAGCATCAATCGACCTTAATACGAATAGGAGGAAAGTGGCATCAGTCGACCTTAATACGAATAGGAGGAAAGCAGCATCAATCGACCTTAATACGATTAGGAGGAAAGTGGCATCAATCGACCTTAATACAAATAGGAGGAAAGTGGCATCAATCGACCTTCATACGAATAGGAGGAAAGTGGCATCAATCGACCTTAATACGAATAGGGGGAAAGCAGCATCAATCGACTTTAATACAAACAGCAGGAAAGCAGCATCAATCGAGCTTAATACGAATAGGGGGAAAGCAGCATCAATCGACCTTAATATGAATAGGAGGAAAGTGGCATCAATCTACCTTAACACGAATAGAGGGAAAGTGGCATCAATCGACCTTAATACGAACAGGAGGAAAGCAGCATCAATCGACCTTAATACGAATAGGAGGAAAGTGGCATCAATCGACCTTAATACGAATAGGGGGAAAGCAGCATCAATCGACTTTAATACAAACAGCAGGAAAGCAGCATCAATCGACCTTAATACAAATAAGAGGAAAGCACCATCAATCGACCTTAATACGAATAGGAGGAAAGCAGCATCAATCTACCTTAATATGAATAGGAGGAAAGTGGCATCAATCTACCTTAACACGAATAGAGGGAAAGTGGCATCAATCGACCTTAATACGAACAGAAGGAACGCAGCATCAATCGACCTTAATATGAATAGGAGGAAAGTGGCATCAATCTACCTTAACACGAATAGAGGGAAAGTGGCATCAATCGACCTTAATACGAACAGAAGGAAAGCAGCATCAATCGACCTTAATACGAATAGGAGGAAAGTGGCATCAATCGACCTTCATACGAATAGGAGGAAAGTGGCATCAATCGACCTTAATACGAACAGGGGGGAAAGCAGCATCAATCGACTTTAATACAAATAGCAGGAAAGCAGCATCAATCGAGCTTAATACGAATAGGGGGAAGGTGGCATCAATCGAGCTAAATGCGAATATGGAGAAAGTGGCATCAATCGACCTTAATACGAATAGGAGAAAAGTGGCATCAATCCACCTTCATACGAATAGGAGGAAAGCAGCATCAATCGATCTTAATACGAATAGGAGGAAAGCAACATCAATCGACCTTAATACGAATAGGAGGAAAGTGGCATCAATCGACCTTCATACGAATAGGAGGAAAGTGGCATCAATCGACCTTAATACGAATAGGGGGAAAGCAGCATCAATCGACTTTAATACAAACAGCAGGAAAGCAGCATCAATCGAGCTTAATACGAATAGGGGGAAAGCAGCATCAATCGACCTTAATATGAATAGGAGGAAAGTGGCATCAATCTACCTTAACACGAATAGAGGGAAAGTGGCATCAATCGACCTTAATACGAACAGGAGGAAAGCAGCATCAATCGACCTTAATACGAATAGGAGGAAAGTGGCATCAATCGACCTTAATACGAATAGGGGGAAAGCAGCATCAATCGACTTTAATACAAACAACAGGAAAGCAGCATCAATCGACCTTAATACAAATAAGAGGAAAGCACCATCAATCGACCTTAATACGAATAGGAGGAAAGCAGCATCAATCTACCTTAATATGAATAGGAGGAAAGTGGCATCAATCTACCTTAACACGAATAGAGGGAAAGTGGCATCAATCGACCTTAATACGAACAGAAGGAACGCAGCATCAATCGACCTTAATATGAATAGGAGGAAAGTGGCATCAATCTACCTTAACACGAATAGAGGGAAAGTGGCATCAATCGACCTTAATACGAACAGAAGGAAAGCAGCATCAATCGACCTTAATACGAATAGGAGGAAAGTGGCATCAATCGACCTTCATACGAATAGGAGGAAAGTGGCATCAATCGACCTTAATACGAACAGGGGGGAAAGCAGCATCAATCGACTTTAATACAAATAGCAGGAAAGCAGCATCAATCGAGCTTAATACGAATAGGGGGAAGGTGGCATCAATCGAGCTAAATGCGAATATGGAGAAAGTGGCATCAATCGACCTTAATACGAATAGGAGAAAAGTGGCATCAATCCACCTTCATACGAATAGGAGGAAAGCAGCATCAATCGATCTTAATACGAATAGGAGGAAAGCAACATCAATCGACCTTAATACGAATAGGAGGAAAGTGGCATCAATCGACCTTCATACGAATAGGAGGAAAGTGGCATCAATCGACCTTAATACGAATATGGGGAAAGCAGCATCAATCGACTTTAATACAAACAGCAGGAAAGCAGCATCAATCGAGCTCAATACGAATAGGGGGAAGGTGGCATCAATCGAGCTAAATGCGAATATGGAGAAAGTGGCATCAATCGACCTTAATACGAATAGGAGGAAAGTGGCATCAATCGAGCTTAATACGAATAGGAGGAAAGTAGCATCAATCGACTTTAATACGAATAGGAGGAAAGTGGCATCAATCGAGCTTAAGACGAATAGGAGGAAAGTGGCATCAATCTATCTTAATACGAATAGGAGAAAAACAGCATCAATCGATCTTAATACGAATAGGAGGAAAGCAGCATCAATCGACCTAAATATGAATAGGAGGAAAGTGGTATCAATCGACCTTAATCCGAATAGGAGGAAAGTGGCATCAATCGACTTTAATACGAATAGGAGGAAAGTGGCATCAATCGACTTTAATACGAATAGGAGGAAAGTGGCATCAATCAACCTTCATACGAATAGAAGGAAAGTGGCATCAATCGACCTTCATACGAATAGGAGGAAAGTGGCATCAATCGATCTTAATACGAATAGGAGGAAAGCAGCATCAATCGACCTTCATACGAATAGGAGGAAAGTGGCATCAATCGATCTTAATACGAATAGGAGGAAAGCAGCATCAATCGATCTTAATACGAATAGGACGAAAGCAGCATCAATCGACTTTAATACGAATAGGAGGAAAGTGGCATCAAAAGAGTCCAAATAGGACTTTTTTCAAGTGCATGAATAATGCGATTTTGGGAAAGAACATGAACAATCTTAGAAAGGATTTGGGATTGATTTGCGATTGGTCAACAGCCAGAAACATGTGTAGTGCAACGTACCGGGGAGGGTCAGGGCACAAGTGGAGACCGATGAGCAACGACAAACTTAATTGCCAAGCTAAGCTAAGACACACCTACAACACGTCAGATCCCAAACCCTAAAACCCCTGAGAGTTACACCTGAGCAAACAAATGCCTCTACTTCTTTTTCACAATCTCTCACCGATTCATTGAGTGATCAATGAGTCAGTGAAAGACTGAGGAGAAGAAGTGAAATTGTCAGGATGACACCACCCCACTGAGGGGATAAATAGAAAAGGGCACGCAGTCAAATGCACTGGGAAATTCAGAAAGGGCTGAATTGAAGAACAATATTTTCAAACCTCTAACAATTTATTTACAACAAAGTACAAGAGTTAAATAATCTATTTCAATGTGAATGAACTATTCACAAGTCATAGAATGCCTATATTCTTCTTATGCTGTACAACCTCAAAGGATCAAATTTCAGGTTTTTGGGGGAGTTTTCTCCCTTGATATTCTAAGTACTGGAAACTTGGGCTTATTGATTCTAAGCCAGAATCACACCACACCCAAATGTGCTGCTTCTGTTGAAATTGGAAGTATCTGGAAGAGTATTCTCCCTTAATATTCTCAGCTGAATAACTTGTATTATTGATTCTGAGCCAGAATCATCACAAGTACCACATGCTGTGATCACCACCACATCAACACATTACTCCTGAATTAATTGTATTAGGCTCTTGCCAATACTAAACAACACCCAACATCTAAATTCTCTATATTATCCTCTAAATATTTATCAAATCCGTACTCAAATCCCAGTAATATACTATTACTATCAGAAAATACTAAGGCAAAGTCAGTTATACTGAACACAACGCCAGGGCCTAACTGTACCAATGAATGCCTATAACCAACTGTGTATCTGTGACTAATCAATGCACAACACAGGAAACAAATAAATAACTCATTGTTTGATGCAAACAATACCAATTCTCACTTATTCACCACAACACTAAAATGTGCACATCACAACTTCAACCTAATAAATAATGGAGCAGTACTAAGTTGGTGTGAAAGTGACCAACCAGGTGATAAAATACTAGTACACTATCAGCCGGGATGTTTAATCTAAACAACAGAAGTCAAAATTAGCCTACTGCCTGTAGATTCACTACCAGCAGAATTCTAGCAATATATTTTATAACTTCATATCTCAACAATAATATTTATCACCTACCAATGTATACTAGGACTTCTCTACCTCAATTGCCAACTGTTTATAGAATTACTACTAGCAGAGTTCTAGCAATACAATTTATAGCTTCATATTTCAACAATAATATTTGTGGTCTACCTGTGTATACTAGGACTTCTCTATCTCAATTGCCAACTGCTTATAGAATTACTACTAGCAGAGTTTCAAGCAATATAATTTATAGCTTCATATTTCAACAATAATATTTGTGGTCTACCTGTGTATACTAGGACTTCTCTATCTCAATTGCCAACTGCTTGTAGAATTACTACTAGCAGAGTTTCTAGCAATATATATGATAATTGTGTGCAATAATGATAACAATAGTTCTGTTCTACCTATGTATACTATGCCTTCTCTGTTTCTGTGACTACTTCTATTGCCAACTGCTTATAGAATTACTACTAGCAGAGTTCTAGCAATATATAATTTTATTGCTTCATATCTCAACAGTAATATTTGTGGTCTACCTGTGTATACTATGACTTCTCCATCTCAACTGCCAACTGCTTATAGAATTACTACTAGCAGAGTTTCTAGCAATATATTTGGTACATTTACTTTACTGAACAGTTTTGCCTTGATTTATTTTCATGTGAAGATTAACACTGATCAGCTCTAGACCTCACCTGACATTTAAATCAAGAGCAAATTGAGTGCCAATGCAATCAGAGGCCTATCAATTCCAATACAAATACAGCTGATCATGAAATATGTTATTCAAATTACCTCTCCTACACAGAATGAATTGTTTCCTTTCCAATCCTATCCTATTCAGAAATCTATCACATAGACAGCAATCAGCATAAATTACTAATTAATTACTACTAATAATGTAACAGCAGACGCTCGGACACTTTAGGACGAATCAGTCAACCCCCAAACCGCGTTCGAACTGCCCGGCTATCATATAGTAAAATCCCTTACTAGAGCGTGACGGTCATGTCAACTGCATGGTTCACATGACTAACAACGGTATGGTTTTGATAAAGTACAGTTTTGGACCCAAACGCATTAATTTACACAAGGGATCTGTTAGAGATTTTTATTTATTTAACAAGAGAAGCGTTCAAGTACAATTTTTGTACATGTTAACTTCTTAACAAATGAAAATCCGAACGAAACTCAAACCGTTGAACGACATCTGCAGGTGTCGAAAAAAGGTTTAACAGAGCGTTCGTTCGAAAATTTACCTGTTTATCAATTTAATGTGAAAAATCAAGATAAACCAACAATGCCAGACCCTTACACGCAGCATACATCTTAAGCCACAAAAAAAGAATTACGGCATTGCCATAGGTTTAAAAGAAAAGCATTTTAACAAAAGCGTTTCACACTTAAACTCGAAGTTACCTGATTTCGAGATAGTCACTTACAAAATAGCGTTGCACCAGTTGCACTGCTGACAATCAACACGGCCCAAATTCCGGTCCCACAAACCATTGAATTGACACAATTCAATAGTAATAAAAACATCGACATCGTCCAGGAACAGTTCCTCCTAAAAAAAATCTCGAGAAATATTAATTTTAAACATCACTCTGGCTAAAACTAGTCAAAGTTGAAAACCTAACATTACCTCCCGGTTTCTGTGTTCAATGTCCTCATGAACACACAAACACTTATTGGAATATAAATTGCCGTAATTTCTAGATCCAATCAATACCATTTCGAAAATTAGGTTTCCCAACAGAAGTGCACTAATTAAAAGTAATTAGTCAGATTTTCCGACACCACGGTAAATAATTTTTTTTGGCTCTCAAGAACTATAGGGGGGGACCATGGGCTGAACGACTTTCTGATAATTCCCTTTGCCTCCATCTTTTTAATTGCATCTTCCTCTTCTTGGACAAGAGCTAGAGGTACTCGCTTCGGTGCTTGCTTTATCGGCTTTGCCTCTCCAGTGTCTTTTGCATGAGTTGCTAAGTGTGTTCGCCCAAGATCCATTTCATCTACCGAAAAAATATCTTCATATTTCATTAAGGTTGAAGCGACGATTCTACATTCTTCTACTGTCCTTCTAGCTTCTACATCCTTGTATAAATTTTGGACGTGATTTGCCAAACTGGAGCCCAGTTTGTGTTTTTCCTCATCACATCTCTGAATATCCTCAGATTTTTTATTTACAGCTTTCAATGGCCATAACTCGGCTGGTTTGGTCGTTAACTGTATTTTCCTTATATGACTGAAATCTTCGTTCAGAGCACTATCCTCACAATCTATCAGATTATTTACAGACAAATATTCTTCAGCATACCCTATTATTGTATATTGATTAATTTTGCTCTCTGTAGGAAAAGGGTTAACTAATCTGACTTTCACAGTCACATTATCCTTTACATTGGCTACACTTGCAGCCACAGTTAAAGGATATTTTTCCAGAAACCCTCTGATTGGCTCTATGATGACCTCTTCACAGTCATCACCCTCAATTCTATCTACAAACACGTCAATTATGGCCTCAGCATACCCAGGCACAATGTAATGATCAGCTGCTCTCACTGTTCTAACTTTATCTGGTACACCAACTTGAACACATGGTATAGCATATCCTTCCATTTGTATAATGCCTTGACTAAGCATTATATCTGCCGGGCCCAAACTCCCATTCTGGAGTATATCTACTCCTTGTAATCCTTCATCTGCTATTTCAGCAACAACAATTTTCTTTTTCAGTTACCACCTAACTGAAGCTCAAATTCCCCTTCGCCATATGCAATCAATGGCGAGCCACTTGCATTTACAAGACTTTGATTCACTAACTTCCTCAGCTTAGGCCGTTTCTCCACTGGGATCCTATTAAAAGTTCTTTCAGAAATGACTGTTCTTGAAGCCCTTGTATCAACAGTGAATACTATTTTCACTCCCTGAACAGTTCCTTTTACATAAATACCATCTGAAGTTGGCACTCTCCTTCTTATCAATAATTTATTGATTTCATCATCATTTTCATATATAACACCATTATTCTCATCTTCATTAATTTTGCCACTGTCCATGTAGACCAGCCCTGGGCCATCTGAGTTGGTCTGCTCTAGTTTAACTGGGCATAATTATCTTTGGACTGAGCCAGTCCTTTTGTTTCTTCCTGTTTACTAGAAAAATCATTTCTTAACCCCTTCCCGTGGTTAACTCTCTGATTCTTAAAATCAAAAGACTTGCTATTATCCCACTCTCATTTATTTTGGACCTGCGAAAATCCTCTATTCTCTGTCTGCTGGCTAGGCTGATTCATTCCTGGCATTTGCCCATGCCGACCAAATTGTTTACTCTCAGTAAAATTTTGAGGTTGACTGGTTGAGTTGAGTGGACCATTGGGTTTTGGTTGACTGAATCGGGAGAGGTGTCCAATCCGTCCCAAAGGAGGTCCAAGCGACTGCTGCATACTACTATTACGCTGGCTCGAGACATGACCACTTTGATCACAGCGGTAACACACAACATTCCTAGAAGTTCCTCTCTGCTGATTACCAACAAAGTTATTTACAAGCCTCTGCATCTTTGCAATATTATCCTGTAATGTGGATAAAACATCCATCATCTTATCAATCTTCCCACTTGTAAAATCTTGAATTTTCTTTCCATCTTGCCTCTGTTTATAGTCATTACTATTTCCATTTTTCTTTTTAACATTTCTCACACCAAATTTCTTTGCTTTCCAATTGTCATTTCCCTTTGAAGGATTTCTGTCATTATCTGAGCGATTCCCATCAAAGCGATTTATTCGTCTATTTCTTTTATCATAATAATCATAGTTAGCAGGCCTTTTCCTGGTCGTCATAAAGATGACCACATACTGCACAGCTTCTTCAATAGATTCAGGCTCTTTATGAAATTCAATTTCAAACCTAGTCCTATCATCTGACATCCCATCTAAGAATCTCCTTAGCAAATCTTCCTGCCTAGTCTTAGCATTCCTTTTATCATAACCCTTGTCATATAGACGCTTCAACTCAGTTGCAAACTTCTCAACAGACTCTCCAGGCTTCAGGGTTCTGTGGCTAAATTGCACACAATAACTCTTCCTAGTTTCCACAACACGGAATCTACTCTCTAACTCTTTACATAGTAAATTATAGTCTGACCTCACCCTCTTAGGTAACTGGCCAAATACAAAATCACCGGCTGCGCTTTGTAATCTAGGCAATATTTGGTCAAGCTTCTCATCTTGACTCCACCTTCTGCGTTCTGCAATAATTTCAAATCTATTTCTCCATACATCCCAGTTTTCTTTACCATTGTAGGCTGGAAGCCTAACGCTGTCCGTCTTCAGCCTATGACGATAGCCATAACTATATTGGCTACTCAAGGCATGAGAGATCCTCTCATCTGTATCATCTGTAGATGACTCTTCTGATTCACTAAGATGGAATTTGTCTTCTCTTGCTACATTCACACTATTAATCCTAGTGTTCTGTTCGCGTCTCTATTTATTATCCTATCTCTGTGTCCCCTGTTCTGTTTACATTCTTTCTCATTGGAAATCTCTGTGACTTTCTGTATTACAGCATGTATGCTTGACATACTTCTTGCAAAATCCTCTCTTATATCTGACATAGTAGTCACTAAATTGCTCTGTAAGCTCTTTTGCATTTTCAGAACCTCCTGATTGTCTTTTCTGAGACTTGATATATTCCTCTGCAATGTTGTCATCAACCTCCTAGCATTACTGTCATTATCCATGACATCACTCAAATCTGGAGAAGATCTGCCCTCCTCCCTATCACAGGACTTTTCTGACATTTGAGAATTTAACTCAAGTCTACCTGTTTCTGATTCTCTCAACTCATCAGATACATTAACCTGACTCAATTCATCTCTTCTAACATTTATTCCTTCTGCAGTGTTACTCATTACAATATCTGTTTCATTACTATGGTTACTAGCTGAACAAGTAAATTAGAAACAGTAAAAATACTGTTTCCATTATTCATCTTCCTATGCCTACCTGTAACTATAAAATAATTGAAACTTGAACTATCGAAACAAAATTCCAAACAAGCAAACCCTAAACAGCAATATTAATCAATGAAATTCCCAATGTAAATTACTCGTATCCGAGGATCCACAACTCAGAAATCAAATGTACAACATATGGAGTGACTCCCACTCCAGTTATAACAAATGTCCACTATATAAACTAAACACCAAAATCTATGAACCATCAAAACAAGGTTCAGAATAGTGAAACCCACTTCTCTGACACCAAAATGTAGTGCAACGTACCGGGGAGGGTCAGGGCACAAGTGAAGACCGATGACCAACGGCAAACTTAATTGCCAAGCTAAGCTAAGACACACCTACAACACGTCAGATCCCAAACACTAAGACCCCTGAGAGTTACACCCGAGCAAACAAATGCCCCTACTTCTATTTCACAATCTCTCACCCATTCATTGAGTGACCAATGAGTCAGTGAAAGACTGAGCAGCAGAAGTGAAATTGTCAGGATGACACAACCCCACTGAGGGGATAAATAGAAAAGGTCACGCAGTCAAATGCACTGGGGAATTCAACAAGCCAGAAAGGGCTGAATTGAAGAACAATACTTTCAAACCTTTAACAATTTATTTACAACAAAGTACAATAGTTAAATAATCTATTTCAATGTGAATGAACTATTCACAAGTCATAGAATGCCTATATTCTTCTTATTCTGTACAACCTCAAAGGATCAAATTTCAGGTTTCTGGGGAAGTTTTCTCCCTTGATATTCTAAGTACTGGAAACTTGGGCTTATTGATTCTAAGCCAGAATCACATCACACCCAAATGTGCTGCTTCTGTTGAAATTGGAAGTATCTGGAAGAGTATTCTCCCTTAATATTCTCAGCTGAATAACTTGTATAATTGATTCTGAGCCAGAATCATCACAAGTACCACATGCTGTGATCACCGCCACACCAACACATTACTCCTGAATTAATTGTATTAGGCTCTTGCCAATACTAAACAACACCCAACATCTAAATTCTCTATATTATCCTCTAAATATTTATCAAATCCGTACTCAAATCCCAGTAATATACTATTACTATCAGGAAATACTAAGGCAAAGTCAGTTATACTGAAGCCAACTCCAGGGCCTAACTGTACCAATGAATGCCCATAACCAACTGTGTATCTGTGACTAATCAATGCACAACACAGGAAACAACTAAATAACTCATTGTTTGATACAAACAATACCAATTCTCACTTATTCACCACAACACTAAAATGTGCACATCACAACTTCAGCCTAATAAATAATGGAGCAGACTAAGTTGGTGTGAAAGTGACCAAACAGGTGATAAAATACTAGTACACTATCAGCCGGGATGTTCAATCTGAACAACAGAAGTAAAAATTAGCCTACTGCCTGTAGATTCACTACCAGCAGAATTCTAGCAATATATTTTATAACTTCATATCTCAACAATAATATTTATGATCTACCAATGTATACTAGGACTTCTCTACCTCAATTGCCAACTGCTTATAGAATTACTACTAGCAGAGTTCTAGCAATACAATTTATAGCTTCATATTTCAACAATAATATTTGTGGTCTACCTGTGTATACTAGGACTTCTCTACCTCAATTGCCAACTGCTTATAGAATTACTACTAGCAGAGTTCTAGCAATACAATTTATAGCTTCATATTTCAACAATAATATTTGTGGTCTACCTGTGTATACTAGGACTTCTCTATCTCAATTGCCAACTGCTTATAGAATTACTACTAGCAGAGTTTCAAGCAATATAATTTATAGCTTCATATTTCAACAATAATATTTGTGGTCTACCTGTGTATACTAGGACTTCTCTATCTCAATTGCCAACTGCTTATAGAATTACTACTAGCAGAGTTTCAAGCAATATAATTTATAGCTTCATATTTCAACAATAATATTTGTGGTCTACCTGTGTATACTAGGACTTCTCTATCTCAATTGCCAACTGCTTATAGAATTACTACTAGCAGAGTTTCAAGCAATATAATTTATAGCTTCATATTTCAACAATAATATTTGTGGTCTACCTGTGTATACTAGGACTTCTCTATCTCAATTGCCAACTGCTTATAGAATTACTACTAGCAGAGTTTCAAGCAATATAATTTATAGCTTCATATTTCAACAATAATATTTGTGGTCTACCTGTGTATACTAGGACTTCTCTATCTCAATTGCCAACTGCTTATAGAATTACTACTAGCAGAGTTTCTAGCAATATATATGATAATTGTGTGCAATAATGATAACAATAGTTCTGTTCTACCTATGTATACTATGCCTTCTCTGTTTCTGTGACTACTTCTATTGCCAACTGCTTATAGAATTACTACTAGCAGAGTTCTAGCAATATATAATTTTATTGCTTCATATCTCAACAGTAATATTTGTGGTCTACCTGTGTATACTATGACTTCTCTATCTCAATTGCCAACTGCTTATAGAATTACTACTAGCAGAGTTTCTTGCAATATTTTTGGTACATTTAATTTACTGAACAGTTTTGCCTTGATTTATTTTCATGTGAAGATTAACACTGATCAGCTCTAGACCTCACCTGACATTTAAATCAAGAGCAAATTGAGTGCCAATGCAATCAGAGGCCTATCAATTCCAATACAAATACAGCTGATCATGAAATATGTTATTCAAATTACCTCTCCTACACAGAATGAATTGTTTCCTTTCCAATCCTATCCTATTCAGAAATCTATCACATAGACAGCAATCAGCATAAATTACTAATTAATTACTACTAATAATGTAACAGCAGACGCTCGGACACTTTAGGACGAATCAGTCAACCCCCAAACAGCGTTCGAATTGTGCGGCTATCATATAGTAAAATCCCTTACTAGAGCGTGACGGTCATGTCAACTGCATGGGTCACGTGACTAACAACGGTATGGTTTTGAGAAAGTACAGTTTGGACCCAAACGCATTAATTTACACAAGGGATCTGTTAGAGATTTTTATTTATTTAAAAGAGAAGCGATCAAGTACAATTTTTGTACATGTTAACTTCTTAATAACTGAAAATGAAAATGCGAACGAAACTCAAACCGTTGAACGACATCTGCATGTGTCGAAAAATGGTTTAACACAGCGTTCGTTCGAACATTTACCTGTTTATCAATTTAATGTGAAAAATCAAGATAAACTAACAATGCCAGACCCTTACACGTAGCCTGCATCTTAAGACACAAAAAGGGAATTACGGCATTGCCATAGGTTTAAAAGAAATGCATTTTAACAAAAGCATTTCACACTTAAACTCGAAGTTACCTGATTTCGCGATAGTCACTTACAAAATAGCGTTGCACCAGTTGCACTGCTGACAATCAACGCGGCCCGAATTCCGGTCCCACAAACCATTGAATTGACACAATTCAATAGTAAAAAAAGCATCGACATCGTCCAGGAATAGTTCTTCCTAAAAAAAAATCTCGAGAAATATTATTTTTAAACATCACTCTGGCTGAAACTAGTCAAAGTTGAAAACCTAACATTTGCAAGAAAGTTGGTCGGTAAACCCTCATTTCAAGTTTTCCTATCATTAGCGAATTTATTTATGTATATATTTATTCCATTATCTCGTTTGATTGTTTATATTGACATATCCCACGCACTCAAGAACGAATCTTAATTCCTCATACATGTCTGCAAACCTAGTGCTTCTGCAAACATTACAACTAATTGCATACCCAGGATCACTGAAAAGCCGGTTCATGGATTTTACATTTTTTTCTGTTTTTGTTTTTGTTTTTTTTTTTTTGGTTTTCTTGGTTTTTGGGGCACAAATAAAATTGTTTTTCCTTTGTATTTCATGAGTAATAGGTTCGGTGCAATCTGTTTAGATGGAGTGGAAATATTTCAAAATACCCAAATCTATCATTTTATTTAAAGTGGGAAGTCAATATGCAATTATGGGAATGGTTTAAAGTTTTGTTTTTGTCATTCATATGTTTTATTTCACTTTTGAGGAAAACGCTAGTCACGGCATGCAGAAGCATGCTGTTTTCCTGGTCCCTCTCGTATGTGTCCTGGTGCTCTATGCACGAAATATATAGTGAGTCTTAACCTCACCAAGTGGAAAATAAAACTCTTCACAAAAGGTGTATAAGCAGTTTGCTCATGTCCAGTCTCGTATACAACTTATTATATTGTAGCTTTATTATGGTTGCTGTGTTCCATTATTTATTCACTCATAATGGTGCTGTGTCTTCTAAACCAATATATTTGGCATCTGTGTATGAAAAGGTCATGTATCTTTTATGACAAAGAAGGTGAAATGACAGCACAAAAGTAACAGAGAAATAGGTAGCGACAACACTAATTCATTTGGTGAACACAATGAAAATCAACAAAGAGATGCAATGCAAAACATTGCCGTCTAATGTCAGTCAAGCATTGCAAGCTATACAATTTACCAAAATGTGCTCATCTGTCAGTGGATACTATTTTCGCGACATGTCTCAGGCTAATACAGAAAGAAAATGTGCAAGCAGTGTATGAGCAAAAATGACATCGAGTCAATATTACTTTGTCTTCTCTGATAGATACAGCATATTATTTAATTGGAAGAGGTGAAGTTTATTGATTTTTGCCCTTTTCTTTTCCGCCTGACACATAGATATGCTGCACTTACTGATGTGGCTTGCATTTACTGAAGGAAATCCAGAAAAAGTATTTGGATGCTTGCTAAAGGATTTTGTGGCACCACCTTCTGTTGTGGTGTAAACAGAAATACCAGAATATCTAGGTAACCAGCAAAACACAATATTGAACAAGAATTAGTGCATTCAACATCTTACTGCCTTTCAGTATCAAGGGTTCTTCAGCTTGGGATCGAGTAAATGTTTCAAACAAGAAAGGTAATCTGAGAATATAATGAACTTCCTTTCCTGTTCATTCTGAAGCTGTCTCCAAGATGCATTGCTTCAACTTCTACGATTTCTGTGACCAAATAAACGACTACCTCAGAGAGAGTAAGAAAACAGTCTCCATTTAATGAGTTGGAAAAAAATAAAAAAATAATAATATACAGCTCTTACGATTACTAATACTTCAACAAAGCAGCAAACCGATGATAGCGTTAGCAAATCCACCCAAAATAGATGATTATTCAGTAGGCTGCGTTAGACTTTTGTTCGATACCTTTCCCAAACACCCCTCACAAATCATGAAATAAGTAATGTATTCCGGATAAGTTATCAAGATCAACGAAAAAAGTGATAATACTCATAATCTAAATGTTAATACTTACCTTGTAAACAGCCATATCCTCTGTACCCGCTTTTACAACCACTTTTGCAGTGTCCGTCGGTTTTACTACACACTTCTTGAGGGTCATTGCAGTTACATGTATGTGTGCAATTTCTTCCAAATGTTTTATCTGGACAATCTAAAATATAATAACCATGCGATATTTATCATTCCCACATAACTAATTATTCAGAATAATGATATGTTTGTCCCAAATCAAGTAAATGTATAAAAAATGTGCTAAATATAGGCAAAGGGTAATGACAAACTAAAATTGCTTGAAATCTGATAATTGCTGATCAAAATTTCATGTACATATATGAAGTCTCAATAAAATGGCATTAGCGAATGACAAAAACATAAAGAACGCTTCATTTCAAAACATCGCTATGGTCTATAACATTGTCAAAAGTAATGCTGAAAAATGCATCATATTGAAACCTACTCCGAGCTTGTCGATCAGTTTCATTGTAGGGCGATAAGATATGTTTTTGAAACAACAAATAAAAATATTTAATTATTCAGGAAATATTTTTTTGCAAAGTGCATGTATTATTTGTATTATGTAGAATTAAAAATAGGATTAATTTAATTGTACTGCTGGAACCAACTCATTCACAACGTTACAACATCGATTTTGACGTTCTTATTTCCGTATTAGAAATATTGTGAACGATATTTAACGTCATGAATTAATGATAGAGATTATGTTATAAACAAACTTATTGTAATTAAATAATTGTGATAATTAATTTTAGTTTATCATAAAAACATTGAAAATTCAGTTAAAGCAAACGTCGACCACAAGTACCAGTGAAATGCGCCAATATATAAGACCATGCTTCACTCTCCCAACAAATTATAATAATGTAAGCTGTCAGGAGAGTGCTTAAAATTAAAACAGTATATTTTCCCAAGGCTGCTTAGTTTGGGAGATAGCATCATTTCCGAGTGCAATGTTGCCAAGCAAGTAACTCTAATACAAAAATTTACTAGTGATAGCTATAATCATCCCCAGCCCTACCAAAGATACATTTTACCTCTTTCATGTGATAGGCAAAATAATTCATATTTTGGCTTCTGCTTAATCAAAGACATGGACAATTTGTTCTTTTAAAGAAAAGTTCCTATAGATTTTTCCACTCTGTTACCTAATGTGTAAGCTGGTGGAGATAAGAATTCACAACTTTCTTTGAAAACTACCCTGATTCCCACATAAAACTAAACTCTGCATCAGTACACAATACCTTTTAGGAAAAATTGTCTTATTTAACCATATGGCAAGAGAAATAGTGTTACACCTTTGGTTTTATTCCCCACAGGTACATATTGTGACAAAAACGTAAAAATGTAGAAAATATGTTTCTAAAGGGGATGATTTGGATATTTGTTTCACGAATATAGTGCACTTTGATCTGTAATATATTTGTGAATGTGGGTGGGTGGGGGGGGGGGGGGGTGGTGAAGGGTGAAAGATATCTGCTGCCAATTATTGAAATCGTATAGACAGACAAATGAAAAGCAAAGAATGGAATCACTTTGTCTGATGGACAGACAACCAGATGGACAGATGGAAGTAGTAATGTATGACACTAAGGAGACTTGATTTAACACTGAAATGTACCATAGTGTTTTTAATTTTTAAAAAAAAATATGTCGATTGCTATTTATAGGGACCTGATTTAACACGGAAAATTCCCTTACATATTCTTACACCAGAGTGCCATCAGCCCTGTGTATTTAAGGCATGCTGTCTATGGGAGTTTTCAGTTTTAAATTAAGTTTTTTTAGGTCAACATAACAATCCCAGACGCACGCTGGCGTAATTGCAACATTTTATGCCAAACTATCTGTGGCAGTTGTTTCAAATATTTATGATTGTATGATAGTCTTTCAAATTTTCACATTTTGAAAGAGCTTTTTCAAAATATGAAATTAGATAGAGATGCACACAATATTAATCTAGTACTCGCAATAAAAAGGGAAGTGACACTGGACTCCCTTTTTATGTCAAACTGTTTTAGGATATCTTGTTTCTACTTCTCTGCTTTTTAAACAAGCTAAGAAGAAAAAAACAAAAAAAAAAACCAACAAAAAACTTGATGGCATGCATTGTGGTGAACTTTCTGTGACAGTTGTTTTAGGTGTAAAGCGTTTATGATTATATGACTGTCTATCAACTTCTCACATTTTGAATATAGTTTTTTTTCAAAATATAAAATATGATAGAGATGCATGCAATGATAATGATAATAATTTACTTATGTAGTGCTTTTTACCAGCAAAACACTGTTCAAAAGCGCCCACAAAATAAACTGACATTCAAAAGAAAGAATTTAGCAGTCGAAGCCTACCTGAAAAGGATGGGTCTTTAAACCTTTTTTGAAATTTTCAGTGTTGGAGAATTTCCTTAAATCTGAGGGAGTGCATTCCGTAGTGAGGGAGCTCCAAAAGTGAATGATCTTTTTTCCCTGTAGTGGATCTTATTCGGGGCTTGACAAGAAGATTCTCTAAAGATGATCTAAGATTCCAGAACAGTGTGTGTAAATTGACAATCTGTTTTATGCAATATGACCCTTGACTCTAATTTTACTGATGGGATGTGTAGGAGGCAGCGACAAAATGGATTATAGCACTAACCTAATAAAGTCGACAAAACTGTCAAAGAAGTTTTTACAAATAACATAAATTTATTTAAACTTAGTTCATATATTGTTATGAACTGAACATATAAACACAGGGATCTGAGTTTAGCTATCCATGAAAAAACCTATTTACATCAAAATGATTGAATACAACTGAATGAAAGTATTCATTCTCTCTCTATTACTGTCTGAATTAAATAAAAATAAGAACAAACTGTAAACTCCTACTTGTGTTACATGATGGATTTATGTGACATTTATATAATAGATGAATGACTTTTGCATTATCTTACAAAAAGAAAATAAAAAGTATAATGAAAAAATACCTTTTGGGGTTTTGTTTTGACACCTGATTTTTTTATTCCTAATTGTTCATTTAAAATATTGTTTAAAGGTTTATTCAAACCAATGTATAACATCTTTATCGTTTTCTTGGAAATGTTTTGGATGAAATTTGATAGTGTTTTTTTTCTGTTTTTTTTTAAGATCACATACTTATGCACAATTGGCTAATCATGACCGTGACCGTTTTATGGATGGAGGAAGCCAGAGTACCCGGAGAGAACCACCGAGCAACGGCGAGCAGCTGCCAGCTCCCCAATATCGTAACTCCGCAATGCAGCACAGGCAGGGTGAGCTTGGTTGAACACATGTACATCATCGACGTGCAGTACACATTAGCACATGGCCTCGTCGTGCCCCCACGTGGACAACGGGGGTCAAGTGCCTTGCCTAACGACACAGGGCGGGAGTACAAATCGATCGTTCAGACAGTCACCCATCCAAGGATTAACCGGGCTTGATGTTGCTTAACTTCAGTGATCTTACGAAAACCGGTTACCACAACGCCACCGCACCCCCAATTTGATAGTGAGAACTGTCTCTAAATCATATCCTTTTGCAAGATGATCTAAAGCAAATTTACAGTACATTCCACACACAGCACTAAGATCACTTTCTATTTATTGTCCAGGAATCTGTGTTTTTCATTATGAAATTGTATATGTCTTTATCCATTGGTGGTAAAGCATATGAATCAATGTAGATAGCAGAATGATTGTCTTTAAAACATATGGTTATCCAATGTTCTCCTGGTTCTTTCGGTGAATCTCTGTTCACAATATATGCTTGTCTATGTTTAGGTTTTCATTTTGGTAACAAGTCTTTTGAACACACTTTTCCATTTGAGGATGATAACCTTTGAGAACTGTCAAATATATATTGTAATTGCATGGTTTCCATCCACTTAGCCCGAAAAGAGCTGGCCGGAACCATTAATCAATATATGCTATATAATATGATAATTTTCTTTTAATGGAATCTGAAGTTTATTCTTCTTCCTCTCTTGTGTAGATTATATAGTGTAGTCACTGGACACAGCTTTTTGTAAACATTCTGCAATGTACATATAGATTAATGCTCTTGTGTGTGTTTGACATTCTTCACAGATATTTTTCATTTTCTGTTTAATACATTTTGTCCACTCTATGACTACACATTTTTGAAAAAAATGTTTGTACTTTTTTCTTCACACATTTTGCAATGTTCACACTAAATCAGCATTTTTAATAATCAAATATCTCTTCTCTAAATCGGTTGATCCCTATCTCACTATCAAATTCTGCATAGATGACAACGTTGATCACCTCCTCGTGAAGAACTTGAGCAAACTGAAGTTCAATTCGAAAATTACCTGATTTTATGAGATGATCCCATGGCCCACTACTACACTGATTAGGTGTCAAAACAATCCTCCAAAGAGTACATCCAATTGCATAATCATGAAAAGATAAATTAAATAATTGATTTTGTACTGAGAAGCCCACAGCTTTGTACAATGATAAACATGAATTTTGATAAAGTTCACCTTCAAAATTTGGTTCAGTGGGATGTGATTTAATGGAATGTCCATTTACTGTTACTTCCAACTTATTCCAATTTAAATGGTGGAAATTAAATTGAGTCGTGCCAATATCTCCATTTATATCTTTATTAGACATTAAGCCAAGATAATTCGTTTTGGTGTCTGTTTATGAAACAGATGATCTTCTATTTTTGAATGAAGACCATTTCCAATTGTAAATGTTTTAATTTCTACATGCCTTATGGGCATTTTGTATCTTGACCAATCACTTTGTGCATTAAGGTCATTTGCAAATTTGGGAATTAAATCTAATGCTGGTAATTTTTAAAAATAGCTTTTTTGATTTTCAATTTTCACATGTTCACTACCAATGAGAGGAAACATATTTTTCCATCCCGTTTACTAATAAGCTTTCTGAAATTTCAATACTTACTTTTCCAATACTATTTCCTACTAGTTTTACACATTCTTGGAGAATTGAATATCCAACTTGAAATGATACATCAAATGTTTTAAATATATCTTCAAGTTTTTCTTGAATTTCTGATTGCATTGCATCTAAGATGTGACCACCATTCAGATAAGCACCTGATAAAATATGTATTTCCATAACAGCAACACCTTTGTAAAGAGTATGTTTCAGAGATGTGAGTCAATATTTTGCTATCTGTCACAATGATTTTAAAAAAAGATTCTTTATCTGTAATATTGTTTGCCTCTGAAGGTAAAAATACTTCAGCTAAATCTACTTCCCACTGTTCTTTATGAAAATGAATGGGTTTAGCTAATTGTGTTAGAAAACAATATTTTGTATTATTTGAAAACATATTCGTAGAACTATTACTCAGAAATGTTACATAAAACAAATTCATTTTTCTTATCTGTTTCAAATATTTTAAATCTGGAGTTGGAAGAATATAGCCTAAAGAACTACTTAATAAAACTAACCACAATTCTTTATCAGTGCTTTGTAAACTCAGATGTGTAATGGCTGTAATTATAATATCATAAATGATAATAATCTATGTAAAATGAGTCACTTGATTTTTTGCAACACGATTCCCACAAATTTTAAATTGTTGACTTTGTTGACTTTGTACATCAACACTTGTGCCTTCATTAGGTAATGAAGTTTCATTTGATGACATTTTTGTTTTTATATCAAATCAGATTCTGCTATCCAACTATCAAATTTCTTTTGGTATCCTTCACAAATGTACTTTAAGTTTTTTTTTATAATTTTCTTACCCACACATCTTGACCGTCTATCAAGAACGGATTCAAGAATATATTTTTATCATCTTTTTCATGTTGAATTTCTTGAGGATAAAATGTACCCTGAATTGTTTCTCCATCTAAATCTTCAAGTTTGTAACTAGGTGGTATTGTATGTTTCAGATGTGTAATTTTAAATAATTAATTTGTCCAGTTTGGTAGATACCCTTTTTCCAAAGGTATGTTTGGTTTTATTTATACACACTAAATCACCAAACTGAAAATGTATTTTTTTATTTTGAGTTTTTTGTCCATACAATTGTTGAGAAACTTCTACTTCATTTTTCTATAGATACAGAAGCAGGAATTCTTTGAATTCTCTGATGAAAACTATGATTGTAACTATCCACTAAGTTTTGTAACACATCAATATATTTTAATGTATACTTATGTGTGAAATATAATGTATATTAAAATCATTCTACAATACTTGCTTTTGTTTCAGGATTTGAAAAAGGAATATTTTCTCTCTTCAGAAATTTTCTGCACAATCTTATTTTTCAATTCAGACCCGTTATCAGATTGTAATGATAATGGTTTATGACCAGAAGTTTTCAAAACAGTTTGAAATGATTTTGCTTATGTGTCGCCAGATTTATTACGGACAGTCTGGACATCCACTAGCTTAACTTCTTGTTTCAATTTAAAATATTTATTCACATAATGTTTGTAAATTTCTTGTTACAGTGAACTGGAAAAACTGGCATGTGAAGTGTTTGTTGTGACAAAATATTACATTTAATGAGCTGCTAATGCTGTCTTAATTTATGTGTATCTATCTTTTGTGCATATTTTTGGATGACCTCCTAAATATTTTCTGCATTTATAAACATATGGTTAAAGTGAGCAAATATATGTGTACTTTATTTCAGTGTTTGCACTTTGATATATTTTATGGTATAATTTATTGGCATTTGTTCTCCCTCCAAATAATGCTTCCCATGGTTTAACTGGATCCATGTTTGGAAAACATGAATAATGTGCTGTTTTTAATTCAGAATCTGTTTTGCATAAAGTGTGATATTCATGTTCCCGTCTCCCTGTCTCAATGTACCCAAGTGCTTTTCAGTGTTCTATGCGATGCTGTGTCTGGATGTATATAGTTTTATAACATTTCAAATTGACTGTTTTTTATTACATTTCTGTCTTGATAACATTTTATCACATCCATGCCTCATACACCCAAACAAATCCCAAAATGGTGTTTGTGTGTCTGTGGAATCCACTTACATTATGATCTCCTATTTTAATATCACCCACCATTCAGTGCATGTTGTAAGTGTATGTGTTCTTCTGGCGCAAATACCTGTAAAATTCTGATAGCCCTTATAGAGTATTTGACTGCAGATAGTAATAGCAGCAGTAGTGGAGGGAGGGGGATTAAATGATTTTGATTGGTGAGTAATAATCGGTCACGGCGCATGTTTTAACCGTGATGTAAGAGCACTCAAGCTGGAAAAAAGTTCATTCTGGCCGTCTCTTTCATGCAATGCAGATTTACCAATTCTAAACATAGTATTGCATAGAAATTTAGAAAATTTGAATGCAATAATAATACATTAAATTTCACATAGCTGAGTTGCAATGTGTTAAAGCGGAGTTTGATACCTAGTCTGGAGGTAACCGCATTGAATTGCTTTGGACACAGGTTTCCTCAGTAGTTTCTTCTAACAAGGTACAGTACGTGGAGAGTGGATTGTAACTAAATCACCCGTGGAGTGGAGTTATCACCCAATCTATAACTTTCAAATTTTGTAGATATCGAGAAAAAACACAAGCAATGTTTCAGCCAATGGACCTCCGGGTTTAACCCAGAGGTCCATTGGCTGAAACTTTGCTGTGCTGGTTATGCTTTGCGACAAATTTGCAATTATTGCTCGGGTGGAATCGCCACTCTGCGGGTGATTTAGTGATAATACACTCTCCACGTACTGTATATTTCTATCTCTGGTTTTGCATGTATGCCTGCATTACCAATGAAAGATGTTGCAATCATATCTATAAACAGCAAATAAGGTAGTTTTGTAGAATATTCTTGTATTCTTAACTATTTTTTTATCAATTAAATCATTAAACTACCTGTGTGCATGCACGCATTTTGCAATATTTGGGGTTTTTGTTAATTAAACAGGGTAGAAGAACACTAACGTTTGTAACATTAGTTATAAATTTACATGACGTATTCCAGTTGTTTTCCACAATCTCAGTGGTTATCGCAGCCATCTGATCATAGAAATTAACGTCAACGTAATCAAAACTATTAAATCTATACCAAAAGGTATTTGAAAATACACACATATATATATATGGTCTGGATTGCTTGAACTCCATTAATCCATTCTAGTTTATTGCCACTTCCGTTGAACATTTAGTCGGAAATCTCGCCAAAGATGAAGCATCGAAATTTAAGCATATGCAAACATTTTAGAGAGGAAAGTGTTCAGCTCATGCTCCAAAAACGAGTTTATCCCTACAAATCTTTTCTTCATCTCTCGTTAATGGAGTAATAGTACTTTGACAGTATAGTACTCAATGGCGTACATTCGAATACTCTCTTAATACTTTACGACGGGGTTCTAATGACCCGTTTTAACACTTTGCCCAGCATATTTTATACTACTGTAAGCTGAATTTCGCAACACACTCCACTTCCAACACCCTTAAGTATTGAATGACTGGCCATCGACACTCCTTTTCTGTCGCACGAGGCCAAGAGGGTCATGAGGAAATCCCCGAATTAGGTATAATCTGCCATTCCTGTCATCCTCATCTGGATATCGACTGACCATGCCCCTTGACATTCCATTTTCAGCACCCATAAATAACGAATGATTGGCCTTCGGCGCCCCTTTATATCGTATGAGGCCATGAGGGCCATGAGGAAAACCTCAATGAGGTGTATTCTCTCATCCCTCATATCCTCATCTGGATATCGAACAACCTCGCCCCATGGTATGCCACTTCCAGCATCCCTAATTAACAAACGACTGGCCTCCGGAAAACCTTTCCTACCTTATGAGGTCATGAAGGGCATGAGAAAATCCCTGATTGAGGCGTGGCCTACTATCCCTCTTATCCTCCTCTGGGTTCCGAACGACAGCAGCCTCAGGGGTATCACCTTCACTCCTAAAAATAATTGATTTCAGTTTTTAAAAAAACTGCAGCAAGGGATGTTACAGTTAGCATTTCGTTATACAAAATTAGTTTTGAAAAACGTCTGTGGTTATGGAATCTCTTTTTTCGAGATAAGGATAAGAGTCGTAAGAGGAGTCACTCGTTCCAGTAATTATTCGATGGTTTATTTGCTTGATAAGATGCTAGTCGTTCGAGCAACCTGAGATAGCTACCAAGTCGGCAGCAGTGTTATACGTCAGTTGTCATGTTGCCAGAATGGTACAAAACTATAGTTTGGGGTAACTTGAGTGGAAGCAAATCATGGGACAGTCAACTTGAGCCATCGTGTTAGCCGATGGTAAGACTAACTGTATAGGAGATTGGGATCACAATTGAGGAATCACACTTGTGGAATCCCTTTTGTAGAATCCCTTTTTGGAAAAAAAAGTATGTGGTTATGGAATCCCTTTTTCCGAGGTGAGGATAAGAGGGGTGGTACATCATACACCATGAATATTCAACTGCGAGAATTTCATTTTATATCGCAATGTCGAGCAGGAATTCCACAAGGCATTGTACTAGGTCCGAGTTACTGAACTAACAGTTCGAAAGTTGTTTTGGGGAAATTTGCTCCGCGGGAGTCGATCCCGGGTCTACGGCACCCCTTCTCCTAGCCATAAATGGTCTGCTCTATATCAACTGAGCCAATGGCAACTGGTGGGATGAATGTTGTTGGGGACATGCTAAAACTTTGTTAAGAGGGCGAACGCTCCATCTGTTGCCAGTGGGAGTTCTGGTATATACACGTTCCAGGCTCTTGTTTGTAAAAATATACTGCACACGAACTTACGTTTGTTACCAACGGAAGTTCTTAAAAAAAACCCTACGCTGCGAGGATCATATCGTCACTTGTTTGCCACTTAAGAAAGATATACTTTCAAAACTATAATTACAAATCAAAGCGTACGTACTCACCATCTGTTGAAAGCAGAAGGCCTGACAAAGAACACTCCAGACTCTTATAACTACTCCTAACACATGAACTTGCCTATTCCCCGATGGGGAGTTCTATGATAAATACCTTACTAAAGTTGATAAACTGTAACGGGAAGGGCGTAGCAATCTTTACTTGTTACAATCCGAGGAAGATATAAGTCGGTCATTTTTATAAAAACGATGAGAATGCGATGTAGGGGCATCATGATGATCGACAGTGTGAAAAACACAATTAAACACTGACCTTGTGAATCTTCAGTCTGGTGCGCAATTATACTGCGTGCGTTATAAATCATCACCTGCTAGAATATGATGGAATAAAATGGTAAAACGTGCGAGAGGCCTCTACTAACCCTGAACCTTACTAGACTGACACCAAATCATTACACATGTCTTCCACTTTAGTTCACTTCAAGGTGAAGAATTAGTTTCTCAATATGTCAAGTTTGAAGTTCGAAAAGAGATACCATACCTAATAAATATGACATGTTTGGAATCTTAATAGCGTTTATACACCGAGAACTCGATATAGTTCATTATTCATAAGTTTTACTTTAATTTTCGTCTTATTTGCTTTCTAAATAAAAAATGCATTTTTTCTCTTTGTGTGAAAAGACAAAAACGGAAAGCTACATCTAAATGGGACATTGAGGGTGGAATTTCGTATTAAATATGGAGATACATATAGATGTCTCAAGAAAAGAATTGTATCTACATTCTGCATCTCCACCTTGATAATGTGGTGCAAAGTGGTCAGACACAGGAATCGCAAGATATATTAATCAGTTACAACATTTATAAGTGACAAACAAAGTTCAGACATAGGATTTGCAACGGATTTTAATCAATTATAACATTTATAATTGACAAACAAAAGGTGGTCAGATATAGAAATCTCAACGACGTCTATTAATCTGTTATAACATTTATAATTGACAAACAAAAGGTGGTCAGGCATAGGAATCACAACCGGCTGTTAATCAGTTATAACATTTATAAGTAACAAACAAAAGGTGGTCAGATATAGGAATCTTAAAGGCTATTGCTCATTTATAACATTTATAGTAGACAAACAAAAGATGGTCAGACACAAGAATCGCAATGGCAATTAATCAGTTATAACATTTATAATTGACAAACAAAAGATATCTACTCCTTTCCAAAATCGTTGCATTTAGGAACAGTGCTACATTCTGCTAATCAATGCCCCTGCTACCCACCCCCACACAATAATAAATGTCACTACCTCCACATCCCTTTGAACTTTGTCATTTCACCTCTCCCGACAGAGCTGAATTAGAAATATGAAGTTATTTGACTATTGAAAATAACGTATTAGCCAACCTTCCAAACACCCAACTCCCATTAAGCCGCTTATGCAGCCACTTGCTGAACATGTTCCATAAATGTCATCACACACCTCTGTACTGTTGTAGCATCTACATTCATGTTGACATTCAATTCCAAAATATCCATCTATACAACCTGTAGATAAATAAAATGAATTTATTACAGATTGTTGAGGATGTGGCGATTTCTTCTTGTGCGTTTGCTCAATTTTTACATTTCTTTCAAGACCGATTGCAAAAAGCATAGAAGAAATCATACTGGAAAAAAACGGGAAGGAAAAGTTAAAATTTTAGTATCAAGACAAATACTGTTATTATGTTACAACGGTTTGGATGACATCTGCATATTTTAGAGAAGTTAATTAAATCTGTTAAAACAAGTATTATTACTCTTAGAAAATTGCTTTTACTTGACACTGGAAACATTTGTCTTCCTCGTTGTTTTGTATGGTTATGCTTAGGCCCGTGGGTATTAACTAACATGATGGGAGATGCCCTAATGGTACTAGTCATATTACTAGATTAACAGGAAATTGCAATGCGACTATTCAGACGTCATTTATGGAAGCACAATTAACGTCGTTTTGGAGGCCAATTGCGAAGTGAAAATTGACATTCAAAGTTAAGGAATGTACCTTTTACCTCCATAATCCCAGGGGGGTTTGATCATCCCCTACTAGGCGGGTCCTCAGGTGGCGGATAGAGGACGGCCTGCTCAATTGGGCAGGTTTGCTAATTTTTAATTGGCAGGTTTGCTCAATTGAGCTGGTTTGCTGCGAAAACACAAATACGCAGCCCCGGATCAAAATGATCAATCCTGCTAATACCATCTGGCAGGCACCTTGTTCCGAAGTCCCCGGTAGAAGGAATCCTGAAGTTGAGGACTCGTGGCCTCGGTTAGGGCAGTCTCCAAGGTGGAGATCAGGTCGTAAACCCTGTTTGGTCCAGGTCTCCATTTTTCAGATAATGTCCAACACACTGCTTTGGCCCCAATTTCGGTTTTAGACGGATGGTCGGATGGCCCGTTCTGGCCAATCGGGAGCCCCCATCCCAAAAAGTACTGGGTGTCACGTCGGGGGGGGGGGGGGGGGGTATTGGGTGATCATTCAATCAGTCATGTCTTTTATTTCAATTTTATCACTGAATGGAGTGTTGACTCTCGATGTCATTTCTAACCTTTTTAACTTACACAGTTTTGTTATGCTGTCTGCTTCAATTCTTCGTAGCCATTGCCATAGCTCAAGTTACACAGAATGATTGGTTTAATGACCGCCACGACCTGGCACTTCCCTTAAAACTCCACAGGTCAATCCTCCGGTGGTATGCATTAGTATCAACGACGGAGGAGTATACTCTTCATGTAGTTCTGGTTTAGTCGCCACCTCTTGTTAGGCTGGGGCATACCCCCTAAGTTGGGCTCGAAGTAAGGGTGGGAGGCATGAAGTGATGAATTGAATAAAAACAAAAACATGGATATACCAACAAAAAAAAAAAACAATACGAGGTCATGAAAATAAAACAAATACTGATTCTGACTCAGATACGGATTTGGAACCCGTTAATATTAAAAAGGAACTGGCCAAAATTTATTATTATTCGTGCGACAGAAGAAGGAAAAAGACCATAGATGTTAACCAGTTTGCCCTTGAGAAAACAATAAAAGGAATAGCTGGCACAGTGAAAGATGTTAACAAAATTAAATCAGGAGCCTTGCTGGTAGAATGTGCATCAGAATTTCAGGTCATTAATTTATTAAAAATTTAAAAAAGTATGGATATGGCAGTCAAAGCTTTTCCTCATGAAACACTAAATAGCAGCAAAGGGTTGTAAGAACTAGAGAACTATCAGGCGTTGATGAACTGGAAATCAAACAAAAGTTAAAATCACTGGGGGTCACTGATGTCAAAAGAATAAAAATAAAAAAAGGACGGTACATTTATAGCAACAAATACCTACATTTTGACTTTTCAATCATCACAACCACTTACTTCCATTAAAGTAGAATTTATGAACATCAGAGTGGATTTATACATTCCAAATCCTCCCCGATGCTTCAAATGCCAGAGGTATGGCCATGGACAGAATAACTGTAGGGGCCAGGCAGTACGTTACAGATGTGGCCAACAACATCAACAGCCATGTAGCAATGCCATCAAGTGTGCAAATTGCCAGGGAAACCACATGTCATCATCGAAAGACTGCCCGATATGGCAAAAAGAAAAATCAATACAGAAGATAAAATGTGAAAGGCAAATCAGCTTTAAGGAGGCCAGGGACATTGTTTCATCTATGCCTGGATTCAACACATCGACCCGTTCATATGCTTCCACATTAAAATGAAAAATACTAACCAGATCAGTGGAATGCCAGACAACCTATACATGGCTCAAAGGCACCAATTCCATTACAAGCTTTCACTATTGAACAGTCAAGTCAAACACCACAACAGTCAACGGAAACAATTCCAACAACTTCAAAAACAACAGAAGACAAAACAGAAAGAAAGCAAGGAAAGGATACACCTTAATCTATACAACCAAAGGAACATATCACTAATTCAGAGCCGAAAAATGAACAATCCAAAAAAAAGTCTAAACCACAGCAAGAGCAAAGACCATAACAGCACACTCGGAGTCAGAGTCAAATGAGAAAATTAGAAAAAGAAGAAAAGAAGAAAGAAAAAAAAAACAAAAACAATTATCGGATAGGATACCGAAGGTACTTCAAAACCCTGTTGTTCGCAACCGGTGTGAAGGCTTTGAGGAAATGGAGGTTGGTGAGTATATCGACGAAACGTTCGATCACTTACATTCGAATTCCTCACAGAATAGATTCCTGAGGAAAAAATCCTCACAGAATAAATCTCCGAGGAAAAATTCATCTAAGAAAACTTCCAGGGCTATTTCGCCCATACGTCCACCCTCTAATTCCCCAACCAAATATGGCTAATTTACTCAAAATAATATTATACAGTGGAATTGTCGAGGTTTTAGAGCGAATTTCAATGAACTGGGTCTTCTAAGCTAAAAATATAAACCTGCAGCTTTTTGCCTGCAGGAAACTCTTTTAAAGAAACCCGAGGTTCAAGATCATTCGGCGTTTAAGCATTATACTTCGTATAATGCCTGGGCAAACGATAATGACCTTCATATTCGTGGAACATCTGTTTTAGTTAGAGACGATATCATTCACAGATCTGTACCTTTGAATACAAATTTACAGGCTGTGGCGGTAGGCCTAACATTAGACAAAATAGTTACACTTTGTTCTATTTACGTTTCACCAAGTAAAGCCTTACAACTGAATGATCTTGAGCTGCTGGTCCGACAACTCCCAACTCCATACATTTTGTGGGGTGATTTTAACGCACATAGCCCCATTTGGGGGAATTCCTGCCGTCAAGAAGATGTAAAAGGTAAAACTGTTGAAGAGTTCATTACAAAATATGACTTATGCTTGTTCAATGATGGGTCAGATACTTACCTGCACCCCGCATCTGGTTCTTACACTTCAATTGATCTTACAATTGCATGCCCTTCTGTCTTCCTTGATTTGTCATAGAAGGTAGAAGATGACTTGTGCGGGAGTGACCACTTTCCGGTTGTGTTAGAGAGTGTGGTTCCGGCAGATGATGGGAGGGTGCCCCAGTGGAGCTTTAAAAAGGCTGACTGGGAGACCTTCATCTTGCTCTGTTCTGAACGCCTCACACTGGAGAAATTTAGTAAAAGTGCTGACCAGATTGAACATTTTACAACAGAGTTAATTGACATTGCAAGCCAAGTCATTCCTAAAACCTCGACAAATCCAAAACATTTCACCAAACCATGGTTTGATAACGAATGTAAACAGGCTATAAAAGATCGCAAGAAAACTGAACGGAAATTCAATAAATCACCATCCACAAATAATTTAGATAAACTACGTATAAATCGGGCAAAAACAAGACGACTAATAAAACAAAAAAAGAGAAGTTCTTGGGAAACTTATGCTTCAAAGCTTAACCAAAACACCCTCATCAACAAAATTTGGAAAATAATTAAAAAGATGAAAGGCAAAGAAACCAAATCAACTGTACAACATCTGAAAGATAACAACACACTTATCACATCAAAAAAAAAGAAATTTCAAACAAATTGGCCTCCACATTTTCGAAACATTCTTCGTCTGAAAATTGTAATCCAGAATTTCTCAAAATTAAAAAAACAACAAGAAAAACAAAAGATCAAATTTTCCTCTAATAATTTAGAGGATTATAATGAACCTTTCTCTATGGATGAGTTAAATAACTCTTTACACAGAGCAAAGGATACTGCCACCGGACCCGATGAAATACATTATAAAATTTTAAAGCATCTGCCACAAATATCACTTGAACTTTTTACTGTCAGTTGTCAATGATATATGGGTGACTGGCCGGTTTCCACCTTCCTGGCACAAAGCTACAGTAATTCCCATTCCAAAGCCTCATAAAGATCACAGCAACCCTAGTAATTATAGGCCTATCGCTTTAACAAGTTGTCTGTATAAAACCATGGAAAGGATGATCAATGATCGACTTGTCTGGTTTCTGGAATCGAACAATCTACTTGCGAATGTTCAGTGTGGTTTCAGAAATTAAAGAAGTACTGTGGATCATTTGGTTAGACTTGAAACGTTTATAAGAAATGCCTTTGCCAGAAGAGAACATGTGGTCCCAATCTTCTTTGACATGGAGAAGGCATATAACACAACGTGGACGTATGGTATTTGGTATTCTAAAAGATCATTTTAACATGGGGTTGAGAGGGCGTATGCCTCTTTTTATTGAAAAGTTTTTTAAGGACCGCCGGTTTCAGGTTCGTGTTGGCTCAACGTTATCTGATCCTCACGAGCAGGAATTGGGGGTTCTTCAGGGTAGTATTTTATCTGTTACCCTTTTCTCAGTGAACACCAATAGTATTATTGATGCAATTGAGAATATGGTTGACTCGTCATTGTATGGAGATGATTTTTCAATCTGCTATAGCAGCAAAAAATGAATGCTATAGAGTGCAAACTTCAGCTGTGTTGAAATAGGATTCAAAAATAGGCAACAGAAAATGGTTTCAAGTTTTCAAAGACAAAAACGAATTGTGTTCATTTTTGTAAGCTTCGGAAAGAGCACCTAGATCCGAGTTGAGAATTGATGGTAGTCCTATTAAAGTTGTTAAGGAAGTGAAATTCTTAGGTTTGTTGTTTGACAACAAACTGAATTTCACTTCCCACATAAAACAACTAAATGTTAAATGTAAGAGAGCACAGAACCTACCGAAGGTTGTTGGTAGCACTGATTGGGGTGCTGGCCAAAAGACATTACTCCATCTGTACGATCAAAATTAGATTACAGTTGTATAGTTTACGGTTCTGCAAGGAAATCGTATCTAAAACCACTTGATGCCATTAACAATGGTGGTATTGGAATTAGTCTAGGGGCTTTTCGAACATCCCCAATAGACTCGATGCTTGTTGAAGCAGAGGAGCCTTCTCTTGAGAAGCACACAATTAAATTGTCTCTCCAATATGTGTCTAAACTTTTGGCCAATCCCTCAAATCCTGCTTATTATTGTATTTCAGAACCTCAAAATGTTGACTTTTTAAACCGACATCAGAAAAATATTCCTCAATTGGGAATTAGAATTAAACCTCACATGGAGTCTGCAAAAATTGATTCTGAATCTCTAAAAGAAAACCGTAAATCACACATTCCTCCTTGGCATCTTAAAAAAAACCTACAGTTATTTTAGACCTTGCTTCTACCAAAATATCTGATACCAATTCTTTGCAATGTAACAAAATATGCCGAAATAAAGTCCAAGTATAGTACATATACAGGGATCTATACAGATGGATCTAAAGATGGTGACAAAGTATCATCAGCTGCTGTTACTGGTGATCATGTCACCTCAATCAGAATACCGAATCCGAGTTCTATTTTCACAGCTGAAGATAAAGCTATACAACTCGCACTTGAACACATCAAACATTTACAGACAAAGAAGTCGATGATTTTCTCTGACTCTCTTTCCTCTTTACTTGCTTTACTCAACCCCAGGTTGAAGAACCCTCTCATTTTGGAACTTCGTGGGAAACTAACAACTCTCGTGTCTAACCAATATGATATTGTGTTTTGCTGGTTACCCGGACATGTAGGTATCGCTGGTAACACCAGAGAAGACACTGCAGCAAAACAGGCTTTATGAAAGCCTCTCACTGGTTTTAAGATTCCGTTCAGTGATTTCAAGCCTCATATCAGTAGTTACATCAAATCTATGTGGCAGGCGGAATGGGATGGAACGACAAATAACAAGCTTCATCGCTTCCGACCAACTATTTCAGATCACTACCCGTCTAGTGACCTTTGTAGAAAGGATCTTGCAGTTTTGATGCGGTGTCATATTGGTCATACGCGACTTACACATTCTTTTTTGTTGGAGGGTAATTTGCGACCAGAATGTGTTCCCTGCCAGCAGGTGTTGTCAATGGAACACATTCTTTTGAATTTGAACTGTACTGATTTTAATCATGTCAGAGGGCAGTATTTTACTGTCAGATCTTTGAGATATTTATGTTATCTTATGAGCCCGCAAAAAGTCATCTCATTCTTGAAAGTAATCAATCTTTTTAATAAATTTTAAATTGTTTTTACTTTTTTAAATTTCATCTATCCATATTTATTTCACAGGTTGATTTACACAGCATTTTTTGTACAACTGGTCTCACTTTCTCATTATGTTTCACACTCATCATTTTTAAACCTCTTGTTCCTTTCGTTTCATATTTCAATCAATGGTCTTTTTAAAATACATACTTTCATCGCCACGATATAGCCTAAGCTGCTGACGTGGCGTAAAGCACCAATAAATAAATATTTACCCCCATAAAAACTGTAAAAGGGAGAAATACAAACAACACGAAAGACGATATTTGTAAAAAAAAACCTCTTTCTAATTTTTCTAGCTGTATAAAATATCACAATTTCATAAAATGCCGAGGCACTTTAATGTTTTAAGTAACATCGGAATACAGTACTACGGGTTTCGCCACAATACTTAGGAATTAGCAGGATAGCAAAACACTTTTAGAAATATTTTTATTGAAGATTATATTCCCAAAATTTCGAAAATGTGATCATACAAATGAGGTCAGAATACACAAAAATAAGACCACCCCCCCCCCAAAAAAAAAAAAAACAAAAACAAAAACAACTTTAACATTCTCATCGGCCACTTCTTCGGTCGAAGTACCAAAGCGTAACGATGCTATGTACCATTTGGTGCGAGCACAAAAGGGTGTGCGAACTGACACAGCTAAGTCTTGTATAATTGTGGAGGTCTGTGAGTCCTAATTTCAACATTTATAGCGAAAATTATAAACAAAATATCCCCGCAAGAGGGGGGGGTCGTAAAGAAGGTATAATATCGTTATAGATCGAAACAATCCCAGAAAATACGTGTCTTCTGTGTTTTCGAACTATACAAAAAGTACATGCATTTGAAGTTTTAGACTTCCCCCCTCCCTTTCCCAACTATGACTTCACTAGAGAGTTTGGCATTTGGGGTTGAACAGTTTCTAGGACGACAACATGCAGTTAGATATATTTGTCTCGTGGATAATAAATTTCCAGCTTTCAAAAAGATGTGTTTTAAATTAAGATTGAAAATGAAGCTGAAAACGAAAAACGAAAAACTCGCGTTCCTTAAGTATCGACTCAAATTTCAAAAAAGTAAAAAAACGGATGCACCACATAAATAACGGGAGATCGATGTTCCATTCACAACTATAGAGCTGTGGGCTCACAAAATTAGTGTTTTAATGAGAAATATCCAAGATGGTGTAAAATTTGAAGTGACGTAAAGACGCCAATAATCTTCATCAATGGAAAAAAAATGTTACTCAACAAAATACTAAAATTTCATTGAAATCTGAGGCGCTTTTTTTATTTAGACATTGGTCCTTATGATGTTGTTACACAGTACAACATTAAACCTTTGAACCCTGGTAGTATTTCCCATGCCACTTTAATGGAAGCAATTGGAAGAGTCCATATTTGTAATTTTGGAGTAGACCATTTAATATTTTCAATGTGCAGCTTTGGAACTGCAAGTTGGAAATATTGAATGATCTATCCACACTTTAATTGGCAGCCATCCTACAGAATGGAAGTATGACGTATCATGTCCCTGAACCGGAAAAAAACGGTCACTCGGGTACAATGGGTTATTCTTTGAAAATAATATTTGTTTTTAAACATTTTTCGACTCTTCGAATCACATCGGTATTTGCGAATACATATGCCATGGCAATGTGTCATTGATGAATACCTTTTGAGGATACCTTTCAGAGGATACGTATTGTAGGATATCTACCTAAGGATACAATGTATATCTCAAATCATGCCTACCCAGTCGAGGATCTCTGTCCTGCACCCTCCCCAACACTAAATATTATCACGTATTGAAAGAAATTGTGCGAACATTAAACCCAGGTTTCTATATTCGTTTGTACAGTTGATATTGTCTTGATTTCTTTGCTTCACTTGGATTTGCAACAGTTTAGATTCGTTATATATGTTAAGTTGCAATGGTTTGGATTGTGGTTTAACTGGATGTTGAGTGAAGTGACGATAACTCTTTCGTCGGTTTTGCACCATTTCGTCGCCTGAGTGCTAGAATGGTCTATGTCCCTTGTGGGACATAGACCATTCTAACACTCAGGCGACGATTTCTCGCATTCTTTTCACTTTATTTGAATTAAAAGTTTCGTTTATAGTTTGAAAGGATTTTTTTCGCACAAACGTCTTTTTATTTGACATTGTTCTTGGTTTACTCTACATTGAATATGTAAGTATATGTAAATGGTCAATTACAATATACAGGTATATGATGTTCTTAGTTTCTTCCATTTACGGTACAATTTATTCTTTTCAAGCCATGTACTGTGAACACCGCTCGGTATTGTCGTACTATTGCTCATTTTACCATTTGAACACGATAGAGAACAATATTATTAGACAGCTTTAGGTTTCAATGTTCCGTCATTCTATAGAGTTGGTATCAATTTCAAATTGCAACTTGTGCTTCTTCGACTGCCCAAAGTCATCGTGTAACATTTTAATTTTGTAAATACTGAAAGAAGACATTTAGCTTGTGGAAATATAGAAATAAATAAACCTATGAATCTGGATGTGTTTCTTGTTTTGTACAACAGAGTCTGAACAATTGGAACACAATCAGAAGTATATCAGGGTGAAACGACATCAAAGAGAAATCACTCAGAGGCGAGTTGCAAAATGTGGTCGCGCAGACTGACTCATGAGCGAACTGAGAGCCAGTGGATACGATTGGATCGAAACAAGGTGCTTATGTCGTGGAGTAACTTCTCTGGACGAACAGAGTTTGGGACTTAACCGCCCGAGACCCATGCCATGGTTGTCTTTACATGGAGGTTTAGCACTCGCTTCAATTTTCCTGCACTGTGAGCTTTGAAACAATGTATAGACGCACAAGGTCATGTTTAGATATTTTACAATGGACGTTTTTCTGGTGTGATTTGAAATGATTTAAAACTAGCTTTTCTCTTTCCTATTTCGGCCTATTTTACCCAGATATGCCATTATTGAAGTCGTAATCCAAACCTGTGTATTTATGTCTAAAACATTAGCTTATCTTTTTAAGGAAACTCCTTCCGTTAATAAATTATCTTCGTTTTTGGTGCCGTTTTCGTACTTCTCCCACAGCTAGGCTCTGCAGTGGGATGGGACATTTCTACGAGATGCGAATATGCATAACAGAATTGTCCATTATCGTCTGTCTGTGGAAGCCAAAGAAGGACTTGCACAATTCAATTCACTGGTATCTTTACTGCCACACAATGGAGGAGTGTGTTTTCCTCTTTATTTCCGAACAATTGGGATGAACCTTTTTCGATTTGAATGTCGTGGAAAACGTTTAATTTGAACTTGTAACTTTAGGATAAATATAGACGGGAAATGTGATTTATGTTATGTGCTGTACTAAAAGTGAACGTTTACTGTAGCAGCATGGATTACTGAGCATCTGAGTCATTTCAGGCTTCACCATTCAAGACTAGTCTATGCGCATTATATTTCAACGGCAAACAACCTTTTAGTACCAATAGCGGAAAAGACGTTGGGGTAGGAAAACAAGAACCCCTCCCCTCATCAAAGAACAACCGGATTCGTCGACTGAAGACAAGGGATCTTCACAGCTTTAACACCATTGCGGTCCGACCGTGAATGCGACGTTGCCACTATATGGAGACACATTACGCGAGGACGTTCTCTGTATAAATACCGATGGAATCAACTCCTTTGTGTTGCTATATGTGTGCTTAGAGTATTGCCAACTGTACAAAGTGTGGCTGGATCTTTTCTGATATTATCATCTACATTGAGGTTTAAAGAGTATACAGGGATTATTAATTTAAATGTATTTGTAGAAATTCCAAGCAAAAAAGATACATTTCCAGTAAAGCAATTCATCACTGAATGCTTAACCCTCGAAACTCTAGCGGTATCTTCCATGCCTGGTCAATGGCAGCAATTCGAAGAGTTCATATTCATTATTTGGGGAAGGACAATCAATATTTGCAACATGCAGCCTCGGGGCTGCACCTTGAATATTGATTGGTCAGCTTCACACATTTACTGAACAACCATCCTATTTAATGGAAAAACGGCCGTTCGGGTTCAAAGAGTTAAATATATATTTAAGTTCCATGTCAATCACTTCTTGGTTTGGATTTTCATGCACAAAACACATACCTAATTCCCTCAATCGCGTTAACAGATGTTCGCCAGGCACTGCTGGAAGCATCAACCTTAAAAGCGATTCGGGGGCATTTATTTTTGTGGAGTAATTAAATTTGAAGGTAATATATTTATTCTCAAGTGAAGTGAAAGCTTCATGACAAAATATATGACGCATACACGTAGCTATGATTGGTCGGTGTTCAGGAGTTATATGGTCTGTGAGAAATGTATTTGATTAGTTTTAACTTCTTTCAACAGGTCAATACCTGCGTACACCGAACGTTACTGTACTTTAAATTATCTCTATTTATTAAATATTGTCTATTATGTATTTGTATATTTATTTATTTATAGGGGCGGCGAATACCGAGAGGTGGGATGATGAGTGCACTTGTAGTATTAAATTTTGATAACTGTATATATGGTTTTAAACTCATTTGAATCAAATTCATTGTTCTAAAATGTAAATTGTTCTGTGGTGTTAATAAAGTTTTATTTGGGAAGATTTTGTGCATCTCATTAAGAGTAAAAGCTTACAGGAATAGCCGAGATGACACCGGTGATTTCTTATACTGAGCTGGTAAAATGCGGATACACCCATATCGTCCGCTAGCCAAATCGTCCGCTAACAATTTGACCAAAATCGTCCGCCATGGAACCCGAATCGTCCGCTACAATTTTACCCAATTCGTCCGCCAGAGAAATCGAGGTTTGGAGAGAGAGAAAAAAAACAACTCTGACGCTTTTTCACTTATTTTTAGATATTTTTTATATAGCACATAGCAATGGAAATACTTGAAAAAACAAATATAGTATATCGACATTTCTTTAAAAAAATACATTAAAATACATATAGGGCACATCGAAATTTGTGAAATATACATGAAAATACATGTAGGGCACATCGAAATCTGTGAGATAAACAGGAAAATACACACAGAGCACATCAAAATTGGTATAATTGCGAAATAATGGGCATGGTACAGCCATGACATTTCCAGTCTAGAAGAACTTCTAAACCCTTATTCATTCTCCGGTAAAAGTCTTGTGATATTCCAGTTTGGCATTTTCTGTGCTGTCATCTTTTGCAGGAATCACACTGGATCGATTGTTGCTTTTCCCGGCATCCTTCCGAGCAATGCATGCAAATGTCAGACTCCATGATAAACTTATGCCCTAACGCTGGTGCGCTGTTAATTTATAGCTGTGTTTTGTTAAATTTGCAAACAAGTAAGTACATAAATAAATTAATATAAATTAATAGCAATAACAATGACAAAAAAGGTCCTAAAAAATAAATAAAAAAAACAAATAAAAAAGAAAATAAAAGATTAGCTAAATAATTATTTCATCGCGGACGACTTGGGTAAAATTGCGGCGGTCGATTTGGGTAAAATTGTAGCGGACGATTTGGCTAGAGGACGATATGGGTGTAATTCTTAAAATGCTGTCAACCCTTTACCTAACACGAAAAGAAATTCACGCTCGAAAACAAAATTATTTAATAACTATTTGTTTTAATTTTTCAACAACATTGCCTTTGACTACTCATTGGAACGTGCCCAAGGAGCTCGTTCCCATGAGGTCATATGCTATGTTTTTGAAGCACAAAATGAAAATATAATAACAATTTAATGGACATTCTTGTGAATGGCGCTGGTTGGATGAAGGGGTAACTATCCTCATAAACTGCAAAAGGTATTTCATCAACCTTCACAGGCTGACACGATAAGAACTGACTTTTCGTTATTTACTTTTTAATATTTCTATATATTTATTTTTTCCGATATCAAACCAAGCCATTGTGAAAATTATTCACACAGTCAATGCAACATATTCAAACCAAATTTGTTTGATACTATGGGAATGATCTCAGAAGCATAGATTTTATATTGGCTGTGCATATAAATGGGATTCGGAAATACTATAGTTCAGGTGTTGTAGTCAGATATGAAAACTACTTACTGAAATATACTTCTACTTCAGCCATATTTATCGTCCCTGTTTGGCCTGGAAGGATTAATGCTACTTTCTTTACACTCTTGTTCGGATAAACAAGGACGTCTATGAATCTCTTGTAAGTATCCACTGCAAACACGTGTTCGAATACCATCTTCGAATCAAAATATAATCTCATATAACACCCGTCTAATCTTCCCCAAACAGCTATTCCTGAAATAATATTAATTTTATGAATAAATTATATATCACGTGACTTTCCATTCCTCTGATTGCCTGAGAGGTACTATACTGTTTCAAACAGTTTTACCTATTGAGGGTTCTAAAATAATTGTTGAGTATTCTCGTGCCCCATAGCAATTCCACACACAACCGTGTGAGTGACAAAAACAACGATCTCTTTTACGAGATTTCTTTCCGAATGTCTGTTTATTGAAGAAAATGCCCCTCTTGACCAAGGTCCTTGTCAACACATAGTGAACTTAGGACTGGCATTTTGATAGAAGTGAGATTCTGTCTCGGTATGAGTGAGGTAATGAAGTATTTTTTGCACGGCATGTCGTTGACTATGCCAGAATAGTGGTCACCGAGGTATGGATAGTACACCTGCATCCAATTCATAGATTACCATTACCCGTATACGACTATTCTCTTATAGTCAACTCCAGGCCATTCAATATTTATAATATAGTTCACTTTTTCAATCTCAAGATATATCGATATTTATTATCAGACAATGAGAATATATATAATATACGACGCATTACTTCAACAATTCGCTTTACTGTATGTGCAATAATAAACAAAAATTTAAATCAGTTTGCTGCATGGGGTGCTCAGAATCTGGGAGTAGAAACGTCGAAACCTATAGTGATATAGAAACGACGAAGATGAAGTGAAACTAAAAAAACTAAAAGAGCTAAAAATATTGGGTTCCCAAATCAAGAGGCATATAAAATGCAAAAAATAATAAATATTTGGGCGCATTGAAGTCATGTGACATTATTTAGAGCCTGGCCTTAAACACTTAGAATTTTGGGGAACAGCAACAGTGTGAACTGTCCAATGAAGAATTTCATGAGATTTGTACAATCGTGCAGGTAAAATATATTTGTGGTGGATATAATTCTCATTATCGCCATTGATTACGATAAATGGAGAAAATCAGAAATGAAATTCAACCTTAAATTGTCCACAAACGGTTACATATGAAGCAGGAATATGGTCTAGGATCTGCAGTTTTCAGTTTTAAATGTTGTGATATTTATCTGTCATGGGAGTAGGGTCATAGATCTACGTTTTGGAGTGTTACACTAGTTAGCTATGTAGCTAGAATTATGGATAGAGTGACGAAGTTGCACCAGCTGCGTACAGGGTTTAACACCATCAGCACATCAGGTTCAAATTAGCGCGTGACAATAAATTTGAGAAGAGACGACCAGACGACATAATGAAGAACTCACGAGTGAGTGATCTGGTGAAGAAGTTCAGAAATAACTGTGTCAAACACCTTCACAAAACTATGAGATTAAACCAAAGTGAATACTCATTTCGATATCAATAGTATAATTCTAGAATATACGATCCATAGCTCAGTGATAAACTTGTAAAGTCAGAGAATAATTATAAACAAGGGCAACCGCGATGTTTCAAGAAAGATTCAAGGCTGATCTAAATTTGTTCATGAATTGCCTTGTTTTGGAAGATCTCTTTGTCATACCATTGGCAGAATGAGACAATTTCAAAATGAAGCGTTGTTATTTTACTGCAAGATTTAGTATTTACTGCAAGAGGGAGAATTTACTCCAAGAAGGAGTATTTACTGCAAAAGGGAGTAGTTACAGCAAGATTGAGTATTTACTACAAGAGGGAGTATTTACTGCAAGATGGAGTATTTACTACAAGATGGGTCATTTACATCAAGATGGAGTAGTTTCTTCAAGAGGGGAGTATTTACTACAAGAGGAAGAATTTACTACAAGATGGAGTATTTAATGAAAGAGGGAACATGTAATGAAAGAGGGAGTATTTATATAACATAGAGAGTTTACTACAACAGAAAGTATTTACTGCAGAAGATAGTATTTACTACAGCAGAAAGTATTTACTACAAGAGGGAGTATTTACAATGAGAGGGAGAAATTACTGCAACATGGAGTATTTGCAGCTAGAAGAGGGTGTATTTACTGAAAGATTGAGTATTTAGTACAAGAGGGAGTATTTACTCCAATAGGACGTATTTACTACAAGAGGGAGTATTTACTATAAGAAAACGTATTTACTACAAGAGGGAGTATTTACCATAAGAGAGAGTACTTACCACAAGATGGAGTATTTACTGAAAGAGGGAATATTTACAACAACAGGGAGTATTTACTACAAGAGGGATATTTATTACAATATGAAGTATTTACTACAATATGGCGTATATACTACAAGAAGGAACATTTCCGAAAATATGGAGTATTTAATGAAAGAGGGAGTATTCACTACAAGAGGAAGTATTTACTACTCAGGGGAGTATCTACCTCACGGGGGAGAGTTTACTGCAAAGCCGAGTATATACTGCAATAGGGAGCATTTACTATAAGAATGAGTATTTACAGCCAGAGGGTGTATTTACTGAAGAGGGAGTACTTACTATAAGAAGGAGTATTTACAGCCAGAGGAAGTCTTTACTAAAGGAGGGATATTTACTACAAGAAATGGGTATTTACTCCAATATGGAGTATTTGCTACAAGAGGGGGTACTCCCGGGAAGAGTGAGTATCCCCTGCATGAGGGAGTATTTACTGTAAGATGGGAGTATCAAAAGAGAGAGTACTTACTACAGGAGGGAGTATTTACTGAAAGAAGGAGTAGTTACTACAAGAGGGAGTATTTACTACAAGAGGAGGTATTTGCTACAAGAGGGAATATTTACCACAAGAAAGAGAGTTCTTACTACAAGAGGACGTATTTACTGAAAGAGTGAGTATTTACTACAAGAGGGAGTATTTACTACAAGAGAACGTATTTACCACAAAAGGGAGTATTTACTGCAAGAATGGAGTATTTACTACAAGGGGAAGTATTGTCTACAGGGGGAAGTATTTACTGCAAGATGAGCCATTTACCACAAGAGGGAGTATCAAAAGAGAGAGTAATTGCTGCAGGAGGGAGTATTTACTGAAAGAGGGAGTAGTTACTACACGAGGGAGTATATTTACTACAAGAGGGAGCATTCACTACAATATGGCGTATTTACTACAATAGGGAATATTTACTACAAAAAGGAACATTTACTAAACGAGGGAGTATTTACTGAGAGAGGAGTATTCACTACCAGAGGAAGTATTTACTACACGGGGAGTTTTTACCTCACAGGGGATTATCTACTGCAAAACATAGTATTTACTACAATAGAGTATTTACTACAAGAATCAGCATTTACTACAAGAAGGAGTATTTACTAAAAGAGGGAGTATTTACTGCAAGATGGAGTATTCACTGCAATATAGAGTATTTACTAAAAGAGGTATATTTACTACAAGAAGGGGGGTATTCACTCCAATATGGAGTATTTGCTGCAAGAGGGAGTATTCCCTGGCAAGAGTGAGTGTCTCCTGCATGAGGGAGTATTTACTGAACGATGTAGTAGTTACTACGAGGGAGAGAATTTACTGAAGAGGCAGTATTTACTCCAAAGAGTATTTACTACAAGAGGGAGTGTTTACAACCAGAGGGAGTATTCACTGCAATATGGAGTATTCACTGCAAGGTGGAGTATTCACTGCAAGATGGAGTATTTACAGCCAGAGGGAGTATTTACTGAAAGAAGTAGTATTTACTCCAATATGGAGTATTTTCTACAAGAGGGAGTATTCCCCACAAAAGGGAGTATTTACTGTAAGATGGAGTATTTACTGCAAGAAAGGGTAGTTACTGCAATCAGGGATATTATGCCAGGACAGCGGTGTAACGTCCATACCATGAGGTTAGGAAGTGTCCTAAGGGTCCCAAAATTTGCAGTAATTTAGGGTCCCCCAACAATTCCAACATTTTGGGGAAAAAAAATAATTATCAGGGGGCCACAAAACAGTGTTGGAATTGACAAGTTGTTTGTCGAAAACTAAAAATCTTTTGAGTTTTATATAACAGTCAAAAGCACAAAATTATTTCCAGAAATATTATATGCTACTTCTAATAATTTATAGCGAAATGAGGAAAACCAAAAATGAAAGAAGCATTCTCAGAAACTGCTGTGTACATGGAAAATGAAAGTTGTCACTGTGGTTTCACATTCGTTTATGTTTGGCATTAAACGAAAGTAAAACTACTTGGACACGGCGGTGTATTAGGGTCAGGACCTTTTCATTTAATAATTTGTTTATACAGATTAATAAACTGTTTTTACAGATTAATAAACTGTATTTACAGATTATTACAATACTGTTTTTACAGATTATTAGAAGACTGTTTTTTACAGATTATTACGAGACTGTTTTTACAGATTAACAAACTGTTTTTACAGATTAGTAATCTGTATTTACAAATTATTAGGAGACTGTTTTTACAGATTAATTGGTCATTCAATTATTGGTTAGTAGTATAGTATGTACCCGATCGTTCGCTATTACCCGGACTTTTGAGGAATCTGCTAGTTTTACATTCACATAAGGACCGGACTTTTTGGGTTGAAATCTGACCGGATCCTGTATGTGATGTACGTACTGCGTATAGAGTATTCTATGATATGTAACGTCGTGACGTCATTATGGGCACCATGACGTCAGATAAACGCTGACCGCTGTTGTTGTACACTTTGCAATGTGGTATGACGTCTTTCGGGTCAGGGTGTGTCGGGGTTTTTGTACTGGACTGATATCGTAGTATAGTATGGATGGTATATACCCATTTTGGTATACTATTGGCTCTTGGCCTTGGTACTACTAATCAACCTTTATATTATCCTACGACTGGTACAGGCAGTGCGTAATGCTAGGTTAACCAGTATTGTGGGGTAGGGTAATGCATGGTCATCGTCTTGAGCGGTATTGCGAAATAGTCCTTGGTGGTTTGGATTTGCAGTATAGTATGGGCGTTATATATCACTGTAGGTCCTATCTTAATCCTTGTTATATCAGCCTGCCGATTACTTTGTACTATACTATGACTGATATAGGTAGTATGTAATGCTAGGTTAACCAGTATGTCCCCTTTTGATATACTATTAGCCTTTGGCCTTGGTACTACTAATCAACCTTCATATTATTCTACGAATGGCATAGGTAGTACGTAATGCTACGTTAACCAGTATCGTGGGGTGGGGTAATGCATGGTAGTCGTCTCATGCGGTATTGCGAAATAGTCCTTGGTGGTTTGGACTTGAGCTGCTGGTACAAAAGCTTCCAACCCCATACATGTTGTTGGGTGATTTTAACGCACATAGCCCCCTTTGGGGTAATTCCTGCAGTCAAGAAGATGTAAAAGGTAAAACTGTAGAAGAGTTCATTACAAAATATGACTTGTGTTTGTTTAATGATGGTTCAGACACTTATCTGCACCCCGCATCTGGTTCGTATACATCAATTGATCTTTCAATTGCATGCCCTTCTATCTTCCTTGATTTTTCTTGGAAGGTAGAAGATGACTTGTGCGGGAGTGATCACTTTTCAATTGTGTTGGAGAGTGTAGTTCCGGCGGACCATGAGAGGGTGCCCCAGTGGAACTTTAAAAAGGCTGATTGGGACACTTTCTCGTCGCTTTGTTCTGAACGCCTAACACGGGAGAAATTTGGCGAAAGTGCTGACCAAATAGAACATTTCACCACAGAGTTGCTTGACATTGCAAGCAAGGTCATTCCTAAAACCTCGGCAAATCCTAAACGTTTCACCACACCATGGTTTGATACTGATTGCAAACAGGCTATTAAAGATCGCAAAAAGACTGAACGGGAATTTAATAAGTCACCAACCACACGTAACTTGGACAAACTTCGTATAAATCGGGCAAAATCAAGACGACTGATTAAACAAAATAAGAAAAGTTCTTGGAAAACATATGTGTCTAAACTTAATCAAAATACCCCCATCAATAAAATTTGGAAAATGATAAGGAAAATTCACGGAAAAGACACAAAATCAACGGTTCAATATCTGAAAGATAACAACACACTAATGACATCAAAAGAAGAAATTTCAAATAAATTGGCCTCCACATTTTCGAAACATTCGTCGTCTGGAAATTATAATCCTGAATTTCTCATAATTAAAAAACAACAAGAAAAACAAAAGCTCAAATTTACCTCCAATAATTTAGAGGATTACAACGAACCTTTCTCTATGGAAGAGTTAAACAACTCTTTACATACAGCAAAGGATACAGCCACTGGACCCGATGGAATACATTATCAAATTTTAAAACATCTGCCGCAATCATCTCTTGAAGTTTTACTATCTATTTTTAATGACATTTGGGTGACTGGCCAGTTTCCACCTTCTTGGCGCAAAGCAATAGTAATTCCCATTTCTGAGCCTGATAAGGATCACAACAACACTAGTAATTATAGGCCTATTGCCTTAACAAGTTGTCTGTGCAGGATAATCAATGATCGATTTGTCTGGTTTCTGGAATCGAACAATCTGCTTGCAGATGTTCTGTGTGGTTTCAGTAACCAGAGAAGTACTGTGGATCATTTGGTTAGACTTGAAACGTTTATAAGAAATGCCTTCGCCAGAAGAGAACATGTGGTCGCAATCTTCTTTGATCTGGAAAAGGCATATGATACAACGTGGGCGTATGGGATTTTAAAATATCTTTTTAATATGGGTTGAGAGGGCGAATGCCCCTTTTTATTGAAAACCGTTTGAAGGACCGCCAATTTCAGGTTCGTGTTGGGTCAACGTTATCTGATCCTCACGAGCAGGAATTGGGGGTTCCTCAGGGTAGTATTTTATCTTTTACCCTATTCTCAATGAAGATTAATAGCATTATCGACGCAGTTGAGAATATGGTATATTCTTCATTGTATGTTGATGATTTTTTGATCTACTATAGCAGCAAAACAATGAATGCTATAGAGCGCAAACTTCACCTGTGCTTAAATAAAATTCAAAAATGGGCCACAGAAAGCAGTTTTAAATTTTCGAAGATGAAAACAAATTGTGTTCATTTTTGTAAGCTTCGAAAGCATCACCTCAACTCGTTTTAAAAATTAATGGGAGTCCTATTAAAGTTGTTAAGGAAGTGAAATTCTTAGGTTTGTTGTTTGACAACAAACTGAATTTCACTTCCCACATAAAACAACTAAAAGTTAAATGTAAGAGAGCCCTGAACCTACTGAAGCTCGTTGGTAGCACTGATTGGGGTGCGGACCAAAAAACATTGCTCCATCTGTATAGATCACTTGTTCGATCCAAATTAGATTACGGTTCTATAGTTTACGGTTCTGCAAGGAAGTCATATCTAAAACCACTTGATGCCATTCACAATAGTGGTATTAGAATTAGTCTTGGGGCTTTTCGAACATCCCCTATAGACTCGATGCTTGTTGAAGCAGAGGAACCTTCTCTTGAGAAGCGCAGAATTAAATTGTCTCTCCAATATGTGTCTACATGTAAACTTTTGGCCAATCCTTCACATCTTGCTTATAATTGTGTCAGAGACCCTCAAAATGTTGATTTCGTTAACCGCCACCAGAAACATATTCCTCCATTGCGAATTAGAATTAAACACCACATGGAGACCAGCAAAATTAAACCAATTCAATAAAAGAAAATCGTAAAAAAAAACACATATTCCTCCATGGCATCTCAAAAAACCTACAGTTATTTTGGACTTTGCTTCTAACAAAAAATCTGATACCAATATCCTTGCAATTCAAACAAAAATATGCCGAAATAAAGTCCAAGTGTAGTACATATACAAGGATCTATACGGATGGATCTAAGGATGGTGATAAAGTATCATCAGCTGCTGTTACTGGTGATCATGTCACCCCAATCAGAATACCGAATCAGAGTTCTATTTACACAGCCGAAGTTAAAGCTTTACAACTCCCTCTTAAACATATCGAGAATGCTCAGGAAAAGAAGTCGATTATTTTTTCCGACTCTCTTTCCCCAAGTTGAAGAACCCTCTAGTTTTGGAACTTCGTGAGAAGTTAACAACTCTCATGTCTGACCAAAATGATGTCGTGTTTTGCTGGTTACCCGGACATGTAGGTATCACTGGTAACACCAGGGCAGACAGTGCAGCAAAAGAGGCTTTAACAAAGCCTCTCACTGATTTTAAGATCCCTTTCAGTGATTTCAAACCACATATTAGTAGCTACATTAAATCTATGTGACAGGCGGAATGGGATGCGGCAACTAATAACAAGCTTCATCGCCTCCGACCAACTATTTCTGATCACTACCCATCTAGTAACCTTTGTAGAAAAGATCATGTTATTCTGACACGATGTCATATTGGTCACACACGACTTACACATTCCTTTTTGTTAGAGGGTAGTGTGCAACCAGAGCGTGTTCCTTGTCAGCAGGTGTTGTCAGTGGAACACATTCTTTTACATTGTACAGATTTTTATCATGTTAGAGGGCAATAATTTACAGTCGGATCTCTCAGAGATTTATTTTATTTGACAAGCCCGCATAAAATAATCTTTTTGAAAATAATCAACCTTTTTAATCAATTTTAATATTGTTTTTATTCTTCTAAAATCCATATATATATCACAGGTTGATTTACACAGCATTGTTTATACAACATTCGCATTATGTTTCTCATTCCTTAGTTTTTATACTTCACATTTCATATTTCGTCAACTCCCTTTTTAAATTATTTCATGGTGGATAATGGTCTTTTTATAACTATACTTTTATCGCCACGATGTAGCCTTGGCTTCTGATGTGGCGTTAAGCAACAATAAATAAATATGACTATGAACGAGATAAGTTATAGGGCAGAAAGTTGAAGACAAGATCGAAACAGGCGGCAAGGCTGTCTGTTTAGGAACTGTGTTCGAGATTCAGTGCGTTTTGGTTAAATGGGTGATCGACTCTTCTCGGGGGTGGGTCTGAGGGGCATCAAAAACACATGTTTTAGAAAGGTATCGTGTGATACATCATTTTAAAGGTCTCGACGCGTGTAGTTCGAATATTTGGTATTTGTCTCTCTCCGATATGGTTGGGCTGAGGGGCATAAAAAATTCAAGTTTTAAAAAAGGTTGTCAAGTGATATATCATTTTAAAGGTCTCGACGCGTGTAGTCCGAATATTTGGTATTTGTCCCTCCCCGAGAGGGTGGGGCTGAGGAGCATAAAACATCAAGTTTTAGAAAGGTTGTCATGTGATACATCACTTTAAAGGTTTTGACGCATGTAGTCCTAATATTTGGTATTTGCGTCTACCAGGGGGGGAGGACGAGGGTGGGGGGGGGGGGCCTCAAAACTTATGTTTTAGAACGGTTGTCGGGTGATACATCATTTTAAAGGTCTCGACTTGAATATTTCGAATATAAAGTATCCGACCCTCTCCGATAGGGTGGGGCCAGGGGTGGGGCCTCATATCTCTAGCGTTAGAAAGGTAGTCATGTGATACACCATTTTAAAGGTCACGACTTGCATATTTATTTCGAATTGGATGGGGCCGAGGGTGCGGCCTCAAAACTCAAGTTTAGAAAGGTAGGCGTGTGACACATCATTTTAAAGGTCTCGACTTGAATACTTCGAATGTGAAGTATCCAGCATTCCCGATGGAGTGGGACCGAGGGGTGGGTTTCAAAACTTAAAAGTTTAGGAAGGTAGTCGTGCAAATGCAACGACACACTCTTCAGCATGCAACAATGTCTGAAACCGTGTACTTTTTTAGCTCTTTTTAAGGGTTGCATTAAAGGATTTCATTGATTTGGTGGTGATGTCTCGTATGTGAAACTGTCCGAATTGACACAAGATGCAAAAAAAACATGTATTTTTCCGTCGGTGTTTCCCGGTATCTCTTCGTCTGATGCGATTGGTTTGGTAGGGATCTATCAGATGAGAAACATTTTCAACCGCATGATATCTTGGTTTATTCCAATCAGTATGTGGCAGACGAATACAGCTTTATGTGATGTGCCTGTTCGACGGATGGGGGTCATTCGACAGATTTGAAGGAGATCTATCAAATGGGAGAGAGAGGGGATTTTCAACTGCGTGGCTGGCTGAAGTCTAGCTTGATACCACGCTAAACGAGAGAGAATCCAAATGAAATGAGTCAAAGTACATTAATCCTTTGAGAGTTTAATTATCCTGACGTTCAAACGTCACTAGGGAATTCAGTTTCTTCAACGTTTTTCAAAATGCGACGTCAAACGTCCGAAGGTACAAATATATAGGATACCAACTGTTTTTGAGTGAGTATTGGAATTATCTCATGAGTGGCTGAAAGCCGCGAGTGAAATATTATTTTTTTTTGGCTGCCACGAATGAGATAATTCCGATACTCACTCAAAAACAGTAGGTATTCTTTTTATTATAAGCGTTGCGTTGTTTTTGTTGCGATTAAAAGAGGTAATGTGGTGTTTTCATTGCAATCAAAAACCCGAGGTGGAAAAAATGATGACAATGTCAACAAAAATTAGCTGACGCAGATGACCCATGTACTTATTGGCCCCGATTTCAAAATCAAACTACCACACAACAAAATAGTTTAAACATATTTTATTTGTCTTTGATGATAGTTGACAAAAAGGATTGGAACACAAGTTATAGTAACTTATTTACGTTCCTCTCCTGTGTAATGCTGTAACAATATAAATACAAATGTACAAGAACGACATACATACATGTAGGTGAACATTTTAACATCCTCATAATACAAAGTTTAAGTTTCCAAGAGAAGATAAAGATTGTGGGAAAAGCAAATATAAAGTAAAACAATGCTTGTTTTAGTAGGCTGTAACCCGATCTCCGCTCATCAAAAGTGTTTTACACTCAATATTTCAATCGACGAAAAGTTAAAATTTGTTTTATTAGGTAGTGGGCAAGCTCCAAACACCAGCTTTTCTGGGCCAAGTTTTGATGAATGCAACTCAATGCAAATGCAAACCCCGCCACTCCAAAGTATGAAATATGGAATATCTGAAATGAAATGTTTGCCGCCGCTCGTAAGGGCCCATCTAGGAACGCTTGTGTTTACTTGGACTTGTACATAAAAGCACACATATACACACATGTTTATATACTCGTTCAGATTTCGCGCAAAGGACGGAGGGCTGGACCAAGTCACCGAATCGCCGCGGGGTAGACTCTCCCCACAAATACTATCTGTACAGTTTCAAAGAACAAGGAACGGAGAACACGAGTAGATCCACTGCCCATGGAGCATGCGGTTTCACTCCGTGATCCACATGCTGAAAACACAATATTTTCAGTATGATTTTGAAAAATCAGCATCATTTGCAGGTTGGAGAAACCAACCCGCCACAACACAGTGACAGTCCATCCACACAAGTTGAAGGAATTTTTGCTCAACCGTAAAAGTGTATTCGTTTCCAAATTTTCAAAAATTAAATCTTTGAGTGCTTGAAATAAAGGCCTGGACACACTTAAAGATAAACTGGTTGTCTGAGATAGATAGATTTGGATTTCCATACAATAAATTATCCGGTGATACCATTATAAAACTAGAAAGCCGCCGTTTCAAAGTATTACGCTGCGTTGCATATAACGGACACTCAAAAAAATGATGTTGGGCATTTTCAAGTTCATGTCCACAACTGCAGCTGGAAGCTTCGCAAATATAATTAGCAAACTTATCGGCGTTCAAGTCACTACACTGGTTTCGTAGACGACAGTGTGTGATGTTTAGCATTCGTTTCCCGCTAGCAAAATAAACGGGTGGTTTCGTTACAGGATTCAGGTTAATGTATTTCTTTTTAAATTCTACAAGGGACTGTGATTGTGATATATGACTGGGTAATTGATTCCAGGCTGACACTGTGGCTGGCAGAAAAGAGTTCTTGAATGTTCAGTACGTGTTTTGTATGTGGAAATTGTTCCGCACGTCGCAGATTATATTAAGTGGATTGTGAAATTCGTGGGGGTAGTAAACGCGTAATATTTTCTGGTGCTTCGTGGTTAACTATTCTGTACAATATACTCATTTTGTGAGTCTGCGTGTCAACGAGTTCCAGCCAAGCTCAAGAAGGATGTTTTCTGTCGATACTGATCTCGTTAAACCTGTGATAATTCGGGCTGCATCGAGATGTAAGCGTTCGAGTCTTTTCAGAATACAGGAGGGGGCTGAGTCCCATAGTACATCTCCATAATCCATTATAGGGAGTATGTACGACACACATACTCTCTCCAATGTTTTGCGAGAGAGCAAGAATTTCAGTTTTCGGAGTTGCGCTAATCAGGACGACACTTTTTTACAAATTTCATTTATTTGAGCATCCCATTTAAGATTACTTTGTAGATAAATGCCAAAGTGTTTGTGATGATCACATCCGGATACAATGCTATTATTAAAGTGAATTACAGGTGGGGTTGTGCCTGGGGAAAATGAAAACTAAACTGTCTTTGTTTTGGATGGGTTGCATGAGACCAACAACTGATTGGCCTTGGAGTTAATTTTTTTTTAAATCGGCGTTCAGGACATAAGTTAGGTCGACTTTGTTATTTTTACTGGTGGACAGGCACGTGTCATCCGCAAACATCTGAGCATGTGACTCGAGTAGGTCAGCGATATCGTTTATGTAGACCAGGAATTGAAAGGGGCCCAGTACTGAGCCCTGTGGAACCCCCGATTTCATTGTCTTGTACTGTGAAAAATCGTTGTTAATTAAAGCCCTCTGTTGTCGATTATCTAGATAATCTTCAATCCACAACAGTAGGTTTCCTGTGATACCATTCTCTCTAAGTTTAAAAATCAAACCCTTGTGCCAAACTCTTTCGAAGGCTTTTGATATATCACAAAAAAACTGAACAGGTTAGAAGTTTACTGTCCAGGGAGTTGCATAGAGTGTGATATAATTCCATTAACTGAAAGGTTGTACTATGTCCAGGAATAAAGCCAGACTGGGATTTATGCAGGAGATTATTTTCTATGAAATGCGGAAGAATATATTTAAGGGTTACTTTTTCTATTATTTTACTAAGGCAGGTTAAAAGTGAAATGGGTCTATAATTGTTTTTGTCTGAAGGGTCATCTTTCTTGAAAACTGGGGTCACGTCTGCCTTCTTCCATTCTTCTGGGAATTTACACGACCGGAAGGAATATTCAAACAATAGTTTTAGGGGAGATGAGATACTGGCAGCAGTGGCTTTTAACATTCTGGCGCTAATTTGATCGTGACCATGGGCTTTGTTTGACTGCATACATTTGATGGCGTCTATAATGTCGTTTATTTCAAAAGGGATTTCAGCTAAATGTATATTGGAGCGTGAGGAGGATGTTGGGAGTATATGATCTGTTTCGTCAATAACTCCGTTAGATATAAATGTGTCATTGAGCAGATTAGCGTTCTCTTCGTCTGCAAATGCAATCATGTCGGGGTTTTCTTTATTTGTGATATAGAGAGGTGGCATCTTTTTAGATTTATTTTTATCGAGAAGGTCATTGATTACATGCCAAAATAATTTGGGGGAAGGCTGATCTGAACGGGTGTGCTCAAGGTTGTATTCGTACTGGTTTTTTGCGTATTTTATCATGTTGTTAACGGTACTTCTTTGTTTCTTGTATTTGGTCCAGTCGTCACGTAGATGAGATTTAATTGCCTTTTTCCTTAGCCTGTCGCGCTGTCGAATTTCTTTTCTGAGTTCAGTGGTAAACCAGTGCTTGTCTTTTGGGCGTATAAGAACTGTTGATTTTGGAATACACTTATCAATGATAGCAAGGAAATTTTCTGTAAAATTATTCGTGGCGGTGTTTATGTTTGGGGCATTTTCGATTGAGTGTGTCCAGTCAGTTTGAAGGATTAATGTATTTGCTAGTTCAAAATTAGCATTTTTGTAATTACGAACAGTTCTGAAGTATGGGGTATTAAGTGAATATTCAGATTTTATACAGCAGTAAACGGCAAAGTGATCAGACACTTCAATGTCTATTGTATCGCTTTTTGTGTCGTTAATTTGGTCACTAACTAAAATGGGATCGAGAAGTGTTTCGGTAGTAGCAGTTACACGGGTTGGCTTTGTTACTAAATTGCGTAGACTATAGTGTGTTATAATTTCGCTGAGACGCCCAGTAGTTGTGAATTAAAATCACCTAGCAATACAGGGGATTTATTCGCATCAAGTGCCGTTTCCACAAAACTATCTAATAGGTCCCAATAATCACTCGGTGCATACTGTACCGATCTGTAGGAAACTGCTAGAAGAAATGTTTTCGATTTAGAAGTGACTTCAAAGCACATGATGGATGTGTCGAATTCTAGTTTGGTTTTACGAAAATCCAGAAGACTTTGATCAAAGTATACGGCAATACCAGCCCCATACTGATTTCTATCATGTCTGATGGGATCTGAAAAACCCTGTAATTTGATACTGCTCGATTGCACTGAACTATCGAGGTGCATTTCGGTGAAACAGAGAATATTGAAGTCATGCATAATATCTGAAATTTGTGAAAGCTTGTGTCTTATGCTACATATGTTGTAGTGAAAGATAGATAGGGAACCATGGAGGTTGTTTCTTGTGTCGGGTGGGCCAGGGTTTGACTCAATGTCACCGGAAAGTAACAAAGAAAGCGTGCAAAATAGTAATATAAATCTCATTTTTGGGAGCCTGGTCTTTCTAATTTTACGAGAGGGCGGGCTCAAAGATTTTCCTTTGAAACACTTGACGCCACAGCCAAAAACCTCAACTGCAGCTCTATACTGTTCAATTGTGATAGCCATATTTTTTTTCCTAACTGCAAAATGACTATCTCTCTGCAAAACGGTTACCATCGGTTGTTCACTTTCCAAGGGTATTTCAGTTACCGTCGGTGACTCACTTTCCAAGGGTATTTCAAACTGATATATGTAGTATCCCACAGAGTGAAGGGGTTTGCATTTACAGATTGAATGTTTGATAACATATTCCAATTCTAGACTTATTTGTTCAGATTTCACAGCCTTGTATTAGTCGGGTGAGCTTTTCCCAGAGATAGAATAAGTAGAGTATAGAAGAGTTAAAAAGCAAAGGAAATTTGAAAAAGTTTAGTATTATTAGTGCAATATATACACTAATAAAGATTGTGAAGGTTATAAACAATGACTTCATGTAAAAGAATAATAGGTCGTTGCAATTACAAGATTATAGTGGCTCTAAAAGTGAATCTAAAGTGGGACTATTTTATGTATATACATGTCGTCCCTTGAGAGCATCGATGCGTCAACGAGAGTGCCACAACACTTCAGTTAGCTCCCCGATGCTCTGATGGGACGGCATAACAAGCTACCAAGACCGGCTGGAAGATTCGAGAAGAGTAATTGGTTATTCGATGTGCATACATCATCGTCCCTGTAAAGCACCAGGGTTCTAATGGAAATGCAGATGCCCCTCCGTTGGCCCTCTGACGTCCTCCAGGAAGGATATAGCAATCTAATCAAGACTGGTTGAATGATTCGAATAGAATGATAATCCCTCATTGAGAACAGAAGAGGGAAGCACAGTCCCCGAGAGCATCTACAAATTGTCTGCTCTGTAAGTATAATAGTTCCACATAAATCCCCTTAGAAAATGGCTATATTGTCAGATACGCACACAAAATTAGTGAACGCGTGTGAAAGCGGTTTATGACATTCCTCCAAAAACAATGGGTGACACATTTAATCAAAAGTAATAACAAAAGTGCACTGCGCAGATGCACACAAACATGACACAGTTCACAAAATGCTCAATGAAGGACGAAGGAGGATTTTTCAAATGTTCAAATTGTTTTTAGAATATTTGTCAATCGCTGTCACTGTCACTATCGACGAGTCGGGTTATCTTGTACTTCCTTTTTGGACTATTCGCAACACTAACTTTGTTACTTTGAGACGAGGTAAAATACACATTTACCGGTGCATTGAACGTGTTCCCACTAAAAATGGGGGTTGCCATGTCGGTACGACAACGAGAACCAATGGTGGAACTAGTGTTAACACATGTTGTTTCGGTTGCAAAGAATGATGAAGTGCCACATGGAGATTTACGTGCAAAAGTAGATGATCGATTTTGTTGAGATTTCTTTCTCACAAGTGATGGCGGTTTTGAATTGTGTCAGACTCATTTCCAGACAAAAGTGAAGAAATTTGCCTGCTTTGCTCTGGATTTACCTTGGAATAATTCAGCAGGATGTTCACATTCTATGTGGTCTATAGTGAAGATATAAAAAGGACGTTTGTCGGCGGAGTAATTTCGTTCTAATTTTCTTGCGTGATTCGATAAATCTACAGAGGGATATTCCCTTATATCTATCGTGACGATAGATATAGAAAAATATCGGTTAAACATTTCTCGCTATCTTTTAAAAAAGCATATAATAGAACAATATATTTTTCACTTTTGTGATTATCTGGTTGAGGGTTAGATTATTTTGGGTGGTTTGAATTGATTAGTCAAAACTTGTTTTATTACAAATTATTGGAATGTGCACTCTCCAAAAATTTGTAATAAAACAAATTTATATAAACAAAATATAATATTTGTTTGATTGAATATGAAATATAAGCAAGGAAAGTGTTAGTTTTCGCTCCTGTATCCTCATTTTTGAAAGCCCTGATAGTGGCCTCTTTCATTCAACCAGTTAAGAAGTCTTGACAGCAGGATTATATTAGTATTTTAAGCTGCTATGATATTTGGCTCAATAGTTGTCGCTGAGCACTATTGGTGAGAAAATAGGAATTGAGGTTAAAGCTTTAAAAACTCGAAAAATAATAACAAAACAAATGACCACAAAGTATCAACGCGCTGTTTGATTTCGTACGTAATAACACGTACAGAAGTATCAAAGGGTTAAAGTGTCTGATGAAACCTCTCGAGAAGGAAACCCAAAACACTAACACGACGTCCTCACGAATACAATTTGAGGAAGCTGCACGTACCCTCCAAACACAATGGCACACAAATGTGTTATTCGTTGATCAGAAGCTTGACGCTACTCGAAGAACTCATCAACGTTTTTGAATGCAATATTAAGTTTGCGAGTCTATTAAAGAGGAATAATGTTTGACAAGAGAGATTCGTGAATGTATTGTGACACAATAGAGATCTGACTACTCCCACATTTCAATGGAGTGGAATAATACAAACATTCAGCAAGTGATTCGTAAACGCACTGCGATAGAGGGATCCTACTGTTATCGCCTCGACATTGCGGAAGAATGAAATGTGACAATAATTTTGTAGAAGTGATTCATAAACACACTCTGATAGAGAGAACCAAGTGCTATCACCTCAACATGTCAAGGGATTGGAATATTGGAATATACCTCGACATTACGGAAGAATGAAATATGAGTGTACTTTCCAGCAAGTGATTCGTGAACATACTGTGATAGAGTGACCCAACTGCTATCACCTCATAATTTCAGGGAAGCGGAATATGAACTTTCGAACAAGTGATTCGTGAACATACTGGGATAGAGATACTACTGCTATCACCTCGACATTACGGAAGAATGAAAAATGACAATACTTTCGAGCAAGTGATTCGTGAACATACTGTGATAGAGTGATCCAACTGCTATCACCTCGACATTGCAGGGGAGTGGAATATAACAAAACTTTCGAGCAAGTGATTCGTGAACGTACTGAGATAGAGAGCGTTCTTACAGCTATTACGACAATATTCAGAGAGAGTGAAACATGTCAAACGTTTGAGCAAGTGATTCGTAAACATATTGTGATAGAGATATCCAACTCCTATCACCTCGACATTTCAGGGGAGTGGAATATGAATCAAGGTGTGCCGCCCGTTTCACTTTTGATGAGGTGGACCTTATACCGAAGGGGTCTGTGACTTTTCGTCAAAAAACATGAATCAATTGGGGTTCACTGGAAACAAAAAATTTAATACATATTCATATAAATAAATATGGTAATTTGTGACTTACATGGAATCCAATGAATAAACGTTAATCACCCCTACCCACACAGTTTTTGAGTCACTTGCGGGCCCGCATTCTCTGTTCTCGCTGGTTTTCCTTCCTTCTCATTGGTGCTCGTTCTTTGGTCACCTCTTTGCTTCACTCTGTCACTGCCGTCGCATTGCCACTAACTTATTGTCACTTTACCGGACGTTGTTACTCAACATGTGACGGAATGTCACTCTACGACTGCCGTCGCACGGCCGCTAACGTATTGTCACTTTAGTATGTCGCCTTCCATCTAAAAAGTGACGGGATGTCACTCTTACACTGCCGTCGTACGGCCACAAGCTTATTCTCACTTTACGGGACGTTTATCACTCAAGCACTCCCCACCAATGGGGTTAAACTCTCCCCTATGGTTATCTCAGAATAATGTTCATACAGGCAAGCCTACTCTGCCTACGTACGTCTTGCCTTCTACAACAGGTATGCCGTCTTCCTAAATGCTAATAGCTCCCTGTGCTCGTACTTCCTATTCTGATCCTACATTCAGATATGGCCATCGACTTTGCCGTGACTGTGCCTATTCTAAATATGAGCTCTGTGGCTCCCCTACCTCACAACGTGTCTATACTTTTGCACCGATGCGGCACCTCCTCTAACGTTTAGCATGGGACATCCTCGTATACTCGCATTGACCCACAGCCTAAAACATCTTGAGACTGGAATGGCTGGAATGATTTTCTCGAGAAAACCCCCGATTTTTATTTCGATAGCCAGAACATTAATTCTCAGTTTAACTGCTTCTCTTGGACTTGACCGCTTAGATCTATCTTAATTTAATATTCGCTTTTTAGTTCCTTTTGAAGTCTTGCGTTTCGGTATATCCTGACATTCGTGACAGACCAGATACATAATATGGGCGTGGTTCCCGAACATGTGCGATGTACTGTATTTACAATAATTAACTATTAACTGGTCATAATTACACGGATAGTGACTGCAGGAGGACACTGGCTTTTACTATCTATAATGTTTCACCCAGACGGCCCAGGTGGCGTTCAATAAATGCCTCATAATGGACAATACATTTAATGCTTCATTACCAGCGCTTGAATTATTGCGGGTCTGTTTAAGTGAAAAATCGTTTTTTGGGGTCCGCAATGCCCCTATCCTTATGCTTTATATTTAGCCATGTGAGAAAGATTATCGAAAATATATACGCTTTTAAACAACAAAATCGAAAATTCAAGCCATCACCTTGACATATATACCCCTGTAGGCCCCCTGTTTGTGCTTGGTACTATTAACCAACCGATCGGTTTGTTTTATTATATGACTCGTTTGCTCGATGGCTACGAATCGTTCGAACAGTATGTGCGAGTCACTCGGTCGATAGCTTATTGGCTTTGGGGATGATATATGCTTTTGTTATGCACAAGGGAAACACCTTTGTATGAATATGTATAAATTATGGGAAATGAAGCAATATGATTGGTTAATCAGCTTCCATAAAGTGAACTGATTGGATGATCTGGATAAATGAAACAAGAACAAGTGTACTTGGAATAGTGTAGGAAGAATTGGGAATACGTACCACCTTATCACTAATAGGAGGATGATACCAAATATTCGGTAGGTTAATACTATCAACGGTTAAGATGGGACCTATATGGGCATATATTCACCATACTCTGCTGCCGTTCTGTACTACCAGGCATTAACCCCATCACACAATACCGCTTGATAATATGAAGCATCTGGTGAGTTAGTAGAACCAAGGACTAACAAGAGACCCACGGGTTGCATATACAGCCTATGCTATACTACCGTTCTAAAGTACCAAGTAATACCCCCACCCCGAAATACCTCTTGACCTACCATAACGTACTATCTATAACAGCCATATAATAAAATAAACCAATCGGTTGGTTAATAGTACCAATCACTAACAGGCAGCCTACAGGGGTATATACCGTACATTCTCTACTACTTTTCTAAACTACCAGGCAGTACCCCTACCCTCAATATCGCTTGGCCTATCATTACATATTACCTATACCAGTCATAGTATAACACTAAACATTAGGTGGATTGATAGTACTAAGGGCTAACATTTGCCCGGTAGGGATACAACGCGTACATCCTATACTACCACACTCGACGACCATGGATTACACCCACTCACCCCACAACAACGTCTGTCCCCGCATAACATACTACCTAACCCAGTCATGGAATGACACAAAGCATTAAGTCGATTAGTAGTACCAACGGCTTTTGGGAGGGGGGGGGGGGGCATAGAGGTACATATCGCCCATACTATACTGCCGTTCTATAATAATAATAATAATAATAATAATAATAATAATAATATGAAGGTCCAAGGGGTAATAGTATACCAACATGGATACATACCGCCACTATCATATCACACCACCCCCCCCCCCCCCCATCCTATACGAGAACCCGACACCCCCTTGACCCGAATAACATTATGTCAGATTGTATAGTGGACAACAATAGCAGTCAACATTTCTACGACGTCGCGTGCGTATCATGACGTCATGATGTCAATAGCAAAGTCAACCGTTTCGCGGAAAAGAACATTCAAGAAAACCCAACTTTTCCATCGTCTTTCTACTACTTACCCATAATATATACCCATAACTCCATGTGTACGTATATCACAATACACACCATAGTCTACTATATATGCAGTAGGTACACCGTTTGCCGGATCTAGCTGGATGGAACCAACGTTTTCCTCAGGAAAAAATGCTCAGGCAAAAGTCCCGTTCCTATGGGAATTTAACACTAGTTGCTCCGGCAAAAGTTCGGGTAATCAGGGTCAATCGGGTACATGCTACACTACTCACTTGCTCACCAAATATGACACCTTTTCGCCTAATAGTTATCGCCTAGAAACAAACACATTTGCGAAAAATATGAAGTCTATAATAGGACATAACTCTGATAAGACTATGGAAAATAACACCATAGAACCGAGGCAGGTCAACGGTAAGATACACCTGCATACCAAACGCCACACAGCATGCCACGCAGTTGAAAATCTCCTCTCTCTCACTTGATAGATCTCCTTCGAATCTGTCGATTCAACCACATCCGTTCAACAGACACACTACATTAAGATGTATTCGTCTGTCACAGACTGATTGGAATAACCAAGATATCACGCGATTGGAAATGTTTCTCATCTGAGAGATCTCTGCCAAACCAATCGCATCCCACGAAGAGATATTTGAAAACACCGGCAGAAAAATACATGTTTTTTTAAACTTCCGTCAATTTGGACTGTTTCACGTGACATCACCACCAAATCAATGAAATACTTTGACGAAACACTTTAAAAAGCTAAAAAAGTACACGTTTTTCACACATTATCACATTTTGGAGAGTGTGTCGTTCGCATCGCCTAAGGTTTTGACGACCTTGCCCAACCACTCCTACTCGAGGAGCGTCGGATACTTCGTATTCGAAATATTCAACTCAAGACCTTTAAAATGATATATGGCATGACTACCTTTCTACAACTTAAATTTGTTATGCCCCTCAGCCCCCACCCCTTTAGCGAGGGTTGGACACTTCATATTCGGAATATTCAAGCCGAGATCTTTAAAATGATGTATCACCGGACTACCTTTCAAAAACTTGGGTTTTGCGGCCTCACCGCTCGGCAGCACCCACTCGGGAAGAGTCGGATACTTCATATTCGAAATCTTCAAGTCGGGACCTTTAAAATGATGTATCACCCGACAACCTTTCTAAAATTTGGGTTTTGAGTTCCCACCCCTCAGACCCACCCCCTTGAGGAGACACAAATAGTATGACATGACTACCTTTCTAAAACTTTTTTTTTTATTTCCCTCAGCCCACCCCTCGGAAAGGGTCGGATACTTCATGTTCGATATATTTAAGTTAAGACCTTTAAAATGATGTATGCTCTGACTACCTTTCTAAAACTTAAATTTGTTACGCCCCTCATCCCCCACCCCCTCAGAGAGGGTTGGATACATCATATTCGAAATATTCAAGTCGAGATCTCTAAAATGATGTATCACACGACTACCTTTCAAAAACTGGGGTTCTGAGGCCCTACCGCTCGGCAGCATCCCTCGGGAGAATATTCAAGTCGATACCTCTAAAATGATGTATCACCAGACAACCTTTCTAAAATTGGGGTTTTGAAGTCCCACCCCCTTGAGGAGACACAGATACCAAATATTCGGGCTACACGCGCCGAGGCCTTTAAACTATTTATCACATGACAACCAACCTTTTTAAAACTTGAATTTGTTATACCCCTCCGCCTCACCCTTCGGGGAGTGGCAAGTACCAACTAATTGGACTACACGCGTCGAGACCTTTAAATGATGTATGACACGACAACCTTTCTAAAACATGAGTTTTTGATGCCCCTCAGACCCAACACCGAGACAAGTCGGTCATCTCATTTAATGTATACACGCTGAAGTTCTTACACAGTTCATACACAGATAGCCTTGTCCTCTGTTTAGATCTTGTCTTCAACTTTCTGTCCTATAACCTCGTTCGTAGTCAACCAAAACTATAATTTCTACCACCCTCAAAGCGGTTCTCCTCAGATCACGAAGTTAAGCAATGCTGAGCCCGGTTTATCCTCGGATGGGTGACCGTCTGGGCGATCGATTCGGACTTCCGCGTTGTGTCCATGGGCAAGGCACTTAACCCCGATGGTCCACATGGGGGCACGATGACGCCATGTACTAAGGCGTAATGCGCGTCGACGGTGCGCATGTCTTCGACAAATATAACCCTGCGTGTGCTGCAGTGCGGAGTTACGATGTTGGGGAGCTGGTAGCTGCTCGTCGTTGCTCGGTGGTTCTCTCCGGGTACTCCGGCTTCCTCCACCCGTAAAACTGTCACGGTCAGGATTAGCAATTGTGCATAAGTATGCGACCTTAAACACCAATAAATAAATAGATAATAAATAAATAAATAAATAAATAAATAATAAATAAATAAATAAATAAATAAATAATTAAATAAATAAATAAATAAATAAATAAATAAATAAATAAATAAATAAATAAATAAATAAATAAATAACCCTCGAAGCTTTGTACCATTAATTCATTGTACTATTAATATTTGACTCGTAGCACTACTGCAGGCTTGCTAACTATCACCGATTGATCGAACGACTAGAATCCCACCAGGCAAATAAGCCATAAAGAGATTGGTCGAACGAGTGGCTCCACATACGACTCTAATCCTCATCTTGAAAAAAGTGGAGCCAAAGGCCAGACGTTTTCAAAAAGGGATTCCTTAATGATTCCATAAAAGGGATGCTATAAGTGGGTATCCATAAGTGGGATACCAAGGCTCTATATAGCTCCTATACAGATGATCTTACCATCGGTTTCGGCTTTCTGTCCTATAACTAGCTTGTACTGAAGTCCCCTATACTATAATCTTCTACCGTTGTGCCTTTACTACTGACTGGAAGCACTATTGTAGGCTTGCTAACTGTCACATATCACGACGTCTAGACCAAGTCTTAGAATGCCAAAGGACCATCCGTACACTGCTAGAAGACTGGAAAACAAGAATACACCACACAACACTACATTACATACTACCTATACCATATGTGGGATAGTACACCGTCCCTGGTGGATTGTGGTTCCAAGGGGTAAGATGGGACCTAAAATGTGTATATGCCGTCCATACTATTCTAGTGCACTACACAACAAGGCATTACCCCTGCCCACAATAGCACTTGGCCTAGCATTACGTCCTACCTATACCAGTCAGAGGATAATATGTAGCATTAGGTCGATTACTAGCACCATTGGCAGAGACTGAACCAGCAGGGGTACAAAGAACAGATCCTATACTACCTGACTAGACAACCATGGACTACCTCTACCCAGCAATACTGCTTGGCCTAGCTTTACGTAATATCTATAGTATCTGGATAATGGTACTACTACCGTCTTAAACTACCAGGTCTCAATACCGCTTCTCCTAGCAATACGTACTATCTGTTCCAGTCATAGGATAATTTGAAGCATTAGGTGGATTAATAGTACGAAGGGCTAACATGGGACCTGTGAAGTTGTGGAATGTACATGCCAAACTTCCATACTAGGCGACCATAAATTACCCCCACCCACCCTACAATACTGCCTGTCCCAGAATTACATACTGCCTATACCAGACATGGGATAGTACAAAGCAATCGGTAGGTTGATACAACAAGGATTAAGATGGGATCTAAAGTGATATGTAACGCCCATATTCCACTGCAAATCCAAACTACCGAGGGCTATTTCTCAATGACGCACTAGACGACGATCATGAGTTACCCCACCCAACAGTACCGGTTTGCCTAGCATTACTCGGTACTACTTATATCAGTCGTAGGATAATATCAAGGGCGATTAGTAGTACCAAGGCCAAGATCTAATAGTATACCTACAGGGGGATACACCACCCTTACTATACTACGATATCAGTCCAGTACGAGAACCCCGACAAACCCTGACCCGAAAGACGTCATACCACATTGTAAAGTGTACAACAACAGGGGTCAACGTTTATCTGTCGTCATGGTGCGCATAATGACATCACGAAGTCCACAGCAACGTCAACCATTTCGCGTTTTTTGTTTTGTTTCGAGAAACCCCACCTTCACCATAATTTCCATCACATCCCCACACTATATATCCATAGCCCTGTGTTCATATATCACTGTACATATCACATCATACTATATATATATGCAGTACGTACATCACATACAGGATCTGATCAGATTGCAACTCAAAAAGTCCGGTTCCTATGTGAATTTAACACTAGCACTAAAAAGTCCAGGAAAAAGCGAACGATCGGGTACATGCTATACCACTAGCCTATAATTGAATGGCCAATTAATCTGTAAAAACAGTACCGTAAAACAGTTTATTAATCTGTAGAAACAGTCTCGTAATAATCTGTAAAAACAGTCTTCTAATAATCTGTAAAAACAGTCTCCCAATAATCTGTAAATACAGATTACTAATCTGTAAAACAGTTTATTAATCTGTAAAAACAGTCTCGTAATAATCTGTAAAAAACGGCATTCTAATAATCTGTAAAAACAGTCTCGTAATAATCTGTAAATACAGTTTACTAATCTGTAAATACAGTTTATTAATCTGCAAAAACTGTCGCGTAATAATCTGTAAAACCAGTCTCGTAATAATCTGTAAAAACAGTTTACTAATCTGTAAATACAGTTTATTAATCTGTAAAAACAGCCTCGTAATAATCAGTAAAAAACAGTCTCGTAAGAATCTGTAAAAACAGTTTACTAATCTGTAAATACAGTTTATTGATCTGTAAAAACAGTCTCGTAATAATCTGTAAAAACAGTCTCGTAATAATCTGTAAATCAGTTTCGTAATAATCTGTAAATACAGTTTACTAATCTGTAAATACAGTTCATTAAACTGTAAAAACAGTCTCGTAATAATCTGTAAAAACAGTCTCGTAATAATCTGTAAATCAGTCTCGTAATAATCTGTAAATACATTTTACTAATCTGTAAATACAGTTTATTAATCTGTAAAAGCAGCCTCGTAATAATCTATAAAAACAGTCTCGTAATAATCTGTAAATCAGTCTCGTAATAATCTGTAAATACAGTTTATTAATCTGTAAAAACAGTAAACCAATTATTAAATGAAAAGGTTGGTCCTGGCCGTACTTGAATGAAATTTTCATAGCATCTTTAGTGTTTATATTTTTTTTCGACATCATCGTCTGCATGAATTAATTGTAACTGAACAATCAATTCGTATTATATAAAAAATTAAATTCATGTGCAAGCAAAGGAGCTGAAAAAGAAGCAGACCAACACAAAGAACATAATAATGTTTTCACGTGCAAAAAAAAAACGAAAACGGGTTTCAGCAGGCCAGTGCAAAACTTGACAAAATCCAATCAGATCCTTCTCCATTGAAACGGTAATTCAAAATGCTCTAAGTAGTAAGTCGAGAAGTCCAATTCCGTTGCATCTGAAAAGGATGAGACAGGCTTCACTGAACCCCCTCCCTGTCTCTCACCTGTTTCTTCTAGACTTAGAGGATTAACTATTTTCTCAAGACTGGGCGAACCACGTGTACTAGTCTGTATTTTATGCCTAAAAGTGCGTCAGTCCGTCACAGTTTGTATTTCATTGAACTGATTCCTGACTCTTTCTGCACCAAAACCGGGCATGAATTTCATGCCCTGGCTTGGGCTCGGACAGACGCGAAGTGGGTTGGAAGTAGAAGGCGAAGGACAGGGAGTGGAAAGGTATTAACGGGGAGAAAGGATATACGTTATGATGGATCAGGTCATCAGGAGAAAGAAGATACAGGGATATTGTGAGTATATATAACAGCCTATTAGCCTAGCATTAGGTTATTGGTATTTGACAATTTTGGCAATGTTAGTCGGAGTTCAGGCCACAAAATCCACCCCTCCAAAATACGATGATAAACGATGTACCCACAATCCGTCAATTCACCCAACATCACTTATAGTAATATTTTTAGCAACATATTCCAATTCTGTCTTGAACGTAAAACAGAAATTGCGAGATTTGAAACAACTTGTTAAAAAAGTAATTTTTGTTGTTCAAAAATCAAAGAGGATCTTCACCTACAAAGCCACCAGAATGCTTCATTTGATAGCACATTTAAAAACAATCTCCCCCAGTAGTATGGATAATGGGGGTATTGACGCAGTTTACGCAATTTATCTCATATACTTTAAGCACGCGCCGGAAAAAGCCACGGCCTCTCATTAATGAGGGCCTGGGGCTGCGGCGCTCCCAATCGCTCATCGTTGAGGTTAAGCCCACGGCCGTGCGACACAATGTGGCTCAGGCCGTGCGTCAGTTGTGTTTTGGGGTCCCTCCCCCTCTTGGTAACAATTCATGGATTAAACCCAATGGTGTCGTTTTAAAGAGATTGTGGCGTTTTCTGATGTGTGTTTAAAAGTATATGGTAACGATTGATGGATTTAAACCTAGTGACGCCGCATTAAGAAGGCTGTAAGGTTCCCGTGTCGTAATCACATCGTAATCCAAATCCCACGGTATTGACGTAGTTTATCCCATATACTTTTAGTACACACCGGAAAAGATATGCAGGGCATCAACGCACTTTACCCATGTCTACAACGCAGTTTTACATTAAAGGTATACATTCAAGGTATGCATTCAATCTATCACCTAATAGTCACAAGCGAAGTGAGCTGGTGTAGATTCTTGTGTGGTCCATATTGCATGGTTATACTGATATGTAGTGGGTGCAGAATCTTTGTCACGATATCATAACAACAGTTGAGCCCGGCAGTTGCCATAGTATGGGTAACAAGCGAAGATTGAACGAAGTGAGTGGAGAATAGGCTATCATATTTTTCATAATGTAATTATTTTACTATGCGCCTTTTCAAAACATGTGACTCTGTTAATGCTGCATGACCTTTCTGTATATCAACAGGTGTAATTACCGCTTTGAAATTTCAAAGAAGAAATTCAATAGAAAAAATTCCTCATCGCACATGATAATAGTGTAACAGGAATTGTGTTTAGGCACACCCATATCTCGAGTTCCGTTTTGTTATTTGAACTAAAATTCCAGTCATGAATTATTTAAAAAGCATTATTTTGAAATTTCACCACATGGTATAAAGTTTGTTCAAAAATAAATCGACATTCCTCTTGATTAGAACTTAAAAAGAAATTGTTTGTTTCTGTTTCAGTAATTTCATTCGATATTTTACTCAGATCCGCGCTGCACGGGTTTTCATTGCAGCATTCTGTTTGACTGTCAGCTGCTGGCTAGACTATATTAGCCGGCATCAGAAAACCATCTGGTTAGACATCATTTTCTCACAAAAGGTGAAACATTTCACTGAATTCTCTCTGATTATCAGATCTGGGTAAATCCTGGTAAAATGTGACGAAATTTCCTAATTTCAAGGCTATCGCAATTCAGTACCTCAATTGCGTACTCTCGAGGTTTGGCCCTTCCACAATTCGTCCGTTGTTTGGTTATTGGTAAAAGTTCCCTTTCCTTTTTGGCGCCACAGGATTTCGCCCCAAGTTTAGTTTGGAAGATTTCAGAATTACTACCTCTTTCTGATTGTTCGAATAAAAACGCCTTGTAATTCTAAAGTTTGTTCTGTTATTTATTTAGCCTCCTGGAGATTGAAAGAACTTTTACAGGAAGCTAAAACCTGCGCCTGGTACAACAGGACACCATTGTAGTACTGCAATTGGCATGTGTAATTGCCGCTTTGAAACCTCAAAGAAAACATTCAATAGAAAGACAACTCCATTATGCTTTTAAATTGTAAAGCATATGATAATAGTACACCACTGTAGTACCGCTATTGTGAATTGACAGTCACTGTATATACGAATTTCAATTGTCCTCCAATCGAGTTATCAAACAGAGTTTGGCTAACTCTACTTTACAACACCATATATGCCGCGGGAGAGATCTATACAATCCTGTACCTCAAAATTTCTAAAAACCTATCTAAAGGCTTTACCCCTGACATGTTGGAACGGTAAGGAATTGGAACATTTTAACACTCGGAGCTGAAGTGCCGGCAGGAGTGCACTACAAGAGATATGAGATAAAAGTGAAATTGCACCACTGCCGCACGGGGCTTTTGTATAAAACAAATCTTATGTTTTTTTTCATTATATAATTTGTTTTCCCTCTTTATGTAATATATATATATATAATACTCTAAGCTAAGCACCAAGTACATCCAACTACCTGTTTTACGTTTCAGTTGAAATATTGCATTGAAAAGTGTAAAAAAAATTTATTTAATTATATCTTTAATGATTTAAGTACAGAAATTAAGATTTTATTCGTGTTTGACATTATTTTTTAGCTTTTGAATACGATAACCATGGAAAATGTATATTATTGGTAAAAGAGGAAAGTTTTCAATTTGCCAAAATGTTGACGGAGCGAACTGGTATGGCTTCCATATCGAGTATGAGACCCATTACTGTTACAGCTTGACAACGCCTTCTCGTGCTCCCAATCAGGTTCCTTGTGGTCCTGGAAGTTGTTCCATTATTGGAACAGCAAACAGCATGGCACCAAGATCATGGACACTTCTTGACTGGACTGGACGGGCTGAAATTGCAAGCTGCAGCTCATTCCAGACATCTTCGATTGGATTGAGTTCAGGGGATCTTGGTGGCCAGTCCATACGCTCAATCCCCTCCTTCTGTCGATACTCCCCGACAGCATGGGCAAAATAAGGACGAGCATTATCGTCCATTAGAATGAATCTACCACCCACTGTACCTGCATACAATCTGACGTGGACATCCAGGATCTCATCAATATACCGCTGTGCAGTCAATGTACCACGTTCAAGGACACAGAACTCTGTGCGTCCATCCCAGCCGATGCCGCCCAGACCATGATTGACCGTCCACCATAGCGGTTATGCTCAGCAATGTTGGCTGCACAGAATCGCTCTCCTGGTCTTCTCCATGCCCTAGATCGCCTATCTGTGTGTTCTAGGCAGTATCTTGACTCATCTGTAAAAAGGACAGGTCGCCAATCTTCTCTGGTCCATCAAACGTGGTCCATGGCCCATTCACATCGTGCCTGGCGGTGGTTCTGGGACAGCGGAATGCGAATACATGGTCTTCTCGATCGGAGACCACCTTCGTGCAACTTGCCCGGAGAGTCTGCTTAGAAACATTTACCCCGAATGCATTCTGAAGGTCCCCGTGTTGCTGTAGTAAAGCGGTTCGTACGGGCCCGGATGATCAAAAACTGGTCTTCAGCTGCAGATGTTGCCCTGTCTCTGCTACCACTATGTCGTCTTACTGGTGTGCCATACTGCTTAAATCTTGCCAGGGCTCTGGTGACCACCATCTGGTGCACACCAAGGGCTTCACCAACCTGACGATGGGTAGCCCCTTGCTCCACCATCCCTACAGCCCGCCACATTTCTGCCTCAGATAAATGTCGTCTTACATTTGCATTTGCATATTCAATCATTAAATCACAAGGGTTTGTGTTGAAATGAACACTGAATACCCCACACATTATCATGTACATGTAGACAGTACACGACAACATCATGAAAATCAAGGGGTACATGGTTTCCATGACTGTCACGAAACGTCTGCCTGTCAAGAAAGCTAATGTAAACACTGGGGACCTCCTCAATACATTCCTCAATCATATCCAACAAAAATACAGCATATATGTCATTAGCAAATTTCACAATGAAATGTCAAATATTTGGTGCTCAGCAAACTTTGAGTAGTATGTATTTCGTTTTTTTTTAGTATTTATAACCAGATGATTGGTTGAATACCATTTGTATACCTTTTGTAGTTCGTTATTCATGCCAGTATTCAAGTTTTTTTCATTCAGTGACTTGATAAGTAAACTGTAGTATCATCTGCGAAGGATAATACATTTAGAGATGTGACTTTACAGATATCGTTAATGTATAGCAGAAAAAGGATCGGCCATAGTACTGAGCCTTGGGGGACGCCGCACACAATTTGCGCCATATCTAATTTGAGTCAATCATACAGGACAAATTGTTTTCCATCTGATAAATAACGTTTAAACCATTCATTTGTGACTCCTCTTATACCATAGTATTCAAGTTTTTGAAGCTAAATTTCGTTGTTTATGGTGTCAAAAGCTTCAGTCAGACCCAGAAACACCGTTAGAGTGGACCGTTCAGTACATTTATTATTTTCTTCCACCGCCTGTTTTAGAAGATGGAGTACCGGAAGAATTGTGGAATGTTATTTTCTCTGAACCCATAATGGTGCCGATATAATATTTTAAAGCGTTCAAGGAAACTAATCATTCTCACTGCTATAAGTTTCTCAAAGATTTTAAAGAAAATTTGTAGTATACTAATTGGTCTATAGTTTGTAAATTTGTGCGAATCACCTGATTTAAGGATAGGGATAACCTTGGCAGGTTTCATTTTATCGGGAACTTCACCAAAATTGAATGAGCTATTGATTATGAGTGTTAGTGGGGTGACAATTAAGTCGATGGTTTGTATAACAAGATTAGAATTGATATCATCACAATGAGGGCTTGCTTTAGGTTTCATAGATTTGACAACAATAATAATTTCTGTAGGAGATGTGGGTTTTACAAAAAATATTTGGAAACTGACCATTCAAATGTGATGAAACTAAATTGTTATCTATTCTTAGATGCTGACTGGTGAGTCTACCAATGTTCACAAAAACGTTATTAAATTCATTTGTTATTTCATGCGCTTCACTGATTTCTTTGTCGTTTTTGGACAAAGAAAGATGGGAGTTTGGAAGAGCTATTTTCCTTATTAAAACTTCCATTCAAAATTTTCCAGGTATTGCCCACATCATCTTTATTTTTCGCCAGAATTGTTTTATAGTATATTGCTATACTCTGTTTTTTAATGCGGTTGAAAATGCTGCACTAATTTTTATTGTTAAGAATATTTTGGTCTGTGGGAGCTTTTAATTTCTTGTGGTAAATTTTATTTTTATTTCTTGATGAGATTAATAGACCCTTTGTCATCCGAGGCTGGCGTTTAATCTTGGTTTTCTGATTTTTGGCTTGAATGATGGGGAATGCCACGTCAAAAACTTTTTTTATATATTTCCATAAATTTATTGTATGCCGAATTGGGACAATCCATACTCATGACAGGAGAAAAATCACACTCAGACAGAAGTGATGGGAAGTAAGCAATGTTCTCTGTGTTCGTCCTCCTTTAGACTTTGGGAACAGAAGGTCCTTTCTCTAATATATTATTCTCAATGTAAAAAATACTAAAGTGATCGGAAACGTCAGTAAGGACTATGCCTGAAGATGAACTAGGCGCGATGATGTTTGATTAAATGTGGTCAATTAAGGTCGCCGACGAAGTAGTTACTCTTGTTGGTTTTGTTATGAGAGGGAGGAAGCCTTGACTAAATATTAGGTTAATAAATTCCGCAGTCTTTCTGTGGGTATCAACATTCAAGAGGTCGATATTAAAATCTCCCATTATGTAGGAGGTTTTCTTTTCATGTGACAATATATCTGTTATGAATTCATTTTCGACATGTCCGCTTTGGGAGAGGTATTGGGTCTATATATAACTCCAATCACCTTCTTCGATTTATTAAATTCAATTTCAATAAAGAGGGATTCCAGAATGTGGGAGATAAAAATTGACGTCATACGGGTCGTAAGGGTAAAAATTAAAATGCTTCCGTTTTTTTTTTAATTTTAGTACGTCATAAAGCTGCAAAAATAGGAGATAGTTTTTTTTTTGTTTTTTTACGCCACTTCAAAGTTTGGTCTACTTTGTTCATATGTCCTTAAATGCGCCACTTTCAAGGTTCTATTTTCATCATATATATAGGTTTTATAGCTATGAAACTTATATCGTTTTTTAGTGACTTGAAATTTTTCACACCCATTTTTGGACTTAAAATGTTGACAATTTAAGTTCCGTTGCTTGACTTTTGTGTTTCAACCTCATTATGAGCCTCAGTCTTTTGATATCTTGAAATTATAATCTCTATCAAAAAACATATCTAAAAATCTGGTAAGATCATACGAAATTTCAACTGCTATGAGAAAACTCTGATCTAACGTCTTAACGGGCTCATAAGCTGAAAATTAAAACGCGTCTGAGTTTTGGGAAGATTTAGTATGTCAAATATCTTTTAAAAATAGTTTTTGTCAGCGATGCCAGATCCTATTCAAAATAAGTATTTGGTCTGGAAACTTAAGAAACACAAACCTGGACGTGAAGAATTGAAAACCTTTATGTAAATCGTATATTTTGTGGAAAAAGGTGATATGCTATATCGTTAAATGTTTCAAGTTCGCGCTAAGGCAATATTGTTTAAAGGTAGGGTGATTGGTGCGCACCACGATGCTCTTGCTGGTGCGCATTTAGGAGTAGATAAAACCCTTTTTAAAATAAGGGAAAATTTTTATTGGTTAGGAATGAAAAAGGCTGTTGAAGAGTGGGTTCAGTCTTGTGAAATATGCCAGCGACGTAAATCTCCGAGTACTAAGCATATGACTCCCTTAGTGACAGATAAGGTTTCGGAACCCATGCTGCGTATTGCTCTAGATGTTTTAGGTCCTCCTCCGGAGACTGTTAAAAAAGTCAACTGATTTTGGTTGCTTCTGGTTATTTTTCAAAGTAGACAGAGGCTTATGGTATTCCCAATCAACAAACACATACTGTTTCCAATGTTTTGATAGAAAAATGGATAGTTTTGCCCGAAAGCATACATTCAGATCAGGGGTCGAATTTCGTCATCCTTGTTTTCCGAGATTTGCCATTATTTGGGGATACGGAAAACGAAAGCCACCCAGAGTCGGATGGCCAGGTTGAGCGTTTTAACAGGACTCTGGCCAATATGTTAAGCGATTATGTGAATGCGTATCAGAACGATTGGGATTATCTCCCTTTCGTGATGATGGCTAATATGGTCTCTGTTCATGAGACAACTGGAATGTATCCCAACAGGATTTTATTTGGCAGGGAGAACAGGCTTCATTGCAAGCAGGACGCCAGATAGTGTGTCGAGCGCAGTCCAATATGTGCAGGATTTAGAAAGCCGCTTGGATTCTATTTTTAGGTTTGTCAGTAAGAAATGTAACAAAGTTCTGGTTTGGTCCGTATGGAATTAAAAGTAAATTTCCTAATGCGAATTATCTGATTGGTAACCAATTGGGTGGACGATATCGAGTTGTTCATTTCAATAGGCTAAAAAAGCGCTGTTATCAGCGACCAAGTGCTTTGCAGCCCCACCCCTCCCGTATCCGAGAGAGAGATGTGAATGTATCTATCAGAAACCTCTTTGATGATGAAGATTCAGGTGGTGTATATCCTGCGAGTTGGGACCCCTGTGGGGATATCACCGACTCCGTTGAACTTAATGATATCGAAAGGCAGGCAGAAGTAGATGAGTGGCTACCTCGTTCCAATAGAGGTAGAATAATAAGCTGGACACCGATCAGTTCGACTTGACTCAATGCCCCCGTTGAATAAAGGTTTTAGTTTAATGTTGGAAGGAGAGACTCGTTATGTAAATTATATTATGTGAAGATTGTTTTAAATTTCGATACGTATCATTATTTAAGGTTGTGATTATTGCCGGACCAGTTGGAAGTGGAAGTCCATGTGTGTATGTACTTCCAGGTCTGAGGAAAGGTGATTTCTAGATGTACTTTTATACTATTTGAATGTATCGACGAGTATGTTTACGAAAAATGGCACCGTCCGTTGTTGTGATGTGTTTGGGGTTTACACAGGGTGACTGAAATATTCCTCTATTTAATTTTAGTGAAAAATGTTAAAAAAATTAGATCAGGAGCCTTGCTGGTAGAATGTGCATCAGAATTTCAGGCCATTAATTTAGTAAAAAATGAAAAAATTATGGACATGGCAGTCAAAGCCATTCCACATGAAACACTAAATAGCAGCAAAGGTGTTGTAAGAACTAGAGAACTATCGGGCATCGATGAACTGGAAATCAAACAAGAATTAAAATCACACGGGGTCACTGATGTCAAAAGAATAAACATTAAAAGGGATGGCACATTTATAGCAACAAATACCTACATTTTGACTTTCCATTCATCACAACCACCTACGACCATTAAAGTAGGATTTATGAACATCAGAGTGGATTTGTACATTCCAAATCCACTCCGATGTTTCAAATGCCAGAGGTATGGCCATGGACAGAATAACTGTAGGGGTCAGGCAGTATGTTACAGATGTGGCCATCAACAACAAGAGCCATGTAGCAATGCCATCAAGTGTGCAAATTGCCAGGAAAACCACATGTCATCATCGAAAGACTGCCCGATATGGCAAAAAGAAAAATCAACACAGAAGATAAAATGTGAAAGACAAATCAGCTTTAAGGAGGCCAGGGACATTGTTTCATCTATGCCTGGATTCAACATATCGACCCCTTCATACTCTTCCACATTAAAATGAAAAATACTAACCAGATCAGTGGAATGCCAGACAGCCTATACATGGCCCAAAGGCACACCAATTCCATTACAAGCTCTCACTATTGAACAGTCAAGTCAAACACCACAACAGTCAGCTGAAACAATTCCGACAACTTCAAAAACAACAGAGGACAAAACAGAAAGAAATCAAGGAAAGGATACACCTAAATCTATACAACCCAAGGAACATATCATTAATTTAGAGTCGAAAAATTAACAACCCAAAATAAAGTCTAAACCACAGCAAGAGCAAAGACCAGCACACACTGAGTCAGAGTCAAATGAGAAAATTAGAAAAAGAAGAGAAGGAAGAAAAAATAAAACAAAAACAATTATCGGACAGGATACCGAAGGTACTTCAAAACCCTGTTGTTCGCAACCGGTTTGAAGGCTTTGAGGAAATGGAGGTTGGTGAGTGTATCGACGAAACGTTCGATCACTTACGTTCAACTTTCTGACAGAATAGATCCCCGAGGAAAACATTCCTCACAGAATAAATCTCCGAGGAAAAATTCACCTAAGAAAACTTCTGGGGCTTTTTCGCCCATACGTCCACCCTCTAATTCCTCGACCAAAATATGGCTAATTTATACAAAAATAATATTATACAGTGGAATTGTCGAGGTTTTAGAGCGAATGTTAATGAACTGGGTCTTCTAAGCCAAAAATATAAAACTGCAGCATTTTGCCTGCAGAAAACTCTTTAAAGAAACCCGAGGCTCAAGATCATTTAGCATTTAAGCATTATACTTCGTATAATGCCTGGGCAGATGAAACTGATCTTCATATTCGAGGAACGTCCGTCTTAGTTAGAAACGACATTATTCACAGTCCTGTATCTTTGCAATCAAATTTACAGGCTGTAGCGGTACGACTAACTTTAGACAAGACAATAACAGTATGTTCTATTTACGTTTCACCGGGTAAAACCCTACAACTGAATGATCTTGAGCTGAGTCCAACAGCTCCCAACCCCATACATTTTGTTGAGTGATTTAACGCTCATAACCCCCTTTGGTGTAATTCCTGAAGTCAAGAAGAAGCAAAAGGGAAAACTGTGGAAGAGTTTATGACAAAATATGACTTGTGCTTGTTCAATGATGGGTCAGACACTTATCTGCACCCCGCATCTGGTTCGTACACTTCAATTGATCTAACAATTACATGCCCTTTTGTCTTCCTTGATTTTTCATGGAAGGTAGAAGGTGACTTATGTGGGAGTGACCACTTTCCGGTTGTGTTGGAGAGTGTGGTTCCGGCAGACGATGAGAGGGTGCCCCAGTGGAGCTTTAACAAGGCTGACTAGGAGACCTTCATCTTGCTCTGTTCTGAACGCCTCGCACTGGAGAAATGTAGTGAAAGTGCTGACCAGATTGAACATTTTACAACAGAGTTATTTGATATTGCAAGCCAAGTCATTCCTAAAACCTCGACAAATCCTAAACGTTTCACTAAACCAGGGTTTGATTCTGATTGTAAACAGGCAATAAATGATCGCAAAAAGACGGAACGGGAATTTAATAAGTCACCAGCCACACATAACTTGGACAAACTTCGTATAAATCGGGCCAAAACAAGACAACTGATAAAACAAACAAAGAAGAGTTCTTGGGAAACATATGTTTCCAAACTTAATCAAAACACCCCCATCAATAAAATTTGGAAAATGATAAAAAAAATTAAAGGAAAAGACACAAAATCAACGGTACAACATCTGAAAGATAACGCCACACTAATCACATCAAAAAAAAAAATTGCAAATAAATTGGCCTCCACATTTTCGAAACATTCGTCGTCTGAAAATTGTAATCCGGAATTTCTAAAAATTAAAAAACAACAAGAAAAATAAAAGATTAAATTTACCTCCAACAATTTAGAGGATTACAATGAACCTTTCTCTATGGAAGAGTTACGTAACTCTTTGCATAGAGCAAAGGATACTGCCACTGGTCCCGATGACATACATTACAAACTTTTAAAGCATCAGCCGCAAACATCACTAGAACTTTTATTATCAGTTTTTAATGGCATTTGAGTAACTGGCCAGTTTCCACCATTCTGGCGTAAAGCAACTATAATTCCTATTCCTAAGCCTGATAAAGATCACAGCAACCCACGCAATTACAGACCTATTGCCTTAGCCAGTTGTCTGTGCAAAACCATGGAGAGGATGATCAATGACCGACTTGTCTGGTTTCTGGAATCGAACAATCTGCTTGCGGATGTTCAGTGTGGTTTCAGAGGCCAGAGAAGTACTGTGGATCGTTTGGTCAGACTTGAAACGTTGATTAGAAATGACTTTGCTAGAAGAGAACATGTGATCGCCATCTTCTTTGATCTAGAGAAGGCATACGATACAATGTGGACCTGTGGGATTTTAAAAGATATTTTTAACATGGGGTTCAGAGCACGTATGCCTCTTTTTATTGAAAACTTTTTAAAGGACTGCCAGTTTCAGGTTCGTGTTGGGTCAACGTTATCTGATCCTCACGAACAGGCATTGGGGGTTCCTCAGGGTAGTATTTTATCCGTTACCCTGTTTTGGGTTCAAATTAATAGTATCATCGATGCAATTGAGAATATGGTAGAATCTTCATTGTATGTCGATGATTGTTTAATCTGTTTTCGCAGTAAAAATATGAATGCTATCGAGCGCAAACTTCAGCTGTGTTTCAATAGGATTCAAAAATGCGCCACAGAAAATGGATTTAAATTTTCAAAGTAAAAAACGAACTGTGTTCATTGTTGTAAACTACGGAAACATCACCTCGATCCGGAGCTAAAAATCGATGGGAGTCCTATTAAAGTTGTTAAGGAAGAAAAAAATTCTTAGGTTTGTTGTTTGACAACAAACTGAATTTCACTTCCCACATAAAACAACTAAAAGTTAAATGTAAGAAAGCACTGAACCTGCTGAAAGTTGTTGGTAGCACTGATTGGGGTGCTGACCAAAAAACTTTGCTCCATCTATATAGATCACTTGTTCGATCAAAATTAGATTACGGTTCATCATCTAATCATATCTCAAACCACTTGATGCAATTCATAATAGTGGTATTAGAATTAGTCTAGGGGCTTTTCGAACATCCCCAATAGACTCGATGCTTGTTGAAGCAGAGTAGCCTTCTTTTGAGAAGCGCAGAATTAAATTATCTCTCCAGTATGTGTCTAAACTTTTGGCCAATCCTTCAAATCCTGCTTATAATTGTGTTTCAGACCCTCAAAATGTTGAATTTTTTAACCGCCACCAGAAACATATTCCTCGACTGGGAATTAGAATCAAACCCCACATGGAGTCTGCCAAAATTGATTCTAATTTTATAATAGAAAAACGTAAATCACATATTCCTCCTTGGCATCTTAGAAAAACTAGTTATTTTGGACCTTGCTTCTACCAAGAAATCTGAACGGAGGTGACTCCAGCTCCTTATTCCTTATTCGATATTCAGTAAACTGCTGAGAAGCATTAAACTAATTCCACCGTAGGGTGGCACACCACCAACACTATTACCCGAGGGGTCAGCCACCCTGGCCAACCACTTCCAACCGTCCAACCAGGAGGCTTAAAAACAGGGGTTTTGATTTTCTCGGCTGTTTGAAGGAATATAATCAAATAAATACCACCGTAGGGTGGCACACCACACACACTATTACCAGAGGGGTCAGCCACCCTGGCTAACCACTTCCAACCGTCCAACCAAGAGGCTTAAAAACAGGGGTTTAGATTTTCTCGGCCGATTGAAATGAATAGAATCAAATAAATACCACCGTTGGGTGGCACGCTACAAACACTATCACCAGAGTGGCCAGCCACCCCGGCCAACCACTTCCAACCGTCCAACCATGAGGCTTAAAAAACAGGGGTTTCGATTTTCTCAGCCCTTTGAAGGAATATAATCAAATAAATACCACCGTAGGGTGGCACACCACAAACACTATTACCAGAGGGGTCAGCCACCCCGGCCAATCACTTCCAACCGTCCAACCAAGAGCCTTAGAAACAGGGTTTTAATTCTCTTGGCCGTTTGAAGGAATAGAATCAAATAAATACCACTGTATGGTGTCAAACCACAAACACTATTACCAGAGGGGTCAGCCACCCTGGCCAACCACTTCAAACTGTCCAACCAAGAGGCTTAAAAACAGGGGTTTTGATTTTCTCGGCCGTTTGAAGGAATAGAATCAAATAAATATCACCGTAGGGAGGCACACCGCAAACACTATTACCAGAGGGGTCAGCCACCCGGCCAACCACTTCCAACCGCCCAAACAAGAGGCTTAAAAACAGGGGTTTGATTTTCGCGGCTGTTTGAAGGAATAGAATCAAATAAATACCACCGTGCGGTGGCACACCACAAACATTATTACCAGAGGGGTCAGCCACCCAGGCCAACCTCTTCTAACCGTCCAACCGAGAGGTTTAAAAACAGGGGCTTGATTTTCTCGGCCCTTTGAAGGAATAGAATAAAATAAATACCACCGTAGGGTGGCACACCACAAACACTATTACCAGAGGGGTCAGCCACCCCGGACAACCACTTCCAACCGTCCTACCAAGAGGCTTAAAAACAGGGGTATTGATTTTCTCGGCCCTTTGAAGGAATAGAATCAAATAAATACCACTAGAGGGTGGCACACCACAGACACTATTACCAGAGGGGTCAGCCACCCCGGCCAGCCACTTCCAACCGCCCAACCAAGAGGCTTAAAAACAGGGGTTTGATTGTCTCAGGCGTTTGAAGGAATAGAATCAAACAAATACCACCATAGGGTGGCACACAACAAACACTATTACAGAGGGGTCAGCCACCCCGTCCAACCTCTTCCAATCGTCCAACCTAGAGGCTTAAAAGCAGGGGTTTTCATTGTTTCGGCTGTTTGAAGGAATAGACTCAAATAAATACCACCATAGGGTGGCACACCACAAACATTATTACCAGAGGGGTCAGCCACCCCGGCCAACCACTTCCAACCGTCCAACCAAGAAGCTTAGAAACAGGGTTTTAATTTACTTGGCCGTTTGAAGGAATAGAATCAAAGAAATACCACCGTATGGTGTCAAACCACAAACACTATTACAAGAGGGGTCAGCCACCCTGGCCAACCACTTCAAACTGTCCAACCAAGAGGCTTAAAAACAGGGGTTTTGATTTTCTCGGCCGTTTGAAGGAATAGAATCAAATAAATACCACCGTTGGGAGGCACACTGCAAACACTATTACCAGAGGGGTCAGCCACCCGGCCAACCACTTCCAACCGTCCAAACAAGAGACTTGAAAACAGGGGTTTGATTTTCGCGGCTGTTTGAAGAAATAGAATCAAATAAATACCACCGTACGGTGGCACACCACAAACATTATTTCCAGAGGGGTCAGCCACCCAGGCCAACCTCTTCTAACCGTCCAACCAAGAGGCTTAAAAACAGGGGCTTGATTTTCTCGGCCCTTTGAAGGAATAGAATAAAATAAATACCACCGTAGGATGGCACACCACAAACACTATTACCAGAGGGGTCAGCCACCCAGGCCAGCCACTTCCAACCGTCCAACCAAGAGGCTTAAAAACAGGAGTTTTGATTTTCTTGGCTGTTTGAAGCAATAGACTCAAATAAATACAACCATAGGGGGGCACGACACAAACACTATTACTAGAGGGGTCAGCCACCCCGGCCAACCAGTTCCAACCGTCCAATCAAGAACAAACAGGTGTTTTGATTTTCTCGGCCGTTTGAATGAGTAAAATCAAATAAATACCACTGTAGGGGGGAACACCATAAACCCTATTACTAGAGGGGTCAGCCACCTCGGCCAACCACTTCCACCCGTCCAACCAAGAAGCTTAAAAACAGAGGTTTTGATTTTCTCGGCCGTTTGACGCAAAGGATTCAAATAAATACCACCGTAGGGTGGCACACCACAAACCCTATTACCAGCGGGGTCAACCAATCAGGCCAACTGCCACCAAACGTGATAGTGGGGGACATAGTAGCCACTAGTTCGCCCTCAAGCTTCGGGTGCAGTAATCTAACAGCGGTGCGAGATGGGGAGGTCCATGGTAGCCCATCACTATAAGCCAGGCCCCGGGGTGGGGGCGTTGTTTTGTTTGGTGATATGAGCTTGATTTGAAGATAGTACCATCAGTTCGTTTCAGGATTGTTGATCACGGCGTGCCATGTTCATCATACGGTCGTATTACACGGCTCATTATACGGTCGTATTACACGGCTGGTACCCCACGTTGGCCCGAGGTTACGGGCTCAGGATTGGAAATATAGCTTCCTGCGTCGTGCAGGGGTGTGGTCTCCACACTGTGGAACACATATAGGGGAATGAGTATTTGTGTTCTCATTTGGCTGTGCGCCAGGTTAAGCGGTTCGGGATGAACTCAATTCCCGTATAGGTTATGGTTTGCCCTTTTCTCCTTCGAGGGAGCTTGTTTTTTTGTAAATTTGAAGGCAGTGAGTATGTATAAGTACCACTCTTTCTAATATTGTGAGTGGCTCTGAAAAGGGCCGTTCATTAGCGGAGTGTAGGGTCTACATCCAAGATTTTTTCTGGTTGGTGGAAGTGGATTCATCCGGTTTGTCCATTGTCTGTGGGTTAGTTGTTGCTTTAGGTGCTGCTTGAGCAGTTTTTGGGCTGCCAGCAGTGAAATGTTGGCAGCCATGTCCGCAATCTTCTGATCGTCACTACTGCCAGTGTGCAGGCCAGGATATTTGGCAGCCAACTGGTTAAGGTGGTTCACAATGGTGTCTTTGGCCGCCTGTTTGTACTTCTCCACCTGGTCAAACAACTCTGCGTCAAGCTCCTGTTGATGAGGAATGCTCGCGGTGGATGGAGGACAAGTTCCGTAGTTTCAGTCAGGTGATTCGATATGTTTGCTTCAATAGAGGGCGTGTCTCGTTATATGTTCCCTCAAAGCTTCCTCCCTACGCTTGGTATGATCTAGTGGAGGCATAATGATTCTAGTATGCCTAAGTGGAGGCTGGTACGGTCGTGCCGACGTTCTGTGCTGGTAGTTCGATCTACGAGATGTTCTAATTGGTCGCATGGTTGGAAGTAGTTATGAGAGCCTAACTAAAACTAAACTAAAAGAATGGTTTTAGTGTCCCAAAGGCGCGCAGGGACGGTGTGGGGCAAGCCCCATTTGACCCACCTCTAACTGTATCATAGTGATACTTTTGCTTCTAAGTTCTCTGCATCATGTCTGAGTGTGTTAAAGGAGGAAAAGGAGAGGGTTAAGCTTCTTGCTTCTCTTCTTCGAGGGAAGAGGCTGTGTCGTGATGTTGTAGTAGATGTGTTTGTGTCATTTAGAATGGTCGTAGTATCAGGTGGAATGGTAGTTGGTGGAAGGTTGTATGTTGCTCGAAGTTTTGTTATGGCCCGGTGCATTCTTATCTTTCTTGGATGATTTTGGTGATCTCGTCTATGTCGTTCGTGTCCTTCCAAGATTGCATGTTTTCTGACGGTGGAGCAGATTCGGCGTTCTGGTCCTGATTTTCTGACCTGGAAGGGAGAGGTGAGTGGGGATCTGCAAGTGGCGAGAAGACAGCTTCCAATTCCATCTCAGACTCCACAGGACTTCCCGCTTCGACGCGCAAAAACCATTTCATTCGACGAACGTCAAGGTCGAATAATTCACTGGAGGTGAGAAGTATGTGACTGGTTATTAAGGTTGTAGTGGAAGAGAGAAGTGGTTAAGAACGTGACCCACATGTTGTGTGGGAGGGGCGTTGGAAGCCCAGCGTAGGTGCTCATCCAAGACGCTCTATCCTCGTAGGAGGATGCGAATTGTGGTGGGTATCAGGTGGTATGATCATGCGATTATGATAGTTAATAGCCTGTAGTAAATATGCTCATCGAGCCCCAGCACCATGGGGGGGGGGGGGGGTGGGGAGGACAGCAAGTAGACCGTAGGCTGGTAACGGTTAATTGTGGTGGGTTGTACTGCCAATGGAAGAACGGGTGGTCGGTGGGTGGGTCTCTCTGATACTATGCCTTGTATGCGGTAGTTGGGCACACAGTAGGGTGTCATTGAGGTTTGTGCCTTGTTTGAAAGCCAGAATTGGAGGTTTTGGGAATATTCTACGCAGTGTGGTACTGCTGGATATGAGTTCCCAATATTTTAGGAGTGCCTCCTTGATGTTAGAAATGTACGGGTTGAAGGTCGTAGTGAAGACCAGAGGTGGCTCCATGTAAGATGTATTTCCTGCATGGTGTAACCCCATGGTAGGAGTTTATTTACAAACCGTTCTTTGTGGTATGTATAGCGCGTTTCACATGAGTTGTTGCGGAAAAAGCACGTCAGTTCACCCTTGATGAAACCCGTAAAAGTAGCAGAGGGTGCTCGGGTTGGTGGTGGAGGTATTGGAATGAATGCGTTGGTTTGATGAGGAGGCGCACATCCAGAACGCCGGCGGCTTGGAACCTATCACCCTTGTAAATCTCATTATCAAGGAACGTGACTTTGTGGTCGAGGCTTCATATACAAAGCGAAATTTAGGTTGAAGCGATGTATGCATTTTATGATCAATCTCGTGGTTACTGTGCATACGTCCCAAGTGATTCTGGACATCAAGTGTGGTACGTGCCGCTATATCACGGGGGAACGGTTTAAAGTGGAGGGCCGAGGTAAGTTGTCGAAGGCCCTCAGCTACATAGGTAGTGCGGTTGAGTAGAACAGTTGATTTGCATTTATCCGACTGTTTGGTGACAATGTCGCGGTTCCGCCGGAGGCTGTTTAGCGCAATTCGCTCCGCCTTGGTCATATTATTGAGGCAGATGCGGAGGCGCGAGGGGTTAAGACACCGTAGGAGTTCTATTTTAATCTTAGGTCGGTATGTTTCCACTGTAACATTGTGACAAGTGGTTGGAGCGGTATTGGTCCTCTTGTGCAAGGGGTTTAATAAACCGCCGCTGTTGGTCAGCATGTATAACTCTCAATCTCATTCTATTTTGAAGCAATTGGATATCCTCATTGAAGAAGGATTTGATAGGTTTTGGAGGCGTTAGTATAAATTTGAGGCCCTTGTCGAGTACAATCTTCTCGGGTATACTGAGGACCGACGTGAAGTTAGTTACTTATTCCTTATTTGACATTTGACATGTTTTATTCCATAAAAAAACAGAAAAAAATGGCACCTGCTGTACGGTTGCAGAAATGAAAATGGATTGATTGACATTTTGCCCTCCCCGTGTGACCCCTCTTTATGGGGCAACCAAGGCCCTAAAAGTGGCAGCCTCCCAGAAAACCTTCTAGATGGGCACATCTGATAAAATAATAGGCGCTGTAGGGTAGCACAAATGAAGACGAGTTGATTGACATGTTGCCCGTCCCCATATGACCGCTCTTTATGGGGCAACCAAGGCCCTAAAAGTGACAACCTCCCAGAAAACTTTCTAGTTGCGCAAATCTGATCAAATAAAAGGTGCGGTAGTGTAGCACAAATAGAGGCGAGTTGATTGACATGTTGCCCGTCCCCATATGACCCCCCTCCTTATGGGGCAACCAAGGTCCTAAAAGTGACAACCTCCCAGAAAACCTTCTAGATGGGCAAATCTGATCAGATAAAAGGTGCTCTAAGTTAACTCGAGTTTAACGCGAATTTATCGGCGATGTTAACGCAATTTTATCCGCGAGGTTATCGCGACTTTATCCGCATTGTTGGTGAGTGTTAATTTGTCAGGTTAACGCGAGTTGGGCGCGAGTGTATCCGTGAGGTCAGCGCGAGTTTATCCGCAAGGTTAACGCGAGTATAACACAAGTTTATCCACGAGGTTGACGCGAGTTTAACGCGAGGTTAACACAAGGTTACCGCGAGTTTGATAGGAGTTTATCCACTAGGTTATCGCGAGTTTAGCGCGTGGATATCCGAGAGGTTAACGCGAGTTTACCCGCGAGTTTACCCGCGAGATTAACGGAAGTTTATGTGCGAGGTTAACGCGAGTTTTATGCGAAGTTTACGCTTGTTAATCTATGAGGATCCTAGGGGGGTTTGATCGTCCCCTACTAGGCGGGTCCTCAGGTGGCGGATAGAGGACGGCCTGCTCAATTGGGAAGGTTTGCTAATTGCTAATTGGCAGGTTTGCTCAATTGAGTTGGTTCGCTGCGAAATACATAAATACGCAGCCCCGGACCAAAATGATCAATCCTGCTAATACCATCTGGCAGGCACCTTGTTCTCCCGTGAGGTGCGTTCCGAAGGCCCCGGAAGAAGGAATCCTGGCAGTTGAGGACTCGTGGCCCCGGTTAGGGCAGTCTCCGGGATGGAGCCCTGGTCTCCATTTCGGAGATAATCTTGTTCAACACACTGCTTTGGCCCCAATTTCGGGAGTAGAAGGATGGTCGGATGGTCCGTTCTGGCCAATCGGGAGCCCCCACCCCCAAAAGTACTGGGTGTCACGTCGGGGGGCATTTGGTGGCCGTTCAATCAGTCATTTCTTTTAATCATTTATCATAATTGCCATTGTGTGCTGTTTTTAAACTCATTTTTTAACCAAATACTTAGTTTTGCTGCACTGTTTGTTTCAGTTTCACGTGGCAACCGTAATTACAGTGTTTTATAAAGTGATTGGTTGGATGGTCGCCATCTGAAGACCTGGCACTTCCACACACGGGCCAATCATCCAGTGGCATACTTCGGTATCAACACTGGCTGAGTATACTGCCCCATACCAGGTATGTGGGAATACCGGCAACCCGGTGGGTTCACTGCGAAGCAGTAACCCTACCCCTTGTTGGACTCCGCGGTGGGTGGGAGCCGGGGCAATGAATCCTTAAATCTATAAATATGGCAACAAAAAACAAAACTAAACGACAGTATGAACCATCAAACAATTCAAACTCTTCTGACTCTGACACTGAATATGATTCGTCGAAAACTTCTGCTCAGAAGCATTGGCCAAAATTTATTTTTATTCAACCGAAAAAAGAAAACAAAGCAATAAATTTCAACCCCTTTGCATTAGAGAAGGCTATTAAAGGAATCGCTGGGACAGTTAAAAATGTTAAGAAGTTAAGATCAGGTGGCATTTTGATTGAATGCACTTCAAATTTTCAGTCATTCAATCTTTTAAAAACTCAAAAGCTTTTAGATGTTGAAGTTATAGCGGAAGCTCACAAAACACTCAATAACAGCAGAGGTGTTGTACGCACTCGTGAGCTTGCCGACATCGAAGAACAAGAAATCATAAATGAAATGAACACGCAAGGAGTAACAGGGGTCAAACGAGTTAAAATCAGGAAACATGGAAATGAAATAATCACAAATACTTACATTTTCAGCTTCAATACTCCTCAACCACCAAAATCAGTAAAAATAGGTTATATGAATGTCGGAGTGGATGTTTATATCCCAAATCCACTCCGATGTTTCAAATGTCAAAAGTTCGGTCACAGCCAGAATACATGCAGAGGTCAGCCTGCCTGTCACAAATGCGGCCAAAAGCACGATGAGCCATGTACCAATGATATAATTAAATGTGTTAATTGTGAGGGCAAACATATGTCATCCTCGAAAGATTGCCCCATGTGGAAAAAAGAGAAGACCATACAAAAGGTGAGAACAGAGAAACAAATTAGCTTTAAAGAGGCCAGAGACATAGTGTCATCAATGCCTGGCATGAGCATAACAACACCATCATATGCCACAACCTTAAAGTAAAAGAAACCAACACAATCCGTGGAATGCCAAACACCATGGACATGGCTCAGTGGCTCCATTCCACGTTTATTACAGCCATTTACAATCGGAATCACTGATCAATTTGAACCGAAATCCACACAAACTACGTCCGATGTCCCAATTTTAAATGAGTCAGCGACAAAAACAATTACTCAACAAGAACAAGCAAAGGTTATACAAACATCAGGACCTCCTAAAGACCAAAAACAGAAATCTGAAAAAAATGAGCCCAACAAACCGAACCCTGAGCAGAAACAGCGACAACAACAAAATTTAAGTCAGAGTCAGAGAAGAAATCAAGAAAAGTACAAAAAGAAATTACAAAAAGACAAGCAAAAACAGACATCCGAAAGAACACCCAAAGCACTTCAAGATCCTGTGACACGCAACAGATTTGAAGGCTATGAAGAGATGGCAGTCGATGAATGCATCGACGAAACATTCTGGCAACTGGGCCCGAACTCTCAGAGGAATAGTTCCCCGAGGAAAAAATCTCCGAAGAAATCTACCGGGGCTATATCGCCCATACGCCCACCATCAATTTCTCCATCTCAATATGGATAACAAAAACAAACATACCATCATACAATGGAATTGTCGAGGTTTTAGAGCGAACTTTAATGAGCTTGGTCTTCTAAGCCAAAAATATAAACCTGCTGCTTTTTGCCTGCAGGAAACTCTTTTAAAGGAACCCGAGGCTCAAGATCATTCAGCCTTTAAGCATTATACATTGTATAATGCCTGGGCAGATGATAATGATCTTCATATTCGTGGAACGAGTGTCTTGGTTAGGAACGACATCATTCACAGTTCTGTACCACTACAGACAAATTTACAGGCTGTGGCGGTACGCCTAACTTTGGACAAAACGGTTACACTTTGTTCTATTTACGTTTCACCAAGTAAAGCCTTACAACTGAATGACCTTGAGCTGCTGGTCCGACAACTCCCAACTCCATACTTTTTGTTGCGTGATTTTAACGCACATAGCCCCCTTTGGGGTAATTCCTGCAGTCAAGAAGATGTAAAAGGTAAAACTGTAGAAGAGTTCATTACTAAATATGATCTGTGTTTGTTTAATGACGGTTCAGACACTTATTTGCACCCCGCATCTGGTTCGTATACATCGATTGATCTTTCAATTGCATGCCCTTCTATCTTCCTTGATTTTTCTTGGAAGGTAGAAGATGACTTGTGCGGGAGTGACCACTTTCCGATTGTTTTGGAGAGTGTAGTTCCGGCAGATGATGAGAGGGTGCCCCAGTGGAACTTGAAAAAGGCTGACTGGGAGACTTTCTCGTCGCTCTGTTCTGAACGCCTAACACTGGAGAAATTTGGCGAAAGTGCTGACCAAATAGAACATTTCACTACAGAGTTGCTTGACATTGCAAGCAAGGTCATTCCTAAAACCTCGGCAAATCCTAAACGTTTCACCAAACCATGGTTTGATACTGATTGCAAACAGGCTATTAAAGATCGCAAAAAGACTGAACGGGAATTTAATAAGTCACCAACCACACGGAACTTGGACAAACTTCGTATAAATCGGGCCAAAACAAGACGACTGATTAAACAAAAAAAGAAAAGTTCTTGGAAAATATATGTGTCTAAACTTAATCAAAACACCCCCATCAATAAAATTTGGAAAATGATAAGGAAAATTAACGGAAAAGACACAAAATCAACGGTTCAACATCTGAAAGATAACAACACACTAATCACATCAAAAAAAGAAATTTCAAATAAATTGGCCTCCACATTTTCGAAACATTCGTCGTCTGAAAATTGTAATCCTGAATTTCTCAAAATTAAAAAACAACAAGAAAAACAAAAGCTTAAATTTACCTCTAATAATTTAGAGGATTACAACGAACCTTTCTCTATGGAAGAGTTAAGCGACTCTTTACATAGAGCAAAGGATACTGCCACTGGACCCGATGAAATACATTATCAAATTTTAAAACATCTGCCGCAATCATCTCTTGAAGTTTTACTATCTATTTTTAATGACATTTGGGTGACTGGCCAGTTTCCACCTTCTTGGCGCAAAGCAATAGTAATTCCCATTCCGAAGCCTGATAAGGATCACAGCAACCCTAGTAATTATAGGCCTATTGCCTTAACAAGTTGTCTGTGCAAAACCATGGAGAGGATGATCAATGATCGACTTGTCTGGTTTCTGGAATCGAACGATCTGCTTGCAGATGTTCAGTGTGGTTTCAGAAACCAGAGAAGTACTGTGGATCATTTGGTCAGACTTGAAACGTTTATAAGAAATGCCTTCGCCAGAAGAGAACATGTGGTCGCCATCTTCTTTGATCTGGAGAAGGCATATGATACAACGTGGACGTATGGGATTTTAAAAGATCTTTTTAATATGGGGTTGAGAGGGCGTATGCCTCTTTTTATTGAAAACTTTTTAAAGGACCGCCAATTTCAGGTTCGTGTTGGGTCAACGTTATCTGATCCTCACGAGCAGGAATTGGGGGTCCCTCAGGGTAGTATTTTATCTGTTACCCTTTTTTCAATTAAGATTAATAGCATCATCGACGCAATTGAGAATATGGTAGATTCTTCATTGTATGTTGATGATTTTTTGATCTGCTATAGCAGCAAAAAAATGAATGCAATAGAGCGCAAACTTCAGCTGTGCCTAAATAGAATTCAAAAATGGGCCACAGAAAACGGTTTTAAATTTTCGAAGATGAAAACAAATTGTGTTCATTTTTGTAAACTTCGAAAGCATCATCTCGACCCGGAGTTAAAAATTGATGGGAGTCCTATTAAAGTTGTTAAGGAAGTGAAATTCTTAGGTTTGTTGTTTGACAACAAACTGAATTTCACTTCCCACATAAAACAACTAAAAGTTAAATGTAAGAGAGCTCTGAACCTACTGAAGGTTGTTGGTAGCACTGATTGGGGTGCTGACCAAAAAACTTTGCTCCATCTGTATAGATCACTTGTTCGGTCAAAATTAGATTACGGTTGTATAGTTTACGGTTCTGCAAGGAAATCATATCTCAAACCACTTGATGCAATTCATAATAGTGGTATTAGAATTAGTCTAGGGGCTTTTCGAACATCCCCTATAGACTCGATGCTTGTTGAAGCAGAGGAACCTTCTCTTGAGAATTAAATTATCTCTCCAATATGTGTCTAAACTTTTGGCCAATCCTTCAAATCCTGCTTATAATTGTGTTACAGACCCTCAAAATGTTGATTTCTTTAACCGCCACCAGAAACATATTCCTCCATTGGGAATTAGAATTAAACCCCACATGGAGTCCACCAAAATTGAACCACAAACAATAAAAGAAAATCGTAAAACACATATTCCTCCTTGGCATCTTAAAAAACCTACTGTTATTTTGGACCTTGCTTCTTCCAAAAAATCGGATACCAATTCCTTGCAATTCAAACAAAAATATGCTGAAATAAAGTCCAAGTATAGTGCATATACAAGGATCTATACGGATGGATCTAAGGATGGTGACAAAGTATCATCAGCTGCTGTTACTGGTGATCATGTCACCTCAATCAGAATACCGAATCAGAGTTCTATTTTCACAGCTGAAGTTAAAGCTTTACAACTCGCTCTTGAACATATCGAGAATGCTCAGGAAAAGAAGTCGATTATTTTTTCCGACTCTCTTTCCTCTTTACTTGCTTTACTCAACCCCAAGTTGAAGAACCCTCTGGTTTTGGAACTTCGTGAGAAGTTAACAACTCTCATGTCTGACCAATATGATATCGTGTTTTGCTGGTTACCTGGACATGTAGGTATCGCTGGTAACACCAGGGCAGACAGTGCAGCAAAACAGGCTTTAACAAAGCCTCTCACTGATTTTAACATCCCTTTCAGTGATTTTAAGCCTCATGTTAGTAGTTACATCAAATCTATGTGGCAGACGGAATGGGATGGAGCGACAAATAACAAGCTTCATCGCTTCCGACCAACTATTTCAGATCACTACCCGTCTAGTAACCTTTGTAGAAAGGATCTTGCAGTTTTGACGCGGTGTCATATTGGTCATACAAGACTAACACATTCCTTTTTGTTGGAGGGTAATTTGCGACCAGAATGTGTTCCCTGCCAGCAGGTGTTGTCAGTGGAACACATTCTTTTGAATTGTACTGATTTTAATCATGTTAGAGGGCAGTATTTTACAGTCGGATCTTTGAGAGATTTATTTTATCATACGAGTCCGCAAAAAGTCATCTCATTCTTGAAAGTAATCAACCTTTTCAATAAATTTTAAATTGTTTTTAGCATTTTAATTTTCATCTATCTATATTTATTTCACAGGTTGATTTACATTTTTGTACTACTGGTCTCACTTTCTCATTATGTTTGCCTCTCATCTTTTTTAAACCTCTTATTCAATTTGTTTCATATTTTAATCCAAGGTCTTTTTTAAATATACACTTTCATCGCCACGATATAGCCTAAGCTGCTGATGTGGCGTAAAGCACCAATAAATAAATAAATATATCTATGAGGATGACGCGAGATTAACGCTAGTTAACCCGCGAGGATAACGGGTGTTAATCCGCACGGTTATCGGGAGTTTAGCACGAGTTTTCCCACGAGTTTTAATCTCGCGTTAACGTTGTGGATAAACTCGCGTTCAACACGCGCTAACCTCACGGATACTCTCGCATTAACGTCGCGTCAAACGCGCTAACGACGCGGATAAACTCCCGTTAAACTCGAATTAACCTCCAGGATGAACTGGCGTTAAACTCGAGTTAACCCCACTTTAAACACACATAAACCTAGAGGATAGACTCGCATTAATCTCGCGGATAATCTCGCATTAGCGTCGCACATAAACTCGTGCTAATCCTGCGGATAAACACGCCATAACCTCGCTATTTAACTCGCGTTAATCTCAGATTAACCTCGGGGATAAACGCGCGTTAACCTCGCGGATTAACTAGCGTTATACTCGCCTTAAACTCGCCTTAACATTTCGATAACCTCGCGGATAAACAAGCGTGAACCTCGAGGATTACTTTTTTTTAAACTCTAGTTAAACTCACTTTAACCTAGAGGTTAGACCCCCGTTAATCTCATGGTTAAACTCGCGTTAGTGTCGCCTGGATAAACTCGCGTTAACCTGGCATTAACATCGACGATAAACTCGCATTGAACTCGAGTTACTCTCGAGGATAACCTCGCGTTAACCTCCGGATAAACTCGCGACAAACTCGCCTTAACCTCGCGGCTAAACTCGCATTAACCTCGCGTCAAACTCGCCATAATATCGCGGATAAACTCGCGATAACCTTGCCCATCAATTCGCATTAATATCGAGGATAAACACGCATTAAACTCACACTAATATCAGGGATAAACGCGCATTAAACTAGCGAGTTACTCTATCTAATAACGGGGCTAAGCTCGCGATAACCTGACAGACAAATTCGCGTTAAACTCGAGGTAACCTCGCGTTGTACTCACGCTAACAACGCGGACAAACTCGCGATAACATCGCGCATAAACTTCCGTTAACATCGCCGATAAACTCGCGTTACACTCCAGTTAACCCCCTTTTAAACTCGCCGTAAACAAGCGGATAGACTAGCGTTAATCTCATGGATAATCTCGAATTAGTGTCGCCTATAAACCCGCGCTCATCTCCCGTATAAACACGCGGTAACCTCGCTTATTAACGCGGGTTAAACTCACCATAACCCCGGGGATAAATTCGCGTTGTGTTCGCGGGTAAACAGAAGTTAACATCGCGGATTAACTCGTGATAAACTCGTATTAAGCTCGCGTAAACCTCGCAGATAAACATGCGTTAACCTTCCGGATTAACTCAAGTAAAACTCACGCGGATATTCTCGCGCCAAACGCGTACTGATCATGCGGACACAGATGCGTTAACTTCACGGACTAACTCGCGTTATTCTCGCTTTAACCTCGAGGATGTACTAGCGTTAAACTCGCGTACAAACACGCGTTAACCTCGCGGATTAACTCGTGGATAAACTCGTGTTAATCCCGTTGATAAACTCGCGCAAAACGTTAACCCCGAGGTATACACTTGTGTTAGTCTCGCGGATACACTCGTGTTAAACTCGCGTTAACCTTGCGGGTAAACTCGCCCTAAACACGCGTTAACCTCACGGATAAACTCGCGATAACGTCGCGTCACACTCGCGCTAACAACTCAGATGAATTCCAGTTAAAGTTGCTGATAAACTCGCGTTAAACTCGGGTAACCTCGAGGATGAACTCGAGTTAGCTTTGCGGATAAACTCGCGATAAAATCGAGTTAACCTCGCGTTAAACTCGCGTTAACCTAGCGGTTAGACTCGCGTTAATCCTGTGGATAAACTCGCGTTAGCGTCGCGCAGACACTCACGATAGTCTCGCGGATAAACACGCGTTAACCTTAAGAATTAACTCGAATTAACCTCGGGGATGCACCCATGTTTATCTCGCGAACAAACAAGTGTTAACGTCGCACATAATCTCGCGGTACCATCGCAGATAAATGCACGTTCAACTCGACTAAACCTAGCGGATAGACTTGCGTTAAACTGGCGGTAAACTTGCGGATACACTCGCATTAACTTCTCTGACAGACTCCCATTAAACTCGCCTTATTCCCGGGGAAAAACTTGTGTTAACCACGAGTCGCGTTAAACACGCGTTAAACACGCGCAAAACTCGCGCTAACCTCGCATTACACTTGTGTAAATCTCGCGGATAAACTCGTATTAAACTCGCGTTAACCTTGCGGGTAAACTCGCCTTAAACATGCGTTAACCTCACGGATAAACTCGCGTTAACGTCGTGCCACACTCGCGCTAACAACGCAGATAAACTCCCGTTAACGTTGCGGATAAACCCGCGTTAAACTCGGGTAACCTCGCGGATAAACTCGTGTTAAACTCGAGTTAACCTCGCGTTAAACTCGCGTTAACCTAGCGGTTAGACTCGCGTTAATCTCGCGGATAAACTCGCGTTATCGTCGCGCATAACCTCTTGATAGTCCTCGCAAATTAACTCGCATTAACCTCGGGGATAAACCCATGTTTAACTCGCGAACAAACAAGTGTTAACGGCGCACATGATCTCGCGGTAACATCGCAGATAAATGCGCATTCAACACGACTAAACCTAGCGGATAGACTCGCGTTACACTGGCGTTAGCCTTGCGGATAGACTCGCATTAACTTCTCTGACAGACTCCCATTAAACTCGCGTTATTCCCGGGGTTAAACTCGTGTTAACCACGACTCGCGTTAAACACGCGTTAAACTCGTGGATAAACTCGCGCTAAACTCGAGTTAAACCCGAAAAAAACTCTGGTTAACCTTGCTGATTAACTCGCAGATAAACTCGCGTTAACATCGGGGATAATGTTTCTTGAACCTCGCGGATTACCTCGCGTTAAACTTGTGGACATAAACTCGCGTCAGCCACGCGGATAATCACGCGTGAACATCGTGAATTAACTCGCGATAATCTCGTGATAACCTCGGGGATATACTCGTGTTAACCTCGCGGACTAACACGCGCTGAATTCGGGTTAACGTTGCGTATAATCGCGCGAGAACCTCGCAGATTAACTCGCGTTATACGCGCATTAAACTCGCCTTAGCCTCGGGAATAAATTCGCGTTAAAATCGCGACTAAACACTCGTTAACATCGCGGATTACCTAGCGTTAAACTTGCGTTAAACTCGCGTTAACGTCGCCGATACACTCGCGTTAATCTCGCTTTAACCTCGAGAAGAAACTCGCATTCAACGAGCGGACAAACGCATTTACCTGGATTAACTCGTGTTAATCTCGTGTTAATCTCGCGTTAACCTCGTGGATTAATTCGCGTCAATCTCTTGTTAACCTCGGGGATATACTCGCGTTACACTCCCGGACAAATACGCGACGAACTCACGTTAACCTCGCGGACAAACTCGCTGAAAAAGAAGCGGATAAACTCGCGATAATCTCGGGCATAATCTCGCCTTATAATTGCGGATAAACTCGCGTTAACCTACCGGATACACTCGCGTTAATCTCGGAAATAAACTCGCTTTGAACTCGCGTTAGCGTTGCGCGTAAAGTCTTACCAACCGCGTTTTTTGTAACACCCCTCATTGTCGCAGATTAATTAGGGTTAATCTCACGTCAACCTTGCCGGCAGACTCGCGTTAAACTCGCAGATGAACGCGCCAAACTCGCATTAACCTCGCGGACAATCTCGCATTATAATCACGGATAAACTCACGTAAAGTTTTAGTTAACCTCGCAGATAAACTCGCGTAAACCTGACAGATAGACTCGCGATAATCTCGCGTTAAGCTCGGGGATTAACTTGAGATAAATTCGCTTTAAACTTGTGATAACCTCGCAGATAGACTTCAGTTAACCTCCGGGATAAACTCGCCTCAGCCCCGCGGATAAACTGGCGCCGACCTCGCGGAAAAATTGGCGGATAACCTCGCGATAACCTCGCACGTAAACTCGTGTTAAAATCGCGGATAAACTCGTATTAACCGTGCCGATAACGAAAGGTTAACCTCGCGGATTAACTCGCATTAAACTCGCGATTACCTCGGGAATAAACTCGCGTTAGACTCAGGGATGAACGCGCGTCAATATCGCGTTAACCAAGCGGATAAATTCGCGTTAGACTCGAGTTAACCTCGCGTTAGCATCGAGCGTAAACTCGCGCTTATCCTGCGGATACACACGCGTTACCCTCGCGAATTGACTCGCTTTTATCTCACGTTAACCGCTGGGAGAAACTCCTGTTAAACACGCGGAGAAACACGCGTTAAATTCGCGTTACCGTCCAGATAAACTCGCGTTAACGTCTCACATAATCTCTCGTTATAATTGTGGATAAACTCGCGTAAAACTCGAGTTATCCTCGCTGATAAACTCGTGTTAACTTCTCGGATAAACTCGCGCGAAACTCACGTTAACCTTGTGGAAAAACTCACGTTAAACTCACGATAATAACGCGGATAATCTCGCGATAACCTTGCGTAAAAACTCCCATTAACATCGCGGATAAACTAGATATAATCTGCATGAAAAACTCATGCTGACTTCACGCATAAACTCGCGCTGACTGCAACGACAAACGCACGTTAATCTCGCAAATTAACTCTTTAAACTTGCGTAAAACTCACATTAACATCGCGGATAAACACGCGTTAAACTCGCGGATGGACACGCGTCACAGCGTTAACTCGCGGATAAACTCGCGTTAAACTCGAGTTAACCTCTCGGGTAAATTCGCGTTAACCTCGTAGATTAACTCGCGTTAATCTCGCGTCAACGTCGGGGATATACACTCGCCAAACTCGTGAAAACCTAGCCAATAGGCACTCGCGTTAACATCGCGTTTAACTCGCGCTAACATTGCGAGTAGTATGTAATGTGGTGTTCACCCCACATTTGGATGACCCCGGTGGATGACCCCGGAAGTGATGTCATGTCACGTGACCCAGTGGCGCCATGTTGTGTTGTCATGGTAACCCACGTGAGCGGCCATCTTGTGACGTCATCCCCATAGTGATGCGTGGTGTTAGTGCGCATGCGCAGCGCGTGTTGTTAGGGTGATACGTGTTTCCGTCGTCCATTTTGTATACTGGAGGCCGCCATCTTGGTTTCTATGGTAGCACGTGATTGCTATGTTACCCAATTTTTCTGCAATAAGACGGGGTATGTTTAGAGGGTGTGTTCGATTGCAGAAGAGTAAATCTAATTACCACAAACAACCCGACAATCTCTCCAAATCACCAACATCCACCCAACTTTTACTATTTCGAATTCTTTCAGAATTCTCTGCTTCTATTTATATATGCAGTAGTTATCGTTTATCTGGCCATGTCCCTTTATTCTAGAGTATACTCCAGTAGCACAGAATAGCCTATTAGTTGGAACACCTTTACTTATTATTACTATAATTAGCTATTCTGGTCTATTCTTGTTAGTTCTGGCCGTATTCCAAGTACTCTCGTTGTTTCATATATATATATATCGTTTATAATCAATCAGATTGCTTGATTTCCCATAATCTGTATACAGAGTTATCTCCCTTCTGTATAATAAAAGACTATATCCAATGGCACCCCAATTTTAGCACCCATTTTTTGCAAAACACCTGTGGCTATGGAATCCCTTTTTGTCATATGTGCTTATGTGAAAAGGAACAATGTGACAATATGCCCTATCACATAGGCACATGCTTTATGTGCCGATATGTGCTTATGTGAAAAGGCATAATGTGACACAATATGCCCTATCACATAGGCACATGCTTTATGTGCCGATATGTGCTTATGTGAAAAGGCACGATGTGACACAATATGTCCTATCACGTAGGCACATACGGGTATCTGAGGATACCTATGGCCTGGTATTGTGTTATTTGAGGATGCCTATCGAGGATACCTATCGAGAATACCTTTTATATGATACTTCTCTGTTGATACTATATAGGCTGTACATATCCCTGTAGGTCTATTGTTAGTACTATTAATCCACCTGATGCTTCATGTTATCCTATGAATGGTATAGGTAGTATGCAATGCTAGGCATGGGGGTATTGTGGGTAGTGGTACTGCCTGGTAGTTTAGAACGATACTATAGTATGTGCGGTATATACACCTATAGGCCCCCGTTAGTGCTTGGTACTATTAACCAACCGATTTCTTTGTCTTATTATATGGCTGGTATATGTAGTACATTATGGTAGACCTAGTGATTTTATGGGGGTGGGGGGTAATGCTTGGTAGTTTAGAACGGTAGTATAGCATAGGCTGTACATATCCCCGTAGGTCTCTTGCTGGCCCTTGGTACTACTGATCCACCAAGTGCTTCAAATTATTGAGCGGTATTCTGGGGTGGGGACAATGCCTGGTAATACAGAACGGCAGCAGAGTATGGTTGGTATATTCCCCTATGGATCCCATCCCTATAGATCCCGCCACTGGGTCACGTGACATGACGTCACTTCCGGGGTCATTCACCGGGGTCATCCAAATGTGGGGTGAAAACCACATTACATACTACTATCGCGGGTAAATTCGCGATAACGTCGTGCACATACTTGCGTAAACGTCGCCGATAAACTCGCGCCAAAGTCGCGTTGGCCGTCAGGATAAACTCACGTTAACCCCGCGTGAACATCGCCGATAAACTCGCAACGAACTCGAGTTAACCTCGGGGATAACCTCGCGTTAACTTCCTGAATAAACTCGAGCCAAACTCGCGTTAACCTCAAGGATTAACACACGTAATCCTCGCGTCAAACTCTCCATAATATCGCGGATAAACTCGTAATATACTTGCGCATAAACTCGCATTAATATTCCGGATAAACTCGCGTTAAATTCGCGCTAACCTCACGGATGAACTCGCGTTAAACTCGAGTGAGTTAACATTGCGGCGGGTTAACTCTCGCTAACAACGCGCATGAACTCGCGATAACCTCGCGGACAAATTCGCGTTAAACTCAGTTTTACCTAGCGCGTTGTACTCGCGCTAACAACATGGATAAACTCGCGATAACCGCGCACTTAAAGTCGCGCTAACTTCGCCGATAAACTCACGTTGAAGTCGAGGTAACCTCGAGGATAAACTTGTATTAATCGCGTGGATAAACTCGCGACAAATACGCGTCATCCTCGCCGATAAAGTCGCCTTAAAGACACGGTAACCTCGCGGAAAAACTCGCATTAACCTCCCAGATAAACTCGCGCCAAACTCGCATTAACCTTGCGGACGAACACGCATTAAACACGCGTTAACTTCGCGCATATACTCGCGTTAACATCCCGGTTAAACTCGCGTTTAACTCTGCTAAACTGGCGTTAAACTTGCATTAATTCCAGATATATACGCGTTAACTTCGCGCACAGGTTCCCATTAACCTCACGTTAATCACGCGAATAAACTGGAATTAACGACGAGGATTACCTCGCGCTAAACACGACACGCGTTAAACACGCAGATAAACTCACGGATAAACGCGGCTTAAAGTTGTGTTAACCTTGCTGATTAACTAACTAGCGGATAAACTTGCAGTAACCTCAGGGATAAATTCCCGTTAACCCCGCGTAAAACTCGTGGATAAACTCACGTTATCCGCGCGAATAAACAGGCATTAACATCGCGGATTAACTAGCGTTAATCTCGTGTTAAACTCGGGTATATACTCGCGGAGTCTATCCGCTAGGCTAACGCAAGTTTATTGGCGATGTCAATATGGGCAATATGTCAATCAACTCGTCTTCATTTGTGCCACCCTACAGCATCTTTTATTTGATCAGATTTGCCCACCTAGAATGTTTTCTGTGAAGCTGACATTTATGGCCTTGGCTGCCCCATAAAGAGGGGTCATATGGGACGGGCAATGCCAATCAACTCGTGTTCATTTGTGCTACCCTGCAGTACCTATTATATGATCAGATTTGTCCATCTAGAAGGTTTTCTGGGAGGTTGTAAAATTTAGGGCCTAGGTTGCCCGGGTCATATGGGGACAGGCAACATGTCAATCAATTCGTCTTCATTTGTGCCACCATACAGCACCTTTTATTTGATCAGACGTGCCCATCTAGAAGGTTTTCTGGGAGGTTGTCACTTTTATGGTCTTGGTTGCCCCATAAAGAGGGGGTCATATGGGGACTGGCAACATGTCAGTCAACTCATCTTCATTTGTCCCACCCGACAGCACCTTTTATTTGATCAGATGTGCACATCTAGAAGGTTTTCTGGGAGATTATCACTTTTAGGGACTTGGTTGCCCCATAAAGAGGTGCCATATGGGGACGAGCAACATGTCAATCAACTCGTCTTCATTTATGTTACCCTAACGCAACTTTTATTTGGTCAGATGTGCCCATCTAGAAGGTTTTCTGGGAGGTTGTCACTTTTAGGGCCTTGGTTGCCCCATAAAGAGGGGTCATATGGGGACGGGCAACATGTCAATCAACTCGTCTTCGTTAGTGCCACCATACAGCACCTTTCATTTGACCAGATTTGCCCATCTGAGAGGTTGTCACTTTTAGGGCCTTGGTTGCCCCCTGAAGAGGGGGGCTCATATGGAGACAGGAGACATGTCAATCAACTCGTCTTTATTTGTGCCACCCTGCGGCACCTTTTATTTGATCAAATTTGCCCATCTAGAAGGTTTTCTGGGAGGTTGTCACTTTTAGGGCCTTGGTTGCCCATAAAGAAGGGGTCATATAGGGAATGAGTCTCCGAGTGTTATTCAGACGTAGTCGGAGCAATAGGTCTCCTGAAAACACAGGGTCCGCCATCCACTCACCGAGTGACAATACTCCGGCCAATCAGGGGCATGTATCCGGTGACAAGGCCACCGCCCTCCTAATAGCGATGCTCATTCATTCACAGGCCGTCATATACCTATACACCTCAGTCGCCGCCCTCGCACAAAAAAAAAAAACCGCGAGTGGCTTTACATGTCAAATGCACCCAGAATCAGCATACACGACGTTGGATGGAACGACATTCCATCCCTACCGCACGGGCTGACACGGCTAGCTATACTGAGCTCTGAAGCTACAATCTAATAAGGGCTGACATCAAGTCTATCTACTGAAGCTAGCATAGGGTCTTCCTATGCTGACCATCCATTAAAATACTAATCCCGGTACCACTTTACCATCTACCAACACGGGATAACCAAAAATTAACCGAAAATCAACCCCTTTCTTATATTTGTGGAGCTAGGCCATGAAATACCACAATATATTGAACATGGCATTCCCTGGGCAACCTTAACACGGACTGATGGTGTTCTCCTGAAATTACCTCAAATTACCATACAGCCACACCCCCCCCCCCGAAGACACACACATGGGGAGCTGGGCTTACACGGACTGGGCTACCATGGCCCTAGTCTTGACACGAACCTATGGTGCTCTCTTTAAATACAGCTCATATCACCAAACCACAACCCACCCTCCCATCCAGGGGTGTTGCTTATAGGGATGGGCTACCATGGCCCTCCCCACATCGCGACGCTATTAAATGACCGCAATCGAAGCTTGAGGGCAGACCAAGTGGCTATTATGCTCCCCACCCCCCCCCCCCCCACCCCCACCCAGACAATCCCTCTAGTCACAGTGTTTGTAGTGTGCTTCCCTATGAGGTATTTATTTGATTATGTTGTGCCAAACGGCAAAAAAATCAAAACCCCTGTGTTTAAGCCTCTTGGTTGGATGGTTGGCTGTGGTTGGCCGGGGTGACTGACCCCTCTGGAAAAAGAGTTTGTGGGGTGATACCCTATGGTGGTATTTTCTTAATCTGATGTGTCAAACGGCCGAGAAAATCAAAACCCTTGTTTTTAAGCTTCTTGGTTGGACGGTTGCTGGTGGCTGAACGGGGTGCTTGACCAATCTGGTAATAGCGGTTGTGGTTGCCACCCTATGGTGGTATTTATTTGAACCTATTGCGTCAAACAGCCGAGAAAATCAAAACCCCTGTTTGGTTCGACGGATGGCGGTGGTTGGCCGAGGTGGTTGACCTCTCTGGAAATAATGTTTGTTGAGTGCCACCTATGATGGTATTTATTTGAATCTATTGCATCAAACGGCCGAGAACTTCAAAAGCCCTGTTTTTAAGCCTCTTGGTTGGACGGTTGGAAGTGGTTGGTCAGGGTGGTTGACTCCTCTGGTAATAGTGTGTGTGGTGTGCAACCCTATGGTGGTATTTATTTGATTTGATTCCTTAAAATGGCCGAGAAAATCAAAACCCCTGTTTTTTAGCCTCTTGGTTGGACGGTTGGAAGTGGTTGGCCAGGGTGTCTGACCCCTCTGGTAATAGTGTTTGTGGTGTGACACCCTATGGTGGTATTTATTTGATTCGATTCCTTCAAATGGCCGGGAGAATCAAAAACCCTGTTTCTAAGCCTCTTGGTTGGACGGTTGGAAGTGGATGGCCGGGGGGGGGGGGGGGGGGCTGACCCCTCTGGTAAAAGTGTTTGTGGTGTGCCACCCTACGGTGGTATTTATTTGAATCTTTTGCATATAAACGACCGAGAAAATCACAACCCTAGTGTTTAAGCCTCTTGGTTGGACGGTTGGAAGAGGATGGCTGGGGAGGCTGACTCCTCTGATAATAGTGTTAGTGGTGTGCCACCCTATGGTGGTATTCATTTAGTCTATTGCTTCAAACGGCCGAGAATCAAAACTCTTGTTTTTAAGCGCCTTGGTTGGATGGTTGGAAGTGGCTGGTTGGGGTGGCTGACCCCTTTGTTAATGGTTTTTGTGGTGTGCCACCCTACGGTGGTATTTATTTGATTATATTTCTTCAAACGGCCGAGAAAATCAAAACACCTGTTTTTTAGCCTCTTGCTTGGACGGTTGGAAGTGGTTGGCCAAGGTGGCTGACGCCTCTGGTAATAGTGTTTGTGGTTTGTCACCCTACGGTGGTGTTTATTTGATTCTATTGCTTCAAACGGCCGTGAAAATCAAAACCCCTCTTTGTTTTAAGCCTCTTGGTTGGACGGTTGGCAGTGCTTGGTCGAGGTGCCTGACCCCTCTGGTAATAGCGATTGTGGTGTGCCACCCTATGGTGGTATTTATTTGATTCTATTCCTTCAAACTGCCAAGTAAATCGAAACCCCTGTTTTAAGCCTCTTGGTTGGACGGCTGGAAGTGGTTGGCCGCCGGGGTGGCTGACCACTCTGGAAATAGTGTTTGTGGTGTGCGACCCTACGGTGGAATATACTTGATTCTATTCCTTCAAACGGCCGAAAAAATCAAAACTCCTGTTTTTAAGCCTCTTGGTTGGACGGTTGGAAGTGGTTGGTCAGGGAGGCTGACCCCTCTGTTAATATTGTTTGTGGTGTGCCACCCAATAGCGGGATTTGTTTGATTCTATTCCTCAAACGGCCGATAAAATCAAAACCCCTGTTTTTAAGCATCTTGGTTGGACAGTTGGAAGTGTTTGGCCGGGGTGGCTGACACTTCTGGTAATAGTGTTGTGGTGTGCCACTCTACGGTGGTATTTATTTGATTATATTCCTTCAAACGGCCGAGAAAATCAAAAGGCCTGTTTTTAAGCCTATTAGTTGGACAGTTGGTAGTGGTTGGCCGGGGTGGCTGACCCCTCTGGTAATAGTGTTTGTGGTGTGCCACCCTATGGTTGTATTTATTTGAGTCTATTGCTTCAAACGGCCCAGAAAATCAAAACCCCTGTTTTTAAGCCCCTTGGGTGGACGGTTGGAAGTGGTTGGCCGGGGTGGCTGACCCCTCTGATAGTAATGTTTCTGTCGTGCCACCCTATGGTGGAATTTGTTTGATTCTATTCCTTCAAGCGGCTGAGAAAATCAAAACCCCTGTTTTTTAGCCTCTTGGTTGGACGGTTGGAAGTGTTTGGCCGTGGTGGCTGCTGAACCCTCTGGTGATAGTGTTTGTGGTGTGCCACCCTATGGTTGTGTTTATTTGAGTATATTGCTTCAAAAGGCTCTTGCTTGGACAGTTGAAACTGGTTGGCCGGGGTGGCTGACTCCTCTGGTAATAGAGTTTTTGGTGTGCCAGCCTATGGTGGGATTTGTTTGATTCTATTCCTTCAAACGACAAAGAAGATCAAAATCCATGTTTTGAAGCCTCTTTTTGGACGGTTCGAAGCGGTTGGCGGGGTGCCTGGCCACTCTGGTAATAGTGTTTGTGATTCACCACCTTATGGTGATATTTATTTGAGTCTATTGCTTCAAACGGACGAGAAAATCAAAACCACTGTTTTTAGCCTCTTGGGTGGACGGTTGAAAGTGGTTGGCCGGAGTGGCTATCCCTCTGGTAGTAGTGTTTGTTGTGTGCCACCCTGAGAAAATCAAAATCCCTGTTTTAAGCCTCTTGGTTGGACGGTAGGATATGGTTGGCCGCGGTGGTTGACGCCTCTGGTAATAGAGTTTGTGGTGTGCCACCCTACGGTGGTGTTTATTTGATTCTATTGCTTCAAACGGCCGAGAAAATCAAAACCCCTGTTTTTAAGCCTCTTGGTTGGACGGTTGGAAGTGGTTGGCCGGGGTGGCTGACCCCTCTGGTAATAGTGTTTGTGGTGTGCCACCCTACGGTGGTATTTATTTGATTCTATTCCTTCAAACGGCCGAGAAAATCAAAACCCGTGTTTTTAAGCCTCTTGGTTGGACGGTTGGAAGTGGTTGGCCGGGGTGGCTGACCCCTCTGGTAATAGTGGTTGTGGTGCGCCACCCTACGGTGGGATTTGTTTAATGCCTCTCGGCAGTTTACTGAATATCGAATAAGGAATAATGAATAAGGAGGTGGAGTCACCTCCGTGAAATCTGATACCAATTCCTTGAAGTTTAACCAAAAATACGCCGAAATAAAGTCCAGGTATAGTGCATATACAAGGACCTATACAGATGGATCTAAAGATGGTAACAAAGTATCATCAGCTGCTGTTACTGGTGATTATATCCCCTCAATCAGAATACCGAATCAGAGATCTATTTTCACAGCTGAAGTTAAAGCTATTCAACTCGCACTTGAGCATATCGAGAATACACAGGAAAGAAAGTCGATCATGTTCTCCGACTCTCTTTCCTCTTTACTTGCTTTACTCAACCCCAAGTTGAAGAACCCTCTCATTTTGGAACTTCATGAGAAGTTAAAAACTCTCGTGTCTGACCAATATGATATCGTGTTTGCTGGTTACCCGGACATGTAGGCAGGGGCGGATCCAGGAATTTGTAGAGGGGGGTGGCTAACCATATGTTGCGAAGCATCATCCGAGCTGCGAAGCAGCGAGCGGGGGTGAGCACGAGAGGGGGTGTCCCCCTCTCGTCGTTCGGAAAATTTTGAAAATAGCAACCTGAATGGTGCATTCTGGGGGGCCTTCGTGGGGTTTATCTTCATTTTTTCAATAGCTGATCTGAGTGATCTCCCCCACCAATACCCTTGACATGAGGTCCACATACATGCATAATCCACCCATACAAGTCAACGAATGTTATGGGTTTTTACAATTACCCCTCAATCACACACAGTGGTCCAGGTTACCTGGACCACTGTGTGTGATTGAGGGGTAATTGTCTATGCCATATCAGACAGTTTTGATGGGCTGGTCACCTGCGACACCCAAGGACATGGGGCCGGGAAACCGGGTTATGGGAATTAAATGGCCTCGATTGAGTCACATCAACTAACAGTGTAATGAATTTATATAACTTCTATAATATGTAAGTGATTAGCAAGGCATGGGAATGGATTTCCCTACAGTTTAATATTATAGAAGTTATATCACTTACATATTATAGAAGTTATATAAATTCATTACAATACAATCGTTAAGGATGCAATAAGATTGAAAAATCTACACAACTAGAAAGTTTTATTTCAATGTGATCAGGATTTCAATTAGATTATGTTGATTCTGATTCTCATTATTATTACTCAAACAACAGGGACGAGCTCTGCATCCTACGGGGGTGTGAAGCAATGAATCTCTCTTTCACGACATTCACATCAACATCAATACTGAAGCCATGCATAGCCAATACAGCCAAATCGGACAGTCGAGTTGTAGACATGGTTGATCTTAACCAAGAATGGATTCTTCTGATACACGAGAAAGAACGTTCCGCCTCCGTGCTACCGATAGGCAAAACAGCAAGAATTTTCAGCAGCTCTCTGACATTAGGAAAAAACATTTCATCAGCGCATTGTTCAATCACGGTCGTGATAGGAATGTCTTTATTTACAATCTCTCTTTCACAAAATTTTTTCCATCGCGCTAGTTCACTTTCAAAATTTGAGGGCGAGGGTAGAACATGATCCCATTTAGAAACAAGAAATTTGCCAGTGGAAGCTAATGTATCGTCATCAGTTTGAACGATGCTCTCCGGTACGATTGCGGTCAAATGATAATGCGCTCGTTTGTCTTCGCTGAATCTCTCACGGAGCTCGCTACATACAACATCGAGGAAAGGTATAACAACCGTACGCTTCCAGTATTCAAATGGAGTATTCGCGTCAGTATTCGGGCGAGTCGTCTGACGTTTGCATATACGTGGCATTTTCTCTTCTGAACCAACTTTTTTGGCCAACGTTATCGCTTTAGCATAAACACTGTCGAACCACGAATCCACGTTCGCCCGAATGTCATTATATGTGTCAGTTACTACACCAGTCTTCTTAAAGCCAAAAAACACTTCTACCATGCGCCCTTGCAAACATTTTACTATCGGTAGCATGGGTTCCAACATATCTTTCGCGCTAACGAAGGATACTATATGGCCAAAATCAAGGAACATATGACGAAGTCCATTTGCCTTAACCTTCGTTGAGGAATCCCAGTTCCAATTCTCTGTTTCATCGGGGTACAATGATTCATCGTCGGTAGGCTCACATATTTCATTGAGAGTTAATACAATGAGCTCATAGAGGTCGGATATCACCTCAAATGTGGAATGTCCTTCGACCCAACGGGTCTTGCACAAGTTTTTAAGTTTTAGTTTTTTGGTTTCTGGTGCGTTGGTCAAGATGACTAACTCTAGAAAGTTTTGACGTTTCGGGGAGTTGTCGAAGAAACTGAATAATTCTCTGCATGCATCCATCATATTCGTTATGTGGGTGATTTTGCACCCATGGCAGATCACTAAGTTAAGCGAGTGGAGACAACAACCTTGGTAATCGGCATCGGGGGCATGTTTTAGTATTTCAGCATTCACGCCTTTCGACTTCGAACTCATCGACGCCGTGGTGTCATATGCCTGTCCGCGACAATGTTGAATGTTAATCTTATTCTCATCAAGAGACTTGAGCAATTCTTGGGCGATTGATTGACCCGTGGTTCGCGTCAATGGTCGCATGTCGATTAAAACTTCTCGCTTTAAAGGTGTACTTCCCGAAATAGTGTCTAACAAGCGCAGACAAACAGAGAGAATTTCTTGACCATTGGACGTGGTTTCATCTCCAATAAGGGAGAAATGTGGACATTTCTCAATACATTTACGGAAATGCTCTCGGATGATGTCCGCACAAATATGAAGTATATCATTTTGAATTGTCTTACTAATATAACGTGCATTTTTTGGACCTTTTGTGACATAGGTTTTCAATTCCGGGACCTTATCAGTCATAAGACGCATAACTGCAATGAAATTACCCTCATTACATGTAGCTGGAACATCGAATTCGATTTTGTCGTCTCTGTGTCCCCTCAAAGCGATTTGCTGTTTTGCACACAGAAGGACTGCGTCGATTATATGGCACTAAACAGAACTATTAACTTGCATGTTTTTCGACGTTTGTTCAGACATTTGTACATCAATTCGACGTAATATATCACCCTGTTGTGCCATCAACATTTCAGCTTTCTCAACACAAGATGCATGATACATTTTACTTTCGTGTTCATCTAACAACTCCTTCGACTTATTGTAATTTCGGAATGGTGTTTTGACGAATACTCCGAGCTTATTTTTCTCTTCTCTCCGGAGAAAGAGGGTACATGGCAGACACCAACCGCCCCTTAGTTCCGCGTGGTCGCTGTATGCTAACCATTTCCGTTTACTTAACCAAGATTGTTGGAAACATACAGTTTTCTTTTTGATGTTTCCACCCTCTTTTACTCGATGTTCATAAACCCGGCTGTCCAACTTGTCAAAATTAGCATCTGGTTTCCAGCAGTTTTTAAGCATAAATGCTTTTTCTGAATCTGTCATACCGCTGGTATTGACAAAATTGGCAATATCATTTGGGGAGATTGTGTGTATCGCGGTTGCAGCTTGATCATCTCCAGGAGATTCAGCTGGGGGCACCTGCGGCTCAGAATTGGATGAACTGCATGTGGATCCGCTCGTTTCTGCATGTGTATTTTCAGACGGAATGTTCGTCGTCTTCTCTTTAGGTTGAAAAAAAGAATCAATAGTGGTTTTCTTCATTTTCGGTGGTGGCTCACCCATGATTGCGATGGATTGTGAGGCTTTACAATTTCGAAAATATGACCACACCAAACTTAAACAGGAAACATTACGTCAGAGTGCAAATCTATCCCGCGAATCGGTAGTATATTCCACGGAACGGATCAAAGTAATTAGGAGAAACCGGTAAACTTACTCCAGTTACGATATGTTACCGCACCGAAAAGGTTGTGCCGTTGATATCCGGCTTGCCAACTTAGCAAATGCTTGAAAAAAAAAAATTGTCATCCCAAAAGAGGGGGGTGGCTAGCCACCCCTTTCACCCCCCCCCCCCCCTGGATCCGCCCCTGGTAGGTATCGCTGGTAACACCAAAGCAGACAGTGCAGCAAAACAGGCTTTAACAAAGCCTCTCAGTGATTTTAACATCCCTTTCAGTGACTTTAAGTCTCATATTAGTAGTTAGAATCAAATCTATGTTGCAGGCGGAATGGGATGGGGCAAGTAATAACAAGCTCCATCGCTTCCGACCAACTATTTCTGATCACTACCCATCCAATAACCTTTGTAGAAAGGATCTTGTAGTTTTGACGCGATGTCATATCGGTCATACACGTTTTACGCATTCCTTTTTGTTAGAGGGCAATATGCGACCAGAGTGTGTTCCCTGCCAGCAGGTGTTGTCGGTGGAGCACATTCTTTTACATTGTACTGATTTTAATCTTGTTAGACGACAGTGTTTTAATGTTGTGTCTCTTCAAGACCTATTTTATAATACAAATCCTCATAAGGTTTTGTCGTTCCTGAAGGAAATCAACCTTTTTAATAAATTTTAAATTGTTTGTTTTTATTATTTCACATTCATATTCATTCAGTGTTGATTTACGCAACATTTTCTGTACACTTGATCTTATTTTCACATTACTGTGTTCATTGATGAATTTTATTCCTCAAACTTCTTCATATTTCGTTGATTGATTTTTAATTACCTCATGGCGAATGACGATCTATTTTAGATTTCCTACCTTTCATCGCCACGATATAGCCTTAGCTGCTGATGTGGCATAAAGCGCCAATAAATAATAATAATAATTAGCAGCGTCACGTCAGGACGTCGCAATTCAGACATGGTGTGAAATGAAAAGTTCATACATGCAGTCCATAGCGTGTATGTCCACCGTTTGCCTCTTGGATGGCAAGTCATCGACGACGCATGGACCCGATAAGTCTCTGGATGTCACCCTGTGGTATTGCGATTCACGACTGCCTTAGAACATAACGTAAATCACCTAACGTCTGAAGATCACGAAGTCGTACCCGGCGGTCCAATTGAAACCAAAGATGCTAGATTGGCGTCAAATCTGGCGAAAGTGGGGGCCAGGGAAGAAGTTCGATGCTCTACACCCCAAAAAAGCCACGAGAGATTCGCGCCACGCGACATCGGGCATTGTCTTGCTGGAATAACTACAATCCGACGTTAGTGTTGAACAAGGGGAAAACAACAGCTTTAAGAATTTCGTCCCAATATAGCTGTCCATTCAGATTACTATCGATGAAGATCAACTGCGTTCGATGGTGCAAGGAAATTCCTGCCCAAACAATTACACTACCCCCGCCGAAACGGTCGCATTCCCGCACGCAAGCATCAGAAAAACGTTCTCCTCGTCGGCGATACACCCTTGCTCTCAGCGCACCGTAGGCAAAATCGTGATTCATCACTAAAAAGAACTGTTCTTCAACGCTGCTGAGTCCTGCGAACACGCTGACGTACCCATTCCATTCTGACGGTACGACGAAGTTGGGTAAGGATTTGTCCGTGGTATGAACGCCACTTCCTATGCCGTGTTCAGCGAGTCTGTTGCGGACAGTTTGTGCACTGATTCTATTGTTAGTTCTACCAAGAGTAATTGCGGCTGTCCTCGTCGTTGAAGGAAGCGATCCCGCAAGTGACAGGTCCTGATGTGTGGGTCTTGTGCAGGGGTCGTAACTCTTGATCGCCCTGAACGCGGTCTGTCGGCAGTAGATCCAGTGGTTCTATACCTTCCAATGAGACGGTAAATAGTGACCATAGTGACTCCGAACTCAGCAGCGAGCTCATCTGAAGGTATCCAAGCCTCATGCATACCAGTGACACGCAAGTAGTATGTCTCGCACGTTTGGGACCCTATTTGGATGACCTCGGTGGATGACCTCGGAAGTGACGTCATGTCACATGACGTAGTGGCGCCATATTGTGTTGTCATGGTAACCCGCGTGAACGGCCATCTTTGACGTCATCCCCATAGTGATATGGGGTGTTAGTGCGCATGCGCAGCGCGTGTTGTTAGGGTGATACGTGTTTCCGTCGTTCATTTTGAATACAGGAGGCCGCCATCTTGGTTTCTATGGTAGCACGTGGTTGCTCTGTTACCCAATTTTTCTGCAATAGGACGGGGTATGTTTTGAGGGTATGTTCGATTGTAGAAGAGTAAATCTAATTACCACAAACAACCCGCCAATCCTTCCAAATCACCAAAATCCACCCTAAATCACCGAAAGTGACTTAATTTGATACGGATTTCCCATTTTATCGGTTTAGCACGCAGTGCTACAGTACCAAGGGGTCCCCTGGGGGTGTGTTTGATTGAACTGGAGTATACCTAATTACCCAAATAGACGTGACCACCCTTACAAACCACCAAGATATCCACCAAACCACCCAAACGGACTTCTGAAGCCCATTTTGGGCATATAAAACTAACACGTTATGCTATAGTATCAAGGCGTACAGAGGTATCCTCTATTGCATAGGAGTACAGGGCCTGATTTTCCCAGAATCCCATTTTTAATGCCTATTGCATATATTTATCTTCTCAATCACTAACAGTCTATCCAGTCCAAACTATCTCTGGTTCTCTCGTCCAAGTCTTATAATTACCAGTGCTCGATTTCCCATAATGCAGTTATCTCCCTTGTGAATATCAAAAGCATTCCCAAACCCAATAAGCAATCGAGCAGTTACTGATAAAGCATTGCTCGAATGACTCGAATCCCATCGAGGAAATGAGCTTTAGAGTAATTGCTCGATCGAGTGACTCGGCATATTGCTCGAACGACTCGAATCCCATCGGGCAAATGAGCCAACGAGCATTTACTCGTTCGAGTAACTCCTCGAACGACTCTTAGACTCATTTCAGAAAAAAGGGATTCCATAGCCATAGGCGTTTTCAAAAAAGGGATTCCACAAATGAGATTCCAAACAATTCCATTCAACATTGATCAATGTTATAGTCGAGACTGAGATAGGTATAGCTAGGAAGTAATGGATGAGATATGGGGCCGAATAACAGAAGCCAATAGTACTGGTACAAGGCCGCAATGGAACAAGACTACAACAAGTTGTAGAAGCTAATAGGACAGATAGACCGTAGACCTGTAGTGGACTTGGAGCTTTGGCGAAAAGATGAAAACGGAATCGTATTTGTGGAATCCCTTTTTTGAAATCCCATTTGTGGAATCCCTTTTTCGGAAACGCCTGTGGCTATGGAATCCCTTTTTTCTGAAATGAGTCGTCGAGTCGTTCGAGGAGTCACTCGATCGAGCAATTGCTCGTTGGCTCATTTGCTCGATGGGATTCGAGTCATTCGAGCAATAGTTGCGAGTCACTCGACATAAGACGGAATCCCACTTTTGGAATCCCTTTTTGGAATCCCATTTGTGGAATCCCTTTTTCGAAAACGCCTATGGCTATGGAATCCCTTTTTTCTGAGATGAGTCTAAGAGTCGTTCGAGGAGTCACTCGAACGAGCAAATGCTCCTTGGCTCATTTGCTCGATGGGATTCGAGTCATTCGAGCAATAGTTGCAAGTCACTCGACATAAGACGGAATACCACTTTTGGAATCCCTTTTTGGAATCCCATTTGTGGAATCCCTTTTTTGAAAACGCCTATCGCTATGGAATCCCTTTTTTCTGAAATTAGTCTAAGAGTCGTTCGAGGAGTCACTCGAACGAGCAAATGCTCGTTGGCTCATTTGCTCGATGGGATTCGAGTCGTCCGAGCAATATGCCGAGTCACTCGATCGAGCAATTACTCTAAAGCTCATTTGCTCGATGGGATTCGAGTCATTCGAGCAATGCTTTATCAGTAACTGCTCGATTTCTTATTGGGTTTGGGAATGCTTTTGATATACACAAGGGAGATAACTGGATTATGGGAAATCACGCACTGGTAATTATAAGACTTGAACGAGAGAACCAGAGATAGTTTAGACTGGATAGACTGTTAGTGATAGAGAAATATATGCAACAGGCATTGAAAATGGGATTCTGGGAAAATCAGGCCCTGTACTCCTATTCAATAGAACATACCCCTGTACCCCTTGGTACTATTGCATAACGTGTTATTTTTATATGCCCAAAATGAGCTTCAGAAATCCGTTTGGGTGGTTTGGTGGAGATGTTGGTGGTTTGTAAGGGTGGTCGGGTCTATTTGGGTAATTATGTATACTCTAGGTCAATCAAACACACCTTGGTACTGTAGCACTACGTGCTAAACCAATAAAATGGGAAATCCGTATCAAATTAAGTCAATTTCGGTAATTTAGGGTAAATTATGGTGATTTGGAAGGATTGTCGGGTTGTTTGTGGTAATTATATTTACTCTTCTACAATCGAACATACCCTCAAAACATACCCCGTCCTATTGCAGAAAAATTGGGTAACATAGCAACCACGTGCTACCATAGAAACCAAGATGGCGGCCTCCAATATTCAAAATGGACGACGGAAACACGTATCACCCTAACAACACGCGCTGCGCATGCGCACTAACACCACATGTCACTATGGGGATGACGTCACAAGATGGCCGCTCACGCGGGTTACCATAACAACACAACATGGCGCCACTACGTCATGTGACATGACGTCACTTCCGAGGTCATCCCCCGAGGTCATCCAAACAGGCCCCAAACGTGCGAGACATACTATTCACGCAACTTCTGATTTTCGGTTAACCATGGCATTTTTTAAAATGTCGGAAGACAAAAACTAGCATGTTTTCTCAATAACCCAGGCTCCCCGGCACAACATAACACAAAGAAAATCGTCGGTCACTCATTCAATTTGACATTCTCGGGTAGCACGTGGTATTTTGAAATCCGTAGCAAAACTGTATACGGTGGGTTGGACAACAACAACATGTCATTAAACTCTTTGCACGACTTCTTGTCCACAAACATGCAACATTGGAAGTATTATATTTCATCCTTTATGCTATTTATCACATTTGTTTCTATTATACTTTCTTTTTTGAACCGGTATATTATTTTTCTTCTTTGGATACCAACAGACCGCGGGTGGACACCACTGCACAAAAGTTTATGAATGTTAACTTGTTAATACAGTCAAGTCATTTATGCTGGAGAATGTTTATTGGACAATTTAGTGGGCTTCCAACATTTGCTGGCGAACTGAGAACATTGTGAATTCGTTCACAGCGTTTTTGGTTAACCTGTGGATGCGGGGCACCCACTGACGTGTATGCCCCAGATCCTTTAGCAACAGGAGAGACGGAAATTAATCGGTGGTTGCTTTGAAAGTGATGAATGAGCGGTGACTGTAAAACTATGTTTATTTTTAAATATTAAAGACGTACAAAAATATTTTGTAGTTAAAATAATACATCACATAAACCTTCCATATTTGTTGACATATTATCAGCTCTACTACTGCTCACCAAACTGCTAGCCATCAAAATTCCAGTAATAATTTACGGGGTCGTGCTCGGTCCCCTCCCCACCCCTCCACTCACCCCCTCCCCTCACCCCCTCCAAAAAACAAAAAAAACAAAACAATTTCTAGTAAATTCATTAATATCGTGTTTTTATTCCTGACCATTTTATTTCGGCTTTGGTGTTATTTTTCAATCACGTTTCAGAATATTTATCTGTTTGAGATTGAAATTTTGAGAACATAAATTGAAAAGTTTGGGATCCACATTAGTTGAAATATTACTATTACTTATAGACTAAAACTCGTTAAGAGAATTGTTGTGGTTTTTAGCCTTTTCGTCTTAGATTGTGTCTTTAATTTTCATTTGCTATGGTTGTTTTTCTTTCTTCACGGTTTTTGATTGTTTAAACTTGAATTTCATTAAGTCTTTCTAGCCTTTTTCGCAAAAGTTCAATCTCAAGTTTCTAATCTTTCTAGATTTGGAACGAAAACATTTTAGACAAAGATCTCATGTTTACCTAAATTTTTTTTTTTTTTGATATCATTTTCTAAGTAATGAAGTTTAGGTACAAAGTTGCAATTATATTTTCTCAACTGTTGAATGCATGGTTGCGCTTTCACAATACGCAGCTAAAAATACGTAAGTTCATCAGACGCTAACCAGATGCCTATGCCATTAAAAAAAGCAAGCAATCGATGGCCAAACAAGGGTTCTTATCTCATCTTTATCTAAACAACACTTGTAAAACAATTTCTTGAGTGCCAAAACATTTTAGGTTTTTGCCAAACGAACGTTGGTTTGAAAGGAAAGTGCTCGACGCGCAGTGCAGGTTTCATTCAGGATTATAGCTCCACTTTGGGAGGCAAAATATTAAAACAATAAACAAGTATGACGATTTTTGCGAGTGATCGGAAATGACGGTTATGTTAGCTACATTTTTATTTTATTATTCCTATTTATTGGGGTTTAAGGTCACATACTTATGCACAATGGCGAATCGTGACCGTGACAGTTTTACGGGTGGAGGAAGCCGAAGTACCCGGAAAACAACACTGTGCAACGACGAGCAGCTGTCATCTCTCCAACATCGTACCTCTGATCTATGCACCACCGCACAGGCAGGGTTAGATGGGTTGAAGACATGCGCACCATCGACGTGCAGGACGCCTTAGTATACAGCGTCATCGTGCGCCCATGTAGGCAATCTGGATTAAGTGCTTTGCCCAAGGACACAACGCGGGAGTACGAATCAGTCGCTGAATTGATCACCCAAGCAAGTACTAATCGCGTTCGACGTTGCTTAACTTCGGCGATCTGACGAGAACCGGTTACCGCGACAACACCACGTGTTAGCTAAATGGTTAACATAAAATGACAAATATTGCACGGCTAGGAGCTGACTATGTTAGTTAAACGGTTAACACTACATAACAAACATTACACGGCTAGGGAGTGGCTATGTTGGTTAAATAGTTAACACTACATAACAAATATTACATGACTAGGAGCTGCTGACTATATTAGCTAAATGGTTAATACGTCATAACTAATATTGCACGACTAAGAGCTGACTACGTTACCGTAATGGTTAACATCACATAACAAATACTGCACGGATAGGAGCTGACTATGGTAGCTAAATGGTTAACACTACATAACACATATTACACGACTAGGAGTTGGCTATGTCAGCTAAATTGTTAACACCACATCACAAATATTGCAAGGATAGGAGCTGACAATGTTATGCATGGTTATCTTTAGAATGCTGATAAAAAATAGCTGCTTGGAAAGGGCTTATCAGAGGAAGCATAAGTCACGTGTGATATAATATTCCATCAACAAGTAAACTAATAATTACCAACTGTGAATCGTCCAAACCAAAATATTTTAATTTACAAATAAAAGTAAAAAAAACAAACCAAAACTTACTATCATCGTCTCTGTTGTAAATACGTATCCTTTTCACTGTATAATTCTGCCCTAACTCGACATGCCACCAAGGGCTGTACACGTTGATAGTTGTCGCTGAAAAGGTACTGTAGCTTCCGTCAACTCCACGATCTGCCGTATTAATGTCCCATTTGCCGAGCTGCTGAGCTGTCTTTTCGTAAGCTGCGTTAAGACCTTTGAATTATGATATGATAACATTAAAACTAGACAATCGATGTATGCACTTCATGCGACCTATTTATTCAAAACATTCTAAGCGACAACTACCATACGGGAATTTAAAAACACGAACTAGGGAATCTGAAATACGACTACCATACCGGAATCTGTAAACACAAACTAGGGAATCTGAAAAACGACATCCATACGGGAATCTATAAACACGTACTGGGGAATCCGGAGAACGACATCCATACGGGAATCTATAAACACGTACTGGATAATCTGGAAAACGACATCCATACGGGAATCTATAAACACGTACTGGGGAAACTGAAAGAAACGACAACCATACGGAAATCTATAAACACGTACTGGAGAATCTGGAAAAGCAAATGACTAATATTATTTATTAAATTTATTGATATTTAACCCCTAACCCGTTGGTATTTCTATGATATTTTTTATTGAATCTAGAGATTCTTATATATTTAATTCAATAACTCATTGGTGTACAATCCATTTAATTTACAGGAGGAAATTTTGACCAAATATGCCCACATTATACACGTTTCAGTGGCAAACTGGGAAAGAATATCTGCTAACCTAATTCAAGGAGTTAAGGTCACAAGTTTCTATCCAATAGCTATTCATTACAGCAAACTATTAATGAAAAAATACCATTATAACAGCTTATATGTATTATCAGCGCTTTTGTGTAATATATGTCATTTTTTATCTAAAATTGATAGGCCACCGCATTCATTCACCACCGCAACAGTCTATTAAAGCTGGTGACCCATTGTGAGCCATTGATATTCATGTTGTTATTTGGAAAATGAATCCAAAGAGTGGAAAGTTATGCAAATATTTTGTCTTGTCGTTTATAGAAATTGTTCATGTGTTAACCCTCGGTACATATTAGAGAAGATACTAACGTAAATAGCTTCAAAATGTATTTGAACAAAATTACCAGAATAACCCCTTCTCATTTCTTGGCGTCCAGATCACATAAGTCTCAAATTTATCACTGTCGTCTACGGCTGTTTTAGACTGTAGTAACCTAAACTCACACTTATCTGACAATCATTTAGTGCTATCTTCACTGTGCAGATGTGGCGAGCTCCAAACAATTAACACGTTCTATAAATATGCCCAATGTACGTCCTGAGTGGTGATCATTTAGTCAGATAGCGACTGCGGTACTCTAATGTATGGATCTGAACTCAACAGTTGGGAATATAATCGTTTCATTTTTGATACAGTCCACCGTTACATACCAGTCAATGGCAGATTCTGTTAGCTCACTCAAACGGTTGAGCGGTCATAGTTTTTTTTCACTGGCTGGTGGGTTACACGAGCCAATCTTACAATATGTGTACTCATGGAACATGGAACTAACTCAATTTAGCACCCCACAAGTTCAATGCACACTCATTGTGAATTTCCCGCATTCCTTAAGGCGGACCAGCTGAGTAGATATGTGTCTTATATAAACTAATATATTACAGCAGATACATTATATCTCTCAGCATCAGCATATATTCCTCTCTGTCAAACCTTCAGGTGCAAGTCAGCAGGCGGGCGGGGGTCTACAGAGGGTGATTGTACTGATGCTATGACATATATTGAGACAATTTATCCCCCAGGTGCTTCTTCCTGTTTAGGCTTCAGATCAGGATCCAGATTGAGGTTCACAAAGGGTGGACTTGATGATGCTGTCCTGCTGTGTAGGGTATCATAACCAATTCACACTATAGGGATTTCATTGTGCGGATAACGGTCTGATTATTTCCAGATTTAGTAAAGTGATGATCGGATGTATATCTGGTCCTATGGCCCTGGTATCTATAACAGGCTGGCCTTGTATCTCCCTATTGTATTTTGATCGCTTATAGTATTCACTGATACATCCCCCACTTATCTCTGACGTAAATCCAAGATACTTAAGAGAGTATTCGTCATCTCAAGGTAAAGTGGGATGCAAAAGCAGTTGGAAGATCAACTTGACTTTCTAGTTGTGGTAGGGTCACAATATCGCCATACACGTCAACAAAATATATGATTATAATCACAACCGATATACGCCCATATATCACATATAATATTCATCCTTCCCTTCGAATCCTACTCTTGCCTTACACTTGCATTCCTTCCTCTTTTTTCATTGCACAGTATATTTGTGTTCTATTTTTTTTTCTCACATTTATAATTACTCAACTTTCACAGATATTTCCAAGATTCAGCTGATTGGAATGCACAATGGGCCAAGAACTTTCGTCAAAAACGTCAAATTTATTATTTTTTCAACCCCTGCCTCTTCCAGTTGTATATGTTTAAGATGACATCGAATAAGTTTAAAGCTTATAGTCGGATCAACAATTAGTATGTATGTAATTATGTCTATATGTCATATCTGGACATAAATCTTGTTCAATCTGGATATAACGACAGACACACAACAAGGGTGGCGTACGGAGGACTGTTAAAAAACGACCCGAGTTGGAGGTTTTCCTGTATTTCACGTGCGCCGAAGGCTTTGACCTTAGCCCACTCGTAATCTACCTGAGTTGTGTTCTTTATTTGTCACATAGCTATGACGTCACTCCTCTGTGAGAAGTGATATATTTCGAAGAGTTGATAAGAGCATATGCTGTATTCAAGAGATATCACTCCAAGCTCTACAACACCTGAGCGAGATCGAAGGCAATGAATTAGAACAGTGTCAGCTCTGACATAAACAAAAACCAATACAAACATTTCTGTGATCTTTATTAAAATATCTGAAACCCATTCATGCACTATTCTGAACTTCCTCGCCTGGTGAAATTATACAATGTTTCACACATAAAATAAAACAAAAACGTACCATAAATATGACGCCTTCCGAATAACGATAGCAAAATGTTCTTTACACACAAACGTAAAGTATTGAAAAGATTGAGAAAAAATGTATTGTAAAGAAAGAGAAAAAAAATGTTAAATTAAGTTAATTTAATCAAGATTTAATATTGAGTCTACCTTGCTGATTGTACGTCTGTCGTTGGTCTGAGAGAACAACTCTGTGACAAGCCGTTTATACCATATCAGCTCGTGATACTGGACATACTATCACCGGACAAAAGCCTGTGATTTTTTTTTTTATTTTTGGGGAAAAACACTTAGAAATATCCAAAAATTATCTACTACATGTGTAACTCGAGAAGTTAAACAAGTATTCAAATTAGTTTATCCACCGTGCAGGTAGAACAGATTTAAGTTATTAACAAATTCAATATAATTTTCATTTTCTTACAAAAACAATCAGTTATTTATCATTTCAAGTTCGATGCAGTTTGTTCTAAAACATGTTTGCCTTTGTAATATATTATAATAGTTGCTGGTAGTAACCAGTTGTTGGAAATACCGATTGTAGGGCGAGCCTCGTTCTTAGTACGGAACTAAACTACTTGTGGCGGGTCGACTGGAATCCAGTGCTGTGGGAATAAATTGTGTTTTCATTGTAACAAAAGACTTAGTCGTAGTTTTAAGATATTCATCCCGATAGAAAATTTCAAGTGGCCGACAGCCTGATAACAATAGGATCGCTCGGGCATGTTCACTCAAGGAAAAACCCCGTGAATACCGTTTATACCAACAAAAGAATGATGAGGCCTCCGAAAAAGCCCATCCAGTACAAATGAAAATTTTAAAACGTACCATACAGACATTTACGCGGCTCCCGTGCGAAAAACCTATGCGAAGTTCTCGTTGGCCGGTGACATTCATGATCCACACTAAACTTGGTAATAGTGCACACCCACGCAGTGGCGTGTGCGCACATAGGTAATGGGTACGCGTCCATGATTTTATAATTTTTCTATATACCATTCAACAGAGTTTGGGGTGCCATCTGGCGGCGTGGCTCTCCCACTGGCAAAAAATCCAGAATCATTGTAACGGATACTTAATTGTTTTGGGCCTTTCAAAGGACATTATGTAAAATATATTGTTGCAGAATGCTGGGAACTATGATAAATAATCAAGTAATGCAGTGACTTTCGAAGTTATATAGTTGTTGGCGAGTTAGGTATTGTTTGAAAGTTCGAAGTGCCAATGCCGTCCGTTGCCCAGTTTCAATTTTAATTGAGAACGTACACTTCACAAATTGTTGACAACGAATAAAAAAAACAACAAGTGATTTATTGACACTTTTAGTGGGCCTTTTTCATTTGTGGGGAACTTAGCGCGATTTCCTTAGAAACAGCCGGAGTTCGGATGAATTCATGTTGTGCTGACGTAAGGTCTGGGGAAATCTTTGTTCTCAAAACACGGGCATGCAGTCTTGTTGTGCCTTGTGGTAAAAGTTTACAGAAACAGACATGCACGCGAACAGCGATACCTATTCATTTATTTCCTAGATTTTTCTTCACAAGTTCACTGGATCCAGTCTATGAACTATTTTTACCAATGATACAATACAATGTCAGTTTAAGACTGTCAGAATTACAGTGTAGCGGCCAGCCAATTTTGTGATCCGACGTGTTTTCCTGAAGACTAAATACCAGAATCACTCGGAACTCCCATTTAAATTACATGCACACTTCCTCTGTGTTTTGGTAAACATTGTTTTAATTCCTGGATGCTTTAGGCGGGATACGGACACCTGCCCCCCGGCTGTCTGCCCCCCCCCCCCCCCCCCCCGTGTCAAAATTGATAGAAGAGGACACCTGCCCCCCTCCTGATTTTCCAGGGTTGGACACCTGCCCCCCTACTAAATTTTATTAACAGGACACCTGCCCCCCAGCTAATTTTTATACCATGGACACCTGCCCCCTGCTGGTTTATAACCTATAGGACACATCTAATAATAAAAACTAAAACTGTCAAAAAAGTGTCAATGTGATTTATTTCCATAACACAATTGTCTCAAATAACAACAATAACATTCAGGTACATAATCTTGAGCAATAAAGCAGTTACATATAATACATTTCGTCTCATTTTAATATCACTCAAGTGTATCCCCACCATTGCACATAGTTAGAAAATCTATTTTTCCCACTTTATAAAAGCCAAGCAGTCGAAAATGTGTCGACAATTTCAATGATAAATGTTCATTATATTCTATTTCCCACTGGATAAAACCTAAAAATATATTGCGTGCTCCACTCAGACGAATTCCACTTAGTCCAGTTCCACTTAGACAAAATTTATATAGCGCCAGCTCGAAAATAAACCTCAGTAAAATGTATTTTGTCAATGAAATGATAGAAATGTTGCTGTTAATGGAACGAGCTCAAGAGCTTGTTCCCAGTAAAGCTAACTTTTCTATAATTTCAATGACAAAGAAGTTATATATCTTCTCTTCAACACTAAAATAAACCTCAGTAAAATGTATTTTGTCAACGAAATAGAAATGTAGCTGTTAATGAAACCAGCTCAAAGAGCGTGTTCCAGTAAAGTTAACTTTTCTATAATTTCATTGACAAAAAAATTATATATCTTCTCTTCAGCACTAAAACAAACCTCAGTAAAATGTATTTTGTCAACGAAATAATAGAAATGTAGCTGTTAATGAAGCGAGCTCAAAGAGCTTGTTCCAGTAAAGCTAACTTTTCTATAATTTCATTAACAAAAAAATTATATATGTTCTCTTCAACACTAAAATAAACCTCAGTAAAATGTATTTTGTCAATGGAATGAAATATATATCTTCAGCACTTGAATGAAACTTAAAAATGTGACAGCACATTAACAACATATCTTGGACCACTTAAAACCTAATACACGTCCCTACAGCATGTAACAATTCCTTGATAGTTTTGTCACCAGCCTGAAATGCTTGAATAACAATGTCTATCTCAGCAGACTTCAAAGCATACCAGCAAAAGGATAACTGTGTGGATTCATTTCTTTGCTTTAGCTTGTGTTTTGAGAATGCATCTGTTCAATATTTACAGTAAAAAGCCTGCTCATATCAATAAGTTACTATAACATTTTTGTTAGAAAATAGGCCATATGTCCTATAGGTGTATAAACCAGCAGGGGGGCAGGTGTCCATGGTATTAAAATTAGCTGGGGGGCAGGTGTCCTGTTAATAAAATTTAGTAGGGGGGCAGGTTCCAACCCTGGAAAATCATGAGGGGGGGGGCAGGTGTCCTCTTCTATCAATTTTGACAGGGGGGGGGGGAGGGCAGACAGCCGGGGGGCAGATGTCAGGGATTCGCTTTAGGCATTGCAACCAGAATAGAACTGAATTCATCTTCAAACTAGTCAATGTCGCCCTCCTCGTCTAACCAACATCTGGAGGTGGGGATTCTGATATTTAGACTTGAGTTGAGTATGTTTCTCCAAAAATGGCAAAAAACTTTTAAAAAGCCAAAATACCAACCTCCCCAGAACCGACCTCTAAATAATATTTGGCACTGCACTACAGAATCAATATTTGATGGTTTCAGACATTTTAATGGTGCTATGAGATAGCATATGACCTGCACTGTCATGCTGTTGGAAAAAAATTCAAAAAGTCAATGTGTAATGTTTTATCAGAGACATACGATACCAATGACTCAAAGTACCTTAATTAAGAAATGTGAGGGATTTAAAAAAAAAAAAATTTTTTCACAAATATTGCAAAATATTCATCAAACACAATGTGAAATGTCTTAAGAAGCCAGAATGTGATTTACAAACTATCAGAAATGTGAAATTTAATATAAGAGGTTTGTTTTGTGTCAACATCAATTAATTTATGAATTATATCTTAATTTGTGATGAAAGTGGGTATGCTGGGGGTCTAGGGGACACATTTATGGCTATATTTTACCACATCAATATGTAGAAGAAAATTTGACATAATTTGTTAGGATAAAATGGCACTGTCTATTGATATTGGTGATTTACATAGCTGCAACACCAGTTTTTAAATCAAAATTGACATTCATTTTGTTTTGTGTGGAGTGGAGGGGGGGGGGGGGGGTTGGTGGTGAACACCACTCTTTCTCTTGCAGGATGGTAAAATGAGACAGATTTTTCCCAAAAGTGGCAAAACTATTGTCTGCAGATGCAGATTTTAGTTTTATTTTGGGACTGGGGTAGTTTTTAAAGAAAGCAGTGAATTCTCATGCAGAAATGACTCTTTTATCAAATGAAAGAGATAAAATGTATCTTTGGAAGGATTAGAATGTAGGTTAAAATCCGCCCTACAAAAAATACCGCCAATCATTTTTACACACTTAGCAAACATTCCCCCCACAGTTTTTGAGTAGTACCACATTCTCTCACATTATTCTAAGAGCAGTACAAAAATCTCCCTCCCGGCCTCTTACACCAAAAGGTTAAAAGGCAGTCCAAAAGGATTTAAAAACTTATGTATTTAATTTGTAAATTACATAAACACTCATCACTATTTACAAGAAAACATGCCTCAATAACTATATATCAACACAGTTATTTAGTTACTGGAGTTTAAGGACACTTTCAACAGCCAGTGTCACCTCGTGTCGGACAGTTTTATGGGTGGAGGAAACTAAAGTGCACTGAGAGAACCACCTGACAACAGTGAGCAATTATCCAACGTGCTAACTCCACACAAGCAAAGTTAGCATTGATTGAAGCGACAAGTGCTCGGCCTCAAGTGGTAAAAAGCTTTGGACATTTTTGTATGGCTTTAAATATACATGTACTTCTAAAAAATTAGGGGGTGGGGATATTTTTGTTCACCATAAATTATGGAGGGAGGAATTTCTGTTCACCTGAAAAAAACATAGGGGGGGGGGGTGGGGATGGGGGGTGATTTTTGCGCATTGTGTGAAAATGATTGTGGGGGGGGGGGATTTTGTCAGGGAAAAGTTTTGTAGGTTACCCTTCAAAAGGTTTGGGTTTGATTATAGGAAATAAGTACATGTACATTGTAAATGTACATGTATTTTGGCTTCCGACACTGATTTAATTATATTTTTTTGGATATTACACATATTTCACTTATAAATGTTCATTCGAGAACCACAGACTGAATAATACTGTTTTATTTTTGGAAAAGTCATATTTTTGTCACAGTCGGCAATAAAGGCCATATATTGCCAAAATAATGCAGTTAAATGCATCTTGAGCAAGTGTGGCATCCAGAACTGAGAAGCACACTATAAGCTCTGGCAAATGACAAATACATGTACACATGAAACCACCTTTTTTACCCTATTAACACATCTAATGAAACCATGCTTTCCCCTCATTGTACTTGTGATAGAGGGGATTCCAATTATATTCCAATCCTCTCCCAAATCACCATCCAAACATTTAGCCAGAAAACCCATACTTCACTTGTATTCGCTGAACAAGCTCATTCCAATAAGGGGGGCATAAGCTATGTTTTTGATGCCAAAAAATGCAAAAAAAATTAACATTGAATGGCAATTTTGGTGAATGGTTCTAGCCGGTTTTGGCCATTACATTGAGTGGATGATTAATAGAAGCTTTCTCCATATTATGATGTTAACCCTTTACCTTACATGAAAAGAAGATAGCACTTTTGAATAACTATTTTTTTTTCATTTTTTGCGTCCAAAACATAGTTATGACCCCCACTGGAATGAGCTGAACGAGCTCATTCCAATGAGGGGTCATAAGCTATGTTTTTGGCGCAAAAATAATGAACATTGAATGGCAGTTTCGGTGAATGGTGCTAGCCTGTTTTTGGCCATTACATTGAGTGAGTGATTAAAAATGTTAAAAAACAATTTCTTCATTCACAGAGTATTTTGGAACATAAATTTGGGGAAAGGGGGTGGGGGTACAGTGGGAAAAGTAACAAAGTTGCAAATGTGAATGAATGGCTTCTGTGCACAGCTACCAATATAGTAGTCTGATACTAGTGCTGTCAGGGTCCCCATGTTATAGCACAAAACTGCATTGACAATTGTCCCTCTACCACCCATACTAAACCCTTCAGCTGATGAGAAAGTTAACAGCATGCACTCTCAGTTTCCTATGATTTGCTTTAGTACTGCAGCACTCAGGGTCCACTGAGTTTTTTTCTGTTTTGACAACCCTGTCCTGGCTCTTCTTGCTATATTTTTCATTGCATGTCAGTCAGTATTCCTATGTACATGTAGAATGTCACTTTCAAAATATGTGATTGCATGCCTGCCTGTCCATCATAATTCCTATGTACATGTAGACTGTCTCTTTCAAGATATGTGATTGCATGTCTGTATGTCCATCATGCAAAGTGTTGGTTTGTTTCCATTTGCAGAGTTCTGCATTTTCAATAACTGGCAAATGACCCCCCCTCCCCCCCCCCCCACACACACCCATACACAAATATATTAAATATTAAAGAGCACTACATTCCTGAAGCAAATATCTGAGTCATCCTCACTGGATACTAGGCATGCATGTATTTTCCCTAATTTCGCCCTTTTTATTAGAATGGGTGCCTGCAGGGATTAAATCCAAGGTTGTAAACGAGCTCTTGTGGGTACATGTACTTGAGGGACATGCACATCACTACAGAGTCAATATTTGATGGTTTTAGGCATTTTAACAGTGCTATGCTATAACATAGGAGCAGTGCTCAGCTGGTCTTGCTGTTGGAAAAAATCAGTGTTTAGTGTTGTGTCAGTGCCATACCAATGACTCTAGGTGTCTTAACTGAGAAAGTGAGGCTTTTTTCACAAGAATGGCAACACATTCATCAAGCGCAATGTGAAATATCTTCAGAAGCCAGAATGTGATTTAGAAATTATCACAAATGGGAAATTTAATATCACAAGTGGTTTGTTATATGTCAACATCAATTAATTTATGAATTTTATCATAGTTTTTGAAAGGGGCATACTAGGGGGACATCTTCAAGGCTATATTTTGCCACATCAGTATGTAGAAGAACATTTGACATCAGTTGTTAGGACAAAATGGTACTGTCTATTGATATTGGTGAATTATATAGCTGCAACCCCATTTTTTGAATCAAAATTGACATTTATATGGTTTCATGGAATTGGAACACCACTCTTTGTCTTGCTGTATGGTTAAAGGAGACAATTTTTTCCTCAAAGTATTACATGCTGATGCAGATTTTAGTTTTATTTGGGGATTGGGTTAGTTTTCAAAAAAATCTACATGAATTCCTTTAGATAACAGAGCAAAACAGAGTAGAAAAATGTATTTGAGGCAACAGCAGTTTTTTAGCCATTTGACACAGTTTGGACAGTTTTCTTTAAAAGAACAAATTTCCCATGTTTTTAACTCAGTGGAAGCCAAAAGTTGAATTCTCATGCAGAAATGACTCTTTTATCACATGGAAGAGGTGAAATGTATCTTTGAAGGATTGGGGTTGATTAAGGAAATACATAATTTGGCTTCCGAACCTGATTTAATTATTATTTTGAGAGATTATTTCACATTTAAAAATTCATTGGGGTACCACACACCTTACAATACTTTATATTGTTTTGAAAAGTATGTTTTTGTCATCATCAGCAATAAGGGCTATATATTGCAAGCAAATTCACATCTTGAGCAAGTGTAGCCTCCAGTGGCACACTACAGCCCCCAGCAAATGCCAAATAACAACCTATTTTACCCTACATGTACACATGATGCATTAATAAATGTAATTAAACCATGGTTCCCATCATAGTACTAGGTGCAGAGGGGGTGTCCCAGTCTTCCAACCCCTTTCAAATCATCATTCAAACCCACAGCCAGAAAAACCATATTGCACTTTTATTTGCTGGCATTTAGATGTTTGCCTGAATTATGCTGTTAACCCTTTACTTACATTTAACATGAAAAGCTGATTACCCTTGCCCACAAACTTATTGACTTACTAATTTTTTTGTGTCAAAAACATGACTTTTTACAGCATTGGAATGACCTCATTCCAATGAGGGGTCATAAGCTATGTGTTTGACACAAAAAAAAACGAGAAAATAATGAACATGGAATGGCAATACTTGTGAATAGCACAAGCAGCTTTTGACCATTATATTTGGTAAAGGGTTAAAAAAGTGTTAGAAAATAATTTCTTCATTCAAAGAGCATTTTAGAACTCAAATTTGGGGGTGGGGTACAGTGGAAAAAATAACACAATAGAGTTGCAAATGTGAGTGAATGGCATTTGTGCACAGCTACCAATAAAGTAGTCTAGTACTAATAAAGGATTCTAGTACTAAATTTTCCCTCTTATTTGATGCACGACCCCCTGTTTTGGGGTCTGAAAAAGTTCTCTGAAGGGTTATACTTGACAAAGATATTTGAATCCCCAAATTAAAGAGATGCGATCAAATTTTGTTCAAATTGGGCGTTGTTGTCACGGACGGTTCCCATGTTACAGCACAAAACTACAGTAACAGCTGTGAAATAATGTTCTCTCCTTGAATCAAGTCCCCCATCCACCTGCCCATACTGAAGCCTCAGTAGATGAGAAACAATTGGAAAGACTGTACAGTATGTTTTGGAAACTAAAGTCAATCTCATACACTCTCAGTTTCCTTTGGCGTACGAACAGGTTCGAAAATAATAATTGAGGTACATACTTTCTTATTTGAGGTTCATCCTATTTTATTTCAGTTTCATCCTATATTATTTCAGGTTCATCCTATATTATTTCAGGTTCATCCTATATTATTTCAGGTTCATCCTAAAATAATATTTATGACCCTCTATGAACCAGCCTTGACATCAATATTTCAGGTTCATCCTATATTAATTGAGGATGAACCTGAAATAATTTGTCCGACCCTGGATGGACCATAATTACTGTTTCATGTTGAACCAGGTTCGACATCAATATTTGAGGTTCATCCTATATTAATTGAGGATGAACCTGAAATAATTTGTCCAACCCTGGATGGACCATAATTATTGTTTCATGTTGAACCAGGTTCGACATCAATATTTCAGGTTCATCCTATATTAATTGAGGATGAACCTGAAATAATTTGTCCGATCCTGGATGGACCATAATTATTGTTTCATGTTGAACCAGGTTCGACATAAATGTTTGAGGTTCATCCTATATTAATTGAGGATAAACCTAAAATAATTTGTCCGACCTGGATCGACCATAATTATTCAGGATGATGCTAAAATCCCACGATGCAATACGCTCCACGAGCCAATCAGTTGAGTCGATACAAACGCGAACAATGGGACATAACTGGGGGAAAAAAGTAAGATAAACTTTATGCAGGCACACAGCTTCAGACAAAGAATCCCGCTGAGAGATTGTTTTGTATGCGCTTCACACGATTGGGATTTTTTCCCATGAAAATGTCAAATGGGCAGTGTTGATTGTTTACAGTACTGTTACAAACAAGTTGTGTTTTAATATTGAAATATGACTCGCTAACCAATATAGTGTTGCGGACCGGACCACAAACAAACGGTCCGGTACCGGTCCAGGAGTGGTCCGCGGTACGGTCCGATGAGGACCGCGCTGCCCCTGCTGTACTGGTACACAGACACGCTGGACCGGTCCGGGGCGGTCCAAGGGACCGGTCCCGGGAGACGCAAAGGGACGTTTTGCACTCTCCCAATTGATACACAAACTGATAATTTCATCTTGATAGACGGTGAATACATTGAAGTCGAGTAAGTTTGAAGTAACTGTCAACTATATTGAGCCAATCTGTCACCAATCAACCACCTGCATCCTGTGATTCCTGTCACGGGTGTCGGGTGAAGGTATCAGCGATGAGCGGTTCTACAAAAAAGTTCCCAAAATAGCGAACGCTCAAATTCGGTGACAAGAAGCTGTCATTCAATTCCTTTTTTGGCAAAAAATTTCAATGTGTATTGTGTATCTATTTCTATAAACCCCGATCTGGATTATGTGCACATGGAAACTATTTAGTTGGTAGTAACTTGGTCCCTATATTTTATCTGGTAGGTTTGGTGTGGTGACCCTATTAAATTGGACCATGGGCGCAGATCATGGGGGGAGGGGGGGGGGGCAGGGGACGAGGGGGCATGTACCCCTCAAAGTTTTTCGGGGGGGATTACATGTTATGTCCCCCGCGCTCCTCCCACATATATAGGTCCGATAGCAGCTGATATTGTTCGAGCAATGCTGCAATAGGCGAAAATCGCGTATTTTTAGCTTGCTTTTACAAAATTTCCTCCCACAGGGCCAAACCATGCTTGGCCCTGTGCGTTGTGTGTCCGAGCAATCCTGTAATAGGCGGAAATCATGTATTTTCAGCTTACATTTTCAAATTTTCCGCCCGCAGGTCCAAAACATGGTTGGCCCTGCGCATTGTGTAGACCCCCAACCCCCCCCCCCCGCCACCCCCTCCCCCAAACACACACACACACACTCTAAAGAGAGAGACCTGTGCCCCTGAATTGGACCGCCTTGGACCGGTCCATCTAGAAAAAAGGACCGCCTGCCCGAATATCGGACCGCTATTTCTTGGACCGGACCGGACCGGACCGGAACACTATTGGCGGTCCGGTACGGTCAGCATCACTGCTAACCAACATATCGGGAAAACGTCTCGTGAAGTTTAAAAATTTAATGGAGCAGTTCAAAAAAGTGCCTCTGTGGGGTAGGGTGGGGAAGGGCAAAAATGATGAATTTCATATGTATGTTTGTTTGTCTGTGTGTCTGCTATAGAAATAAATATGGGGCCATCCAGATTGTCCGAAATTGGCCAACTTTATGGCGGAGGTCATTTTCAGGTTTAAAAAAGTGCAGGGGTGGGTTTGGAGAGGGGCACCAAAAGCTATGGCCAATTTGTTTTTTACTGATATAGGTCCTCAAAGGGGTCTACTAGTGGTGACTTCTTATCAGGAATCTTAAAAATTTAAAAAAATTGCCGGTGGTGGTGTTGGGGAGGGGCAAAACTTGTGGATGTTGTGTGTATGTCTGTATGACCACTATAAAAAGGCATACGGAGCCACCCACAGAGCACAAGCTGGTTCTGCTAGGTTTTTTTTTATCTACACCGGGAGTCATGGATTGAAAAAGTCAGGATTGAAAAAGTGCCGGGGTGGGGAGAGTCACCGAATGTCATGACAATTTTTTTTTTAACCTCTATAGATCTTCAAAGGGGTCTACCTGAGGTAACTCTATACCGGGAATATTATGGTGGGGTTAGGGCCGCAGGCCTGCCCAAGTTACTCTTTTGAAGTCAGGGCTGTGGTTTTATGAACTCTTTTTTCTTAGAAATTTACCGTACAGCATCGGGTAACCCTGCTAGTATTTGTTAAAATCTGTTTTGACTCATCATTTTCACACAGGTAACAATGTTGGGAAGCGGTTTAGTATGCCAGAATGCTCGAAATGCATCCCCACCCCCTCTTCCCCCCACAGAATTTCAAATTACTCTGCGGCTCCTGGGTCAGCATGTTTTCGGTGTCAATGTGGAGCATGTCACGGTGTTATGTTTATGGAAGCAGGTGACTGTTTTGAACAAATCACGCGATAATACCTCAGCTGTAAGGCCGACGCTAGAGCCTTTTAATGGGGGATGGAAAGGGGGGGGGGGGGGGGGCAGGTGAGAGCCCTCGAAATTCCAACTGGGTAGTGGGCACGTTCTTGACAAACTATTAGAACTGTAGATCTTCCTAATTCGGCGAGCACGGTCGCGCCGGGCTGTGAGAAAATCGTTAAATTTGGCATTAAAACTAGCAATTTTCTAGCTTCTGGAGTGTCAATCCCCACTTCAGAATACCTCAAAAAGTTTCATTTTGGGCCGATTTAGGGCGGGAAAATATCGAACCTGGTTCAACATGAAACAATAATTATGGTCCATCCAGGGTTGGACAAATTATTTTAGGTGCATCCTCAATTAATATAGGATGAACCTCAAAGTTTTTTGTCGAACCTGGTTCAACATGAAACAATAATTATGGTCCATCCAGGGTCGGACAAATTATTTCAGGTTCATCCTCAATTAATATAGGATAAACCTCAAATGTTTATGTCGAACCTGGTTCAACATGAAACAATAATTATGGTCCATCCAGGGTCGAACAAGTTATTTCAGGTTTATCCTCAATTAATATAGGATGAACCTGAAATATTTATGTCGAACCTGGTTCAACATGAAACAATAATTATGGTCCATCCAGGATTGGACAAATTATTTCAGGTTCATCCTCAATTAATATAGGATGAACCTCAAATATTTATGTCGAACCTGGTTCAACATGAAACAATAATTATGGTCCATCCAGGACTGGACAAATTATTTCAGGTTCATCCTCAATTAATATAGGATGAACCTCAAATATTGATGTCGAACCTGGTTCAACATGAAACAATAATTATGGTCGATCCAGGGTCGGACAAATTATTTTAGTTTCATCATCAATTAATATAGGATGAACCTGAAATATTTATGTCGAACCTGGTTCAGTATGAAACAATAATTATAGTCCATCCATGGTCGGACAAATTATTGATCGCGTATGAGAGGGTCATAAATATTATTTTATGATGAACCTGAAATAATATAGGATGAACCTGAAATAATATAGGGTGAACCTCAAATAATATAGGATGAACCTCAAATAATATAGTATGTACCTCAATAATTATTTATGAACCTGTTCGTACGCCATAGTTTCCTATGATTTGCTTAGGTGCTGCAGAACTCAGGGTCCATTGAAGTTTTTTTCTGTTTGACAATCTTGTCCTGGCTCTTCTAACAAATTTTTCCATTGTATGTCAGTTTTTATTTCTGTGTAGACTTTCAAAACACTAAAAAAAACAAATATTTTATGCAAATATCTCATTCATGCTCCTTGGAGACATATTTTCCACAATTTCACACTTTTTATCAGAATGGGTGTTTGTGGCGATTAAATCTAAGGTTGTGAAAGTGCCCTAATGGATACTTGCTGCTCAAGCACAGCACCACAGAATCAATATTGTATGTTTTTTAGGCATTTTAACAGTGCTAAGAGATACCACATGAGCAGTACTGGTCATACTGTTGAAAAAAGCAGTGTTTTATGTTTTTGTCAGTACCATACCAATGACACTCGGTGCCTTAACTGGGAAAACTTGCTTTTTTAGCTCATCTTGACAAAGTCAAGCTGAGCTAATCTCATTGCTCTCCGTCCGTCATCCGTCAACAGACTCAACACCATGTATTGGTCTTCTCCTCCAAAGCCACTGGGCCAATTCAAGTGAAAGGTTTTGTGAGTGATGGTCCCGAAGGGGCATTTCATTTTTGTTCAACTCATACATGTACACTGTCAGTTTCCCATAGGGAGGGAGTGGGGAAAAATGCTCCCAAAGCCACTGGGCCAATTCAAGTGAAAGGTTTTGTGAGTGATGGTCCCAAAGGGGCATTTTATTTTTGTTCAACTCATACATGCACACTCTCAGTTTCCCATAGGGAGGGAGTGGGGGAAAATGCTCCAAAATATTTATAAAATCTTCTCAAGAACCAGTGTGTATTGGCCCCGCCCAAAACTTCTATTTTCTGAACCGATGGTCCGGTGTGAATCAAATTTGGTGTGTGGTTTTATTAGGTCATAAGTACTTGACCCAAGCAAAAAAAAAAAAAAAAATTCCTGCATCCCCATGGGAACCCAGGGAGCTAAAAATAGAAATATTTTCAAACGCCCATATTTCCCAAACCACACGGCACAGAGAGCTGTTATTTGGTATGAAGTATCCTTAGGACCAGTAGAATTGAATGGTAAAAAACAATTGCCATCGGTTATGTTAGGGTGCTCTGTAATGGGCATCGAAAAATTGCTGAGTCAGCATATTTGCAAAAATTTAAAACAATCTTTTCTCCGGAACCAATCATCAGAATCTTTTGATATTTGGTATACAGCATTCATAGGGAGTGGAGGAGGGGGGCAAATAAAAGTTTGTTGAAATAAAGCTCATTGGTTCATATATGGGCTCTCTACATGAGCCCGAAGTTTTAACATAGGGTAATATGGGGAATATTCTTTAAAAATCTTTTTCTTCAGAACCACCCAGTCAGAATCTTTTAATGTTTGGTATACATCATTGTTATGAGGGTCAGATTCAAACCATGTCCCTAGGTTAATATTTAGGCTTACTACAGAAGCCCAAATTTTGTCTTTGTTCAATATGGAGGGTAATTTAAAAAAATCTTCTTCAGATCCCCCAGTCAGAATGCTTTGATATTTGGTATGCAGCATCTCTAAGGGGGCCAGATTCAAGTTTGTTCAAATCAGATCCCTAGATATATAGTTGGGCTCACTATGATAGCCCAAATTTTTACTTAACGCAATATGAGTAAGCTTCTTTAAAAATCTTCTTCTTCAGATCCACCAGTCGGAATGCTTTTATATTTGGTATACAACATCTCTGGGGGGGGGGGGGGGGGGGGGGCAGATTCCAGGTTGTTCAATTCGAGAACCTAGGTTAATATTTGGGATCCATATGGGAACATGAAATTTAACTTGGTACAATATGAGGGAATTTCTTCAAAAATCTTCTTCTTGAGATCCACTCGGCAGAATGCTTTCACATTTGGTATGCAACATCTCTAAGGGGTTCCGATTCAAGTATGTTCAAATCGGATCCACAGGTTAATATTTGGGCTCGCTATGGTGGCCCAAATTTTAACTTAGTGCAATTCGAAGAAATTTCTTTACAATTTCTCTTCTTCAGATCCAACAGTCAGAATGCTTTTATATACGGCACACAACATCTCTAGGGAAGTCGGATTCAACTGTGTTGAAATCAAGAGCCTGGGTTAATATTTGGGCTCTCTATGGGAGCCAGAATTGGCCATTTTGCTGAAGAATTAAAAAAAATTGTATTCTGTACCCTCTAGAGGTGTGTAACTAAGATTAATCCACACGGGTTGTATCAAGGGGCTTCATAGGTGAGCTCTACATTTTACTTTATGATCAACCGAAGAAAAGGCATGATGCCCAGATTATTTTTGTCACTCCTGAGGGACTCAAGGATTGACAGTGCAGCCTATAGAGATGGCTTGCTTAATGTAGACTCATTCTTGGACTCTGTTTAAATTGTGTTCTGTTCAGGATGAGCGCATGAGGCCCCGTGGGGCCTCTTGTTTCTTTTTTTTTACAAAAAAAATGCAAATGATTCACCAAACACATGATGTGAAATGTCAGTCTTCAGAAGCCTGAATGTGATTTCAAAACGATCACAAGTAGGATATTTAATGTCACAAGTTGTTTGTTTTGTGTCAATATTAATTAATTTATGAATTATGTCACGTTTTTGATGAAGAGGGGTATACTGGGGGGGGGGGGGGGGTCACATTTATTGAGGGTTATTTGTTTAAAAATGTTACCACATCAGTATAAAATTCCCATTTGTGATAGCTTTTTCGCAAGATGTTTGTTTTGTGTCAACATCAATTACTTTATGAATTATATCATAGTTTTTTTTATGAAAAGGGCTAGGGGGGGGGGGGGGGGGTGGAGTGGTCACATTCAATGAGGCCTATTTTTTACCACATCAGTATGTGGAAGAAAATGAGACATCAGTTGTTAGGATAAATGGCATTGTCTGTATTGCTGAATAATATAGCTGCAACCCCAATTTTAGAAACAAAATTGACGTTCGCGTTTGTTTCGTGGGGTGGGGAGGGGAGTGGGACACAATTTCTCTAATCCATTGGAGCAATGGACGCAAAATCAGTTTATTTAAGGACGTGTGAAAGGCATCAATAATTAGGCCACATTGAAACTCTTTTTTCAAATTTATTTCCCCTTCACCTTGTGTGAGGACAATAATAATCTATGTGAATCATTGAATTATGATCAATCACGAAACGAACGTCAACTCAACAACTCTATTTATAAATTATAGAAATGATCCGCATCGCCGATGTGAGGTCGTGTTTTCGTGGCTAACACAACGGTGAGTAAATATGAACCAAAAAGCTTAAGACGACCCTTTTCTAAATAACTAATTTGAACAAAATGACTACGTCAGCTCAATAATTCTGCGGTCATATATCCGACGGAACATTTTCGAACTTGATCGAGACAATTATCCTGGAAACCCATACAATAAAAAAAGAATCAAATCGGTTAACAGTTGTTCAAGTTATGGCGCTTGGAATAGTATCATTAGTATCAAGCACAAAATTTGAATAATTCTTCAGCCGTACATCAGACCGAGCCCGTTTTCGAACTCGACCAAGACATTGGTCCTTGAAACCCACGTGCCAAATATCTGTCAAATCGGTTGACGTTTGTTGAAGTATCGCGCTATCAAGCTCAAAATTAGTAGATTTTTGCGAAAAAGCGTGGACACGCCCTATTTTGCGTCATCGAGTGTAGCACATGATTATCAAGCCACAAATCAAATCTCAAAATCCGTCCAGAAATAACTAAGTTTTTTAGCAAAAAGGGCCACCCGCCCGGCGACCGGCCCTCGCCATACCAATAATGAAGGTTTTTTTGTTGAAACATTCGACTGAAAATAGGAAACTAAATGAATAGAATTAAATGAGTATGTCCAATGATATCACACAAAATGAAGAGAAATAGCCGGTTTTTGCTTTTTAAAACTGGCAGCAATTGCTTATCAAATAATATTACTGTCTTGCTGTTGTTAATGATTCCTATTTTCCTACCGCCCCAAGATATTCTTCTTTTAAATAGCGAGCCCGGACCAGAAGAAACGGCTAAATTACCAAATAACGGCGACGTTATTTCGTAAATCCTTGACGGAACACCGGCGACGTTTTTTTTCTCGAGTCTGGCAAATAATCGACAACATTGGTGTCACGAAATTGAGATAGGTCGGATATCACACATAAATCTACTATTACGCACCCCATCCTTCTTATACATCCAGCAAGTATAAATATCTCGATATAAAAATGTCTTGCCTGATGTTCCCTACATGGGTTAACTTGAGGGGAAGGGGGAGGGGGGGGGGGGGGGCATATTGCTGATTTTTAGCTCACCGAAGGAAACTTAACTTATCACTTGCCGTCTGTCGTGAACTTTACATTATTGACTTCTCCTCCCAAACAACTGGACCAAATTGAACCAAATTTGGTGTGCATGTTCCTTATCATATGTCAGTTCAAGTTTGTACAAATAACCTTGCCGCGCCGAACCACAAGGAGCATTACTCTGCTAGCACCCATACATTTTTAAAAAAAAATTAAAAATCTACTTCTCCAGAACCATCATTGAGCTCCCTCTAGGAGCCCGAATTTTAACCTGGTGAAATATGAGGAAATTTCTTTAAAAATTTTGCATATTTGGCATGAATGCTTTTATATTTGGTGTACAACATTTCTAGGGGGGGGGGGGGGGAGGGAGGTGAGATTCAAGTTTGTACAAATCCGGTCCCTCAGTTAGTATTTGGGCTCTCTATTAGTTCAACTTTGTGCAATTTGAGGAAATTTCTTTAAAAATGTTCTTCTTCAGATTCAGATCCACCAGTCAGAATCCTTTCATGTTTAGTATGCAACATCTATCGGGGGGGGGGGGCAGATTCAAGTTTGTTCAAATCGAGTCCCTGGGTTTATATTTGGGCTGCCTATGGCAGCCTGAATTTTAACTTAGTGCAATATGAGGGAATTTCTTCAAAAATCTTTTTTTCTTCAGATTCACCAGTCAGAATCCATTCATATTTGGTATGCAACATCTTGCGGTGAGTCAGTTTCAGTTTTGTTCAAATTGGTTACCTGGGTAAATATTTTGGCTCCCAGTTTGAGCCCAAAGTTTAACTTAATGCAATGTGAGGACATTTCTTTTAAAACCCCTTTCTTCAGATCCACCAGCCAGATTTCTTTCGTATTTGTTTTTAACATCTCATGGGGGATCAGGTTCAAGTTTGTTCAATTTGAGTCCCTGGCTTATTATTTGGGCTCTCTATGGGCGGGTGGGGGTGGAATGGGGAGCATGTTAGGCTTGTTCAAATCGATTCCTTAGTGTTTTTCCATAAAATTTGCCTTTCATGACCTCATTCCTTTGTAGAGTTGATGAACTACGTATAACTGAATGTGACCCCAAATACTTCTTTGAACCACTTAGGCAGGTGAGCGATTACAGCCGCTTGGGGCCTCTTATTTAATCAAGTTCTGACGAAGTCAAAGCTCGACTTACAGTTTGGTGAATAGCGGGCGGGTGTAAACAGTTGGTTTCCGGATGATAACTTGATAATGGTTCGTCCCACGCCATGAAACTCCATAGGTAGGTTGGCATTGGTGAGTGGAAGAACCCTATTTATTTTGGACTTGCTTGGCCAAACGTCAAGGTCACAGTGACCATGAACATAGTAAATTGTAAACAATTGGTTTCCAGATGATAACTTGTCTATAGTTAAACTCACATTCATGAAACTTCATACGTAGGTAATGGTTAGCGTTCATGAGAGGAAAAACCACATTATTTTGGACTCACTAGGTCAAAGGTCAAGGTCACAGTGACCCTGAACATAGTAAATCAAAACAATTGGTTTCCGGATGATAACTTGATAATGGTTCGATCCACGTTCATAACACTTCATAGGTAGGATGGCATCAGTGAGATGAAGAACCCTATTTATTTTGGCCTTGCTAGGTGAAAGGTCAAGGTCACAGTGACCTTCAACATTGTAAATTGTAAACAATTGGTTTCCGGATGCTAACTTGACTACGGTTGAAGCCACATTCATGAAACTTCATAGGTAGGTTGGCCTAGTTGGGTGGAAGACACCTATTTATCTTGGACTCGCTAGGTCAAAGGTCAAGGTCACAGAGACCTTGAACATAATAAATCGTAAACAATTGGTTTCCAGATTATAATTTGACAATGGTTCCACCCACGTCCATGAAACTTCATAAGTAGGTTGGCATTATTGCAAGAAAGAGCCCTATTTATTTTGAAATCAGTAGGTCAAAGGTCAAAGTCACAGTGACCCTTCACATAGTACATTGTAAACAATTAGTTTCCGGATGATAAGATGATAATGATTAAACCCACTTTTGTACTGTCACAACTCGACATTGGATCGGTGATCCTATCGGAATTATTTTTGTTTTGTGGGGGGGGGGGGGATGTGCCACAAGAACGCCCCCATGGCTGCGCCACCGTGCCCCCACTTGAGCAATCGTGATTAAGTGCCTTGCCCAATGACACAACGCAGTTACCCCTGCTGGGAATAGAACCGTGGATCTCTCGGCTTGATGTTAGTAGTAGATCATGTACACGGTCGACTCACATTGGCCGGATCTCATGTGACGTCATAGGCACATGGCCCAGTTATTTAATTTTTGGTTGTCATGGTAGCGTGCGTGAGCGCCATCTTGTGACAACATCCCCATAGTGATACGTGGCCCTAGTGTGCATGCGCAGCGCGTTTTGTTGAGGCGAAGCGAGTGTACGTCGTTCATTTTGTATATCTGAGGCCGCCATCTTGTTTTCTATGGTAGCACATGGTTGCTATGTGACCCAAAACCTTCTAGTAGGAAAGGGGTGTGTTCGGAGTGTGTGTTCAATTGAATAGGGGTAATTTTAATTACAGCAAACAACCCGACAATCCCTCTTAATAATACAAAACTACCGAGACGGACTTAGAAAACCCCCAACTATGGTTTATAATAGTTGCGCGTAGTGTTGAATGAATGATGAGCGGTCTCATGTGGATAAATTAAAGTCAACTAGAATACATCGAATTACCACAAACATTCAGTCAATCTCTCTAAACCATCAAAACAACTTTATTTGGCACGGATTCCTCAATACTGGCCTTAAGAGAGTAGCATACAGTGTTTTAAGGTGCGTTTCCTGGTATGAGTAATTGTATTTGTTCGAATACTTTGTAAAATTACCCAAATAAATCCAACAGTTCTTTTACTACTGCTGATTTCCCACTAAATATTCGGTTTCTATCTGTTATTCTCTAGAATTCTTATTTTTTCCCAACAATAGACACATTCCTTTGTATAAGATTAACTTTATTGTTTCGGATGTGCACCATAGTCTCGGTATTTTATCTATCCCGATATTTTCTGTGGTTTATCCTATTTCCTGGCCTGTTTTGCCTTTTACTGGTCCCATTTCTGCCTATCCCAGCAGACTATTTGTCTTGGCCGCCTCTGTTTTTGCCTTTCCTGTGTATAACGAAGTCCTCTATGATCCTCAAACCCAAAATACAATCAAGCAGGGTTAGGTATTATTCGAACGACTCGAATCTTATCGAGCAAATTACTGAAAAAGTCAGTACTCGAACGACTCAAATCCCATTGAGCAGATGAGTATCGAAAGAGCGATTTCTTTTACGGCTCTTAATGCTCATCGGGGTATAGGAGGGTACCTATGACATGATGATGCAGTACTATGTATACCTGATGATAATTTGGCTCCTAACATCTGCCCAGTTCTAGACCTCTCCATGATCTTCATATCTCCAACACCACTATTACTGATTTTCCCAATATTGTCATCGTCTGTCCTTTGATAAGCTTTTACAGTAGTCACAAATCCTGAAGTCTTCTTCCACTCTTGCTAACCATCTCAGATTGCTCGAACGACCAGAATCCCATCGAGCAAAATTGCCTGAACGAGTGACGACTCCACGTACGACTCTTTTGCTCGTCTAGGTATTGAAGGATGGGAAGGATCCTGGGAACTAACAACGTGATATAATAACCTTAGTTATTGAAATTGACGTACAATCCCGCTTATAATATAGCCTTGGTTTTCGAAAGTGTTGTTAAACCCTAATGAACCTATTTGCCATTGAATTATTATCTTTTGTCAGTTTAAGAAATGAAGGTTCGTTTTACTTTTGCTTGTCTGAAGTTTGATCCATCCGCAATCTTTCAAGATTTCTCGATTGCCATATTTGTCGCCACATTAACATATGAACATACATGTGTGGTTCTGTGTTTATTGCATGTCGCTGTACAACACGTTTTGGCAAATTGTTATATTTCACATAACCGCTGCTATTTCTGCGATATATACCATATCTTTCCTGAAAAATTTTGCTTGTGGCCTGCAATATTTACCGAAATTAACAATATTGGGTGTGCACCATTACGTGTCACGTATTTTTATACTATATTGATGAGCCCAATTACGCATATCCAAGAGCATTTTCCGAAAATATCAACATAAGTTTGGATATCCCCTACTGTGTTGCTCGGGCATGTTCACTCTGGCACCTCGTGAACACCCTTGCGATTGTATATCCAATATCACATGCGTTCTGTGGTTTAACCTCCACTTATACCACGATTAAACCTGAATGAAGTGAGTGAAGATGACATGTTTAAAGCAATATATCGCCTTCTGCGTTCGTTATAGTTATCAAAACATTTTATTAACGCCATGATGTCAATCAGATTTAATTCACGCCAAAATGTCAACCAATCAGACGTGTTCTTACATGGATGTTTCGTTGCTTTTACAAAAGTTCACGTCAAAAATTAGTCCTGGGCTCTGAACATCAGTTATTGAGGGCAATATCAGTTTCCGATTTGATGTTTGATTGATATGTTTATCTTACAGTATACATGATCCAAATAGAAATGACACATACAGTAATAAGGCGTGTTTTAAGGATACCGAAACACATATGTAAATTAACACTACTCACGCATGACAATATAAATATATACTGCAATGAGACAACATAGCCAGATGACTGCGTACCCTTTGTCTCACAAGCTGTGCAGTATGCAACCTTTAACCAGACTGTTTTATAATGATTTATGTTTATATAATGTGACTTACTCTCGTGCATAAAGAACAGGAGAACAATTAGATCAGATGAGATAAGATGGCCCAGTAGTCAGCTGAAACAATGGCACACCTATTGATGCAAGAACAGTTTTTTTTTAAATACACACTAGAGAAAAACTACTACAGAGACCAAGAGGTGCATGTGGGGTGATCCAGGCTAACCCCAAGAATATGTTGGATACTAACTGAGTAAGATCAAGTAACATACTCTTACTTCGGGTTTCTCATAGCGTCTTATAATTATAAGGGTAAGGCTAGCCATACAAGGAGCCCATTATATGGAGGGTTAGTAATTTAGTACCCAATGAGAAAAGAACTAGGGATCCAAAGACACCTAACAACCTAACAGTTAACAGCAAATATCATTGGTCTATTAGACGGCGAAAAAGCCTCGTGTCTCTACCAGGGACTACAGTCGAGGCAATATGGATTGTTGCAATCAACATTGTTGGGATATAATGATAATATATAGGCCATTAGTTCTTTTTTAAATCTATGTCTCTCCATTATGCCCCTGATGTATCTAACTCGTTCCAGATTTTATTGCACATGTTTGGCGGAAGGAAATCGTGGGCTTTACTTCGCGTTTTCTAGAGTTGAAGATGTCCAGTTCTTTTGCTCGACCTATCTATTGTGTTATCGATTATGCTAAAATAGTCTTCAAAAGATACAGGCGAGTTTACATAATATAAGCCGAATACAGATAAGCATATATGGAGTTTATAGAGGTCTTTAACTTTTACTATTCATTTATTGCGAAAGAGGGGGTCTGCATGTGCAATATATCTCTTATTCTTCCTAATACGCAAGGGTCGCTTCTGTTATTGCGTTAGCTTTTGCACTAACCGTGTATTTCCGTATACGGGTATTCCATACATTATCTGAGTATGTACCAATCTAAAATATATGTTTTTTTATGGCACCATGTGGAAGTATGGTCTTCACTTTATTAAAGGCAAAATTAGAACAAAGTTGCGATACATGAATCTATAGGATAAATTCTATGTGGATTCCTAAGAATTTAAATGATTTTTCTGTACAAACCGAACCTACCCTACTAATTTCCTGGTCATTTATTAAAATCCTTGGTGTAGGTGTATGTAGTTTGATTTTGTTCGAGGGATCAATTAGAATGCACTTTCTTTTCACGGCGTTTAAGGATAGCCGGTGTAATAGGAATGGAAGTCCGTAGGAACGTTAATCCCTCTGGACTATTATTCCGCGGAATTATAGTCCTAGGTCTAACATTGCTTGATTTGGGTATTTTTTCACTTGTAAGCTTCCCAATATTTGCAAAATAGGTATTTAGTTCACACGCTATTTCAGTTGGGTGATCAATGTTTTTGTCATCTTTCATAAAGAAAGCGGGTAAGGTAGCTTCTTGTCTAAAAGTTTATAAAAATACTGGTGGGGAATGTTGCATTTGGGAATGAATTTTGGATTTTTTAGGAAATCTAAGGTTTCCATAAAAGTAAAGATTGTTTTAATTATAACTATTTTCTCTTATTAATCGCCGAGGGACCTGCTGTTTGGTTAAGATTAAAATCTGGATTGCTTACAATCATATCAACAATTAATCGCTTATTTCACGCTCTTTCGTTTAAAAAAATGAAGCTTCCAAAACCTGATTATTCACTACACTTGTCTAATTTAATTTTTTTTTCACGGCTTTTAATAATGAATTGATACATTTTGCATAATATAATACTAATATGGCCGTGTAAATAAACTGGGAAATTTCACCGAAGAAATTTATGTGAAGATTATATTTTTCATTTTCTGCCTACATTTACATTAAGCTATCACACTATATTAAAGATATATTAAATACCAACAGGTGGGGAACTGTTTACGTGTTGTCAAATATGTAACCTGCAGTTGTAATAAATCACTATTGTGTCTCCAAAATAACTGTAATGGCTTTCTATTCTTCGTTTTGCAAAAAGCCCTTTTCGCTGTCATCTAGAATCTTGACTTTTGATAGCTTTGTCGTGATAACTTAAAAGTTTTATTTTGGAAGAAATTAATACCTGACGTCTTTGTTCAGGAATGTAGTGATGTTTCAGGTCCAAAAGGAAGAATGGTCATCGAAAACAGCGCACCAAACAATTTCACATTTTTAAAAGCCGCGCAAGTTGCAAATAAAACCCTCAAATGCACAGTTGAATTTTGTTATTGAGGTGGGCTCTGCATGGACGAAACTCCATACATGAGTGTTCGCTAGGCAACGAGGTTCATTCTTCTGTACAGAATCAACCGATCTTCAGTATACTGCGAATACATTGTTATTTTTACTGGGCTATTCGACCATGTATATGAACTTTCAAGGCACTCCTTTTCCACCCGTATCAATTTATTACTGGCATTCTCAGTACAAAAAGCAATTCCGAAACATCCAATGACCCTTAATGCCTAATCAGAACCTGTGCTCTACTGAACAGTGATGTGGCAAATTAGTAGGTGTTCACTACATCAAGATTTGCTCAGAAATTATTGTCTAAACAATTAAAGCAAAACAACTGTTGTGTTGTGGAAAGTCTGAAAAAAATACTGGGTTTATAACGGATGGTAGAGCATTATAGGAAATTACGTTTGTACTGAAATATCTTCTCTGATTATCTATGTTAATTATGATACACAATTTCGGAAGCATTTGTCTCCCCTTTTAAGTATATAGAAGAACGTTAGTGATAAAATGCAGTTTTCCATTTGAAGTATTATACATTGTATAGAAAAAAAACGTTAAAAAGTTGAGAGAGAATTCGAAAGGAAAAGAATGCACATGTTTGCTTCTTGAAAATTAAAGATAGAACATACCTCCGTATATCTGTATTTCGCATATGCGTATGTTTGCCTGGTGTGTCGGTAACACAATGTGAAGATACCTTCCCGTTAATGCTCGCTGACACCGTATATCTACAACTGCATGATCAGTCCATGTTGTTTGCGTATGGCACAGAGTCCTTTCGTTGTAAATATGTTCTTCTGAATTCACATGAATACTCAATGTAGGGGAAGAATCTAGAAAAGTAAAATATCCGTCATGAGCGTAACATTCTGGTGGAGGTGGAGGAGGGGCTTTGACATCCTCTTATAATTTATTACACGCCTACTCTTTGAAATCCCCATCTACAGCAACACTAAACCACGCGAAAAATGAAAATCCGATAGCCCAAAATCGTCCCTTGAGTTCCAATGTGTTGTATGTGCCAGTAGTCTACCAGTAGGAACATAGAACACATAGGAACTCACAGGGCGAAATATTAACCCAGTTTCTCTTCGCAAATTTGGGTGGCGAAAAATTGTGTTATATTTGTTGATAGTTAAATGAATTGCTGAGTGTCCTTCTAATAACTGTTTTCGTAGATGGGAAGGCATACAATAAACACAGAACGACACGCACGTGTGAATTGCGTAATCGGTATGGACCTTGTGCTATCGCGGAAGGATAAAACTCGAGGTCCGTGGCCTCTCATTTTATCCTTCCGTGCTGGCGCTTGTGCCAAATTGATTAACCCATTCACACGTGTGTGACATTCTGTGTATTTTCCAGTCATAACATTTTCATATGGACTGGAGTCTTAGATATCAATTTGCTCTTGCTGGAATTCATGTACTTTCTTGCAGGACTAAATTTGATTCTTGGACTTACGTCATGCACGATGTCGGTCGCACGCGCATGGGGTTCTGTGGCTGTTGTGATATTAGGGTCCCAACAATACCAGTTTCTTTTAGTCTGGTACGTGTTAATTAATCACGATCTTGTAACCATAATCTCCAATAACAAATATTACAAGATTTCATTCGAAGTGGATACCTTGGTGGTGTTGTTGGAATATTTTTTCGGTTTAGACTTAAGTCGTGGCAGTCGGAAAACTCCTAGTATGCCTTCCCAACCGGTCATCTTTGCGACGCTCCTGCCACCTGATCTTTCTTTTGTCCCTTAAACGTTTACGTTGGAACAGTTTTACGAAGAAGTCTGTGTGTTGTCGAAGTAGTTGACCAAATAAACTCCAATAGTTCAATATAAAATGAATCAATACAATAACACTCAGTTACACAATATCAACAGTAAATGTTTTACCGTCTTGTTCGTGTGTTGTTTTTTTTTATCTATGTTTAGTTATTCATTCTTATCATCCATAATACAGATACCAGAAAGTGAATATCCATTTGATGGTGATTTTCTGTGAAATTAGAGAATCTCTATTGCTTGCGTCACCATATGTACGTGACGATGTCGTGTAGGCCAGTACAGGGGTTCAATAGAATTTACCAAGTTTTTGATTTGTTTCAACGAGACATTTGATAAAAAAAGAATGTGCTGGATACTGAAAAAGGTCAGAGTTGACACAAATACGCTCTAAAATCAGTTGGATTAAAACTTTAACATAAATCAACAGGGTTGATTGAATATGAGCTCAGTTGCTTTGGGTTGATTTTTAACCCAACTGACTTTAGAGTATAAACGCATGTGCTGTTTATTCAATAAGTTGAGAGTTGACACAAATACACTCTAAAATCACTTGGGTTGAAAAGTAAAATTACAATTGAACCAGTTGGGTTCATGTTCACTCAACCCAGTTGATTTGGATTGATTTTTAGCCCAGCTGTAACCAAATTCCTTTTTTTTATTTTTATGTCCAAGTTGACAATGCCCCTTCTTTTCAATCAAATAGAAAATAGTAGCAACACCAATGTTGCTTATATAATGAACAATAAAGTAAAAGTATATAAACACCTCCGTCAGTTATAAGGTAAATATATATATATATATATTGTCAATTTCCAATTACCATATCATTAACCGTTATAATTGCATTAAACACAATTAAAGTTGGCTTTGGACGTTGAACTTAAAATTACTTCCCTGTTCGTATGCGGTAGACTTTTAGAGAGAAGCTGATCGGCATTTCTGTGTAAAGTTAAGGAATGGGCCATTTTTTCGACGTTTTGGGGCATTGATTGGAAAGTTTGATTTGACGCAAGTTCCTCCCTTTATGGAATGCCTAAAACAGAACGCCAGGCTGTATGATAGTCCCGTTACGCAAGTGCAATGATTTAAACCAACATACCTCAACGAAATGTTACTCTGTGAATTTTTGGGGCCGAAGTGTTGACGATGGTTCTGGTAATGCATTTAAACAATCGTCCGTGTACGCTCTAAAATTGTTGAACAAAAGTAATTCGTTAACATAGAAGAAACAGATAAACATTTCCGACAAGATTTCAAGTTTTGGCGGTCAGCGACCCGAGAACACAATCGGACATTTTCAACTCTCAGCCCACATGTCTGAAAACTTTTGAGATCCTAACTCCGGGCCTTTTTGTATAATGAAACGCAATGTGCATGATGCGCATTTGTGTTTGTTTAGTGTTGGGATTGTCAACATATCTACTCAATGTCGACGTTCATATTTGACGCCACATAAGAAAACATGAAATGAACTGTAACAGTAGGACTTGAAACATCATAATTGGCGACACTAGCATAACCTAACATTAGTACAAGTTAATCTGACTAAGATAATCATAAGTTAATACCAGCAAAATATAGACAGTTTTAGGGGTAAACAGTGTTGAGATAGTGCCAAACAATAGTAATCTGCAATATAATAACTTCTGTAGCAATGACATTCAATGCAAATCAGCTAAACTTTACTTACTCCAAAGTGGACACGAACTGCCGAGGCTAATGCCGAAGTACCCAAGGTCATGAAATTTGTTCACACTACTTTGTGATAGGTGAGCTAATGAGAGAAGAAACAAATCCTAAAATAACCGAGGGACTGTAAAATAACCTTAATTTTCTCCTCCACAGTTACATAACACCACACAATGATGTTGAAACTCCCACTTGCGATATTACGACATTCCATCAATTTAAATTAAATATACACAATGTATACATGAAAATGAAGGTTGTGATGTATAGAATACGAAAACTCATTTGCATCAGCTCACAGAGGTGACAGCAAATATCAACGGTTCCTTGAAGTCTTCAACCGTATTCATACCAGAAATGATAAGAAAATAATATTCACGGAAAAAAACCTGACCAACGCTGCCTGTTATCAGCTCTGTGAGCGGAATGTATATAGTTTTCGTGCTCTTCATATAAATATAATTTAGATTTGTATTTTATTACATTTAATTTATATTCATGGAATATCAAACTTGGGAATTTCAATGTAAACCAATTATCTTTTCTTATATAGTACCTTAAGGGACTGCAATCAGAAACAATTTAGATAAAATCGTCGTGGACAAAAGTTTTTTATTCATATTTTATGATGGACTCTTGGTGAACTTATATTCCGTTTCATAAATAAGATATGCCAATATCTCCAAAAACTGTTTCAAAATCTAAATATTCAATAAACTCTCTTTTAAAAAATATTTTTCCAGGCACTTATTCTTATTGTTGGGATGTACAACCTCTGCAAATCTAATGTCAACAGTTCTCTCTTTGTTGTAGTATATATGAGCTGAGAACTGGAATTTTTATATATTGTGCCATAAAAGAAATAAGTGTGAAAGTTTGGTAAGCATGTTGATGTATCTAATGTACACAGAAAACAGCCATTTTGATGCATGCCAGATGAAATGTTTTCTCAAAAACTATGGTCTACAATACAAGTCAGTGATGTTATCCAGAGTATGTATGGCCCATATACCCTTGGCAAACCACTAGAGAGACACTAGACTTTGAGTCTTTATTGTTTGTGAAACCTCAGTGATTGTTTTCAGACAACACTCTTATTTCTAGAGGTGATGTAACTGGTACGGTTGTGGTCACATTAAACAGAACATTAGGGTGAAGTGTCAGCTAGAGTACACAATGTTTGAACCTGGTGGGCTAGACACGTTAAACAAAAAATATTGAGCAAAACTTGTCATTCAATGCAACTTGAATTGTATTGATGTGTACACCTAGACCATGCTACCTAGAAATGAATTTTATTCAAATCACACTCTTCTGTACATATCTGAACGTTGCCTGGATTGAGTCATTTTGAACATAATGGTACTTCTAGTGAGCTAAATGATGTTATAGAAAACATTTTGAATGAAAGGGCTAACCATACTCTCTTTACATCAGCCTTATTAACACATTTAAAAAAGAAGTTTCGAACATGTGACACAATATAACAACCTTTCAAGCCTCAGCTCATATATACCACAAAGAGACAGAGCCATTGATGTTGGATTTGAGGATGCTGGATCTGACCATGATGAATTTAGAGCGTCGTAAAAATATTATTTAAAGGTGAATTTACTATATACTGAAATTGTTAAAAACAGAATTATAGTTCTCGGGGTATGCTATTTATTTTATAGAATGCAAATAAACTGAAAATATATCACAAAGTGGTATTGATACCTTTTTTTTGCTCTGAGTGATATTTGGCAAGTTCCCATATACAGTTTCCCTTTACATTCACCTTAAGGGACTGGGTTGACACATTCCTTCCTATTAGTATACTACACATAACATTGTGTAACAGATATATTTTACTGTCGTTTTCTTTTATATAAACTACTGATATAGAAATTGTGGTCAACAATGAATGTCATTATTAGTACATGTTCAACGTGAAGCAGTTATCGTCTACCGAACTTGAAAGATCAATAAACATAGTGAAGATGAGACCCGACTATCAAACTAAAATATAATCTGATTGACCGTGTATCGTTACAAAATACTTGTATATAGTTTATATAATAATTGTATATAGTTGATATAATACTTAATCTGTTATGAGCCTGCTGACAAAGCAGCTGATTTTTCTGAGCTTTGGTCTCGTATGCCGTAACAACAAGCGAGAACGCGTTGACAGTATCATCAGTAATGCTGATTCCCTACCACGGGACGAGCTGTTGCAATTTCGCCCATCAACACAGAACTCGCGCATACCATTTGTCACTACATATCACCCGGAACTTTCAAATCTTCCCAGCATTCTTCAGAAACAATTGCCGATTATTGAGAATGAACCAGCCTTATTCAAGACATTTCCCAAGCTTCCATCCGTGGCTTTCAAGCGTCAAAAACATTCGCGGCACTCTTGTTCGTGCCGGCCTCAGTCCAGTCATTTCCGAACTTGGTGTCAGCCAAGCATGTGGAAAGACCGGTTGTAAAACAGCCCCAGTTCTGGGGAATCATTTCGAAAAGTTCAAATGTGATCAGTCTACTTCAATGTGGTGTTTGTCAAATCCAGTATGTTAGCGAAACCTGCACCCCTTTTCACAAACGTGTGAACAACCATCGGTAATTCAAAAACAATTGGAGCATGGCTTTGGTATTACACGACACTGTATGTCGACGAGTCACCCTTTTACACCATTTCAGGCCTTCATCATTGATTCCAAGTCCCACTGGACGAAAGCTAAGTGCAACGCTCTGGAAATATTCTGGGATCGAACATATTTACATGTACATACCTCTCAGTCTAATCAGAACTTCAAACAATTCTCATTCTTTTTACCTTTTTGAAGGGTATGTTGCCATCGGATATTAAACTGGGCATTAGGGGTTATTAGAATACATTTTAAACTTGGTCTAACAGTACGCTTTACCTTTTGCTTTCTACTTTTACAACTTTCTTTTTCATTTCATGTTGTATTCTACACGCGATCAGACAGAACTTGGCCTGGGAATGTTTTTATCACCACATTTAATTTCTTTCGTCGTCTGTTTGTATGTTTTCTCGTTGTTGTGTCTGAACATCGAAGTGGGCCTTCATGTCTTTGTCTGGCCGAAAGGTAGGTGAAAATTGTTTTTGTTTTTCCAGTGCCGAATGAGCTTAATATGGACGAATTTCTTTCGCTTTGGGCTTTTGCATCTCTCAAATCCAGCAAACTAAACAGATTTGTCTTTTCAGATATAGACATTTTTGGTCCTTCTTTGTTTGTTCATAGAATGAGGGGTTATGCGAACCCTCATTAGAACGAGTTGGATGAGCTAGTTCCAACGGGGTGGGGGGGGGGGGTGGGGGTGGGGCGAGAGGAGAACATGACATGGCTTTGTTGATAATTGTTCCAATATATTTCTACACAACCACTTCTTACCAGATTCTCTCGCCTCTCAACCAAAATCACACTTTTCAATAACTTTTAGTATTTTTATTCCTATAAAAGATATTTTGCCATCGTTTTGATTTACACAATATTCATTCGTATTGTCGTAGTGTTCTTTATTTATGGTTTCGCAATTTTTTTCACTGTCACGCTAATATTCATTTTGTTCTGATTTTTAAGCATATATTTCTCTGTTTGGTGGATGTTTGTTTCACCTTACATAACCCTTTATCTACACGATATCAATGCTGATGTAGCTTTAAGCACCTTTAAATGACTGAATAAATACCTGAACAATAAAATACACCTGGAATTTTCCCAGATACGACAATAGAGTTCCATTTGTACCTCATTTTGTCGATTGCCATTTAGCACCCCCCCCCCCCCACACACACAACAGAGGAGTTGCTTCAGGGTATACACACTAACAGCGGCAGTGTATATACCCTTAAGCATCTGTGAAGCTACGTTTCTGAAAAAAGGGAATTCATATACACCTGTGCTGCACTGATATCCAGGACCTCCGAGACAAATTTCCAGACAACCTACACAGCTGATGTTACCTTGCCAATAGAGCTGAGTGTTTTTGTTTTTTCTTTGTTTTTTTTTGGTTTTTTTTGTTTTTTCTTCTGTTTGTTGTTGTAGTTTCCGGTTCGGAAATTCTTTTGTGGCGAATCAAACCGCAAAACTCAGCAAAATCCGACCAAACGTTGATTCCCTGTTTGTATATAAACTGATCAAACTATATTGCAGGGGGTGAATGGGGGGTGGGGGGGGGGGCTGGATTACTGGCCTCATGTAGACTCTCGTAACTTGGTTCATCCGGCAAAGTGGCAAATATATCGTTGACGCTTTATCACATTTTCTCCCCGTTGACCTGTCCAATGAATGAGTCAGTGTGGGAGAAAATGCAAGAAAATGCAACAGTGATAACAGAGTCCAGATTCCATGGACTTTATACAATATACAATGTTTACCATAATTTATGTGTTTTTTCTGAGTGAATAGACTTAGTAACCGATCCTCAAAGAATGATCAAAGGGAAGTTAGCATGAACCGAATGAAGGTACATGGATTCCTGATGATTTATAACGTAGAAACTATTGCGCATGTTGTCCAAGTAAAGGGGCCTAAAATGTTAATTTACTACATGTTATAAACACAGAGAAAAACGAACCAAAACCGAGTTTTTGTCCCAAAACTGAACCGAAAACGAATCAGAAAATACACAGAATGACACGCGTGTGTAAATGGGTTAATCGAAATGGAAAGTGTGATAGCGCGAAAGGATAAAACGAGGGGCTGCATAACGCCTTCACGTCGAAAAAAATAACTATTAGGACACTCAGCAATTCATTTGACTACTATCAACAAAAAGAGCACTCCTTGTCGCCTTGTAGCCCGTGTTACTATTTCTTCCGCTTAGTTCCACCAATGTGTTCTATGTGCCTTAGTTATCGCTAGCGATTCAAATTGTATTTGCCGTGCACAATTTGTAGGAAATTCCAATGAAATTTCCCCTCTATTTAAAAATAATCCTTCAACGATTTCCTTCCCACAGATGTGTGCGGAACGGATTTTATTTTTCGCATGGTTCAGTGTTAGTGTAGATGGGGATTTTATAGAAAAGACGAGTAATGAAATCCAAACCTCACAGTTCTAGTTGTCAACAACCCAATTACTTGGTAATTTATATCATCTCGACACATGATAAATTTAGTAATGCTTGTGTGACAGAAAATAACTTGCATGTGTCTAAGATCAAATTATATTATTGTATCAGTCATACATAATTTACTTTGTCCCGAGTGAAAATCAAGTTATTTATTAAATTACAGTAACACTTATGCCTGCAATCACTGGGTGGTTAACGTGAACCAGCATTACTGTGACTATATTAAATAGATGCGATATCAAAAAGAACCGTTCTTTTATTAACGATATAAGTTAGATTTTTTGTGGACTGCAGCACGGCCGATTTGTTCATTGCTTTTCGAATTGGTTAAATATCATTTCGTTTCAACGTGCTCTTCACACAAACACAGCAAACAAAATGAAAACCAGTTACTATCAGATGACAACTCGTCCCCTGAATTCCAATGTGTTCTATGTGCCAGTAGGCACATAGAACACATTGGAACTCAGGGGACGAACTGTTATACATTATATTGATTTCCTGGCTGTCCAAGTAATATGACCCACCTGGAAAAGTTCCCAATTGGTTTCAATTAATAGAATTATGGAATACCCCAATCCAAGGATTTAAGAAACTTTGAAGACGCTGGACGGCGGTTCTCCCAACCACTGGAACGTCCAAGTTGATGGGGACAACGTCCAGCTTTCGATTAAATGCCTGCTACAACCTTCCACAGATAGTTATAACAACTTTAGCAGGGCCCCGCGTGCACTGGTGCACACCGGAGGAAAGAACCTGGAAATGGCCGTACATAAAAACATCAGAAGCTGAAGAAATTGAAGAGAAAACTTCCATCGGCCAAGCGTCGGTATTTCAGACGCATGACAGCCTGTCTTAGAAGGATGAGACACAGAAGGATGAGAAAAGAGAAGGAAAGTGACTCAGTCGTCAAATCATCCCCACCACAAACACCAACCACACCAAGCCCCACTTACCCCGGAAAGTCAGAGCGTGAGGAGGGATCGGAGGAGGAGATCAAGGAGATGACGGACAAGCAATCCGAACCTGTATCTCCTGTAGGTCTGGGCGATCTCAGACACTGACAACCTGATAGAGCCAAAGAGAAAGAGAAAACTGAGAGCATAAAGAATACATGGCACAGCAAACAGAAATAATGAAGCGACAAATGGAACACATACGACAAACATCATCGCAAAACAACAACATGAACAAGCCGAATAACCATCACAAGAAACATCTCCCGAAGTGGCAAAGACCAGACCATACAACCCAGGTCAGACAACAAGCAGCCCACAAACAATACCAACCAATACTGCCTCGGTCCCTCCATCTCGACCACCTCTCTTCAACGAAGAACCGGAGACGACATAATCGCCACTGAGTACCTCAACACCCTCCTCCTTCTCACGCCCAGACACAAAATCATCTACTGTTAAAGAGGGTCGAAAGGGGTTTGTCTCACATCGTCCCAATGCGCCTTCGGCGCGCAAACACAGTTTTGATTCAGCAATAAGAACACGATAAAATTTGCAAAGTCAAATAGCATACACAAGCAACCATTTTGTGGATAACCCTTTTCCATGCACTTCAAAATAGTCGGTGATCATAATGCGAACGTCATTGTCATGTGACAGTGAATATTCAGAATGCCGGAGTATTCCTTCCCATTTCAGAAAATGGTGCCTATATACAAAAACACGTGTACCATCATAGTGTTAAAACTAGAAGTCCTGTCACAAACTGTGCAGTTATCTGGGTTTAATTGCGCATAGGAATTGCACGCAGTTGCCATATCGAACGGCATCCAAAACACGGCGGGTTCTCCTGGTTATTCGGAGCAAACACAGGCAATGTTCCTGGAAATGGACCTCTGGGTTACCCACAGGTCCATTGGATGAAACATTGATTGTGCACAGGCCATATATACATAATTTGATATGGCCATAATGCGTAGATTAACCCGCAGATCGAAGTGCTATTTGTGCGCATTTCATGACAAGACTTTTAGTTTTAACTGTACGTATATACGCCCATCGCGTATGCATGTGGCCACAAAACAATATACTTGTGTGATAACGTTTGTGTACCTCCATGGACCGATCTTGTTGTACCTTGTTGACATGCATGATCCCAATCAACATAACCGAACACATACTTCAAAATGATAACGTCATGGCGGTGTTTAACAAAAATGTATTCTTTTCAATGTAAGAAGTTGCTACCTGCAATCTGTAGAACATTCCAGATGGCTTCTTGTTGCACTCAAGAAACGATATATTTTCTCAAATGAATACTGATTCATATATTTATGAAAGTATTGTTTACTCTAAAATCTCTTATGTTAGAAATTGTTTTATTCTCTTACAATTGGATTCTGCTCTACTTACCGAAGTTTCTGACGTCAATATTTAATCTTTCTATAGTAAAATTCGAAACAAGATCCACTGTTATTTTAGAGCCTGTCTGACCATTTATGCTTGCGCATGTTGATTTGTCTCCATCTACAACGCTTTCTTTGTCTACAACAGAACCCAGAACCGATCCACCATAAGCAAGATTACCTGCAATGATACAAATCAAAACTATACATTTTGTTCTCAAAATATCATAAACGAAGTGCAGAAACTTGGCTACATGAATATTACAATATTAGAACGTCTCTTTTCATGTTCTATCGGTCGATAGTACCTGAGTTTGTGTGATTTCTGAAATAAAACCTGAAGCTGCTTCAGGTTTTATTTCAGAAATCACACAAACTCAGGTACTATCGACCAATAGAACATGAAAAGATACGTTCTAATTATGTTATTATGCAGAACAAAAAATAACTTTCATTGTTAAGTGTTAACTGCAACATGCCATCAATCTTGTAACAACAATGTAGTCGTATCCAAAAACATGACGTCATTTCGAACGAATGACGTCTCTTCGAAAATGACTTGTCATAAGTGCCGTCGCTTTGAGAGTTTCTATATCACCAAATGCCAGTTTTTATAACTGCATCATGCTGTTCATGGAAGTGGAACTTACATTTTCTTCGTTCTCTTGTCTCCAGGGAAAAACGTTCCGATAGTACCCATGTTTTGCCCCCAAACTCCAGTACTATGACTTTTAGAAGGTGTCAAATTAACCAGTCACGACAGATGATTACAAACGTGAGGCATAATAAAAGAAATTATTTGCTACGTCCTCAATTAGTTTACAGTATCATATGGTTGCATTTATTATAATTATGGGCGCGGTGAAAAGGACACAAAATACAAAAAAGGTACCAAGTCGAAATTAGATCCATGAAACATTCCATCATTCTCTTCCCTAATATAATAACAGAGACTTGACAGGAGCTATATCTTGTGAATGTTCTAGGTATATTTGGGATTGCTTTCCTCTTAAAGTTAAAACAGAAAACAACTAAGTTTAAGTCAAACTGGCTTTCGATAGTTTTCGTTTGGTTATGACATGTTAATTTGTGAGAACTGTGTCCCGGATATTTTAGTAATGCAAATTATATGATGAACGTGAATGTATTACAGACACTTTATGATCGTCTATACTTGATTGCATAAGATACTTACATGGATCCTTGTATTGTTACGTGAAGACGAATGTAAATAATCTCTAGTAATAAATCAAGTACAGCTTCGGCTCGTTCCTTAAATTGTTGGTGTGTGGGGCTGGGATGGTGGTAGTGGGTGTGGTGTGAGTGGGGGATTAGTTAAGGGGTCCAAACTGCCACTGAACCATGTTTAGGATCGTTTTGTGACGTAAATAACTCATACAAAATGCTCAAAGATAATAAAGAGTAACTGGGGGTAACCAAAGCCACACAATGTTTCTTTTGTGTCAAAAATCCTACTTAGGTGCTAATTTAGTTCTTTAATACCAAACATTGTGACCTTCGATCAAAGTTATAGAACCCGGAGGAAACATACGCATCTGTAGGAATAATATACATATAAAAAAACTAAGTGGCATCAAAAAGGTAACCATGGGGTTAAAGCAAAAATCCAGCGATACTTGCATTCATTTAATTTTCGGGTGTCAAAGCACCCTTTTTCAGAAACACATACAGTGCATTGATTAAGAACAAGCATTCAAAATCAATGGTTTCATGCGCAGAAGGCGCGCATGGACGGGGTGGGTCAAGCCCATTTCGCCCTCCTTTTACTGTAAATTAGAATTTGTGCAACATGTCCGGGCGCGAGAAAGGAGAAAAAGGGGCCGGGCGGCTTAGTGTCGTCTGTTCTTTTTGTCCCTTTTTCTTTTGTTTCCGAGTGAGTGCTTCTTTAATGTGTTTGTGGAAGTTCTGGTCCCTTATATTTGTGACTTCTAGTTTCCTGTCTGGATAGAGAATGAAATTTACTTTGTCTTCACATTCTGGTCAGTAGCCTTGTAGACATTTTCTGTATTGGTTTAAATAACCGATGAAATCAAGTTTGAAAGATACGTGGGCGTTGATGGCGCGCTCATCCAGGGCTTCTGTTAATTCGGAGGATAGGATCTCTTCTTCCAGGCTGTTGTCGTTTCTCTCGTATGAGCCGTGATTTGAGTGATCCAAGGTGATAGAGATCCAGGTTGAGAGTGGTTGATCTCCATGTCCTCCTCCACCTCCTCCGATTCTCTGCCCTCCGACCTCTTTGGTGAAGAGGTTGGCGTGGGCATGTCAGGGGAGAGTGGTGTCGATTCGATGCTGCTCTCCCAAACCGCGTGCTGTTTCTCCGCCTCAGCTTTTTTCCTATTTAGCCAGGCATCCAAGCGCCGGTAGTACCTAAGTTTGATCGACGGACTCTTCTTTCTTTTCTTCATTCTCTGTTCGGGGTTCCCAGAATCCCACAGGTGAGGACCAGTGTGAAAGGGTGGTGGTGGGGGGGGGGGGGGGGTGCTCTCCGTGTTCTCTGTCTCAAACTCCAGGGTCAGCTGGACATTCTTGCCTTTTATCTGGATAATTCAGTTGATAGGACAAGAGATGTCCAGAGCTGACAGGGCTTTCTTCAGTTGAATTGGGATTGTCAAGTTCTCCTTGGTAAGTGAGTAGTTAACACGTCTTCTCAGTCTAAAGTCAGAGGTGTGAGATGTCCTAATGATTAAGAATAATTACAGAAGACCATAAATACTAAAAAAGGTGTAACGGAGAGTGTGTAAAGTAAACAAAAAGGAAATAATAAGCTGAGATATAAAAATAAATGAGAAGGTAGAGATTAAGATAGAAATAGCAGCCCACTGAGAAGTGTTAAATGGTGTCAAGCACCCACAGCATACAGGCGAAGGTGTTAACGCAAACAGTCAGAAGGCCTAATCCACGCTAAAAGCGGAACATTTTGCCAGTGGTTAACACAGTCACTAATCACTTGCTAATTTGTTGGCGTGTACGGGTGTGAAAACCGCTATTACCATTAAGCCCTTTAGGCACCAGCGTTTCCAATTTTCGAATCCACTGCTTTTCTTTGTGGTCTAAAATGGCATCTAATTTATTACTAGAAATATGATCTGTCTCTAAGAGGCACGTGAGATGTTCATAAATATGAGAGCAGTCACTTTTATACATCGTATTACCAAAACTCGTTCTCGTGTCACTCTTGTGTCCATTCATTCTCTTACGTACATTGTTAGTATGTCCCACCTACTGCACATTTGCAGGATAGAAAATGACATATATAAGCCATTTACCATTACAGCCCATATCCGCATTATTGCAGTGGAAAGATCTTCCATTCGAGGAGCTAACAATATTGTTGTCTGTTACAATTATGTTGCACAGCTGATACCGGGCTGACTTGTATCGTTGATAAGGTACCTCGCCTTCAGTGAGAGATGCGCCCGCGATTTACTTCTCACCAGTATTTTCGCCAAATGGGAGGCTGTCTAAAGCTATCGACCGACTGGAGCACATGGAACCGCCTCTTTCATTCTTTCAGACTGGTGTAGAATGGGAAATATTTACATAAAATGCCCTTGATGTTAGGCAGTATAGGGAGAAACTCCACAGTAAAGTAAACTCTGTGAGAGGCCTCCGAAATAGGCTTAGTCTTGGGATGTTCAAAAGTGATGATGGCCAGTTCAACTTAAGCCTCAACTTTCCTCCTGATGTGTCCCCTTCGGACCAGATAATTTGTAAATTCGCCACAGCGAATCTTTGCAGTGGTGAGATTTGAAGAAATATGCAAGATCCTGAGTGACTGGCTGTATGGAATGCTCCGCTTAGTACAATAAGAAAGCAACTAGTTGACCACCGATATTGATGAGTATCAGTTGATTTGGTATATAAACCTGTGCAAATTTCACCATTGTATTGAAGAGTTTTTTTTTCTTTTTACAAACAATAATTTGTTCATCATGAAATGGTTTGGTAAACAGACAAGTGCCTATCTATATTCCTCACCGATGCATAAAATATACATTCTTGTTTTACTAACAATGGTGCGTAAACATGTGCAGATCTGTGAAGTTTGTTCTAGACATCGCCGGCTATCAATCAAAGTTTCTGTCAAACTAACATATGGCATGAGTCTTGATAGGACTCTTCAGAGTGATATTGGGGTTTAATGACTGTTAGAGGTAAGTCTTGAAGAGTAATCAAAATATCAGGACAGTTTATAGTGTGTCGCGAATAATCACTGGTGAATGGTATGGAAGGATGTATACTCTTCATAATGTTAAGAAACTCCAGAAAAGTGATCGCCCCTGTGGTCCAAACCAAAAAAATGTCATCTATAAACCGAAGTCACAAAACCGACGAAACTAGACAAGACGACCGAAGATATCTTTCAAAAACGCGCATGAAAATACTAACATAGAATGCTGCCATCTTTGCCCAAATGTCGCTGCCCGAAATCTGCAAAAATATTCTGTCTTAAATTCAAACACATTACATGTGAGTACGATCTCAGACATTCTACAGACTCCGGCCACCGTCTCGGGAGGAAAATGGTGCACAGACAAGAAAGTCCCGAGGGCTATCTGGCCATCTATATGCGGTTTACTTGGAAACAAAGCGACTACATCCAGCACCGCAAGGATGGCTCCTGAAGGCAAGGGTCCCAAGGCCTTGATCTTGTGAATGAATTCCTCAGTACCACGTAAATATGAAAGGTATACTAGGCCATGAGGTTGTAGAATATGGTCCACTGATTCGGAAATTCCAAATCCTTTCTGTAGGAGAGCTACAAGCCGACACGATGGGGCGACCAGGTACTCCAAGCTTGTGAATTTTCGCAAGTTGGCAGAGCCAAGCAGGCTTTGTTTTCATGCATATCCTCAGAGATAATGTTCTGTTGGTACATCTCAAGTAGTGTAGTAAGTTCCTGTTCAACATCGCAAATAATATCAACACGCTTATAGACTGACTCATCATTAAATTGTTGGTACCCATCCGTTAGAAATCTTGCCTTGCCTTGTTCATAACTATCACTGCAGACTCTTTGTCTGCCTCACGTATAACAATCCTGGAATCTCATTTCAATTCACGCATTGCTTCTCGTTCACCTGCAACAAAGTTACAGAAGAAACATTGGCCTGGAGTGCTCATAATCTTGTACTTTTACAACTGAAAGAAACGATTCTAACTATTCATTCCTATTAACGGGTGGAGTCCTTTTCCTGAACTTAGGCACTTTAGGATTTACCTCAGAATGCTCTGTAAGAAGCATGGATCTATCAAAAGTTTTTATGCTTTCCCTTAGAGATAGGCTGTCAACCCTAGCCGGGGTGGGCGTAAATGCCATTTCTTTTAGAAAATAATGTGAGTTTAGTGTCTGAAGGTGGTGGGCAGCTCAGATTGACGACGGAAAAAACTCATCGTCTCGTAGTCTAACAGGCTCTTTGAATTCACTGATAAAATCAGGCGGCTGTTCAACTGTTGTGGACTGTGTAGTAGGTACCGGTACACTTGCTGCCTTGGCCGAGCGTTTTGTTTTATACAGAGACTATATGATATCTCTGAGTAACAGGTTCCAAGAGTGTATTGTAAGACTGACTGGTGAATTTAGGCAGTTCATCGGTTGTTTTCACGGAATTCAGTTCAACATTACGTAGTTCTGAGAAACCACTGCGTTGTGGAATCTCAACACGATTAAAGTTAGAAACACTATTTATAACATCCTGCTTACCAGTGTTATTTCATCAGTCACTACTACTAGGATGTTTACGATCCAGAGATTTCATCCACGGTTTACATTTACATTCCAGAAGTTTAGAACGGTGTTGTTTCTCTATTGTTTCTGAATTCATTCACCACTGAATCCACATTTCGCTTGAGATTGATAAACTGAGTTAAGTTTCCTGAATTGATAATGCCGTTTCTGATATATTCAGTTTGCTCCAAACACATTCTGAGTTATAATGTTATCTCAAAAATGGTCAAATTTAAAAGTTCAAAGAAACTGCGACAAAGCGTGCTGACCCACGTTTCACGAAATTTTGAAGCAATAGTGCCGATTGCAGGATTGAAAGAAATCTGGAAGCCATAAGGCATAATGCTATTTCTCTGGCACTCACGAGCAACGCCTGTCGAAGCACTTTATATTTTTAAAACTAAGAGGCATCACACTGGTAACAATAAGCTTAAAACAAAAATCCAGTCATAAGCGGATTCCTTTAATTTTCGAGAGTCAAAGTGTCCTTCTTCAGAAACACATACATGTATAGCTACATTGATTAAGAGTAATTGCACGAGACCATAAAAACCACAATATGTGACAGAGGGTATGCACAGTAAAGAAACAGTAATGATAAGGTGAGATATAAAAATAAATGAGGCGGTAAATAGTTTCAAGCACCCACAGTATACAGGTGGAGGTGTAACACGAACAGTCAGTAATCCACGCAGAAAGCGGAACACGAAGCTAGTGGCTAACTCAGTCACAAATCACTTGCACATTTGTTTGCGTTGTTTGCGTTTTTTGCGCGTTTGGGTGTGAAAACCGTCATTGACATTAAGACTCTAGACACCACTATTCCTGAAGTCCAAATCCACTACATTTCTTTATGGTTTAAAATAGCATTTAATTTATTACTAGAGTTAGTATAAACTGTCTACGATTTGAAATTTGAAGGTGTCTTGTGAGTGGTACTTGAGATGTTCAGAAATATAATAAAAGTCACTTTTATACCTAGTATTCCATAAACACTTTCTCAAGTTACTCTTATAGCCATTCATCCTCTTATATTCTTCATCCAATTTTTTTTAATACGTTTGTCAAATTGCCATCATGTCATTCTCTGGAGATTACTCCCTTCTAAGCGGTTTTCACTTTTGACTAATTCATATTCCGTTACGTTATGTGCCATACCGATGTATACTGCATCATGGGAACGTAAGAATTATACGTCACGCTCTTCATGATTCTTAGATGAGAACTGAAAAAAAAATGTTTGAGATAGGTGTACGTCTTACAGGTCGATATAATACCTGGCAAGTAGCTACGTAGCTCCTTATCACGAACCCAGCTGAAAAATCACCGTTTCCTATCTTCCTTGGGTTGCAACAAGTAAAACTTTGTTCCGCGTCTCACGTTGTTCTCTGTATTCAAGTGTAATTAATGCACAAAATACCGTATCATACCTTCCTTGGGTGGCAACAAATAAAGATGTATTCCGCGCTGTTATACGTAGAAAGTGTTCTTAGCTTTAGAATTACGAACCATCTATCATTTATCCAAACCTCGCCCTGGTAACAGAGGAAGAAACACGTTCGTATTCATTATTTACACATCCAACCACTCCTTGACCAGAAGCATTCAAATGCGCGCATTCATGACCCCGCTCCATAAAATCTCATTCACTTCAAAAATACATCATGACCGCTCATGAAAAATATAATCTGATTACACCTTTCTCGCCTGATAACACCCCCTCCCCATCCCATCTTTCCGGTGTGTGTTAATGTCCTTTCCTATCTCACCTTTGCAGTATATATACTCCCACCATTGATCATGTATATGACCCATGTTATAATATCTACACGGAGGATTGTTGGCTTGGGTGTCTATGCACCCCATCCATATCACGTCCCCATAAGCATTGCATATGCACTCACGAGCACACAATCATTACAATCGCACAACCTTTACACGCTATGTTCAACATCAAGGCTGCTTTATTTGTAAATGCTCTTCGCACTAAATTATATCCATCCCACTCTCCACCAACAGGTTTATAAATGAGAATATTTGGAATCCTTCTTGTCTATTGAGCCCATTGGATTTCTAGTGTAGGTGCTTGTCGACTGGAAGATTGTCTGAAAAGGAAGAAGGAAAAGAAGGCGGAGAAGAAGACTGAAGATACCACTACCAGCTCCCACCCCCAACTCCTGTAACTCCCATCAACACCCCAGTTGCCTCCCTTATGGGGCGCAGACTGAAGGATGCAGATGTTATCAGTGCAGCGGAGACGGAGATGAAAACTGGCTCGTCTAATCCTCCTATTCCAATCTCTCCCCTCCCTCATGATCAGGAATCTTGGGAAGCCTCCGTCAGAGCCAGGTTTGTTGCTTCGGAAGCAACTTTGAAAACCACCTCAAAGCGCCAGGAGAGAATGAACAAAGAACGCAATAAGATGAATGAACAATCGAATAGATTCTTTTGTGACCTATGTGGTGAATCAGCGCAGATCCCCACAATCAATCCAATCTCATCAATCATCACTCCATCAAAGGCACCGGCCGAGGAAAAAACACAGAAATTCAAAGAAAACATCCAAACGCCAATATCACCTGCGTCTTCTAAGTTTCGCCACCATTGCCTCTCTGGATGCCCTCGTCACCATGATGTTGGCATATTCAAATATAAAACACCGCCAACTGCGTCGAAAGAGTTTATATAACCCGACCGCCTTCGGCGCCTTGAAAGCATTCTTCTTTTTACGCATGGCCCTGTTTAGATTGCACAGTAAGTCACAATACAGTAAGTCACAATAAGCATCTCCCTAAAAAAATTGTAGCTAACGAAGGGTTATGTCGATTTTATATGAACAAATATTTAGTTAGAGTGTAATATTTTACTAAGTAATTTGATTTGAATAAAGTAATTGATAGCCATAGTCGGATACTTCTCGCCTTCTCTTTATGCACAGCGAGTTCAACATGATTATACACTTTGATACTGTAATGCAATGCACACTAAGATTTAAAGCTAACGCCTTTACATTTTTCTTCACATTCCAGCGAACGAGAACACAGATATCCAGGTTTCTAATTTATACTTGTAATGGCATGTCGTTTTATGTTTGTCGCCGTCACTTGAATATGTTATCTTCTACATTTCCTTTATTTGACTCCTTACCAAAGGCGCGCGAAATCACAATTTGTTATTTTCTTTTCCAATTTGCAAATGATTTCAGTAAAACCATATCATGCACCCCCCCCCTCCCCCCTCTATTGGAACGAACTCGTTGAGCTCATTTCAACGAGGGGGTCACATGATATGGTTTTGTACATTTTTTAAAAGTATTTATTTTACATTACACGATATGTGCAATACGAATAGGATGTAACCGACACGTTAGGTAATCTTTCAACGAAAACGCCAACCAATGATGCCTGGCCATGAACAATTATTTACGAATGGCTATATTTAACCATTTATTTATATTTCCGAACTGATTCCGTGCATTTCGACTTTACCTATGTAATTAACGAGTTATTACCTACTAATAATAATTTCACTTCGCCCTGTTTATGAACTGTGGTTTACGAACAATGATTTACGAAGGACCATATATTTATATTGCATTCCTACCATTTATTTGCATTGCATTCCGACCGGACACTGTGCTTTTGGATTTTCTCTTAGTAATTAACGAACTATTACCTAATAATAATAATATCTCTCGGCCGGTCTATGAATTGTCGCGGTTCTCTTATGGGAAGTAATTTATTAACGCCATCCACTGATGGCTGTCCATGACTATGGTTTACGAAGGGCCCTGTATTTACATTGCATTTCGAACGGTCACAGTCAATTTGGATTTTCGATAAGTAATTAACGAATCATTACTTAATAATAATATTATCACTTCGGCCGGCCTATCAATTTTCGCCGTATCCCGATGGGAAGTCATTGATTAACGCCATCCAATGATAGCTGGCCATGAACAATGGTTTCCAAAAGACCATATATTTGTATTGCATTCCGAACGGACACTGTGCATTTGGACTTTAGCTTAGTAATTAATAACTTATTACCTTATAATAATAATATAACTTCGGACGGTCTATGAATTGTCGCGGTTCTCTGGTGGGAGGGATCACTTCGGAGGGTCTATGAATTGTCGCGGTTCTCTGGTGGGAGGGATCACTTCGGAGAGTCTATGAATTGTCGCGGTTCTCTGGTGGGAGGGATCACTTCGGACGGTCTATGAATTGTCGCGGTTCTCTGGTGGGAGGGATCACTTCGCATGGTCTGTGAATTGTCGCAGTTTCCTTGTGGGAAGGCAGTGATTAACTCTGTGCTCACAAATACCTTCTTGTACCAACCCCTCGCCTCTCCTCCCAATGATATGTTTAATGATATTCCGATACTCACAGTATAATCGATATATACTCGATAATCTTATCCTGCTTGAGTGATGTTTGGATTTCCGATAGAAAAATGTTCCAGGGTCTTCATTACTCCTAAAGTAAACATTTCACTCATTGTGACTGCCTTTCCCAATTTTTCCCTTAGCTCTAGCGACCGAGACCTCAACTTCAACAAAAGTGACCCTCTCAAATATGTAATCAAGATACTCTTCCGCAATCAAAGAATTGCGACACTGACATAAATTATAATAATCCATTTCGGCGCACTATGCATTCAGCTTTGCTCAATAATTACAACAATTACAGTTTCCCAACCTAATATCGACGGAGAGGAGAATTAAAGAAAGCAGTCAGTATTATATGGATGTAGGATTTTATTGTCACTAAACCTACCTCCAAATACGAATAAAAGATCCATTCAGCCATTTCGCCAGTCAGTTGTATATAATACGTCACCATTTTAGTGTGTGTGAGTGTTGAATGATTAGCCTTCTGCACACACTGATGTCGAAATATCATTAGTTTAAGCTACACATTTTTCTACGGCAGCAACTACGAATTTGCCAGATTCAATCGTGTTTGCATGAGATCATTGCAATTCATTTTTTCTTCTTCACAACAGTGTCCAGGCCACGCCTTGAATATGAGAAGACACCATATTGCCAGGACAACTTCATCACTTCAATTATGAACGTCGAGGGCAAAGAAGTGGCAAACCCTCTGAGTTAGGTCGTGGAGTGGGTATATATTTTGAATTATCGCTTACTACATAAGTAAACATATTTTAATCAAGCGAATATTTATTGTCAAATGTTTTATAATGAGTACCATCACAACTTCTATGTGGAAATTGTATTCTCGGACTTTAGTATGTCATATTGAAACACAGGGTGATTCTGTTTGTCGAAAGTATCGGTGGACCCTAATTAAAAAAAGTATGTCATATACATACATTGTACACTAAAATGTGGTTAAATGTTCACGCGAGCGTTTTCTGCAGGAACATAGACACTTCCAGAAGTTTCAATAACCTTTTCTATGGCGAATACCAAAACTATTAAGCGATGCTATATCCGTTGAACATTTGCATACTTCGAGATCAAACTGAACATTAACAGTATATACAACCCTATTTTGGTGGAGCAGGAGGAGTAGAAGGAATTCAAATTTAATACGGATAATTTTAATTAATTAATTGTTTTCATTAATTAGTTGTTTTTTTGTTTTTTTTAAACTTATTCTTTTGTAAAATAATAATTTTTGTTTCACTTATTAAAAATGAACTAGCTGATATTGAAACATGAGGAGAGCGTGACTATTCTGAGAGTGGATTCGCTAATGTCGTTTATGTACAATAAATATAGAGCCCTGAGGTTCAATGTTGGATAAAGTATTCATGTATGATACAAACTGTGTACGAACGGACAAATAACTTTCGAAGCTGTATCTGGCTACGCCTACTATTCCATATGAGTTTAGGTTTCTCGGTAATATCAAGTGGTCTATTGTGTCAAAGGCTTTAAAGAAGTCTAGGACAATTGATAAGGGCAATTATTTGGTTGGTTTATCGTTCCTCTCTGTGTAAAGTAATTGGGTACTTTTATATTGCCTATGATTAGTTGTAAGTAATAAATCAATGTAGTATTATTGCCTTTTATATGAACATCAAACCAACTAAAGTAAACAAAACACAAATTAAATACATATCAAATACAAATACTGTGGACACCCGTTAGGCTAATGAAATCAGTCAGTTCGTAAATGAAAAATGAATTCATCAGGCTGTCACGAAATGAATCTATCTATGAGCCCAGTGAATGGGATGAAAATTTACCAGTCCTAACCCACCAAAAGGCTTCAGCGTTAAATGTTTATATCATTTTAAAGTCATTTCCAGAAACATCGTCTGTTCACGAATAGCCCCTTAACACCACACATAGAAAGCAGTTTCTTGTTCACGAGCCTATTAAAATATCAGTGGATCAATAATAGCCAGATCATTTCTACAACGGTTCAAAGTTCAATAACACGTCAAATGTCTGTGCTCTGTAGAACGTATATATATGTAACATCAGCCTTAACTATATATATGTTAAAGTTTATACTTCAGAACAGATAACGCTCTCTTCCAACTTGCACGGAAAATGTCACCAGTTATTTCACGAAAGTACCTGTTATAACTGTCAAACCTCTCATTGCTGTAAGTCAACTACTGCAACCACAAGACTACTGCAAACTCATAGGGATATCAACACAATAGCCATCACTGTAGCAGCTACCCACAAAGCCCGCCATCTAAATTACATTCAGGATCGGCTCATGTTACTTTAGTAACCTCTCGCACACCGTCGCGTAACTTCTCAACACTACACAGTGGCCTTAAATCGTTAAAATATTCCCATAGGGCATCGTTTCACTTCACCATAGCCAAAAAACCCCTGAGTGGAACGACAACACGACGTTGTACTCACGTCCTGCAATTGACAATTTTAGCACCAACATCGGATCTTCAAATGCAGTCTAATATGTGATTCCAGGCTCCTAACATGACTTTACTCAACGACTGGACAAACTGGACTGACCACGATAACCTGTGTTTTCCGTTTACCACACCTCATTAATTAGCGTACCTGCTTCTCTTACCTTGTCCGTGCAAAGCGATGGATACATGACTGACTCGAGGAATTATACAGGTTACTTACACTAACCATCTGTAGGCCGCAATAATGCGTGTACATATAACTGGCTGATCAAAATACACATGTTATTTACATTAACCCTATTTTAGTTCGTTATACTCTGTAAAGTTATTCATGAAATGAAGTATAGGATGGATGGCCGAATGATGGATATGATGTTTTTAAACTTGTTAGTGTTAACACAGATGGATATAATGTTTTAAAACCTGCTAGTGTTATCACATATGGATATAACGTTTTTGTTCCTGTTAGTGTTATCACAGGTGGATATATATTTTTTTTTAAACCTGCTGGTATTATCACAGGTGGATAGAATGTTCCTAAACCTACTAGTGTTACCACGGGTGGATAGAATGTTTCTAAACCTGCTAGTGTTATCACTATGTAAAATGTTCCTAAGCCTACTAGTGTTATCACAGGTGGACAGAATATTCCTCAATCTGCTAGTGTTATCACAGATGGATAGAATGTTTCTAAACCTGCTGGGGTTATCACAGATGGATAGACTGTTCCTAAACCCGCTAATGTTACCACAGGTGGATAGAATGTTTCTAAACCTGCTAGTGTTATCACAGATGGATAGAATGTTTCTAAACGTACTAGTGTTATCACAGGTCTATAGAATATTTCTAAACCTACTAGTGTTGTCACAGGTGAACAGAATGTTTCTAAACCTACTAGTGTTATCAAAGGTGGATGGAATGTTTCTAAACCTGGTAGTGTTATCAAATGTGGATAGAATATTTCTAAACCTACTGGAGTTATCACAAATTGATAGAATGTTCCTAAACCCGCTAATGTTATCACGTGTGGATAGAATGTTTCTGAACCTACTAGTGTTGTCACAGGTGGATAGAATGTTTCTAAACCTACTAAACCTACTAATGTTATCACAGGTGGATAGAATGTTTCTAAACCTACTAGTGTTGTCACATGTGGATAGAATGTTTCAAACCTACTAGTGTTATCACAGATGGAGAGAATGTTTCTAAACCTACTAGTGTTATCACAGGTGGATAGAATGTTTCTAAACCTACTAGTGTTATCACAGGTGGAGAGAATGTTTCCAAGCCCGCGAGTGTTATCAAATGTGGATAGAATGTTTCTAAACCTGCTAGTGTTATCACAGGTGGATATAATGTTTATTAACCTGCTAGTGTTATCACATGTGGGTAGAATGGTTCTACACCTACTGGTGTTATCACAGGTGGATATAATGTTTATTAACATGCTAGTGTTATCACCGGTGTACAAAATGTTTCTAAACCTACTAGTGTTATCACAGGAGGGTAGAATGTTTCTAAACCTACTAGTGTTATCACAGGTGGATAGAATGTTTCTAAACCTGCTAGTGTTATCACAGGTGGATATAATTATTTTAAACCTGCTAGGATTACCACATGGGATAGAATGTTTCTAAACCAGCTAGTGTTATCACGGGTGAATAGAATGTTTCTAAACCTGCTAGTTTTGTCAGATGGATAGAATGTTTCTAAACCTGGTAGTGCTATCACAGGTGGATAGGATAATTTTTAAATCTGCTAGTGTTATCACAGATGGATAGGATGTTTCTAAACCTGCTAGTGTTATCACAGATGGATAGAATGTTTCTAAACCTGGTAGTGTTATCACAGGTGGATGGGACATAGATAGAACCACATCGATGCCTCAAAGGTTTTGAAAATACCGCTTGAGATCGGATAGCGGATGAACACCACGAGTGGAAGTACCGCCACTCGTGGTGTCCATCCACTATCCGATCGAGTGCGGTATCTTCAAAACCTTTCAGACATCGATGCGGTTCTATATTTATTACATGCCTCTAGTTAATCATATTTCTAAAGCTAAGAATGAATAAAATAATTACTACGGTTATCAGCCCAGCACTATAGAGAAACTGTTGTTTAAAACCTGGGAGGCAGTCTATGTTTGGTGACCGCATTCCTTTGATGTGACGATGGAGTCCAAATGGACAAGCAAAAAGTATGTCAGCTCACTTGTGAAATGACTTACTTTCGTTTTCGTGACATGGGATTTTAGTGTGATTTTTGGATTTGACATTCCATCTTTCATCCAGTTTCTGTTCACTCAATGGTTTAATACATCAAAACTGGATTATGAGATAATATCTTGCATCGAGGCGACAGTCAGAATGGCCAGTCGGGGTTCCGAGAAAATTAACACAAGGAAAACACAGAATTTCACTTGACCTCGGAAATTATGTACTCTCACAGATTTCCGGAATGGCATTGACACTTCGACCACGGATGTATATTCTCGTCTTGTTATTCAAAACTATCAAAATTGTATGGATGGGTTAGGATGACTTTTACACGAAGGTAACTTCACACAACTTCACAAGCCTACAGTTTTACAATTACTGAATTAGTAGGCCTACATGTACATGTGTATGCCATGCTCTCTGGAACTTGATGACATCGTGTCAGTCTAACTGTATTCATGTCCACCCGAGTGTGATTTGAAGTAACGAAACTGACCGTTCATAATTTTTGTTTTCGAGTTTTCATCTTTACTTCCTAATATTGTAGGATGATAAGGATCTTGTGAACAGAACAGCGATTAAATGGGAAATATCACAAATACTATTACTATTAGTTTTTATCCATGCTAATATGGCACTGGTGGTGGTGCCAGTGCCAATCAGGCCTCAAAATAACTTCCAAATGTGAGCCTGTTAATATGAAAGGTACCCCAAATATTGTGTCTGTCAATTTCAAGTTTTAGCCAATCATGAAATTTGACCAAGATTTATGTGTTATGCAGATCTGACCATCTTGACTTACTAAATATTAGATGGCTATGTGTACTAAAGGAGAAGGATCCGGTTCTCATAACCCTTAGGTACTAACTGATGTGCTTACAAAGTTCTTAATTGGCAATGATTCTACATCATTGTTGGCTGCCTTTACAGGCAGCCAACAGTGATGTAGAGTCACTGCTAGTACAACTTGAGCTGTGCATGCAGCTATCAGTCAAGAAAGGTTAGATTTGGTAGCACCTACATCAATGCAAATTGCAATATGCAATGTAGTAGTGGTGGTTTGAGCCTATTTGGGGATTTGAGTGTTAAAGCAAACATGCTTTCCGGTTTAGGATGTATATTCAGTTCTAAAAATTGTACTGGTCATTTTGACAGGCACAAGTGAATTGGTGACTGTCAAACATGTAAGTTGAGCCTGGCAATGACCATGACAGGCTGCTTATTGTGAGGCTTGGTGCCAGCACCATTTCTCAACCTCCCTGCTTGTATATTTTACTCCGTTTAGTTTCTTTACACCCAGTTTATAAAACATTCTCCCAGGACATTTGTGTCAAATATGGGGATGATCATGATTTGCCCGAATTCTGGGGCTGGGTTGGGAATTAAAAAATAATCTGCGATGAATCGTGCTTTGATTACCACCGAGATTATCCAAAAAAATTCTGCTTTAGGTCCAATTGCTAAGTTACTGCTAATACATGTACAGATGTACATGGAATGCTAGTCAAAACGTCCGATTCTGAACAGTCTCTGGTCGAAACGTCCGATTTTTGGGGTCCAAACGTCCGATGGTATTGGTCAAATGTCCGATTGCCGAAACAATATGTTAATAAGCAATTAAGGCATTTCAAAGAGAAAGGTCTACGACAACGCTATCTTTCTATCATTAAAAATACCAGAAATTAACATAATTCTTGGAAAACTCTCTCCGAACTTTCCAATAATTAATGTTACTGACACGTATCTTCAATGGTAAAAAGCCTTCTTTGTATAGTTAGGACTTGTGTAGTTAAGAAGCAATTAAAGCATTTCAAAGAAAAAAGTCTAAGATAAATTTGTTTTTCTATCATAGAAAATACATGTATCAGTAATTAAAGTAAATTCTTGGAAAGCTCTCAACGATGTTTCCAGTAATTAATGTTCTTACTGGCATTTCAAAAGAGAAAGTCTACGATGAAGTTGTTTTTTTATCATTATACATGTTCCTTACTGGTATTTTTAATTGTTAATTTGATATTAGTCTCAATGTAATAAAACCAATAGAAATATAGATGTGTTTTCTCAATGCCCCAATTTTTTATGTTCCTAAATCTTCAATGAGCCGGTTTGTCCTAGCCCTAATATAACCTCCAATTCCTACCCCGACCGAAAAAGCGAAGTCACCAGTCCAAGACAAAACGTCCGATGGTGCATTTAGACTAAAATAATCGGACGTTTTGACTAAAAGCATCGGATGTTTTGACTCGGACGTTTGACTCGGACGTTTTGGCGATCAGACGTTTTGACCAGACCCCTGTACATGCACTTGAAATGGAAATAAATCTGCAGCCCCGATATTCAATTCCTCAAATACTACAGGGATCGGATTCAGTGTTTTGTATAATTGTACTCTTATTTGGTCATTAAATTTCTGTGAGCTACATGTACTGGTGCTAATAAATTAAATACAAGTATTTTGGAAAATTAAGTGCATTTTCTATTATGGTGCATTAAATAGAGGATCTCCAACGAGTCCCCGTTTAATAATGAAATTTACAGAACAAGTTCGGTAAATTGGGTCTGGACCCCGAGCCTTTGGCGAGGTCCAAAACTAATTTACTGGACAAGTTTATAAATTTCATGTTAAACTGGAGACGAGTTGAAGATTCTATTTATCACTTGATCCCCAACAAGAATAACTTTGAAGATGCTAAATCTTTTACCTACCGGTCCAATGCAATACGAAAAACTCGGCCGCAATTAGCAATTACTAAAAAAAATTGTTTCCAATTTTTGCTTTCAAAAACAGCTTATGACCCCTCATTGGAACGAGCTCGGTGACCTCGTTCCAATGAGAGGTCATAGCATATGTTTTGGAAGCACAAATTGAAAAAAATTCAGTTATTTAGAAAAACTAAATTTAATGTCTGCAGCTTGCAAATCAAATTTGTGGGAGTGAATATTAGGTCTCGCCAAGTGATTTGCATAAACCTGAACGATGGGTTACACAATTTGCTAATTTGGGCTGTCCGGCTAGAAATTTAAAAGTGCTATAAAAATAGTGAAGCAAATAATTCCTCTTGGGAGCCTGGAGTGGAGGGAAAAGCATGACTATGCATGTGGTAAACAATCTCTATGTTTCTGGTGGAATACATGTACATGTAGAATCCATTATCAAATGCTTGGGATGAGAATACCCAATATTACTACCACTTCACGCAGCCGTTACTAGCAGATTAACGTTGTTGAAGCCTGTGTTAAACCGCCATAACATACAGGTACATGTATGGTTTATAATTTAGAAAACCGGAAGAGGGCTGTTTGACATTAACTGCCCCTTCCGGTTGTACATATACATACACAGAAGGCCATAAGAACACATCCCGTTTTCATTAATGGCCCTCTTTCGGTTTCGTAAAAGTGAAAAAATTCTTGTGTATTTTAGTCATTTTTTCTAATTTTTTTCCCATTTTTTTTTTAAATAATATATTTTTTTAACATTGGTGTTTCATCAAAATATTTCTTTTAGCATCATTTCTACCCTAAAGAGAATGTATCATCAAAAGTGGTAATAATAGTAATAAGTTACTAATAACTGTGATTTTCTTGGGTGTCTTGGGTTATTGACGACCCTCGAGAATTGGTTAACAGCCCTAGGGCCATTAAAGGTCCCTCAGGCTGTTAACCATTTCTCTCATGGCTGTTAATAACCCAAGACACCCTCCCAAATCATGTTATTGTTATATTCGCAAATGAACAAAATGGATAATTGAATATTACATGTAACAATTGGGTACTTTAGTGTTAGAATATTGTTTGTCCCACTGCTACATACAGTGTGCTAGCACTCATGCAACAAATTGTCTACATGATTCAGCTTCAGGTTACTGTACATTCATACATGTACATTGTTACTGTGTTGTGGAAGTTATTCGATATTGTGCAGACACGCATGTACACATGTATGTGACTTTAACTCTCTGCACTCTGGTGTCAACATTTCACAACTGCTTACAGTAGTTGTCTACCTTTGTGTCGTCAATGGTTCAACAATTTGTGTCTTGCTTGACAGATCTCAGAGAGATCTGCCAAGCAAGACACTAATTACTGAAGCATCTAATACATAAAGGGAGATAATTAAAATTGAAAATTGGAGATTTTGACATCAGTGTGCAGGGGGTTAAAAACAATTCTGCAAAAAAGCAAAACAAATAATGATGAAACTTTTATTTCAAGTAAAAAGACATTTTTGTTTTTTATTTAATCTGATTCTGAGTCGGACTCTATGGCCAAGCGTCGATATTTCCTTTGACGGATATTATTCTCTTGGGAATTGGACACCACTTGTACATTAATGTTAAATGTTCCCCCAGTTATATTTGCATTGGCAACCACGCCATGAATAGCCATTTCATGTGCTGAACGTTTTTTAGACCCAAGATCTCTGTTTATTGCTGCAACTTTAGCTGATATTGTACAGGTATTATTAGATGAAGTTGATAATGTTTTACACTGAGGACCCTCGATCTGTTTGGTTGACATTTGTGGTGGTTGTGCTATTTCTACATTAGATGATGAATGTGGCTGTAGAATTTCACACATTTCATGCTGCTGTTTCATTGAAGCTATTGCATAGTTATTGATGCTGTTTACAGTTCTGTGCCCCGATAGTTGGACTATTACTTGTGGGACCACACCGGCGTGGAGTAACCGAGTGCACATAAGTTTCCTTAAACTATGGTTTGTAATTTTTCCTTCAAGTCCTGCACATTCTGCCATGCTTTTCAGCATTGTTGAAAGTTTATTTGCCCCTAATGGTTGGGATTTAAACCATAGTGCATTGGGTGTCATACGAAAGTTCTGATTGATTGCTATATAAAAAGGAGCATCGGAGTGACACATGGCTGCAGGCCTGTTTTTAGAATACTCCATATAAGCTCTGACTGGGTACCGTTCATTGTTAATTTCGTTTTTAAATATCTTGGGATTAAATTTTCTGAGATCACTGGAGCATTTACCATCCCGTGTTTTAGTAAGACGTTCATTGAATTCCAAGTACTCAATCCCTGATGTTGATTTTTTAACTGTATGCCCCCACCCCCACCCCCCGCCCAATTTAACTGTCTATTCTCTTGTGAGCCCCGGAATCCCAGTAATTTGGTATTATTAAACCAAACAGTTCTGAGCAATGCACCTGGATTTTTCAAACCATGTTGTCCACACTCCCACAACTTATTTTCATCTTCATCAGTCAAGACATCGGCCTGTTGGGGCTTATTCCCATGACACTTCTCTTTAAGCTCTTTCCGACGAGATCGCAAAACCTCCCGGCTCATCTTGAAAGCATCATCTGAAATGTTACTGGCCTCATAGTCATTGTCACGTAGGTGTCTGTCTATTCCCCTATGAAAAGCTGTCATGGTATCAGGCTCATAGTCACCACCATCAAGTTTTTTTCATTTCAAATAAAAATGCACCAATGTAAACATCAAGCTATCTGGGTTTAATATATTTTATTTCTCGATGTTCATTTCTCTCAAAGAAAAAGTTTTTAAGTCTTTTAACTGCAGAAAAGGTTTTGCGTTGGGTGTTTGGATTTTTCTTACTGTCAATGTATGCCTTAAGGTCTTTGATTTTATTTGTCACTGGTTTGATTGGGCTGGCTGTTGTCTATGTTAGTGCCAGTGGTGAATTATTGTTTATGTTATCGGCGAACGTTTCAGTTTCAAAATCTTCAACAAACAACTGGGTAATCCGTTCATCCGAAAGCTCAGTCCATTCGTTTTCAGCTGACATTTCTAACTTTTAAAACGCTGTTTTTTTCAAGAATTAGAATAAAATAAATTCAATCAAGTGGACAATTTACGAGAGACACGGATGTAAACAGAATGCACGTGGACGTAGTAAAATCGGCGAAATTGACAGTTCGCAGACGATGCGTAAAACACGTAGATTCTGTTTTTCCCCTGTTACACGCGTTTTTATAGACAAATCTGGTTTTGCTTCTCACATTAATTGGCTATTTTAGAGCAGTTTTATTTCATTTTTGTTTATTTTCACATTTACCCGGGCAATGTTTTGAAAAGAATAGAGGGTGTTGACCCAGAAACAACGAAAACAAACCAATGAACAAAAACTGGGCGGTACTAATGTCAATTAAGAGATGTCACTGGAGAGAACCAGCTTATTATGATCAATGAAATAGTTCGTTAGCGGATTCCACAATGTGGTACTTAAATGATTACCACACACCCCGTACCGTATGCGATAAAAGCGAAATACGTACATGAATATGTAATAAAATTCTTAAATCTGCTAGTGTTGTCACAGATGGATCGGATGTTTCTAAACCTGCTAATGTTATCGCAGGAGGATAGTATGTTTTGGAACCTGCTAGTGTTATCACACATGGATAGGATGTTTCTAAACCTGCTTGTGTTATCACAGATGGATATAATATGTTTGTGTCTGCTAGTGTTAGCACGGATATATGAAATGTTTTTAAACCTGCTCGTGTTTTCACATGTGGATAGAATGTTTTTTTAAACCTGCTAGTATTATCGCAAGGGGATAGCATGTTTCTAAACCTGCTAGTGTTGTCACAGGCGGATAGCATGTTTTTAATCCAGATAGTGTTATCACCGGTGGATAGAGTGTTTCAAAACCTGCTAGTGTTACCACAGGTGAATATAATGTTTTTATACCTGCTAGTATTATCAAAAGTGGATATCATGTTTCTAAACCTGCTAGTGTCGTCACAGGCGGATAGCGTGTTTTTAATTCAGATAGTTTTATCACAGGTGAACAGAATGTTTTTTAAACCTGCTAGTGTTATCACAGGTAGAGAGAATATTTCAAATCTGCTAGTGCCATCACATGCGGATAGAATGCTTTTAAACCTGCTAGTGCAATCACATGTGAATAGAATGTTTTTAAACCTGCAGGTGTTATCACAGTTGGATAGAATGTTTCTAAACCTGCCAGTGCTTTCACAGTCGGATAGAATGTTTCTAATCCTATTGGTGTTATCACAGGTGGATGTAATGTTTCTAAACCCGCTAGTGTCATCAAAGTTGGATAAAATGTTTTTAAATCTGCTATTCATATCGCAGGTGGACAGAATGTTTTTAAACCTGCTCGTATTATCACAGGTGGGTAGAATGTTTTAACACCAGCAAGTGTTACCACCGGTGGATGACGTGCTTTTAAACCTGTATGTGTTTTCACAGGTGGATAGACTGTTTCTAAGCCGGTTAGTGTTATGACGGGTGGATAGTATGTTTCTGAACCTGCTAGTGCTTTCACAGGTGAATAGACTATTTCTGAACCAGATGGGTTTATCACAGGTGGATATGGTGTTTCTAAACCTGCTAGTGTTATCGCAGGTGGATAAAATGTTGCTAAACTGGCTAGTGTTATCACAGTTTTTTAAAGCTCATTTTGCAAAGTTGTCTGCCCAGGTGTTAACGGAGATACGAACATGTCCAGGTAACTAGCAAAACACGATATCTTGTTAGTCAAACATGAGAGTGTTCAGAGTCTCTCGACGTTCTACAATGGGGGGGGGGGGGGGGGGGGGGGTTCTTCAGTCTGGAGTTAAGTAACGTTAGTAAAGAGGAAAGATAGTCGAACTTCTTTCATGTACATTCTCGAGGTTTCCAAGTGCTAGCTGCAGAGCTTTAATTTCATCTGTGAAAATAGAACTTCTACTTGGAATTCTGAGTTTAGTGATCTGATCAGCAGTAACAATGGGCTGATGATACTTTGTCGCCATCTTTAGATCCATCTCTATAGGTTCTTGTCATTGTACTTTGACTTTATTTCAGCATATTTCTGCTGAAGCTGCAAGAATTTGTTTTAGAGTTTTGGGTAAAATCAGGGTCCCAAATAACTATAGTTTTTTTAAGGTGCCAACGTGATTCATGGTTGGCTTTTGTCATATCAAATTAAAGTGTGGCGTAATCTACATGGAGTTTAATTATAATTCTAATTCCCAATACACGAATATGTTCCTGGTGTCGGTTAAAAAATAAATTTTGTATTTTGAGGATCTGAGACACAATTATAAGCGAGGTTTGATGGATAAGCCGATATTTTGAAAACATACTGTAGTGACAGCTTAATCATTCGCTTCTCAAGAGAAGGTTTCCCTGCCCCAACCAACATTGAATCAATTAGCGACGTTCTAAATGCATCCAGGCTAATTCGATCATTGACCATCCGTTCCATGGTTTTACACAGACAACTTGTTAAAGCGATTGGTCTGTAAATACATGGATTGCTGTTATCTTTATCAGGCTTTGGAATCAAAAATTATTGTAATTTTTCACTAGGAAGGTGAAAACTGGCCAGTCGCTGGTATGTTTTTTAAAAAACTGACAGCTGTAACGGAAATCCCTGATTCAACAGCCCAACCTCCACTCAGACCTGCGCAAAAATCAACCATTCTAGCCCTTATTAAGACGTTCAAACCTTCCGAATGGCTAGCACAAATACACACTACCAAAAAGAAGGACTGGCAAAAACCCTAATAGACAGCGCAGTACAAGGAACACACGCCGCAATAATAGGTTTGGACGCCATTGTGCGAACAAACAGCTTGCGCGCAGCACCGCATTGACCCAAGTGGCTGATGCCGATAACAAGTACATCACAAATTTGGCCAAACAACCATTGATTAACCATGGAACGATTGTACTAGGAATGTGAATGAAGTTCATTCCCACCAATTATTTATTTATTAGTGTTTAAGGTCACATATTTCTGCACAATGGCTAATCATGACCGTGACAGATTTACGGGTGGAGGAAACCGGAGTACCCGGGGAGAACCACCGAGCAACGGCGAGCAAATCTCAGCTCCCCAACACACCAAGTTCACACAAGCAAGGTTAGCATTGGTTGAAGACAGGTGTACCATCAGCGTGCATTACGCCTTAGTATTAACGCCCACTATGTCCCCACGTGGGCAATTTGGGGTGAAGTTTCTTGTCCAAGGACCCAACGTGGTTGCCGCAGGTGGGATTCGAATCAAGGGTTTCTCGGCTTACAGTCTGCACATCTACCTACTGAGCCAACGCTCCTCCTTTATTCCTTTATTCCCACCAAAAAGACCCCCCCCCCCCCGCTTTCACTTTCAGGGTGATATTCTGCTGTTATATAAATTACCAAAAGACCCTCCCTGGGCGTGACACCAATTTTCCTTCCTCCTATGACCCCTTTAGTATCAGTGACCCTCATATCGGGGATTGTTTCTGTCGCTATATAAAGGAAAGATGCTCCCATGATACGAGAACAGCGCCTGTCCTACTAGGTAAAGTAAACTTACCAACCCACCTCCCTTTGCGCTACTCCGTGTCCCTCCCACAAAGGTACCTTCTCCCAACACCCCGAGTAGATCCCTAGATCCCGGTAATCGGATGCCTCCTGACCTCGATGTGCCTCCTTCCCTTGAGAATTTTTTATATTCTAAACTCGATAATATGATCTGCAGTCGTAACTAGAAGCAAAAACAGTACACAGAAGGGCCCCTCCATTCGTAGTTCATCGAAAATGCGCACCCTGAAGTCTTAAGTCTTTTATATCTTCTAAACCAGGAACAATACACTAACACTAATGATATTGGCGGTCGGTGGATGACACTAGAGCGTATAATCACCATATCCAATACTGTTTTCGGCGAAAAAAGACTGTCAACGCACAATAAGTAAAGTGAATGCACACCAGTTTCAGACTAACGCAGTGATCTGGGCAGGTTTTGAGATAGCTGGCAAGTCTGCTGGCTGGTCTGCAGTCGTTCTATAATTCCATAGACTAATGTACTTAACATAAAAAACAGCCATAGTACACGTCATAATCAATAGTAGAGTAATACAATGCGGGATGAAATCTGTTGAGCTGATCATAGAGCGGACAGTGGATTCTATGGATAGCGGTGTTTGTCTAGAAATATGATGGCTATAGGATGGTTACGGGAATTAGCAATCACAACTATCCGAAGAAAGCTATTCTTAGATATCATTCCTCCACCGGTTTCCTTCAGTAGTACACCACCAATGTTATAAGAATCCACAGTACCCGTGGTGGGAATGTTTATTATGTGCACCGTCATATCTCGAAATATTCAGAATGTCCCCTGCGCCAATGTCTAATATACATTCTCACATAGCAGTTCTTAGGTTTTCTGGTATATGTTCATGTGATGCATGTGTTGTGAACTCTTTGCTTAGTATCCCACAAGCACATCTCACAGATGTGTCATTTCCACTTGTGGAAGGGATTGTATAATCTGATGCAGGCTAGTATCAATGACACAGTCTAACCAAATCATGATCCAGAGCTCAGAACGCGGCCAGATATAGCAAATGGGAGCTAGTGCAGGATAGACTGATATAGTAGTCAAGATTAGAACCCGCCCGGGATATGTAGAAATCAATGATTCGGAAGGATAAGAACCAGATAAAACAATGGTTGACTCCATTTTGGGTAAATTTTGGTAGCAGTCTGCATGTTTGTGGATAATCAGCCCGCTGCTTTTGAATCGGGGGCAGGGTTCGACACTAACCCACGTCCGACCGACATTGCCTAGTAGATTTTGGTCCGGTCGTGCTGTTTCTCTGTCAAACTTGCCCGACTGGTCGTCCTCATTTTTCTGGGGCAATAACTGATTAATTAAAAAAAAACTATCATTTTTGTTATTGCAGCGAGACCGAATGAGATAGAGTCGGATCGGCACACATATATAATATATTTGTGTGCCGATCCGACTCTATCTCCTTATATTATCATGTCGAAACATACTGTGATGATAATAATATCATCGAGTTATCCCCTGTCGCAACTGTGAAGAAGGGATCTACTCGAGTCGACTCGTATCTGCACCGTTCTGAATGAAACACGGAAACTTGTGACGACATGACCCATAGCTTATAATTACCTGTTGCAAATTGAAAATTTGCTACATTTTGGTCATTCAGCATTTCGCACCTTGGACTCCGAAGTGCTAACAACTAAACAATGGAGCTCCCACCTGTTATTCAAGAAACACTTGTCAGAGTGAAGGCTACCCTTGCCACCACCTGGAGCATCCAGGTGCTCAAGGGTAAAATTCACCTGACAGTGGATTTTGATAGAGAATCGGAACCGCCGTCCGTGGAGAGGTGTAGCACCTTTCGTGAGGGGATTTCCCCTCACACTGGTCACCCTCCTAGTAATGCGGATAAGCTGGATGAAGGCCGCCGGAGTAACACAGCCACCACCAAGAAGAAGAAGAGGACGAGACAGAAGGGACCCTCCGCCAGACGACGAGATGCCCGCCGAATGACGGAGTTCCTGGAGAAGAAGAAGAAGGAAAAGGAAGAGAAGGAGGCAAGTGGGGGGTCAAAGGGATAACTCCTGTCACCCATGAACAATCCCTGTCCAGCCCGGTACCCCCCTTCCAGGAGGAGGGTCCGTAGGACTGTGGGTCGTTAGGCGACAGCTCATTCTCCAGCTCATCAGACTCTTCATCTGAAGAGGAGATCGAGGAGGATGCTCTGTCAATGGTGCAGGTAGCAGTCTCAGAAGACGCACCTTCCACCCCTCCTGCTCTTGCTTCTCCAGCTTCTTTGGACCAGGAGTCCGACCAGGAGGAGTGCTTCCCGGAGTCCGTGGAGGCATTCCTTGGAGAAGAGATTCCAAACGAGTTTCTCCGAAGCACGATCCAGGACCAGTACGACTTCTACCTAAAAGAAAAACTCTCAGATGAGCTTATCAAGAAAATCGTCTATACCGTCCCTGCGCGCCTTCGGCGCGCGAAATCATTTCTTTCTGTTATGCAGAGAATGAAAGACAGCGTCGTAGGTGTGTCCAATATGTCAATCAGAGCGACGTCATCAAGTTTCAACTTTGTCAGTGTGACTGTCAGAGTGTGTGGGCAATTCCATTTTGAATCTGGAATATACTGTGAATTATCGTGATTTCTTGTGTGCAAATGGATTAAAATAATATTCTCTTATGATTCGATAATTCGCTGGGAAAATTATTTTCTCGAAATCTATTTGAACCTGAAACTTATGTGCACGGTTTTACTGGACTTGTACAAATCTGTCTTCACACAGTACTTTTTCTTGAAAATGTGGCGGCCGAAACGGAAATTGACAATTCCACGAAATGAGAAACAAAATGTCGAAGTGAGTTTTCTTAAATTTCTTTATGGACAAAATCAATGCATGATAATATTACATCTGGAAATAGGCGTGTTAACTTACAACTTACAAGACGCGCTTTTTGGGGGGCACGATACATCAGGAAATGGACGTGAAATCATAGTAACTACATGTATCGTTTCACGCTCATTTTCTGATGTTATATGTAGCGCGCCCCACAAAAATTGAGTGCCTAAGTCCCAAAAGCAGCGAGCAACTAAATGCGCATCTGGGTTTTTCAAAATCAAAGGACTGTACCAGTAAGCAAAGTTTACCGATAGTTTATAATAAAAATAAATTGTGGTTCGATTGCAAAAGTTAAACGAATGTACGATATAATTTTTTTACCGTCGCCGGTCGTGTCCCCGTTTTTCCCTAATTCCGTGGACTGGGTCAGGGCAAGTACAAATCAGGTCCGGGCTAGTAATTTTCGAAGCGACTAGACCGACATGTCGGGTGCATAAAAACGTTAATGTCGAACCCTGATCGGGGGACATCCTACACTAGTTTAGATCTCAAGGCACTACGTACATGAGAATAGGAATAGGATTTCGGGATAACCTGAGTCGAATAAACACTTATCTACTCATTTTTGAAAATTAAACATTCTACCCCTGAATCGAATGTAAACTCCCTACCGTACTGTAGGACGTTTAGTAACAAATTAACCAAGTATCACCATAGAAACAAAGAAAGATGACGACCCCCAGTAAACAAGATGGAAGACGGAAACACATATTACCACAGGAACATGCGTTACGTATGCGCACCAGCACTGCCTACACCATGGCAATGGCGTCGTTGCACGACCTTCGTGTGGGTTACCATGACAAAGCATGTGACACTCGCGAAATGCCTTGCAACATGCCGTAACACGAGACCCCCTGATGATCTCCCTCAAATTTTGATCGTCTCGATCCAGACAGTTCTGGGGTACTGCAATTTTGACTTATTTCCCCGGTAATCTGACAAGTAATGTAGTTTGCGGTATATCGTTGTATATTATGTTTCCCTTTCCTTGTAGAAACATTTTAGTCGATAAAGTTGCGAACTGTTTCAAACAGAATTTTACAATTTTGGGCTTATTTTTTTTATTTTAGTAAGTAAAAAATAAGTGAGTTTAATATTGAGAAACAATATCAAAAATAAGACAAGACTTAATGATTATGGAGAATGATGTACAGTTAAAACTAGAAGTCCTGTCACGAACTGTGCGTTTTTCTAGGCTTAATTGCGCATAGAAATTGGCTAAAACATTGCTTGTGCACAGGCTATATGTACAGGATTTGGTAGCCTTACTATGGTCATAACGCGTAGACTAACATGCAGATCGATGTGCTATTTGCGCGCATTTCATGCTAGGACTTCTAGTTTTAACTGTATCTTTATTGATGTCCTGAGAAAAGTGGGGAATAGTAGTCTCAAGTGATTTAGATTGATAAAAAGTGTTTAGGTCAAAACCATCATTATTGTTGGAGAAGGTTTATATCAATATCGTTTTCCGACAGGTCTAAGTCCGACTGAATGCTGTGGCTATTTGATAATATCCCATTTTATCTCAAATATACCTAAAAGCTTGATGTTTGGCATCTTGTAGAGGGTTAACAAGCGCTAAAGGGAATAATTTTACCATCCAACGTGTAATGTCACACCAAGACCCAGTTGTTCTTGAAAATCGTCAAGATGTTTTCAAAGATATCCAGGGAAAACATTAATTTTAAAATTTTGATGGGTATAATTGTTTAACCAGCCCAAGACGGGTTAAGGATTGGTTTGTTGAATACCCTTATCGCTTACAGAAAATAATCATTGGTGAATTCCATCGAATAAAGCAAGTTATGTTTATCTGTCCACTAGACATTGGGTGCCGTGGGTACCCCAATATAGCAAATTTCATCCAAATTCGATGTTTGAGAGCCTGCTGTGGGTTAACAAACGCTCACTAGAATATTTTAACCATACAACTTATAATGTCACACCAAGACCTGCGAGTGGCGAATTTTTCTTGAAAATCTACTAGATGTTTATAGAGAAAACCACGGAAAACATGAAGTTTCAAGCTATTGATGGGTGTCGCTCTTTACCAAGCCCGAAACTGGTTAACGCTTAGTTTTTAGGACCCTTATTACTTACAAAAGTGATCCTCGGTGAACGTCACTTCCAACAAAGGAAGTTATGTTTATCTCTCGCGTACACGTCAGGTGCTGTGGGTGCTCGAACCAGCCCATTTTATCACAATGTCGATGTTTGAGATCCGTTGGAGAGCTAACAAACGGTTACTGGAAAATTTTGTTCAGACAGCTTGTTATTTATTTTATTAAGGTTTAACAACACTTTAACAGCCAAGGTCATATCGTGTCGGTGACAGCTCTATGGGTGGAGGAAGCCGGAGAACCTGGAGAGAACAACCGAGCAGCTGTCAGGTCCCCAACATCGTAACTCCGAACTACGGCACAGTCAGGGTTAGATTGGTTGAAGACATGCCCGCCATCGAAGTGCAGTACGCTTTAGACCACGGCGTCATCGTGCCCACATGTGGACAATCGGGGTTAAGTGCCTTGCCCAAGGACACAACGCGGGGGCTCGAATCGATCGCTCAGACAGTCACCCATCCAAGGACTAATCAGGCTCGGCGTTACTTAATTTCGCTGATCTGACGAGAACCCGTTCCCACAACGCCACAACGCTCTCCAGGCAGCGTGTAATGCCACACCAAGACCTGCGATTGGCCAATTTTTCTTGAAAATCTAGAAGCTGCTTTTAGAGAAATCCGCGAAAAACTTGATTTCTTAAGCTGTTGAGGGGTATCGCTCTTTAAGCAGCCCAAAACAGGTTAACACTTGGGTTTGTTTTCCCTTATTACCTACAAAAATGATCCTCCACGAATCCTACCCACAATAAAAGAAGTTCTGTTTATATGTATACATACCCATTGGGTGCCGTTGGTGCCTGAACACAGCCCATTTTATCAAAATTTTGATGTTTAGCAGCATGTGGAGGGTTAGCAAACGCTTCCCGAAATATTTTGTTTATGCATCATGTAATGTCAGACAAAGACCTGCTTATTGTCATTTTTTTCTTGAAAGTCTGCAAAACGAGTTTGGTGAAATCGACAGAAGGCGGGAATTTCAAGCTTTTGAGGGGTATCTCTCTTTAACCAGCCCAAAATTACTTGGATTTCTGAATACCCTTATTGCTTACGAAAATTGTTCCCTACAAATTTTGCGTCTGATAAAATAAGGTATATTTTTTTGTGACATACCCATTGGGTGCTGTTGGTGTCCAAAAACAACCCATTTTATATGAAAACATTGACGTTTAGCATCTCATGGAGGGTTAACAAATATTTACTGAATCTTTTTGTCCATGCAACTTGTTATGTCACACCAAGACCTGCGAATGACCATTTTTCTTGAAAATCTACAGGACTCGTTTAGAGAAATCCACAGAAAACATGGATTTTTTTAACTTTTGAGGGGTATTGCTGTTTAACCAGTCTAAGACGGGTTAAAGCTTGTTTTTTAAATACCCTTATTACTAAGAAAAATGATTGTCCCTGAATCCCACTTCCCATAAAGGAAGTTATGTTTATCTCTTATGTGCCCTTTGGGTGCTGTGAGGTCCCGAAATCAGCCCTTGTCTGCCTGTGGAGGATTAACAAATGCATTGCTTAATATTTCTCGTATATCAATTGTTGTGTCACAGCCAGGTCTAACAAATGATGAATGCTTAAAAATATATCCAAGACGCGTTTCCAGAAAGTAAAAATAAACCATAATTTTGACAGTTTATTGCCAGTCTGGCGAAAGCAGGGTTAAATCGAAAATTCCGCTTCGATACCTTTTTAGATATTTTGACCCTCTACGCGTGTACAATATTGTGTGAAACTCTGTTCTAAAATGGAGTCGCAATCGTCCGGACAAACTGTGTGGAAAAACAAAAACTAATAAAAAAAATAGTAAACTATAGAAAAAACACGGGGCGCGGTGGCATTCCGGTAACCGGTTCTCGTCAGATCACCGAAGTTAAGCACCGTCGAGAACGGTCAGTCCTCGGACTCCCGCGCTGTGTCCTTGGGCAAGGCACTTAACCCCCATTGTCCACATGGAGGCACGATGACGCCGTGTACTAAGGCGTACTGCACGTTGATGGTGCACGTATCTTCAACCAATCTTGCCCTGCCTGTGCTATAGGGGTTACGATGTTGGGGAGCTGGCAGCTTCTCGTCGTTGCCCGGTGGTTCTCTCCGTGTACTCCGGCTTCCTCCACCCATAAAACTGTCACGGTCATTATTTGCCATTGTGCATAAGTATGTGACCTTAAACACCAATAAATGAATAAATAGAAAAAAAGTCTTTTCCAGAAGGAAAGCCTAACAATCCGTAGAAAACAAATGTTCTTTCCACAGGAAAAAGCAAAATTAAATCCCATCTTCTCTTAAGACTTTTTCCCAACTCTATCGTATGCCTTAATATACCAAAGAACCAGAAAGTGCATTCTAGTTCATATTGACCCTTCTGTATGTTCACACTTCCTTTATCACAGAAGTCACCAAACTTGAGACTTTTTCATTAATAATACATTTTTTTTTCATTTTGTGAGCTCACTCAAAAACCCATACAACACACTTTAGATGACACATGTCAGTTTTTAACTCCTTGCAGTTTTTCAGCTTGTTATACCTCCGGTAGTGGAATATCAAAATCTAGAGGTTTCTTTGAATGTGGTCACCATACTAAGATATGTTTGTTATTTAAAAAAACTGTTTCAAATGAATGTTTTTTTATCAAGTGTCGCCCTCTATTGGTGTCATGTAAAAGGTTAAGTGTATTATATGATTTAATCCTCAGTGCACTGATGTCACAATACATAAATGTCACGCAACAAATGATTCATACAGTAGAATTCAAACAATTCAGTATAGAGTTCAAAGAGTTCTCAAGCAAGAATTAATTGGTTAAATTCCTAATTATGGAAATCAACTGCAGGTTGAAATTGAAATATTTCGACATTAGAAGATTAGCAGCAAACGACTAAATCTCATATAATGATCTAATAATTGTACTCACCATACTGACAAGCTGGTCCCATCCATCTGGGATCACACCCAGAAACACATTCTCCTGTGGTTTCGTTACACGCAGCGTCATTAATACATCGACATTTCAGATGACAGTTCTTACCAAATGTATTCTCACACCGACCTGAAAAGTGACAAGCAAACCTTTTACCTGACCAAATAATGATCGAATGATGATTGTAAAATGGGGTTTCCATTTTTCTTACAATACAAATAATGGCACAACCCCCAATTCAAAGAATATTTTTATGTCCGTAGCCAAACATTGCTAGTTTGACATACAAGTAATTGCTCTGAACAGATTATGCAGCTGAATAAAAATGCAGCCTGTTCGCTGAAATGCACACATAACAAACATTTGGAGTTTATAATCTGATGGGGTGTTATTAATTATCATCGTTATATTCTATTTCAATCTGATGGAGTGTTGTTAATTATCATCATTATATTCTATTTCAATCTGATGGAGTGTTATTAATTATCATCATTATATTCTATTTCAATCTGGTGGAGTGTTATTAATTATCGGTATTATATTATTTTCCAATCTGATGGAGTGTTATTAATTATCATCACTATATTTTATTTCAATCTGATGGAGTGTTATTAATTATCATCATTATATTCTATTTCAATCTGATGGAGTGTTATTAATTATCATCATTATATTTTATTTCAATCTGATTGAGTGTTGTTAATTATCATCACTATATTCTATTTCAATCTGATGGAGTGTTATTAATTATCATCATTATATTCTATTTCAATCTGATGGAGTGTTATTAATTATCATCATTATATTCTATTTCAATCTGATTGAGTGTTGTTAATTATCATCACTATATTCTATTTCAATCTGATGGAGTGTTATTAATTATCATCATTATATTTTATTTCAATCTGATGGAGAGTTATTAATTATCATCATTATATCCTATTTCAGTCTGATGGAGTGTCATTAACTGTCATCATTATATTGTATTTCAATCTGATGGAGAGTTATTAATTATCATCATTATATTCTATTTCAATCTGGTGGAGTATTATTAATTATCGGTATTATATTCTTTTCCAATCTGATGGAGTGTTATTAATTATCATCATTATATTGTATTTCAATAGGATGGAGTGTTATTAATTACCATCATTATATTCTATTTCAATCTGATGGAGTGTTATTAATTATCGGCATTATATTCTTTTGCAATCTGGTGGAGTGTTATTAATTATCATCATTATATTCTATTTCAGTCCGATGGAGTGTTATTAATTGTCATGTATTTCAATCCGATGGAGTGTTATTAATTATCATCATTATATTCTATTTCAATCCGATGGAGTGTTATTAATTATCACCATTATATTCTATTTCAATCTGATGGAGTGTTATTAATTATCACCATTATATTCTATTTCAATCTGGTGGCGTGTTATTAATTATCGGCTTTATATTCTTTTCCAATCTGATGGAGTGTTATTAACCATCGACATTATATTCTATTTCAATCTGATGGAGTGTTATTAATTATCATCATCATTATATTCTATTTCAATCTGATGGAGTGTTATTAATTATCGGCATTATATTCTTTTGCAATCTGGTGGAGTGTTATTAATTATCATCATTATATTCTATTTCTGTCCGATGGAGTGTTATTAATTGTCATGTATTTCAATCTGATGGGGTGTTATTAATTATCATCATTATATTCTATTTCAATCTGATGGAGTGTTATTAATTATCATCATTATATTCTATTTCAATCTGATGGAGTGTTATTAATTATCACCATTATATTCTATTTCAATCTGGTGGCGTGTTATTAATTATCGGCTTTATATTATTTTCCAATCTGATGGAGTGTTATTAACCATCGACATTATATTCTATTTCAATCTGATGGAGTGTTATTAATTATCATCATCATTATATTCTATTTCAATCTGATGGAGTGTTGTTAATTATCATCATTATATTGTATTTCAATAGGATGGAGTGTTATTAATTATCATCATTATATTCTATTTCAATCTGATGGAGTGTTATTAATTATTGGCATTATATTATTTTGCAATCTGATGGAGTGTTATTAATTATCATCATTATATTCTATTTCAGTCTGATGGAGTGTTATTAATTGTCATCATTATATTCTATTTCAATCTGATGGAGTGTTATTAATTATCATCATTATATTCTATTTCAGTCTGATGGAGTGTTATTAATTGTCATCATTATATCGTATTTCAATCTGATGGAGTGTTATTAATTGCCATCATTATATTCTATTTCAATCTGGTGGCGTGTTATTAATTTTCGGCATTATATTCCTTTCCAATCTGATGGAGTGTTATTAATCATCGACATTATATTATATTTCAATCTGAAGGAGTGTTATTAATTATCATCATTATATTCTATTTCAATCAGGTGGCGTGTTATTAATTTTCGGCATTATATTCTTTTCCAATCTGATGGAGTGTTATTAATCATCGACATTATATTATATTTCAATCTGAAGGAGTGTTATTAATTATCATCATTATATTCTATTTCAATCTGATGGAGTGTTATTAATTATCATCATTATATTCTATTTCAATCTGGTGGCGTGTTATTAATTTTCGGCATTATATTCTTTTCCAATCTGATGGAGTGTTATTAATCATCGACATTATATTATATTTCAATCTGAAGGAGTGTTATTAATTATCATCATTATATTCTATTTCAATCTGATGGAGTGTTATTAATTATCATCATTATATTCTATTTCAATCTGGTAGCGTGTTATTAATTTTCGGCATTATATTCTTTTCCAATCTGATGGAGTGTTATTAATCATCGACATTATATTATATTTCAATCTGAAGGAGTGTTATTAATTATCATCATTATATTCTATTTCAATCTGATGGAGTGTTATTAATTATCATCATTATATTCTATTTCAATCTGGTGGCGTGTTATTAATTTTCGGCATTATATTCTTTTCCAATCTGATGGAGTGTTATTAATCATCGACATTATATTATATTTCAATCTGATGGAGTGTTATTAATTATCATCATTATATTCTATTTCAATCTGATGGAGCGTTATTAATTATCATCATTATATTCTATTTCAATCTGGTGGCGTGTTATTAATTTTCGGCATTATATTCTTTTCCAATCTGATGGAGTGTTATTAATCATCGACATTATATTATATTTCAATCTGACGGAGTGTTATTAATTATCATCATTATATTCTATTTCAATCTAATGGAGTGTTATTAATTATCATCATTATATTCTATTTCAATCTGATGGTGTGTTATTAATTATCATCATTATATTCTATTTCAGTCTGATGAAGTGTTATTAATTATCGACCATATATTCTATTTGGAAATGGGAAGTCTGCGCTGGTCAAGAAAGATAATCTTTCTTTGTCATGTTATCTCTTGTTTAAAAAGAACACAATACTAGAATGTCATTGGGTATTCTTTCTTATTTTAGGAGTTGTAGCATAGAAAATATATATGTATAGCCGAATGAAGACTTTTATTTGATTTGCACCTAAATTATAAAACGAAATTCATTTGCTTATCACTTGTCAGTGAAAACTGAAGTGTTGATATATTTACTTTGGAAAGTGGTTTAAATATGGGGTGCAAATAACATATTATCACGTTTTATTTCAAATTGGATACATCTCGATACATTCTTTGTTTTTTTCATTTTTTGCAAGTATCTCTCTACCTGATTACAATATACCAATGAACCCGTGAATTGCTCTATTGCTCAGTCCCGACACGTAGTTTACGTATAGCTTGCCAGCAAATGTGATTATCAATCCACACTGAATGAAAGACTTTGCAAATAATTTTATGTATTAACCTTTAATTTCCTATTCAATCCTAAAAAAAAACTGCCATTTGACATTTTTAGTGAATCACGAACCAAGTTGTAAAATCATTGTTTCGTATCATCCCTGCGTGACAAAAAGTAAAGATATGTTCCGCGTTCCCCGTTGTTCTCTGTATTCAAGTGTAAATTATGTACAAAAACACCGTACCATATCTTCCTTGGGTGGCAACAAGTAAAGATATATTCCGCGTTATTACGTAGGCGAAATTTGGTCTCAGCTGTAGAATTACGAGCCTTCTATCATTTTTCTCAACCTCGCCCTGTTAACAGAGGCAGAGGCAAGTTTGCATGCTTGACCCGAATCACTCAAATGCGTTGTTTGCCATATTTAAAGGTATAGTGTGCCAAAACACTGTATCATATCTCCATTGGGTGGCAACAAGTGAAGATATGTTCCCCGTTGTTCTCTGTTCCGAGTCTCCTAAGCGCAAAATAACCAAAACAAAATCTTCCTTGGGTGACAAGTTAAGATATATGTACCGCGTTTGACGTTGTTCTTTGTATTCAAGTGTAAATTATGCACAAAAATACCCTATTATATCTTTCTTGGGTGGCAACAACTAAAGATATATTCCGCGTTATTACGCAACAAGCAAAGATGAATTACCCATAATGGGTAAAACCTCGCCCTGGTAACAGAGGCAGAGGCAAGTTCTCATACGGTATTCACACATCCAACCACTCCTTGACCCGAATCATTCAAAAGCGCACCTTCATGCCCCCGCCCCAATACCTCATTCACGTCAAAAAGATATGACTGCTAATGAAGAATATCATCTTTTTATACCTGCCTTGCATAATATCAAGCACCCCGCTACCCCACCGTCCCCGCCAATTCTCTCGGTGTGTGTAAATGTCTTATACCCTCCCACTTTTGCAGTGTATATACCCCCACCATTGATCCTGTATATGGCCCCTGTTATGATGTCTACACTGACGATTGTAGGATAAGGTGTCCACGCACGCCAACCACCCCCCCCCCCCAAAAAAAAAATATGCACCCAAGTAGTAGATGTGGAGATTGTCCCCAATGACCAGACTTACCATCGAACCTAGGAAGTGACGTCATATCACGTGGCCTAGTGGCGCCCTGTTGTGTTGTCATGGTAACCCGCGTGGGCGGCCATCTTGTGACGTCATCCCTATAGTGATACGTGCTGTTAGTGCGCATATGCAGCGCGTGTTGTTAGGGTGATACGTGTCCATTTTGTATCATGGAGGCCGCCATCTTGGTTTCTATGGTAGCACGTGGTTGCTATGTTACCCAAAGGCTTACAACAAGACATGGTATGTTCGGAAGGTATGTTTCTTTGTACAAGAGTAATTACCGATTCGTAGTATCCACAAACAACCCGACAATTTCCACAAATCACCAAAATCCACCCAAAACTACCGAAACGGATTTGTATTCCCCATTTTATCGGCTTAGCAATTAGCGCTATAGTATCGAGGGGGTCCGTGGTAAGTTCGATTGAATATGAGTAAATCTAATTACCACAAACAACCCGACAAGCACTGCAAATCACCAACAAATCACCCACATCCACTTTATTTGATACGGATTCTTAAAGAATCCCTTTTATAACTGCCATACTAAGGATTTTAATAGTGGCTCGTAATTCTATAGTACTGAGTGGCCCCATTTGGATGTTAGACAACTGATAGCAACCTCCATGAAAGCCTATATCATTCCTAAAGCCAACAATCTTTCAAGTAGTTACTGATAAGTCATTGCTCGAACGACTCAAATCCCGTCGACTAAATAAGAGTATTCACTCGAACGAGTGACTCGCACATATGACTCTTAGCCTCATTTCGGTATCTGAGGATACCTATGACCTGGTATTGTATTATTTGAGGATACCTATCGAGGATACCTTCTGGAGAATCCCCTTTTTGCCTTTTGAGACCATGATGGCCATGAAGAAATCCCCCAATGGGGTTTAATTTACCATCCATCTTAGCCTCATCTCGATATTTAACAACCATATTCCGTGGCACCCCAATTTCAGCACCACTTTTCGGAAAACGTCTGGCCTTCGGCACCCCTTTTAGTCATATGAGGCCAAGATGGCTATGAGAAAAGCCCACAATGAGGTCTAATTTACTATCCCTCTTAGCCTCATTTCGTTTGTAGCCATGAGGGCCATGACAAAATCTCTCAATGAGATCTAATTTACTATCCCTCTTAGCCGCATCTCGGTATTTAACAACCATATCCCGTGGCACCCCATTTTCAGGACACCTTTTTGGAAAACATCTGGCCTTCAGCACCCCTTTTTAGTCATATGAGGCCATGAGGGCTATGTGAAAACTCTTCAGTGGGGTATAATTTACTATCACTCTTAGCCTCATTTAGTGTGAGGGCATGAGGGCCATGACAAAAATCCCCCAATGAGGCCTAATTTACTATCCCTCTTAGCCTCATCTTGGTATTTAACAGCCATATCCGGACACCCCAATTTCAGCACCCCTTTTTGGAAAACGTCTGGCCTTCAGCACCCCTTTTTAGTTATATGAGGCCATGAAGGCTATTTGAAAAGCCCTCAATGAGGTCTAATTTTCTATCCCTCTTAGCCTCATTTCGGTATTTAAGGATACCTATGACCCAGCTCCTATATGGCTCCTATACAGCTATTTCTGGTAATACATATTTTTTTTACTGAGTTTCTCATTTTCAATGCCAAAACCTGTCGAGATTTTTTTTTTTAAAAGTTCTGTGTCAAAATATATTTATTAGTATTAGGTACACTTGTCTTCAACCAATGCTGACCCTGCTGGGTACCCCAGCTTCCTTCACGCATGGAGCTGTCCGACACGAGGTAACCCTGGCCGTCGAAAGCGTCATTAAACCCCAATAAATAAGTAGTATTCCGACATACATGCACATTGGAGGTTATAATAGTAATAGCACGACTTTGTCGGCCCGGCACTAACGGTTCTATTAGCGACCTTCCAGTGCAGAATGATTAACTGTCCTCTGTCTTATTAGCATCCCTTGACTTCATCTCGGACTGCTCATAATCATAAGACCTTGTCACTTCAGGCCATTAAATTGTTAATCATTTCTGTTGGACCTCTAAAGAAGGTAATGTCCTGGAAAACTATTATATTGTCATATTAATAGTGGATGTCAGCAGATTTGATATTGAAATTGGCTTACTTGCATGTATGATGTACATGTACAGTCAGGAAAGGTCTCTTGACAGTTGCTCACCAATGCATGGTGGTTCTCGTCGGGTACTCTGACTTCTCCACCAGTAAAACTGTCTGGCACAAGGTGATACTGGCTGTCAAAAGTGTTGTTACAACCCCATTATAACAATAAGTTCAACTAATGAATAGGATAACCTGCAATTTATTTATCTATACTTATCACCTTAGTTTTACGGTGTTTTTCTTCAAATGTTTGTTTTCATATGTATACCCAAAAATAATAAGGATTTCAGGTCCCAGTATCATATTTATTAGTTTTTTTTAACTGGTTGAAGGCTACATATGTGGATTATTTTTGGTGGTGTGTTTTGTTATTCAATATTTGTTTTATTATAAATTATTGGAGAGTGCCCACATGCACTCTCCAAAAATTTGTAATAAAACACTTTTTTACAAACAAAATATTATTTGTGTTTGACAGAATATGAAACATAGGCAAGAAAAATGTTGCTCTAAGCTTTACATACTGCTAAAATAAATCTCCATCTTGAAATAGACAAAAATGGGAGACATCCTTAATGGTTTAGAGTCACTATATTGTGTATAGGAATCACGAGTTGCTTACTGGTGCTAATATAATAACTGGCCCATACTGACCCTAATGATTCCTCCCTCCCAAGTTCTAAATTTAGTTTTCTGAGAGCATGTGGTGCTTTATAATACGTATTTGTCACTAAATCACTTACATAGAGGAGATATAATTACAAATTTGTTGCAAAGCATAACAATAAAAAACAAAGTGCCAGCCAGTGGAATTCCAGGTTAAACCCTGAGGTCCATTGGCTGAAACATTGCTTGTGTTTTTTCTCTGTATGTTCCAGATTTAAATTTGATACTTTGGGTGATATATGTAACTCCACTCCACGGGTGATTTAATTACAATCCATTCTTCACGCACTGTACACGCAGAGTCAGAAAGTAGCGGGGGGGGGGGGGGGGGGGGGTGTATACCATTGTCATGCATCCCCAGAATGGGCTTATAAAAGTGAGACAAGAAAGTTAAATCACAGGGGCTCATCACCAACAATGATTTATTAATAGAATAACATGATTAGACAAGCTTATAGCGGCCATCGCGAATACTTTAATATAACACAAGGGTGGACACATAATTCCTACCTTGGTTTTTCCAACTGTTAAATATTTATTCTATTCATATTCATTCATTTACTTCTGCACACTGTTTTGTTGAGAAAACATTTATCTCCTAGATGATACACAATACTTGATTCTATCATATTAAAATAAAAGTTGTGAACACAACATGATTTATTGTCACTTTCATTGAAAAAGTAGAAACCCGGCTTATAGTTGTTGCACCTCATGACAAGTCGGCCCTGAACATTTCGTCTAGAAGACACTACGTTCTTAATAGTGACTTAAAAAAAACGGGCCGCAGAGCTGGGTTGGAACCAGGCAGCCACCAATCACCCCCTCACAATTTGCCAATTTGCACAACATTCAACACAACACAGAACAACCACTCAGAGGAGAGCAAATTTAAAACTCGACAATTTGCTCACCTTATAAAGACAAACAAGCAGAACATACGTTTGGCTTTTCTGACTTGAGGGTGTTTGTACTGGACACACCAGCAAGTAGGACATCCCCATCTGCCTAATAACAGTATCAACACCATTATTAATTTTGAAGAAAAATCCCAGCAATCACTGTTATTGGCAGTGAGATATAGAGGGAAAATGCCATCACTATTGTTAACTTCAAATCAAATATCCTGACTATCACTATCAAACATCCATCACTGTTATTGGACAGCTACATGTTGGAGTAAATTGTCTTGTTCAATGACAGATGCAGACTGGCAGAATATACTAAACAGATTGGGAATCACTTTATTTCAATCAGAAGTCAGTCATTCTTACTAACTGCAACTTTCCGATTTACGTTTACTTAAGAACTAACTTTTGTTTTCCTCCGGTTTATGCGATAAAAACCGAAAATTTTCAGCACAATGATTAAGCTTGTGCTGAAAATTTTCGGTTCATATCGCATAAACCGAAGGAAAACAACAGTTATTTCTTATAAATTTCATCCGGCTGTAATATTTAAATATAAAAACTATGTGTACGTGAACGAAAAACTTTTAATTTTCGCAAAAGACAACAGTCAAACTCAGGAAAGTGTGCCACAAACAGGTCACGTCAATCATTGTCAAATTGTTTGTTGTTTTGATTTACGATCGCAGACGACAGATATTTAGTAAGTCCCGTAACAATATCATTAAAAACATTTTCTAAAGTTCCCCCAAAATCATGTTTGGATGTATGATCTTTTATTCGTCTCCCACTTCGGTATATTTTATTAAATTCAATTGCTCCCGAGAAATTATCATTGTATTCCCGCTGCCATGGAGGCGACGAAAAATAGATCATTGATCTTTGTTTGCAAGCTTGTTATCCAACTATCAGTCTGTGGTCACGCCCTCGCGGTTACAATTGGATTGAGTGGGCGGGGCTTCCAGAGTGTAGACATTCCAAATGATTGCGTGATTTGGTTTATACGATTTTGGCGACTTTCACGCTGTATACTTTCAACCAATCAAACGCAGAGGCCGGGCAAATGATTAAATTATAACTGAAAGGCTGCACATTAGTCTAACTTTGAATAGGAGGTAGAGGGCTCGGAAATGCTAGAGAGTTTTTCCGGACCCTCATACAGAAAATCATGTAACAATTTATAACCTACAGAGTGTGAGAGGGCAAGGTGGCACTGTGTACTAAGGCATACTGCACGCTAATGATGCTTTGTCTTCAACCAATGCTAACACATGATCAGCTTGTGCAGAGTTAGTACTTTGGGAGTTTAACAGTTGTTCATCACTACTTTTTGGTGGTTCTCTCTGGGTACTCCTGCTTCCTCCTAATCATCTACCCGTTAAATTGTCTGTCATGAGGATACACTGTCTGTCCAAGGTTTCGCTAAACCCCAATAAAAAAATACAAAGTGATCTTGGTTATTTTGATGCATCTGTGGGACAACCAACACTGACCTGATGTGCGTCAATCTTTTGATTTTGAAAATGGGAGGTTCGCTGTTTTCTTCTCACAACCATTTGAGGTTAAGCATGTTGTTGTTGAGTACCGGAATTGGGAAGGTGTTTTCAAGAAATACATCTATAAATACCTGCACTCCGATCACTCCACTGATGCACAGAAGGTAATTCAAATGTCATTGACACCACAGCTCAGCTTGTCAAGGATGGACTAAACAAATAGAATGATCTCGTAACGCCAAGTCATTCACTCAATTTTCTAAAGAAAAGACATCACACCAAAGCTACATATGAAATCGGGTAAGAGATGCAGCCTGTTGGGTGTACTAATGGAATTGTTGAACATTTTTATGTCAAATCCATGATGGACGGTGGCGGCCATGTTTTTGAATGAAATACAGAAATATTTGATTACTCCCCTCTAGACATCATACTAAAGTTAAATATAAAATTTGAAAAATATAGGGTGAGAGGTACGGCCTGTAGGGTGCGCTACATGTCAAATCCAAGAGGGCCAACGCCTGATTTTTAATACAATTCAGAAAAATTGATAGCGTCCATTTGGAAATCACATCAAAGCTACGTATGGAATTCAAGAAGGATTGGATGAAAGATGCATTCTGTACGGTGTGCTAATGGAATCGTTGACAATTTATGTGCCACATATAAACTAGATGCTGGCTGCCATATTTTTCAACGAAATTCAGAAACATTCAATAGCTCTTATCTAGAAAGCGCGCCAAAGCTACATATGAAATTTGACAAAAGATGTGTGAGGGATGCTGTCTGCAGGCTGTGCTAATGAAAGTGTTGACAATTCATATGCCAAATCCAAGATGGCTGCTAGTGGCCATTTTTGTTCAACACAATTTACAAATATTCAATAGCTCACGCCTAGATGTCACACCTAACCTACATTTGAAAGATGACAGAATTGTTGACAATTTATTCATATTTATATAATGGAGTTTAAGGTCACATACGTATGCACAATTGCTAGTCGTGTCCGTGACAACTTTACGAGGGGGTGAACGGGGATCGATCTCGGGACCTCTCGCATAGAAGTCCAACAGTCTACCACTGAGCCACCCTGTTGACAATTTATAGATGGCCACTGGGCCCTGGTAGCCATGTTTTCTCAACGAAATTAGGTATGGTGAGAGCTGCGGGCTGTAAGGAGTGCCAAAGGAATTGCTGGACGACAATTTATATTCAAATCCAAGATGGCCACTGGCGGCCATGTTTTACAACAAAAAATGGAAAATTTAATAGCTCGCTTCTGGACATTGTGCCAAAGCCACATATGAAATTTGGTTCTGACTGGGTGAGAGCTGTGGCTTGTAGTGTGTGCGAAAGGTTTTGTGGACGGAGAGAGGAATGTACGGGCGAACGGACCGTAATTCATTCCAATAGCTCATAATAGACATTGTCAGGCTGAGTTAAAAATATTACTCTTTGATTTTTCCAGTAGACTTTCTGCAGCAATAATCAAGTTTATTTCAGTTCGGCAAAATACCTGAAATGCAATTTCAATGTGTCAATTAAATAATTCTCCACGGAATGCATAAGCGATGGGATAGTGAAAACCATTACTGGCCTTTGAATTTTTGTTGAATTACGCTGTTTACGTACCAGTTCTCAGAAAGTGAAGTTTGATTTGTTAGGAGTCTTGGAATGCTACTACAAAACCCTATCACATTACCTCTCATTGGAACGAGGAGGATTTTTAAAAAAATGTTTCTACTGCACAATTTGTATATTATGCAACGTATGCAGTCGATTCGTTAGGTTACTCGCTTGCTGGGTGGGACTGAAGTGTGTTGTCTACTCACAAAAATAATTGCAGGTTCGATAGTGTGCCGGAGAGATAACTTACCTGAAACTTGACAGAATATTCATTGTTAAGAAAATAACTTCCTAATATTGCCCAATAGGCCTACATTTTAGTACTCTTGCATGATGTTTCGCGTACTCAATCATTTACTATTTTCAACATTGTTGTTCAAAATGTGCGGAGGGTGCTCACTTCCAACCCTGCTCCCTGGTCCCTTAAACTGTCTGAAAAAAACATTAAAAATGTTTTGTCTTCAGGGGCAAAAATGTTCAGGTCCAACTGACAACTGGTTAATATGAAAACAAAATATCAAATGTTTTAAAGTGAACAAAACGGACGAGTCATATGATAAAATAATATTCATCATGAGCGGTATCCAGTTATCCTTATCTGATATTTTATTGTTAAATCACTGTTTGTAATAAGCCCCTGTGGTTACGGTGCTACATCAGCAAGGAAAATTTGATATTCCATAAATTAGAATTAAATATAGACCAAATATATATCAAAAGGCGGCGATCTATAGAACACAAAAAATATATGTTAATCTACTAATCGAGTTGACAGCAGCCAGGAATGGTTTGGGAAATCTACTGCTGTATTTGTTCCAGAACTAATAAGAAAATAATACAGTGGCGTAGCCATGGGCGGAGGGGACAGTGGGGGGGGGGGGGGGGATGCCACCCCAATAAAAATATAGTGCCCACCTCAAAATGGGACAATTAAAGCACCAGAGGCTCCCAGATTCACTCTGAGATATTTAATTTTACAAATTTTACTTCGGGATCCCCTCCCACCTCTGCACCCCACCAATGTGAGGAGGGTGGGGCTGAGGTGGGGTGAGCATGGCCATCCCGATTGGTGGGGATTTGCCCTTTCCCTGTCATTGGGAGGGAAATACCTACTTCTCCTCAAGCCTACAGCTATTTGTTATTCCTGTGGCATCTATCGACGACCTGGAACCACTTAAACAAATCGTGCCCCCACCCATCAATACCTAGCTATGCCCCTCAAATAATATTTCAGAACAACTCGAGGTCAAATGTGCTTCAGCAATCATTGTAGTTTATATTGTGTATATTGTTTTAAGTTCTATTACTCGTACTCTCATTTTGATGCATAATGTGTGGTCATCCTTAACACCGACGGATACCGACGAAAAGGAAAATAGAAGTGGACATGGTTGAAAAGGGTATGTGTTGATGTATCATGAATATATGAATAGTTTAAGCAGTATGTACAAGGTTTTAATGCCATATTTGAGAATTATGTGTGCTAAAATAATAGTGGTCACTGAAAAATCTTCCCCTTGGTATTTAGTATGTAGTTTGGTAATTAGTATTTATAATGGCTGTACCTCGGTAAAAGATAGCAAGAGTTAAAGTGCTGGGAATGAACAAAATTTACGGTTGCAGTTTCAAGCTCCCTTGAAATCGGAGACGGGAGTACAATGCATGTGTAAAATGTTAGTATTGAATTTTGAGGGAATACTCCCACTAAACACCAGAAACAATCTTAAATGTATAAGGACCTGTTGAACTATGACAGTGTAATGGATTTGGTGGCAATATTTGGCTAAACTCACCATAACCGTTCAGGTATATGCTAAGGTCAAACAAAACCGGGTGGAGTGTGAAGGATCTCTTCATAACAACCTAGGAGCACTCGATTCAGCGGAGTATACTATGTTCTCCATAGTTCATTCTGGACCAGGACAACTCGTTCCTTCACACTCCACCCGGTTTTGTTTGACCTTGGCATATACCTGAACAGTTAGTAGTTAGTGTGCGCCATCACCAAAAAAAAGTATCTTCCACCACAGAACGAATGGTAGTCAACCCCAAACTTTTATGGCTAAACTCTGAAAAATGCAATAGACAATTTGATCTAATTGTGACACTTGAAACATAATTTTTTGGGGTTATCTCAGGTTTAGGTGATAAAATCGCACTTTATACGTGGGGAGTTTAGTATGTTTTTATAATTACCCGCTGTAAACAGAAGAATACTTGTATCCAGGTCTGAACAGTTCTTTCTTACATATGAAAAAGGACCTAAGGCATATATCTATGTACATATTTACATTTCATGTATACATAAATACAGATTTATATGCTGGCATACATGCACATAATATATTTACAACTGTACTGTACAGAATTTTGAGTGTTTCAGAACAAAGTAGAAGATCATTAAATAAAATCAATGTGGTACAAGTAACAAGCATTCTTATTTGCCAAAGCTACCAATACTGACTCTGGCATATTCCTCAGTTTACTGAGATATTTCACAACAGGTGAAATCATCCAAGGGGTATTGATTGGACAATGGTGAAGCGGAGACAAGTACGGTGAGTCAGATTCAAATAATAATTTATGCGCTGGTAATTTTGAAATGGCTTCTAAGGTTCCTACGTCTCTAAAAATGCTGTTTGTTTGACCAAATCTGCAATTTGGCAATCTCTGTTGCCATTGTAATAATTCAGATAGTGATCCCATGAAGCAATGTCGATGGACATTTAGGTGTGTTAAACCCAATTCCTCAAAAATTTGAAGTACTTTCTCCGCTGCTTCACCAGTGCCCTTGTCCCTACAATGAAGTACAACTGCCTTATTGTACTTTTCTGCCAAGGGCAAAACGTTTTTTAAAAACTTTTCTTGAGCCTCTAATTTGCTTTTCATACATGCTAACTTATCTGAGCATAGAGGTCTGCAATTGCATGAAGTTGTGTGATCCATGCCTATTTCCCCTAGCCCAATACAACGAGGGTGACGTAATAAACTCTCAAGTTTATTCAAATGATGATCGATAGATCTTGTGCTCACTAAATGGGGATGGAGTCCAAATGTTACGAAGATTCTTTCATCTGCTGCTAATTGTTTTTCCCATGTTCGCCAGTGATCTGGAAATACATAATTTGCCACCGCATCTACCAGTCTAAATGTCTTACTTTCTGGTACTATTCTTTCAACCTCTGCTAATGAATTGGTTCTAGAGCATTTCAATAACTGATCAAGATGAAAGAGGCTGTCTATAAAGACAAGTCTGCTGGTGAGATGAGATGATCCATCCACTTGAATTCCGGTAAATTTCATAGGGCTATTAATACTTTGAATTTCGTTGTATTTATCAGCTCCCAGATGGTAAATTAGATTTTCTAAAATCCTCCATGCATTAATACAGCCACAGAATTGGGTGGAGAGACATCATGTTTGACTGGTTTATCTAATCCTTGTATTTCCAAATACATATCAAGTAACCCCTTTTCCTCAGGGTTAAAAGGATCCACAGGTGTCTCTGCGGGAAACCACTTATGGCTCTGGACATGCTTCAACAAATCCTGTAAGGTTACCGCATTATATTCTTCTCTGAACAAGTGAAGCAGGCCATTCATTAAATGTATCCATTTCCTCAAGTTCTCCTCATCAAACTTCGCACCGACTGGGTGTCCGGGCTTATCTAAATGCTTCTTTTTCAAGAAGCAGTAATTCCCTTCCTGTTCCTCACAGAGCCAGCAGGCTGTCTTGGCTGACACATACCAATGGAAATGTCTTGATATCATGTGGCGCTTCATATTTCGCTGTCTTCCATTACAAATCCTGCACATCCTGTGTGTAGCAGCAAGCTTTTTGACTTCCACCACTCTTTCATCTTCTACTGGATGATCATTACTTTCTTGCTCAACTTTACTGTCCTCAGTAGAAGTTACAATACTAGAATCAAGCTCCTCAGGGTTATCGTCAGAAATTTCATCGATAATAATATAGTCAGATAAATCCAAATCATTAACTGCTTCTGACTGTTCAGGGGAGGAGGCAATTGGCACACTATCATTTTCATCAAGTCCTGTCTCATCGTAGTCAGGAACAAAGAAGAAGTCACTGAATTCATCCATAATCTACAAAAAAAATTTATACAAAGGGAACCTCAGGGTGAACTCTACATATATGTTCCTTGGAGATTAGTCAAATGTAACTGTGCAAGGGTGATGTGAGCATGCATGCAGTACAGTTTATACAGCAGCTATTAATTGCTGTCTCTAAATCTAGCAGGAAGCTTGATTTTTCTCCCTGTTCTCGTGACTACTGAATTGTCATCAAATAAGTTTGGCAAATCTCCTTCATCAAAGTTTTGTACATTGTTGTCAACATTTCTATTTGTTGGCGAAGAAATTTCTGTATTTTCATGCCGTACCATTTCTCTTTCTGGTTTCTCATTTACATCAGATAGTTCAGTTTCCTCACTGATCTCTGAAGCCTCTTCACCCTCTACAGGTTCTTCAAATAAGCTGTACCTCCTCCGCCTGATCCACAATGGCAAATCTCTGTCATGGCATATTTTCAATCTGTCATGATGTATCATGTAGGTTCCTTTTCTGTCAACAATTCTATATAAAGGTGGTTGACTCATAACAACCAAATATGGACCAACCCATGGTGCTCGCAATTTTCGGCTTTGCCCTACTTTTGTTGCCTTATCACTTTTATATACTATATCACCAATGTGATATCTTGTCTCAAAGACACGCAAGTCATATAATTTCTTCTGGCGTCTCTGTGATTGTCTTAATTTTTTTCTTGCAAAATGGTGTATTTTTGGTATAATCTCACTCAGATAGACTACCCATTCAGAAGTTTCATATGCATCTTGATTCATTTCCTGTATTCCAAACAACAAATCTATTGGTTGGATGACTTCACGTCCAAGCATTAGCATATTGGGAGTATACCCTGTCTGTTGATGTTCCATTGAATGCATTGCCATCGCTAATAACGGGAGATCTCTATCCCATTCCCTGCAGTGTCCTTCGATGAAGCACCTTATCATCTGCAAGATGGTACGATTATATCTTCAACTTGTCCATTAGACGATGGGTGGTACAGTGTCGTTCTCGTCTTTGCGATCTCCAGCTGTTCACAAAGGGACTTGAACAAATTTCCTTCAAAATTTTTGCCCTGGTCTGTATGAACCTCTAAAGGACAGCCAAAAGTTACTATGAAGTGAAGGATGAATTTGCGAGCAATTTGTTCTGCAGTCTGGTCTGGCAGTGCAGTAATTTCAATCCACTTCGTAAACTGATCAACCATGACAAGAACATAGGAATTACCACTGTTACTAGTCATGAATGGACCAAGAATGTCCAGATGGATCCGTTCCATTGGAAATCCAGCATGATGAGTTTGAAGATGCGCTCTAGCAGTACGATTGGATTTCTTTTGAGTGTTACATACTCTACAAGATTGTACATATGCCTTGCAATCTACAGTCATATTATGCCACATGAAGGATTTCGTCAGACGTTGCAAAGTTTTTGTCTTTCCCAAATGACCAGCAGATTTTACATTATGGCAATAATGCAACACTTCTTGTTTGAGTGAGTCTGGTACTAAAAGTACCAATTCTCTGTCTATTCTATGTTCCCATCTGTACACTAGCATACTTTCATGAAACTGCAGCTGTGATCTGCATAGCCACAAGGCTTTCACACTCGGACTACACAGATACAACTCATGCTTGTCAGGAATTACATCATTTTCCAGCCAATAAATTATCTTGCCAATATCATTGTCTTTTTCTTGTATATCTCTTACTTCCTCACTAGAGTATGGTTCCAACCAAGAAACTTGTGATATATTCAATTCAGGAATATCTGTAGTAATGGAAGTATTTTCAGTGATTGGCTGTAGAGATGGAGACTGTGATTCATGCACATGTGATTCAGGCAGTTGTTTAATAGCAAGTGGTATTACATCATCAATATCTTCTGTGAATCTCTCCCACTGGCCATGTGCTCTTCTACAATAATGACAACCTCCACAAGGTAGAACTTCTGGATTACTTCCAGCATGATAATAATTACATTCTACAAGATCGTCTGGAATCCGAGGCAGACTATCTCCATTTGAATGTACTTTACCTGGTCTATGTAGAATTTGCATATCATACTGGGAGAGTTCCTCAATCCATCTTGCAAGTTGACCTTCTATGTTTTTAAAGCCCATTAACCACACTAGACTATTATGGTCTGTACGAACGGTAAATTTCCGACCCAAAAGATAATGGCGGTAGTGTCTACAAAATTTCACAACAGCAAGTAACTCCTTCCGGGTCGTACAGTACTTGCATTGTGCTGGTAACAATACACGACTTGCATACCCAATAACTTTCTGCACTCCTGATTGGAATTGTGATAATTTTGTGGCTATGGATCGATTTGATGCATCAGTATCCAGAATAAATTCTCCAGTGGCAATTGGATAGGACAGTAATGGTGGATTTATCATAATCTTTTTCAGACTGTCAAAGGCATTCTGATGTTCACTTGTCCATACAAATTGTTTTTTAGGAGCAGTCAGTTCGTAGAGACAAGCAGTCACTTCAGCAAAGTGTTCAATGTGATCTCTATGATAATTTACAAATCCTAGGAATGACATGAGTTCTTGCTGGTTTTGTGGTCTCGGCCATTTAGCCACTGATTCAATTTTACTAGGAGACACAGAAATACCATCTTTGTTAACTAATTTCCCAAGGAATTCTACTTCCTCTTGGAATAACTGGCATTTCTTAGGCTTTAACTTAAGATTAAACTGCCGAAAACGAAGAAATACATGTTCTAAGTGTTCTAACATGTCTTCAAAGCTAGATCCCAAAACAACTATATCATCCAAATATACAAGTAGTTCTTTCCATGTCAGTCCTCTCAGTACCAACTGCATAGCTCGCTGAAATGTGGCTGGAGCATTGCACAACCCAAAACTCATCCTGGTGTGTTGAAATTAACCATACTTTGTGATGAAAGCAGTCTTTTTGCGATCGGGTTCATGCAGTGGTATTTGATAGTAACCAGATGCCATATCTAGTGTAGAAAAGTATTTGGTGCCTTGTAGAGTATCTAAACAATCTTCAATCAGTGGAAGTGGGAAGCTATCCTTGACTGTTTTCGAATTTAAGGCCCTAAAATCTATGCACCAACGCACACTTCCATCTTTCTTGCGGACTAGAACTGGACTAGATGCCCATTCTGACATGGAAGGCTCTATGACACCAGTTTCTAACATTTTCTGTAAATGTTCTTGCTCCTGATTCTCAAAACCCAAAGGTGTTCGACGAATCTTGTGTTTGATTGGTGCTGCATTTTCGGTATTGATTTCATGTTTTACCTCTTTGAGACATCCCAAGTCCAAATCATGTTGGGCAAATACATCTTGATAATCTCTCAGAAGCTTATCTACACCAATATTTTGTTCACTTTTCAAATTACTTGTAGAGTGTTTAAATAAATCTTCAAGGTGTGATGGCATCTGTTCAGTTGTAAGCAATAATTCATCTTGGACAACAGAAGGCTCAACAGTGTCATTGGTTACCAATCTAACAGCAGTTTGTTCAAAATCACATAAATTTTGAACGTTGATTGCCATTTGATTGTCATTGTCGTTAAAAGCAGCTGACTTGCGAACCGATTCTGTCTCGTGACAATCTGTCATTCCATTTGACTGTGATATGATGTCACATAAACATCCAGTCAAATCTGGAATATCTTCAATCTCTTCTGCATTGCCAACAAATGTATTCTTCTTTAACTTTACAAAGTGAGAAGAGTCATTTATAGCTTTTACAACTGTACTATTTCCTTCTCCCACAGAATCCGATAATAAAATGCCACTAGAGTGAGCAACAGGCTCAAATATGTAGCTTTTTAACAGTGGTTCCTCCAATTTAACATGAATTGCTGACATGGAATTGGGTGGAAGTGTGACAGACTGGCTAATCTTCACTCGAGCAATTGGTATGTCTGTAGTATTTCCTGCTCGTTTGAATGAAGCATTTACAACTATGTCGCCAATAGTTAATGTACTGTTGCGTAAATTAACTATACAATTATTAGCTGTGAGAAAGTCCAAACCTAAAATGAATGGGTCATTGATTGCAGCAACACATACGTCCCATTTAAAAAACTGTTTGCCAATTTCAAACTCCAAGTTTGGAACTATTGTTCCTATAACGGGTTGCGATCCAATTCCTTTTAACCTAACTCTTTTTGCAGTAGGTGGAACACTAAGATCAGATTTTTTGAAGAACTCTTCATCAATGAGAGTTATCATGGCTGCTGTATCAACAATTGCAGAAGTATTTACATTATTTACAGCTAATTGCAGCACAAGTGAGACTCCATTTACCCTATTTACGAAAATCTCTGGCATCTCATCTATATTTACATGGTCTTCTTGTTCCTGAAGGGTAGGTAGGCCTACATCATTTTGGATCCGGCGTTGGCCTTGCCACTGGATCCTGGATTTTTTAAATCCCTCTTAGTTTCTGATGGCACCATTGGATCTTCTGTTTGTCTCTGGTTTTCTGACCTGTTTCTCCAATTGGAAGAAGATTAATTACTTCTATAGGGTCTGTTATTCTTCCAGTTGGATTTATTTTTCTTCCAATTAGCCTTACCTTGATATGCACCATAGGGTCTATTATAATTTGAACCCTTGGATGTTGGGGAGCCCTTCAATTTTTCTTTGACTAAGGTTGTCATATCTTTCATCATAGTTTGAAGATCACTCATTCTCTTCTCAAGTGATTCTATTTCAGGATTTACTTCAACCTTGTTCACCTCATAGTCTGTATCTGGCTCTGAGAATGCTACTTGCCGTTGTTGATAATTAGTGGCTCGATAACCAATGATGGCTTTCTGGTTTGCTATTGACCCTTTCATATATTTCAAAGCCTTGAAAATTGTCAATGGATTCTTTTCCATGACCGCTCTAACAGCATCCTTATCCCTGCATCCTCTCAGATGGGCTTCTGTTGACATCTGTTCCACAGTGTGTCTGTCTGATTCCGGATACCCTTCTATGGTCATTGTGTGTACCCTTTGAGAGAATTGCTCAAGTGACTCATCTTCTTTCTGCTTCAAACATTGCAGCTGTCGCCTGGCTGATGCCGGTGCTTCCTTTCTACTGAACCTTCTCTTTAATTCATGCTTTAAGGTTCTGTATGACTGGTGACCATCTAGGAGGTTCACATATTCTAAGGCATCTTCACTTAGACAATCATACAATCTATTCAATTCCTTCCTGGAGCTCCAATTGCACTGATCTGCAATTCTTTCAAATTGAAAGATAAATGGCTCCCATTTAGCTGTCATAGTGCCACTAAATGTAGGCAATTTTGGACGTGGCGGACTTTTACTCCTTCGCCTTCCATGCCTATGTCCCCTGCGACTCCTACTGGAATCATATGACGACGAAGATGACCAGCTTCTGTCTCTCCATCCTCTATGCCCTCTATGTTCTCTTCCTGAATGAGAGGAGTCACTCTCATCATCTGATTGGTCTTTTGAGTGGCGACTTCGCTGGCTACATTTCTTATGCCGCATATTGTAAGACCTGGACAAAGATCTATCTAAAGAAGACGAACTGCCTGATCTTCATGCACGACTTCTACTTCTATGTCTAGAAGTATGACGAGCTCTAGAATGAAGCCTAAAATGTTTTCTTTCATCGCCAGATGGTGAAGAAGTGTGACACTTTGAATCTAGAGCACTTAAACTGCATGCATTAGAATGTTTTCTTCTCTTTTTACCATCATATGTTCCTAACTTCGTTGATAAATATTTATCATCTTCAGTGTCAGTTTGTTTGTTCTGCACTTGGATATTACGAGCCCCATGCTTTTGTTTTAAATCGGCCCGAGAAGTGGCTGTAGAAGCAGGATGGTGATGAAAATGAGACATTTCTTTATCAGATTCATCATAATCGCTGTCAGGTGATGTTAAAGCAGGTTCAGTTTTAATTCCTTTTAATGTCTGATCAAAGAATGATAATGTTCCACTGGCATGACTTTCTTCTCCCACCAATTCTTTGGCAGGCATTATATTTTCCATTCTCCATACTGGTAATGGAAAATCAACCACTGGATGCTTTTTCCTATCTTTCTCCTTCCTTAATTCTTCCCGTAACTTCTCATACTCTCCATTAAATTCATTAGTCAAATCTCTAATCTGTTGAGCTGATGATTGCTTGATTTCTTTCAAAGTTTTATTTTGCACTTTTATTTGTTGCTCCAACTGTATTTTCTCTTTATGCCACTGGTCTCTATGTTCCTTATATTTCTGTTTCATTTGTTCAATTTCTACTTTCATTTCTGTAAATATTTCATAAACATTTAATGGATCTTTATCAGCTGTTGTATTGGTCAGTGGAAGCCTTCCAGTCTTGGGTGGGCTTGGCAAATTATATGCACTACTGTTTTTTGACTGTATATCAGTTGAGGACGTGTTAGATGCAGCTACACTTGATGCATTTCTTGTGCTAAGCTGGGGTGACAAAGGTTCACCTAGTGTAATGATACCATTATCAATTAACTCAACCCATGCAGACTCATTTACACTAGTCTCTCTTACCAAGTCTTCCATGGTTAACTTCCCTTTTTCTAACCAACATCTGAACAATTTCTGAGCTTTAACTGGCCCAATATTTCTAAGCTTTTGAAAATCATCAACAGAAAATGTTTGTAAATTAAGTGCCATAATTTTGTGTTATAAACAAAACCTTCACCAGTTAATTATATTAAGCACAAGATTTAACCAATACATTTTGAAAACTACTGTTTGAAAGGAGTAGGAAGAAATATGCTGTTAAAAATTATCCAATATGAATGTATTCAGAACAAAGAATAATTGCTATAGAGAAAAAAAAATGATTACAAAAATGAAACGTTTTTGTTATGACACGTTGGGAACACCATATTTGAAATTTTGAAATAAATTATCAGTTTTTCAAAATTTCGCAACAAAATTATTCATTTATATTTCTTTTCAGACAAGAAAAACAATATATGCATAATTGAAGCATTAAAGACTTGTTGCATATAAATTTACATTTAATATGTTACTTTTGGAACACCATACTTTTTTTTCTAGAAATTTTTTTTTTTTTTTGTCACTTCTGGTACACCATACTTTTAAAAAAAAAAAATTGTTTTTTTTTTTTTTTTTTTTTCTTGCAACCGGTTACTAATGAAATCAAATTATCTCCCTTTTGCCTTGCTAAACGTTTTTACAACGGTTTTGGGAAATACAAATTACTGTACATAATGTAGCCAAACAATTTCAAATTATCTGTTGATTTCAGTTATTAAACAAAAATTTATGCAAATTAAATTTACAGGCTTAACCTTGTAAAAAAAAAAAAAATAACTGAATTTATGCAAGTTTCAACTGCGATAACAAGTTGAAACGACCCTAACACAAATTTAAACTGAATCACATTATTTGAAAATTCTGCCACAGGTAAAATAATCGAACTGTTCAATTAAGGGAACCCAACGTTTCCGATCCCATCCTCATCGCCATTTGTAATGGATTTGGTGGCAATATTTGGCTAAACTTACCATAAATCAAGTACAGGCAAACAGTTCCAACTATCTTCACGAGAGCCGTTGACAGAAATTGCCTTAACTCAGGCTGACTAGTCGACGAAGTGCGCCAATATCTTCATAACAACCTGGGAGCACTCGATTCAGTGGAGTATATTATGTTCTCCATAGTTCATTCTGGACCAGGACAACTCGTTCCTTCACAACAGTAACTTGCCACTGGCCACAGAGTGAAGCTGTATCAAATCTACACGCAATTGTATGCCCTTAAAGTGTAATGGAGCTCCACAATATTTGTCAACAAGTGCATTTTAGCTCTAGTAAAATATAAAACCAGGCCTTCAAATTCACTGATTTTGGGGACACCGTTTTGCCGTAATTTGGGACATTAAAACCAGAAATAACAGTTTTATTCCATTATGTTTTATTAGCATGCCTGTCTTTGAGTTTCTATGGTTATATTATGATGGAAGTTACTACTATTAACAGGCACATAACATTTATGTATTTTTTCTTGATGCCTTCACACCTTCTCTAATTTGGGGACACCTGTAAGAAGTGTGAAATTGGGGTAATCTAAATGCCCGTTTAAAACACAGATGCTGATGAGAGCATTCACAATCACACCCGTTTCAGTTCCAGGACTGGTGAGTTAGCAATGGAATGTGGCCCTAGATGTCAAGGCAAAAGGCAACGTTTTTTAGGGCTGCACGGTAAATCGATAACCGGATATATACTGGTATTCAAACCAGCATTGATTGAATACTGGTGTATTTAGAAAAATATAAAGTTATCGTGATGATTTATTTACCCACAATTTGATTTTCAAGATGCCACAAGTATTTTATTTACCTGTAGTCCCGAATGAATATTATCCATTTACCTAACAAATCGGCCTCACAACCCATGTAATATACAAATTGAGCAGCCGAAAAAATATTATTTTTAATAAAAATTGAACAAAACCATATCAAGTGACCCCTCAGTTAGAAGAGCTCATCGAGCTCATTCCAATGAGGGTCACATGATACGGTTTTATTGCTAAACTAATATTTAAAATAAAAAAAATGAGATATCGTCTGCGTTGGGTAAACAGTTATTCAAACTGCACCATCGAGGCGCCAATTCGTTCCCACAACTCAAATGCAGATTATGGGACATCCAGCATGTGGGTAGTGTATGATCTTTACATCACCCACAGAGTGGATATTTCACCCGAGTAATAATTGCAAATTTGTTGCAATTCATAAAATCACAACACAGTTCCAGCCACTGGACCTTTTGGTTAAACGGAAAAACTTGGAGGTCCATTGGCTGAAACATTGTTTTTCTTATCTGTCAGAACCTCTAGTGCGTAGGTGTTGTTTTATATCATTTTTGTAGCATTGATATTCAGCATTATCGAAACAAATTCTTTTTACTTTTGAAACTATCCCATATGGTATCGCTCTTTTATTGTTGATTGGGTTATCTGACTTGGCATGCAGGTATTGATGCGTGTCTGTGGGTTTTGTATATAAACTGCATTTCAGAAATACGTCTTCAATTTTGACTACCGTGTGTAAAAATTCTACTCTATTTTCAGACCACCTTAAATCAATTTATATTCTTGGGTGTGTCGTATTTAACAAAGAATGATATTGTCTCAGAGACTCCAATCCATGTGTCCATATTCCCTAAATATCGTCAACGTACCGTACATGTTCAATAGGGTGTAACTACGATGTTTTTGACGGTTTTTCTCCCCATTCCCCCATACATGAATCCGCAATCACGAACCTATTGCAACGCCGTCTGTTTGTTAATAATGTCTTCCTTTAAATGGAAAATTGTTATTGTCCAAAACAGTTTCTATTAGTTCAAGACCTATCTCTGTTGGGAACACTTTTCTTTGAGAGTTTACTAGTGTTTTTGTACATGCTACTGTACCTTCATAGCGTGGGATGCTTCGATATAGTTTATTGACGTCCATACAGTACAGTATGCTGTTTTCGGGAAGTGGTTGGGGTATACATTCCAGTCTGTTCAGGAAATGTGTGGTGCCCGTATGCAGGATGTTAAGGACTCAACGTGCTGTTTTAATTCAGATTTCGTCATTTCTGCTATTTTCTCTGTTGGGTGGTTTATACCCAAAATTATTGTTCTTAAAGGAGCTTCACTTTTATGCACTTCGGGGTTACCTTTCACTCCTTCAGCCCGTGGCTGTTTTTATATCATGTACTCTAATACTTTTTTGTCTGTGAGTTTGTTTTTCTCTAGTTTTTTTCAGTTGGCTTTTAATCTGGTTTGCTGTTTTCTCTGTCAGATCCACAGGTACCTCTGTATATGTTGTTTGGTCCTCCAACTCACTCAAGACCTCATTTTCATATTTACTTGCATCCAAAACGGTTAATCCGGACCTTTCATTGGCTGATCGCACGACTATTGTATTATCATTTAGCAACTCTTTCGGGGCCCTCTCTTCCATTTTTGTTATGTCGTTCCGCATGCGTTTTTATGTCTTTCAAAATATCTTCCCGAATTATCTCTAAATAAATCTCTACCTTCTTTTTGCGGTTCACGTCTTGCGAGCTCTAAAGTTATCATTTATATATTACTGTTTATTGTCTATGAAATACTCACATAGTCGCATTCAGCGCTCCCATTCTTTTATTTCAACGATAAGGTTCGCTACATCCAAAGTTATTTCAGTTGGGACAAACTTGAGACCCCTTTTAAGTAATGTTCTTTGGTGTTTTGTTGGTTTCTTAATGATTAAATTAAACACGTTATTTTGCAGATTTATTTTGGGTTCATTGTGCAGCATTATTTGGATTGCAAAATGTTAGGGCAGATGGGAATTGTTTTTTATAGACACATCAGCAAAATCTGTACAGGTGATGAGGAATATCATCATGTAATACGGAAACGAGTAATGGAGTATGTGGAACATCATGCGAAAATAATGTCAAAATATATAGATGGTCCAGTAACAGGATTCATTAAAAATAGATCCAAAACGAATGGTAGTATTGAGATCTGGGCAACAGATGAGGATATAATAGTTTGGTGAATATGCTGGGAATAGGAATTCATGCATGTTATAAGTATGGTCAAAATTACAGTTACAGGTGGGTGTGATCTGAATGATTCTCATTTTCAGGTTGCACAAATGATTGAAGTATGAAAAAGACAAATGGGCCTAAAATAATCAAATACGAATACGGGCAGTCACAAAATATTGAACCAAAATTGAATACCCGGGATTATTCAAAAAAGCTTACCGGCAAAAAGTCTGAGAAAACCCCTGAAACGATGCATCTGTAGCAGATAAAAATGTGCGCAATTGCCATATCGAATGGCATCCCTAGCGCGGCAGGTTCTCCTGGTTACTCATAGCAAACACATGCAATATTTCTGGCAATGGACCTCCGGATTACCCGGAGGTCCATTGGCTGAAACATTGCTTGTGCACAGGCCATATGGACAAAATTTGATAGCCTTACTATGGTCATAACGTGTAAATTACCGCGCAAATCGACGTGCTGTTTATGCGCATTTCATGACTAGTTTTAATTATAAGAATGTAAGCGATGATCAAAATAACATATATGTTGATATAAAGAGTACAATGCTGCACAATGAAACCAAAATAAATCAGCAAAATAACGTGTTTAATTTAACAGGTAAGAAACTAACAAAACACCAAAGTACATTACTTTAAAAGGGGTCTCAAGTTTGTCCCAACGAAAGAACTTTGGATGTAGTGAACCATATCACTGAGATAAAAGATTGGGAGCACAGAATGTGACTATGTGGGTATTTTGTAGACAATAAACAACAGTATATAAATGATAAATTTAGAGAGATCACAACAAAGAAGGTAGATTTTAGCACCTTGCCCTTTATTTAGATATAATGTGGGAAGATAGTTTGAAGGGCATAGAAAACGCGTGAGGAACAAGATAACAAAAATGGAAGAAAAGGCTCTGAAAAGGTTGTTAAATGATATCACACTAGTCGAGCGATCAGCCGATAAAGGGTAGGGAATAACCGTTTTAGAGGCAAGTAAATATGAAAATGAGATCTTGACGGAGTTGGAAGACTAAACAACACATAAAAAGTACCTGTAAATCTGACAGAGAAAATAGCAAACCAGATTAAAAGTCAAATCAAAAAACTAGAAAAAAACAAACTGATAGACAAAAATGTATTAGCGTACATGATACCAAAACAGCCATGGGCTGAAAGAATGAAAAGTAACCCGAAAATGAATAAAAATGAATACTCTTTAAGAACAATACTTTCGGGTATAAACCAACCTACAGAGAAAATAGCAGAAGTGATGGAGTCTAAATTAAAACAACAGGTTGAGTCCATGCCATCCTACATACGGGCCACCACTAATTTCCATAACATACTGGACTGTATACCCCAACCACTCCCCTAAAACAACATATACTACATGAACGTCAAGAGAACTATACCGAAGCATCCCACGCGATGAAGGTATATTAGCTTGTAAAAAAAACACTAGAAAACTGTAAAAATTATTCCCAATAGCGATAGGTCTTGAACTAACGGAAACTGTCTTTGACAATATCAATTTTTCATTCAAAGGAAGACATTAATTACAAACAGACGGCGTTGCAATATTTTCGCGATAAGGGATGAATTATGTGGGCACATTTTGGGATGGATGGGAAGAGAAACTGTCAAAAGCGTCGTAGTTACACCCCCTTGAGCAGGTACGGTATGTTTGTGCTGATAATGCTGAATATGAAAGCCACAAAAATGGCATAAAACAACACCTAGAGGTTAGGACGAAAAGTTTGTAAGCGAACAGCTGATAAAGGTCGACCAAAAGTAGTTAGAGGTGGCATTATAGACCAAAGTTTTTTAACACTGAATTTCCCATAGGCTCCATAGGGTTAGTGTTAAATTGTGAAACTTATAGGACAAAACTTATAGACCAAAATGTCTGTAACTTATAGACCAAACATGTATGCACTGGTGGCACAGTGCATACAGTTTCACAATTTAACACTAACCCTATGGAGCCTGTGGGAAATTCAGTGTTAAAAATGCTTTGGTCTATAGTGCCTCCGCATCATGCTTTATGACCAGATCCTATAGTACATTTCTGGCTTATAAGTTTTCACTGTACATTAATTATTTTTTGTAGTTTCCAAATTAATTTTTTGTTTAGCTTAAATGTTTTTGTGGTTTGCAGTATAATTTTTGTTTAGCTTGAATGTTTCTTGTTTTTTTGTGTTTCGCAAAGTAGAAAAAAAATTTGCAAACACAAAAAAATATTTTCTAAGAAAATATTTTTTGTGTTTGCAAATTTTTTTTCTATTTTGCAAGTTTTTATTTTATAAGGAAATATTTTATGTACCCCAGACCTGGATTTTTTCTCTTGCAAACCAATGTCTTTGGGAATTTTTCACTGTTAAATCTGTGTTTGTCACCACTGTTTTGCCCCGTCGACGATCCTGGCGGGGTAATTGCAACATTTTTTTTTATTCCCAACTTCTTTTAGGGTATCTCTCATTGATACAACTCTCATTATCAACAGTCACTCACAGAATGGGTAATGGAACTGTGTCTCTCTTTCTGAGACTTTTATTTGTTTAGAAAGAAAAATCTCTTTCCAATATTTTGTAGCCTTGAAAAAGGCTGATCAGTTCTGTATCAGGTAAAATGTAAAATTGTCATTTCTCCCTTCCCGTCTTGTTAAATATCCAATCAAGTTACATTTGTTTGTCACATGGGTATCTCTCCGATTTTAAAAATGACACAATAGCGCCGGTACTTTGAGTTTTTCTGAATGCTTATCAACTTACAATATCAAGTCGACAGTCCCTAGTTGTAAATTCATATTCACACAAATCATATTTCATATATTTGTACAAATACGAATTTGCAAATACAAGAACGCTATCTGTTATTTGAGTTGTAAAAAAATTACTGTCTATCCTATTACAAATGTACTGAAGAAAATAGACCATTACCGTCAAAATGATTCAAGTAAAATATCCAATATAAGAGATGAATTAATTGTAATTTAAAAGTTATCCGAAAAATTATACTCCAATGATAAACAAAATGCGTGTTGAATTGTAATGTTAGGTATTAGAGCCGAATTTTCTGGAAAATGAATGTCACGAAATGCAACGTCATTTTCTGGGAAATGGTTTAAATACAGCGCGTCTTCGCTGAAAATAACCACTGCTTTGCAAATCAAAAAATCAATACTGACTTAACATTGAGTGTTATATCGACACCAGAATAACTCCTGAAATATTACTTTCCATCAATTAAATGTGACCGACCAACTTTATTTTTTAAATAAACGTGTTTCCGACGACTTATACCATGCATTTAACAAGCAGAACAATTTATTGTTTTTAGAACAACGGGTCAAGCACTCCCAACATATCCGTACTTTTACCTATTTATTCCAATATCTTCGCTCATAATTATTCTATCTGGACATATTATATACCATCGTAAAGCTTGTCGACTGCAGTTTAAGACGATATATTAAGCGATACAATCGGTGCTGAACTTAAAATGTTATGGACTGATATCTGTTAAAAGAAACACAAATCCATATTCAACACAGGCACCCCATAAAATGCACTGACACACTATTTAAATTTAAATGTACATCCATTTGGTTACAAACAGTTTTGCTATCTTTTGATTCAATAACCTATCGATACTATACACCAGTTGTTAAATGTGTTTAGTGTTAGAGTCGATTTCCTGGAAAATAAACGTCACTTAACACAACGTCATTTTCTGGGAAGTGGTTTAAATATAGCGCGTCTTCACTGAAAATAACCACTGCTTTGCAAATCACAAAATCAATACTGACTTAACATTGTGTGTTTTATCAACACCAGAATAACACCTGAAATATTATTTTCCATCAATGAAATGTGATTGACTGACTTTATTTGTGAAATACATGAGTTCCCCGTGACTTATACCATGCATTTAACAGCAGAACAATTTATTATTTTTTAGAACAATGGGTCAAACACTCCCACGATATCCGTACTTTTACCTATTTATTCGAATATCTTCGCTCATAACTATTCTATCTGAACATATTATATACCATCGTAAAGCCTGTGAGCTGTAGTTTAAGATGCTATCTTAACCACCACAATCCGTTCGGTAATTAAAAAAGTTATAGACTATTATCTGTCAAAACAAACACAAATCCATATTCAACACAGGCATTCCAACCATCGTCGTTAAGCTTGAGTAACTTTTTCTGAGACATCCGTGTTGGATATTTATAATCTCAATATGGCGGGAAACAGTTCATTTGATAGTGAACCAGCGAGGAGAGAAGATTGTTCTTTGTACAGATGAAGTGGATAAGAAGATCATGGCGCAGTTGGAATTCAGATTCAATTCAAAGAGGTGTGAACCTCATACTTCCCTTATGTTTTGGCAAAATAAAATACTTTGTGGTTACAAAAGTTAATTGTAGTTGGAGGGATTCAGCTACAACTTTGGTTTGGGGTTCCGAGCTGATTTTTTTCACAGCAAAAACACGGAAGAGAGAAAAACTTAGACTAACCCCTGTAATCACAAAGTATGCAAATATTTCACACCAATGTGTTTTTTTTAAAACCACCAAGTAATACATTTCAAATGGTGTAATGCAATTAGCTTTTGTGTTGCACTTAAGTTTCCACTGTACATTAATTTAATTTTTATGTTTGCAAAAGTGTTTATGAAAAACACTTTTGCAAACATAAAAAAATATTTTTTGTTCTGAAATGTTTTTTTCTGTTTTTCAAGTTTATTTTTTAAGAACATATTTTTTTGTGTTTGAAAATTATTTTTATGACAAAAACTTTTTCATAAAAATAATTTACAAGCACAAAAAATATGTTCTTTAAAAATAAACTTGCAAAAACAGAAAAAAACATTGTAAAACATAAAAATATTTTTTGTTCTGAAATGTTTTTTTCCATTTTGCAAGTTTGTGTTTGTAAATTATTTTTATGAAAAAGTTTTTGTCATAAAAATAATTTCCAAACACAAACTTGCAAAACAGAAACAACATTTCAGAACAAAAACTATTTTTTATGTTTGCAAATGTTTTTTCTATTTTGCAAGTTTTTTTTTATTTTTATAAATAAAACTCCCCGAGTTGGAAAACATTCCTGTCTTTTACACCCAACGACCTCTGGATACTATACACCAGTTGTTAATGTTGATTGAAAGATACACTAACAAATAAAAGCTATAAAATATTTACCACAGGAATATTTCCCATAGAGTTAATGGATTACATTTATGACTTTTCAAATGTGTATAAAAACACTTATTAATGGTGCAAATCAGCAGTGGTGATGGTATAAAAGGAAGGGGAATTTTAGGCTGATTCACACTTGCTTTTTTGACTTCAAGAAGACAAGACATATTTTCACAGCTTTCCAGTTGAAAGAGACGATAGAAGAAAAAGATGAAGAGAGCCATTGAAGAATATAGTGAGACAGAGAGTGAAGAAGATAACAAGAAACAGAGAGTAGAATCAGCTAAAGATATATACACCATCCACCCACTCCTGCAAAGAACATCAAGAAAATTCCGTTCCAAATCCCATGTATGCAGAATAACATTCAAACAATTTAATCAGAAGAATCCATTTGACATCCTTGGAAAAGTATTTGACAGTATGGTGGAAGATATTAAAGAAGAATGCAGTGTAGAAGACAATGATCCGATGAGAATATCAGTTAACCACCCAGGATTAGAAATAGGTATATTTATCCCATTTACTAAGGCTTCGGCTATCACAGGTAACACCATATTAGATGAAATAGAAAAAGTTGTACAATCAAATGATAACTTTACTATCCATGATGGGCAATTATCTTTAGAAATAACACACACTTCTCTACCACAAGGGTCTGGGTGACATGCACCAATTTCATTTTCATCTGTTGATAAAATGGTTGGAAACAAGAGAAGTTTTATTGAAATTAAAAATGTTAATGATTCAATGTGTCTTGCACGGGCCATTGTAGTGGGAAAGTGTCATGTTGATAGAGATAATTCTGAACTTTGACAAAAGAAATGGAAAAAATATTAGATATTCTGATAGACCAGCACAAGAGCGGGAAGCTAAGACATTGGTGGACAAAGCAGGTCTTGATTATAATATTCCTTATGGATATGAAGAATATTATAAAATACAAGACCTGCTTTACCCAGAGTATGTCATCAAAATTCATCCACAGTATGCAAAAAGTGAATTTTTATTCAAACCTCCAACTACCACCAATGATAGTAAAATTATTCATATTTACCACCATGACCAGCATTTTGATACTATCACTACAATTACAGGGTTTTTGGTTTTTAGGATGCTCCTACTATTGTGAACTTTGCAGTAAAGGGGTCCACTGGGGGGGGGGGTGATCATCCCCTACTAGGCGGGTCCCCAGGTGGCGGATAGAGGACAGCCTGCTCAATTGGGCAGGTTTGCTAATTTCTAATTGGCAGGTTTGCTCAATTGAGTTGGTTCACTGCGAAATACACAAATACGCAGCCCCGGACCAAAATGATCAATCCTGTTAATACCATCAGGCAGGCACCTTGTTCTCCCGTGAGGTGCGTTCTGAAGGCCCTGGAAGAAGGAATCCTGGCAGTTGAGGACTCGTGCCCCGGTTAGGGCAGTCTCCAAGGATGGGGATCAGGTCGTAAACTCTGTTTGGCCCGGGTCTCCATTTTTTCAGATAATGTCCAAGACACTGCTTCGGCCCCAATTTCGAGAGTAGAAGGATGGTCGGATAGCCTGTTCTGGCCAATCGGGAGCCCCCACCCCAGAAGTACTGGGTGTCACGTCGGGGGGGATTTGGTGGTCATTCAATCAATCATTTATTTTAATCACATACCTTAATTGCCATTGTATACTGTTTTCAAACATTTTATTTTTAACAACTATTAAATTTTGCTGCACTGTCTGTTTCAGTTCTACGTGACAATTATTATTTTAATGCTTTATAAAGTGATTGGTTGGATGATCGCCATCTGAAGACCTGGCACTTCCACACACGGGTCAATCAGCTAGTGGCATACTTCGGTATCAACACTGGCTGAGTATACTGCTCCATACCAGGTATGTGGGAATACCGGCAACCCGGTGGGTTCACTGCAAAGCAGTACCTCTACCCCTTGTTGGACTCCATGGTGGGTGGGAGCCGGGGCAATGAACTTTTAAAAAAATAAACATGGCTAAAATACCACAAAGAAAACAAAAACGAGGGTACGAATTTCAATTTTCAGACAATGACTCCGACTCAGATCAAGACAAAGAACAAACCGTTTTGAAAAGCTGGCCAAAATTTATCATTATATATGCTAACGATGAGAATAAAAAAGCATCTGATATTAATCCATTTGCTTTAGAAAAAGCCATAAAAGGAATAGCTGGTGATGTTAAAAATGTTAGAAATTTAAGATCAGGGGCAATTCCAATTGAATGTAAACGGGAAATGCAGGCTTTGAATTTACTTAAGATAGATAAACTCGTTGATATGGAGGTCAATACCGTTGCCCATTAAACATTAAACAGCTGCAAAGATGTTGTACGCACTAAGGAACTGTCAGGAATTGATGTATTGGAAATTCAAAAAGAACTAGAATCACAGGGGGTTACTAACGTTAAAAGGATTGAAATTAAAAAAGAAGGAAAGCCTATACAAACAAATACTTACATACTGACATTTAACTCTTCTCAGCCACCAATTCATTGAAAGTAGGATACATGAACATCAAAGTGGATTTATTCATTCCAAATCCACTTCGATGTTTCAAATGTCAGAAATATGGTCACGGACAAAATAATTGTAGAGGAAGAAATATCTGTTTTAAATGTGGCGAAGAACTCCGGACCCTTGCATAAATACCATCAAGTGTTGCAACTGCCATTTCGCCCATACGTCCACCCTCTAAATCTCCATTGAAATATGGCTAATACATACAAAAATAACATAATACAGTGGAATTGTCGAGGTTTTAGAGCAAATTTTAATGAACTGGGTCTTCTCAGCCAAAAATATAAACCTGTTGCTTTTTGCCTGCAGGAAACTCTTTTAAAGAAACCTGAGGCTCACGATCATTCAGCTTTTAAGCATTATACTTCGTATAATGCCTGGGCAGATGATACTGACCTTCACATTCATGGAACATCTGTTTTGGTCAGAGACAATATCATTCACAGATCTGTACCTTTGAATACAAATTTACAGGCTGTGGCGGTACGCCTAACTTTAGACAAAACAGTCACACTTTGTTTGATTTACATGTCACCAAATAAAGCACTACATCTGAATGATCTTGAGCTTCTGGACCAACAGCTTCCAACCCCATACATTCTGTTGGGTGATTTTAACGCTCATAACCCCATTTGGGGTAATGCCTGCAGTCAAGAAGATGTAAAAGGGAAAACTGTGGAAGAGTTCATTACAAAGTTTGACTTGTGCTTGTTCAGTGATGGGTCAGACACTTATCTGCACCCAGCATCTGGTTCTTACACTTCAATTGATCTTTCAGTTGCATGCCCTTCCCTCTTTCTCGATTATTCTTGGAAGGTGGAAGGCGACTTGTGCGGGAGTGACCACTCTCCGGTTGTGTTGGAGAGTGTAGTTCCGGCAGACGATGGGAGGGTGCCCCAGTGGAGCTTTAAAAAGGCTGATTGGGAGACCTTCATCTTGCTCTGTTCTGAACGCCTTACACTGGAGAAATGTAGAGAAACTGCTGACCAGATTGAACATTTTGAAACCGAGTTACTTGACATTGCAAGCCAGGTCATTCCTAAACGTTTCACCAAACCATGGTTTGATAACGAATGTAAACAGGCTATAAAGGATCGCAAGAAAACTGAACGGGAATTCAACAAATCACCATCTACAAATAATTTAGATAAATTACGTATAAATCAGGCAAAAACAAGACGACTAATCAAACAAAAAAAGAAATCTTCCTGGGAAAATTATGTTTCAAAGCTGAACCAAAACACCCCCATCAACAAAATTTGGAAAATGAATAAAGAAATTAAAGGCAAAGAAACCAAATCAACTGTACAACATCTAAAAAAAACAACACGCTTATCACATCAAAAAAAGAAATTTCAAACAAATTTGCCTCCACATTTTCGAAACATTCGTCGTCTGAAAACTGTAATCCAGAATTTCTTAAAATTAAAAAACAGCAAGAAAAACAAAAGCTCAAATTTACCTCCAACAATTTAGAAGATTATAACGAACCTTCCTCTATGGAAGAGTTAAATAACTCTTTCCATAGAGCAAAGGATACTGTCACCGGACCCGATGAAATACATTACAAAATTTTAAAACAATCACAATCATCACTTGAACTTTTACTGTCAGTTTTCAATGACATATGGGTGACTGGCCAGTTTCCACCTCCTTGGCATAATGCTACAGTAATTCCTATTCCAAAGCCTGATAAAGATCACAGCAACCCAAGTAATTATAGGCCTATCGCTTTAACAAATTGTCTGTGTAAAACCATGGAAAGGATGATCAATGATCGACTTGTCTGGTTTCTGGAATCGAACAATCTACTTGCGAATGTTCAGTGTGGTTTCAGAAACTAGAGAAGTACTGTGGATCATTTAGTTAGACTAGAAACGTTTATACGAAATGCCTTCACCAGAAAAGAACATGTGGTCGCCATCTTCTTTGACCTGGAAAAGGCATATGACACAATGTGGACATATGGATTTTTAAAAGATCTTTTTAACATGGGGTTGAGAGGGCGTATGCCTCTTTTTATTGAAAACTTTTTAAAGGACCACCAATTTCAGGTTTGTGTTGGGTCAACGTTATCTGATCCTCACGAGCAGGAATTGGGGGTCCCTCAGGGTAGTATTTTATCTGTTACCCTCTTTTCAATTAAAATTAATGGTATCATCAACGCAATTGAGAATATGGTAGATTCGTAATTGTATGTCGATGACTTTTTGATCTGCTATAGCAGCAAAAAGATGAATGCTATAGAGTGCAAACTTCAGCTGTGTTTAAATAGGATTCAAAAATGGGCTATCGAAAATGGTTTTAAATGTTCAAAGACAAAAACGAATTGTGTTTATTTTTGCAGACTTCAGAAACATCACCTCGATCCGGAGTTGAAAATTGATGGTAGTCCTATTAAAGTTGTTAAGGAAGTGACATTCTTAGGTTTGTTGTTTGACAACAAACTGAATTTCACTTCCCATATAAAACATCTAAAAGTTAAATGTAAGAGAGCACTGAATCTACTGAAGGTTGTCGGTAGCACTGATTGGGGTGCTGACCAAAAGACTTTGCTCCATCTGTATAGATCACTTGTTCAGTCAAAATTAGATTACGGTTGTGTAGCTTATGGTTCTGCAAGGAAATCATATCTCAAACCACTTGATGCAATTCACAATAGTGGTATTAGAATTAGTCTAGGGGCTTTTCGAACATCCCCTATAGACTCGATGCTCATTGAAGCAGAGGAGCCTTCTCTTGAGAAGCACAGAATTAAATTGTGTCTCCAATATGTGTCTAAACTTTTGGCCAATCCTTCAAATCCTGCTTATAATTGTGTTATAGACCCTCAAAATATTGATTTCTTTAACCGCCACCAAAAACACATTCCTCCATTGGGAATTAGAATTAAATCCCACATGCAGTCCACCAAAATTGAACCACATACAATAAAAGAAAATTGTAAAACACATATTACTCCTTGGCATCTTAAAAAACCTACAGTTATTTTGGACCTTGCTTCTACCAAAAAATCTGATACAAATTCCTTGCAGTTCAAACAAAAATATGCTGAAATAAAGTCCAAGTATAGTACATATACAAGGATCTATACAGATGGATCTAAAGATGGTGACAAAGTATCATCAGCTGCTGTTACTGGTGATCATATTACCTCAATCAGAATACTGAATCAGAGTTCTATTTTCACAGCTGAAGTTGAAGCTATTCAACTTGCACTTGAGCACATCAAGAATCCACAGGAAAGAAAGTCGATCATCTTCTCCGACTCTCTTTCCTCTTTACTTGTTTTACTCAACCCCAAGTTGAAGAACCCTCTAATTATGGAACTTCGTGAGAAGTTAACAACTCTCATGTCTGACCAATATGATATCGTGTTTTGCTGGTTACCTGGACATGTAGGTATCGCTGGTAACACCAGAGCAGACAGGGCAGCAAAACAGGCTTTAACAAAGCCTCTCACTGATTTAAGATTCCGTTCAGTGATTTCAAGCCTCATATCAGAATTTACATCAAATTTATGTGACAGGCGGAATGGGATGGAATGACAAATAACAAGCTTCATCACTTCCGACCAACTATTTCAGATCACTACCCATCTAGTGACCTTTGCAGAAAGGATCTTGCAGTTTTGGCGCGATGTCATATTGGTCATACACGACTTACACATTCCTTTTTGTTAGAGGGTAATATGTGACCAGAGTGTGTTCCCTGCCAGCAGGTGTTGTCAGTGGAATACATTCTTTTACATTGTACTGATTTTAATCTTAGTAGACGACAGTATTTTAATGTTGTCTCTCTTCGAGACCTTTTATACAGTACAAATCCTCATAAAGTTGATGTGGCGTTAAGCACCAATAAATAATAATAGTAAAGGGGTCCAACAGAGAGAACATCACATGTGCCCTTTTGGTTGTGTTTGCAATGCTCCAACAAAATGTATTCCTGAACATCCCATCACCTGTTACACTTGCAATAGACAATTTTGAAGTCTATCATGCTATAATAACCATATCACTACAAAGGGGAAAGAAGAAAAAATAATTTGTCAATTAGTTCAAAAATGAAAAATGTGCAATTCATTAATATATCCAACAAAAGGAAAACACATCAGTGAAGGATTTAAAAAATGTAAATATTGTCAACAAGTAGTTAGTTTTGATCACCAATGTTTCATTCCAAAATACACTTCACCCGAGGATGAAAAATTACCAAACATTCCATTTGTATTTTTTGATTTTGAAACCACACAGGACTCAGGAGTTCATATCCCATATTTCTGTGTTACTCGTCGTGCATGTGGGGAATGTATTTGCAAATCTATAGATCAAGAATGTATTTCCTGTGACAAATTTGGATATAGGCAATCAATATTTAAAGGGGAATCTACTTTATCAGATTTTTGTGATTGGCTTTTCAGTAAGGAACATAAAGGGACAACAGCTATTGCTCACAATTTAAGAGGTTTTGATGGACAGTTTATTTTAAGGCACCTCATTGAAACTGGTACAACAACTCCTGATGTAATTATGAATGGGAACAAAATTATTTCACTTAAAGCTTGTGGTATTAGACTTATAGATTCTTTAAATTGTCTTTCAATGAGATTGGCACAATTTCCTAAAACATTTGGCTTGACAGAATTAGCAAAAGGTTATTTCCCCCATTTGGCTCCATATGGATGTATGTGGCATGGGTGCATGACATGTTACAAAGACAATACACATGAGAAAAATCCAATCAATTTGCTAAGTTACCAAACTCTATACAACAATACACAGGAATGCATACACCATTTAGAATCATTAGGGTATAACATGAAAATAACATGGGAACATGAACTTGATCATTTTTGCAAATCAAATCCTGAAGTAAAATCAACATTAAATTCATTTTTTCCAAACATGGATCCTATTAAACCACGTGAAGCATTATTTGGGGGGGGGGGGGGGGGAGAACAAATGCCATTAAATTACATCATAAAATAGACCAAAACACAGACAATGAAATAAAATACATAGACATCTGTTCACTCTATCCATATGTCAATAAACACAGAGAATATCCAGTGGGTCATCCAAATATACTCACAAAAGAAAACATAGACATGCATAATATAAGACAGTACAGGGGACTTATCAAATGTAAAGTTTTACCACCACAATCTCTACACATGCCAGTATTACCAATTCATTGCAACAAGAAAATGTTTTTTACACCTTGCAATACATGTGCAGAACAAGAATTAGACAAATGTGAACACACACCAGATCAGCGTAGTATTACAGGTACATGGACATCTGTTGAACTTTTTAAAACATTGGGGATGGGATACACATTACTTGACACTTATTAGATTTGGCATTGGGAAGAATGGTCTTCAGAAATTTACAGACATTATGTGAACAAATATTTAAAAATGAAACAAGAAGCCAGTGGATATCCAGATTGGATGAAAACAGAAACAGACAAAGATACATTTAAGAAAGACTATGCACAAATTGAAAACATACATTTGGAAAATATTGAAAAAAATCCAGGACAAAGATCATTTGCTAAAACCATGTTAAACTGTTTATGGGGGAAAAGTGCACAAAACAATTTAAAAACAAAAACAGAATACATACAAAACCCATCAAAATATTTTGACCAGATACAAGATAAAGACATCATTATTAAAAATGTTGAATTGTTTGATCATGATAAATGCATTTTAGTCAATTACACAAAGTCTACAGATGTTTATGAACCTCACAAAATGAGCTAATGTTGCAGTTGCATCTTTTGTCACAGCTTATGCACGAATGGAATTATATAAAGTAATAGGGCATTTGGGTAGACGAGTATTAAATTTTGACACAGACAGTTGTATTTACATTAGATTACAATACATCACAGAAAGTCAATTTTGAATCCATGGTGGAATGTGTACAAGACAGACACAATTATAAAATGAAGATTGAATACACACATAGAATTAAACCCAACAAGAACAGACAAGTCACAAGTGAAAGACAAACCAAAACATTCAGATCTGTGTACACAAAACGTTTTGTAGTGGATAAATATGACACAAGACCTTATGGGTTTAAGGTATAAAAATACCCTTCAGATTCCTCATTTCAACTTTGAACAAGAACAGACATGTCACCAGTGAATTACAAACCAAAATATTCAGATCTGTGTACACAAAACGTTTTTGTAGTGGATAAATATGACACAAGACCTTATGGGTTTAAGGTATAAATGTACCCTTCCGATTTCTCATTTCAACTTTGAACACTGAGCAGGCAAGATGTCTCTACCACTTAATCCTACTTATCCTATATACTTGTCAGAGTTAAGAACACTTTCGAGTTTTAGTATGACTACAAATCCTATTTTAAAATCCAAGAAAGAAGAATGAGCTAAAGCTGGATTTTCTATGTGGGAGATGGTAAAATAAAATGTTTTGTATGTAGACAAGGTTTAATGAATTGGGAAGAAAAAGATATTCCTTTACAAGAACATGTTAAGTGGTCACCAAATTGTCCTTATATTATACTGATAAGAAATTGTCAATTATACAATCCACCAACAAGTATGCAAACACTCCCAGATAAAATATTATCAGTGATGGATTATGGATTCACTTTAAATCAAATATTTTCAACAATGAAAAAATATGACAAGTGTCTAGATGATTTTCCAGATTCTAATTCTTTATTTGCACTCATGGTACTAAATAATCAAAGTACATCATTTAGTACCATAATTTCAAGACAAGCTGCAGAACAATTCAAAACTAAGTTAGATAAACTGTTTACAGATAATGTAGAAAATGATTTTCCAGACCGTCCTGATGTACAAAGTGCATGGTGTAATATGGTACCTGATGCACAAAATACATCAGAACAGACAAAAGAATCATCACTTTGATTTCAACCATGGCACCAGTAAGATGTACCTTAGACAACAAGATTACACGTAAGGCATTATTATATGCATTTCAATTGATCACTCCTGGTTATCTAACAATAACAAAAAGAGTTTATTCATAATCAACTGGAAAAAGATGAAATGTATGGGGAATTTTGTAATGCATTACAAATCATGAATGCTTTTTAGAAAGACATAATAGAAAATATTTGGACAAGAGTTGTGTGGGGTAATATAATTTATGATAAAGAAATCATTAATTACTAGTATAGACAATGTGTACCACAAATAGATAGAAGAATAGATTATTCAGAAACTTTATTGGTTTTAAAAGCACCCTTAAAACGAATACCTACTAAAAGACATGTGCAAGGTATGGAATCAGAAAGTATATAAATGAATGATTTGACAACACTTTTTCACAAAACTACAATTATGGCATTGAGTGAATTTTTATTGTTTCAACACCCTTGTAATATCTTTATTTCGGGACCTAGTGGTTCAAGAAAAACAGAATTTGTCAAAAGGCTTATTGATATTAAACATGACTTATTTCAAATTCCCTCACAAAAAATCATTTGGTGTTATAAAGAATGGCAAAATACATATACTTTACTTAAAGAAAGTGAAGATATTAAATTCATAGAAGGTATCCCTGATGATGAATATGAAATTGTCAGTGATGTCACTATTCCCCATCTTGTAGTTTTTGATGATATGTTAGGAGATTAAGATGAAGAAAAAATTAAATTATGGTTCACACGAAAAGGACATCATAGAAATGCAAGTGTTATTTACATAACACAAAATATGTTTCAACAATCTAAATCCAGTCGTACCATAAGTTTAAATGCACATTATATGATTTTATTTAAAAATACCAGAGATAAAGGACAAATTAAAGTATTGGCAAATCAAGTTCAATTACCACATTTAAACGCATGTTATCAAGATGCAACAAGTATTGATCATGGTTATTTATTAATTGATTTTCATCCTAGAACTCCTGAGTCTTTGAGATTAAGAACTGATATTTTTCATCCTTGGGTAACACAAAATGAACGTGGTCCCATCATTTATACAAAACTATAAAATCCCCATGCTTAAATGAGTTGGTGTTAGTTAATCAAAGTTTGTCAACGACTACACATCATCATGGTATCATTCATACAATCTTTGGAACAACTTGGTCAAGAAACAAGTCCATTTGCAAGACAAAAATTACTTAAGAAAGGTTTTAAGAAAATGTTAAAATGGTTTACATTAGCAAGTAGAATCATACTTAATAAGAAAATTAAATTGCCAAAACAAACTTTAACCTATATGGATAAACATAAACAAGATCTTGAACAACTTGCAAATCCCAGAGTTGATCCTGCAACAAAACGAAACATTATTTTAAAACCAGGAGGTGGTGGATTTTTTGGTGGTGTTATCATTCGTAATTTAATTCGATGGGATGGTCATAAGACAAGTAGATCATTCTATTCACCATTCAAAAAATAAAGAGTAAGAAACAAAAGTCACCTAAAAAGAAACGAAAATCCCCTAAGAAAAGATCAAATAATTCATCAAGTTCTAGAGAGATAAAAAATCAATGAAAGGTGGGTCCTAAATATATGTACACAAATTCTGAAATTGCACCTCATATATCTCCATCCTCAAAAACAAAAGCATTACTTGAGAAAAATCTTCAAAAGCAAAGAAAAGTATCACCACTTAAGTTAACACGTGTAATGTCAATAACAAAAGATGGTGTCAAAAATCATGAACCAATGTATTCTGTAATAAAACCAAGTCAAAATGTACTGCATGACCCAGTTGGTTCTAGACAAAATACAGATCATGTACCATTAAAAGAAAAGATTCCCACAATGGCATGTTTTACAGCTTTAAATACACCTAAACCTGTTAAAGGGATAAGGTCTTACTTTAAGCGAAATAAATAATATAAAGTTTGTTTTTTTGCACATGTATAAATAGCATTACATTTTATATTTGTTTCATTTAATCATTAGATTCTATAAGAGCAAGATGGTGAGACAAAACAAGAAACAAAAAATTCCTTTAGTTAAAAAAAGGTGGTATGTTAATAGGTTTAAGTCAAACTCCTCCAGCATTTCAAAAGCAAATTATGAAAAATGCACCTAAAGAATTAATTAATTGTGTGTCAGAATGCTGTTATAATCTTTTAAAAGGCAACATACATCTAACAAAAAGTCAGAAACAAAAATTACATCCAAAGCATCAACAGCTACGAGCACTCGCTAGTAAATCAATAACTCTCAAAAAGAAAAAAACAAATTTTAAATCAAAAAGGTGTTTTTTTTACCATTACTTGGTTTACTTGGACCTGCTATAGGAGTTGCAACAAATCTTGCAAATAAATTAGTCAGTAAAATGTGAAAAAGATGGCTATTGTACCTTATCAAATGTTAGAAGATATGCAACGTTTTAGAAATGAAAAGCTCAAAGACCAAGATTACCACCTAACCCACAAGTTACAAATACTGCACAACTTCAAAATGATTTATCATCTGTGTTAAAAAATTCAGAGTTGTCCTAAAGTGAGAAAGAACAAAAGTATGGGGAAACTTTACAAAAATTTCAAATGTCACATAAGAAAGCATTACAACCAACATTGGTTCCATTGCCTGAGTCAGGAGAAAAATCATTATTTTTATGAGATTGTATTATAGAAAGTGTCCCTGTTACAATGAGACGTAAAGCAACTTCATTATTATCTGCTTTATCATCTCATCCACACATGAGTTGGGATGATCAGGGTGTATTAAGTTACGATGGAGAAGTCATAAAAGGTTCAAATATCATAGATTTAGTCAATGATGTTCTTAGACACCGAAAAGGTTTTAAACCGAGTGGATGGGAAATGTTTAGTCGTGGATTAAAAGATATAAATATCCCTCAAGATTTTGTTGGTAATCGTGAATGTTGGTTATGGATGAATAGACAACCTATACCCAAACCCAGTAAATATCAAAGTTCTCCAGAAGATAGTTGGTCTGAAACTCCTCAAGCATCCCTTCCAAAACGTAAAGTTCGTCGAGGTCATAGAGTGCAGTGGAGTGAAGACACACCAAAGTCAGCACTAAAGTGTAAATTGACAAAATGTAGATTATCTGAAAAATGGGAGGCTTATTGAATGATCTATTAACTGAAATATATTACAATACAAAACATCCTGCTGGCTATGGTGGTATACAAAAATTGTACAAAGTAGCTCATAGTAAAGATAATTCCATCACAATTGATCAAGTGAAAAAATGGTTGAAAGGAGAAAGAACTTATACTTTACATAAACCCATCCGTAAAAAAGTTTTCAAGACGTAAGACTATAGTGGGTGGTATTGATCATCAATGGCAGATTGATTTAGCAGACTTAAACAGTTTACAATCTTACAATGACCAATTTCATTATTTAGTTTGTGTTATTGATGTATTTTCCAAATATGCATGGGTAATACCCATTCGCAATAAATCAGGAGAGACATTAACAAAATCTTTTCAGAGTATTTTGAAAACTTCTGGATGCAAACCATTATTATTACAATCTGATAAAGGTTCTGAATTTAAAAATAAAGATGTACAGAAATTTGTAAAGAAACAAAATGTTCATTTCTTCACAACAGAAAATCCTGAAACCAAAGCTAGTATTGTTGAACGTTTTCAGCACACATTGAAAACGTGAATGTGGAAATATTTTACACACAAACGTATATTAAGATACATTGATGTGTTGGAAAATTTAGTTGATGGATATAATCATAGTTTTCATCGAAGTATTCAGAGAACTCCTGCTTCAGTATCATTAGGAAATGAAGTAGAAGTATCTCAACATTTGTATGGTAAAAAGAAATTTAAAAAGAAAAAAATACAATTTAAAGTTGGTGATATAGTACGTATTAATAAAACCAAATGTACATTTGAAAAAGGGTATTTACCAAATTCGACAAAAGAGTTATTTAAAATTACTCATGTAAAACATACAATACCACCTACTTATAAACTTGAAGATATGGGTGGTGAAAATATACATGGGACATTTTATCCACAAGAAATTCAAAGTATAAAAGATGATAAAAAATATATAATTGAATCAATTCTTAATAGACGGTCAAGACGTGTGGGAAAGAAATTATTAAAGAACTTAAAGTACATTGGGAAGGTTATCCAAAGACATTTGATAGTTGGATAGCAGAATCAGATTTGGTATAAAAAGAATATGTCAACAAATGAAACTTCATTACCTAATGAATCCACAAGTGTTGATGTACAAAATCAACAAAGTCAACAATTTAAAATTTGTGGAAATTGTGTTGCAAAAAATCAAGTCACTTATTTCACACAGATTATTATCATTTATGGTATTATAATTACTGCCATTGCACGTTTGAGTTTACAAAGCCCTGATAAAGAATTGTGGTTAGTGTTATTAAGTAGTTCTTTAGGATATATTCTTCCAAGTCCAGGTTTAAAATATTTGAAACAACCACAAGATAAGAAAAATGAATTCATTTTACGTAACACTTCTGAGTGATAGTTCTATGGATATGTTTCCAAATAATACCCAATGTTGTTTTCAAACACAATTACTTGAACCCATTCATGTTGATAAAGAACATTGGGAAGTGGGATTAGTTGAAGTAATTTTACCTTCGGAAGCAAAAAATATTACAGATGAAGAATCTGTTTTTAAAATCATTGTGACAGATAGCAAAATATCAAATCGTATTAATAAAACCAATTTGAAACATACATTACACAAAGGTGTTGCTGTTGTTGAATTAAACATTTTATCAGGTGCATATTCAAATGGCGCTCATGTCATAGATGCAATGCAAATAGAAATTCAAGAAAAACTTGGAGACATATTTAAATCATTTGATGTATAATTTCATCTTGGATTTTAAAGTCTCCAATGCCGTGTAAAAATAGTAGGAAATAGTATTGGGAAAGTGGGTATTGAAATGTCAGAAAGTTTATTACAAAAACTTGGATGTAAAGAAGATATTTTTCCTGTCATTTTTCCTAACACATCAAAAGATGCATTTAAATATAATGTGGACTTAAATGTGGATTTCAATCAAATCTTTTTTTTATTCTGACATAGCAGATTATACATTTCTTGGTGATATTGAAGCACCTATTTTACGTGTGATTCCATTTGAATCACATAAAGAGTCTCTACATACTCATATAGAATTTGATAATGTACATTATGTACCACTATCAAAATCTTATTTTGATCAGATTAGTATAAATATATATGGGAACACTGGTAAACCCATTCAGTTTGCAAGTGGCAAGACAGTTGTCAAGTTGCATTTTAGACAGAGACATAAATTAAATTTGTAAAAATGATGCCGGTCAAGGTGTACGATACGATGATTTTGCGCCCAATACATTTAAATATGGAGAACAATGCATTTGAAGGATTCGTATCAAGGAGTGGTTGGATGTGTAAATGCTGTGTGGGAACCTACCTCTGCCTCTGTTACCAGGGCGAGGCTAAGATGAATAATAGAATTCTCGTAATTCTAAAGCTGAGAACAAATTTTGCGTGTAATTACGCGGAATATATCTTTACTTGTTGCCACCCAAGGAGGATATGATAAGTATTGTTTGTGCATAATTTACACTTGAATAATGAGAACAACGTGAAACGCGGAACTTATCTTCACTTGTTGATATCACAGGAAGATATGAAACGGTGGTGTTATAACTGGGTTTGTGATTAGGAGCTAGGCTGCCACTTGCCAGGTACTAAATCGACCTTAAGACGTAACCCATCTCGAACAATTGTTTAATTCCCATTTAACAGTTAGGATAAGCGTGGCTCTAAATTTTACCTCTACATCGAGCGGAATATATTGCTTCGGCACTTAACGTAAAGGAATATGAATTAGTCAAAAATGAAAATCGCTTAGAAGTGAGTAATCTACCGAGCATGACGGCAATTTGAGAAAATTATATATATAATTGGATTAACGGTTATATCGTTTATGCAGAAATATATAAACAATAGAATCACAAGTACAAATGGGAGTAACCAAGAAGACTCCTAAAAAGGTTAAAGCGGATCGGCTTCGTGTGATGGCCCATAAACCGGAAGATGCAATTTCTATCGCAGAGACCCAAAACAAGAACATGTCAATCAATTAAATAATAAAAAAACATATATTTTATAATAGTATTAAACATGTCAACACCAGACAGAACACATTAAATTTAGTTTATTACAGTGCAGAAATTACTGGTCTTGCAAGATCGTATGCCCAACTGGGTAGAGAACGTATGGAAGGAGCATTACCAAAACTTGATACAAACCCTAACGACATTGAATGGTAATGTTACATACTGGATTGACTTTAGAGACTAGAGGTTTATTAATAAAACAAGGAATAATTAATTTCTGATAATATAATAATTTAAAATGGCTTACAGTGATATTTAGTGGCGCTCAAGGTAATGCTTTTGCATTTTCTGGTTCAGGTTTTTTTATTTAACTTTCGAAACTGTGGATGTCGACAGCAGTAGAACGTTAAATATCTAATAAAGTAATAGAATAAGAGCGGGCTTCTCGCGATGAATGGGCTCGCCATCGTACAGAAATAATTAATAGGTTAAATAAACAACTACTAAGACAAGGGCATACTGTTAGAGCATTCAGTAATGTGGAAGAAGTAATGCTTGAAAACGAACGTGTCTTGCCTAAACGGCCAGGATTGGAAGCCGAGCCTAAGGTGTATGATTTTTATAAATATAAATGAACAACTACTTTGACTGTTAGAACATTCAGCAATGGAGAAGAGATAATGCTTGAATACGACGTGTTTTGCCTAAACGGCTCGCATTGGAAGCCGAACCTAAGGTATATGATTCTTTTATAAATTGTGCATCATAAAAATAAAGAAATACTTTGAGTCATTTTGGGCATGGGAATAACAACATTGGCTGCGTATAAGATTTCCGCTATTGAATAATCCAAATATTTATATAATTAAACGAATAATGTATGATGAGAAAATTAATCCAGAGTTGGTTGATGAACAATCTACAGCTAAAACTAGAAGTCCTGTCACGAATAGTGCGCTTATCTAGGCTTAATTGCGCATTGGAATTGCGCGCAGTTGCCATATCGAATGGCATCCAAAGCACGGCAGGTTCTCCTGGTTACTCATAGCAAACACATGCAATGTTTCTGCCAATGGACCTCCGGGTTACCCGGAGGTCCATTGGCTGAAACATTGCCTATGCACAGGCCATATGTACAGAATATGATCATAACGCGCACATTAACTCGCATATCAACGTGCTATTTGTGCGCATTTCATGACAGGACTTCTAGTTTTAACTGTAGATTGTTCATCAACCAACTCTGGATTAATTTTCTCATCATACATTATTCGTTTAATTATATAAATATTTGGATTATTTAATAGCGGAAATCTTTAACTGTAAGTTCCATTTACAAAATAGAAGATATTAGTAAATACTTAGAATGAGAAAAATATGAGGGAAAATAGTTTTCAAACACCTATTTAACCGATAATAATTTATTAACGCCACTACAATCTGGTTTTGTACCAGGGGGGGGGGGGGGGGGGGGGGGCAGCACTATTCATCAATTCGTCGATATCGATCACTATTTTTGCAGCAATCTAGATTCGAACAAAGATGTGAGAGCCGTATTCTGTGATATAAGTAAGGCGTTCGATAGAGTCTGGCACAAAGGTTTGTTATATAAACTCGGTTCACTTGGAATAAGGGGGTGATCTGCTAGAATGGTTTAACTGCTATCTGACTAATCGCTCCCAATATGTTGTAGCAAATGGAGGAAAGTCCGACATGAGAATAGTACCGACAAGGTTCGGTATTAGGTCATCTACTGTTTAATATTTATATTTATCATATGACACGTGCGTTCTGTTCGCTTCAAAACATTCAGTATTTTGTTTTCATATTGATCAGTGATAAATAAAGCCATAGCGCGATTTCACTGGTCAGTTTGGAAGCTACACAATTTGATTTGAAGAAAATAGATCTGGGCGATATTCGTACGCATATGGTTATAAATAGAACTACTTCAAAACAATAACAAAGCCACGATGTCCGATTTTACACTCAATTCAAAAGTTCAAAACGTCAACTCATTGGTGTGAATAAACCTACCTCTCTTATCCCTCGAATGGCTGCAAACGCAGGAATATCCCAAAATGGAAAGCGACTGTCTAACCACAGTGCTAGAAAAGACCTGGTGCAAAAGCTGTCTGAAACTGAAAGCAATGTGCCTTCCACGCAAATCATGCAAATCAGTGGCCAGCGTAACATACAGTCGATCAACAATTATAGTCACATAAATCAGCAACAACATAAAAACATTTCGAGCAGCCATGCCTGTAGAAACATTGATGACAACATGCATGTTGCACCATCAAGCGAGTCCTCTTTGCAATTTGCAAACATCAGCGGAAGAAAAACACAGTCAAGTTCTGCATGTTTTTGGCGGTGTACAGACGCTGTTTGGCGGCAATATTAACGGTGGAAATATTAAAATAAACGTTTATGGGAAGAATGTCAGTCCTCAGCAAGCAGTGAAGCGTAGAAGAATAATGTTCTGACCCTGACTCTCAGTGAGAAACACTAAACTTTGGTGAATCCTGTGATATTTTAATGTTGAATTGTAAAATTCAAATCCACGACTGAACCGATAACTTCCCTGGTTTCGAACTTGACCTGGTTTCAAAGGCGGTCGCCCTAAACAGCTGAATCCTCCAGTAAACTTTTGGAATCCCCCGAAACACCCCAGGCTCCTCTTGGGAATCTATTCTTATAAACTGAAACGAAGACCTTAAGAAATAGTTTAAGTCAATTTTTATAACTTCGCCCCTGGCTTCGTCAATCCTTTTTTTTACGGGTTCACTAACATCCGACATTAACTTGATCAAGAGCCTTTAAATGGAAACTGCAGTATACAACATCAGCATAGTCATCGTTTGACATGTATGTGGTTTTGTGCCCCACGTTACTATTTTCTCTTCAAAATGTTATGGTCACGACCCCCATTCCGATATCGCAGCCTCATGTCATAATATTATAGATGTTAAGGGTATTTTCAAGATTTGGGGGATTTCAATGTTTAGGGAGACCCTTCAAATGTCCTGTGTCTGTGACAATGTGCGAGTTGGGAGAATTTGCGGTGTGTACTCTATTAACGGTGGCTTATATTGTATTAAAAAGTCATATTAAGTTCCAATACCACAACTATCGTATTTTTTATTGTGGACATTATTGGAGTACGCTTTTATTGACGGTGCTTTTGGAAAATAAATCCAGGCAAAAATAAAGAACTATATTTTTCCTGCGGGGAATTCACAGTACGATGAGCGATGAGTCTGTCACAATGCTTTTCGAAGTTGAAATTCCTTTAATTTGACCATTTGTTGCAGAATCATTGGTGGTGTTTTGTGCATGTGTGTGTCATATGATAAATAGAATATGAAATGAGTGTTTTTCTCATATAATATTTATGAAACGAGTCTAAGAATTTTCCGTTTGGGCAAGCCTATCTCATATAATATCTGTGAAACTCGTCCGAATTTTCCATTTGGGTGAGCCTCTGGCTCGCCCAAACGGAAAATTCTTAGACTCGTTTCATAAATATTATATGAGAAAAACACTCATTCCATATCCTCTATAAATGATATTGGGAATGATATTATATCTACTATACGGTTATACGCAGATGACACCGTCCTATATCTTGCAACTGAAGATGCTAAACTTTCAGTTAACATATTAAATGACGACCTAAATTGCTCAGTGGTAAAGAAAATGGCAGGTCCTGTTCAACCCACAGAAAACTAAAACCCTTAATATGCCATGCAAACGAAATATTATAGAAAGCCAACCACTTTATCTTCTCGAACAAGAAATTAAAGACACGAGCACTCATAAACACTTGGGTCTAACGTTCTCTGAAACTGGTTCGTGGGTTGTTCATATTGATAATCTAGCCACAAAAAATAGTCCTATTACTAAAAAAGCCTCTAGTTTTCGAAGTACCCCTACCCATGATATAACAAGTTGATATTGATATCAATTTGAAGCTGGATGTCTGCAGATTAAGGAAATGTTTTTTTTTCACAATATGACGTGTCAGGCCATATGAAATTAACGATTGTTTAACCCTACCCCGTTCAAGTTTAGGTAAAAGTGATATCGTTTTTAGGCCTTTGTCAGAATACCCACACTTTTGATGATGAATCCGTTTCTGTGTTTTCCTATGGCCCTTGAAACAAATTATATCTCTCGAATGGAAAAAAATACTTTTTTGAGTATTTGACGGAAATAAAGGATGATTTTTGTCAGAATTTTCGTTCAAAAAAATGAATTTTCATAAAAGGCTGCTGAAAAGTTTTCTGTTCGCGGGCCAAATCGAACAGAGTCACACCAGTGTGTCCTTTTCACCTTCTACAGACTTTGCTTGTTATTTTCATGACATACACCTGCGGTATAGAGATTATTTTGCCTGACCAAATAGGACAAACCACACCCCTTCCCACCCCGCCTCTATAAAAGAAGTCTAGGTAGCATCTGAAAGAGTTGAAGATTATGGAATTTTTCTGCACAGCGTTTCTCATAAGTTGTGTCTTGCTCTCAATAGTCCAGCCACGTTTCTTTAAAAATACTCTAGTTTTTCAGGTACGCCTACCCAAGGTATAAGAAGTCGATATCGGTTTCAGGTTGAAGCTTGATGCTTTAAGATTACAGAAAGAAGTTTAAAACTTGAAAAACTCAGTCAACATCATTCTTTATGTTGATAAAAATATGACATGCACACGAAAGATTTGTGGTCAAAATAAACTTGAGTTTGACCAGTTTCATTCATTTTTTTTCAAACAATTATTTCACATCCAATACACTATAAAACAATTTCGATCAGTCAGCATTTGATACCGGTATCTCTACCATATCAAACTAGGATATTGAAGGAGATAGAAAGTTTATTGTTCGTGTGAGAGGAATAAATCTAGATTCGTAAAATTTTAACAATAGCACAAAATAGGCTGATATCATTGGCAATTACTGATCATCATCCGATGACAAATCGCCATCGCTACAGTTATTCGATGAATTATTCGGGCAGTCATCGGAACATGAACACAGGTCTATGCAGCTGAGTCCAGACTGCAAACATGGACATTTTCTTGCTGAAGTACACCGCAAGTCTCTGCAGAACAAACTACTAAGATTTCGGAATTGAGGCGGCACACAACCGCTACTGTTCATTGGTGGCTGAAGAAAACTCGATGCGTTTATTTCCCACTCAAAATTATGTGGGTTGATGTCGGGAACCTCCCGAGAGTGTGAATTTTGCCATAAGCATGTCTGGTAATGGGCACAAAGTGCATGTATTCGGAAAGAACCTTCAGTCGGTGGGAGAGAAGCACACGATGCACTGGTTTGGCGGCTGTGATATATCTCAGCCCATCTAAATCCCAGAACTAATGTTCTTCTTACTTTTGAGAAGAAGGATGAATTTTCTTGAAATATTCAAAATTGTATTCACTGATTTTGACAACCCAAAGTCAGAAAGAGCTTCTAAATTTTCAATATTATCTATCAGTTTTTTGAATGCAGATTTATTTCCTATTTTGAACAGTTAGTTGTATCGTACCCGGTTAAGGGATGCATGGCAGGAAGGGCTTTGCAAACACCAGTGCCTAAGCTTGTCGCTATTCCGTTTACAGATAGATATCTGGCATGTGTTATTTCTTTAGCGGCATGACCAACATGCATGAACACTTCGTGAGAAAGCATTCCAGTACTTGTATAATATATAAGTAAAAGCAAAACATCAGTGTCGTCCGATCGAATTACAACTTTCTGGTATAAATTAGCGATTGAAACACAATGCAAAATCATTCGAGTATCTGCCTCCTCTTGGTCGGGGAAGAGGTCTGGCCTGTCTTTACAACCAGCATCCGTCAATTCCTTTGCTACGGATCTATCTTCAAAGCCACCAGCTAAAATAACTACCTTTCCATGTGGGAAATCCTTCAGTAAGGCGGGCGACATTTGTTCACAGACAAATGCTGCTAAATCGGTTTTGTTACCTGAATTCTTCTAGAAGTTGCGATAGTTTGAAACATCACGGCTCCCAGTTACTTTATGGGTCTCTCTCTGACTTTCATTAAATTGAACACGGGGCGACCTACGATTTCTTTCGTAACCCTTGACCAAATTATGTTTATCATAACGGTCAAATACCGCCAGAACACACGAGTAAAATATTCCGTCAGTTTTGAATTTCAACAATTTTGTGATTTTCATGACCATAAGTTCAGCAAGATCGTTAAATGTATTGAACAATTTTTCAGGCAGTGCTTGTAACATAGCCATGCCTTCAATCACATACGCACATTGCTGTTCCGACTTAAAGTGCGGGACTAGATTTGAAGAAACAACATCGCCACATTTTTCCAAAATTTTAGACAAGTCTGACTTATTGTTTTTTCGCATAGTACCGTCATCATGAAAGAGTGCTGGTAGGACTGCTGCCAATTTGTACTTCATATGTTTATATCTCTCGTCGATGATACCACTAGAAGCTTTCGAAACAAAACCTCGCTGCTGCATGATACCGTCTGCTCTCGATCTAATAATACCGTCTTCCTCGTGCTGGAAAACGTTTTCGTGTTGACCTTTGGCATTCGATCCCAAAACGACGTGACTCTTCCGTCCAACAACCGTTTTTTTTGGCATTCGCGTGCATGAAGGACTTTCCGGCTCCCACAATATCAGACATCGAATTTTCCACTTCACTACTTTCCACGCAACCTGTAACAATATTCACCAGGTTATGCGATACAGTATCTAGATCGAATGGATTTTCGAAGTGCTCGGTTAAACAAGTTTTGAGGGCATTCACATCACGACAGTCGCGTAAATTAACCCTAGTAATTAGCTTTATCACAATCGGTAGCATTTTTCAGCACCAGGTTTCTGAAACTAGACGAGTATGCTGCCGTTACGTGGCGAGCCATCAACCATCGGAGAAGAGTGGTGTTCCGCATTGTGTAACCTATTACCCACACCTGAACTCTTGGCGTCTCTGTTCACACTTTGTTCCAAGGCTTGATCACTGGCTACGGCATTGGATTTGCTTCTTGTACTACGCCGAACAACAAAACCACGAGAACTCAAATGTTCATATGCTTCTGGGTTACTACTTTCTAGAGATCGCATTTCATAGACAGAGAAAGGAGAAAATCTTGCATAATATTGCTTGTCTGACATTATAAAGTAAGGAATGCATTCGCATAGTGAATTCAAATGCAGGATGAAGTCTGCAGAACGTTCTGCGCGGATGAGTCTCCACATGACACCCGTTGCTTGTAGAAAATCGTCCCAGAACATGTATGTTGCACTACATTCCCTGCCTTCGGCACGAAATTTTCCAATATCGAAAGAATCAAAGGGGGTTTCGGTGTGCATTTCGGAACCTGATAACACATTCTGAACGTCTAGTATTGACTTGTGAACATCAGAATCTATCAAACACAATCCTCGATTAGAACACCACTTTTCAGCTCCGGAAATGATCAAGTAACTCAAATGCTTCATAAAGCAATTTGAGTGCTCTGACTCCTCTACCAAGATGCTTTCCTTCGAGAATCATTTTGGTTGTCGATAGAGCGTAAATGTCCGCTGCGATTAATCAACCTTCGACTCCACCGTCCCCGAACAGTTTGCCGATACTGGCAATAAATGCCATTACCAGGTGCATACCACCACGTCTCATTGTAACTTTCCCAACAATGTTGGTCGGGTTGTTCCAAACAATTTGCACAGCTTTGCTATATATACAGAGGTCTGCTGTAACGGTTATATATGATTGTCCCCTTGCCTTAGCTGCTGAGCCTAGCTTGATAAGAGTGGTATAGATGGTCGACACATCTGTCGGAGATCCATTTATAAATGGTATGCATTTTACAGCAGTCACTGATCTAGATTTCGAAATCAATATAAATTTGTTGAATTCAGTCCACTACGGAATTCGGCTAGCACCTGAGCACATATCACCATATCGCGCAAGAACCCACATAAGATCAAGACACGCGGCATCTGACGCGTACTTTCCGTCAACTTTTAAGAACTTATCGTCTTTGACGAGTGGGGGCTCTGGCCTCTGGTAAATGAGTGGAAAATGGTGCACAATTTTATGTCCATTTAACTGTGTAGTATCAAGTACCTTCTGAGTTAGCCCACATTAGGGAGGATGAGTTCCGCTTGAGTCATCAGTTTGTTGGTTGATAATAGAGGCCACTGAATGAGTTGTATGCTTCCCATCTATGCTTTTCATTACAATCGAAGTTATCAATTGCCGCATTTATAAAAGAGCTAGGGTCATCAGATTCGACCAAACGCATGCCTTCAGGGACATACACATTGGAGTCTGAAAATAGTTCCTGTGCAATGGATGTTAGAAAACGCATAACTTCGTCATATGGTGCACAGACGCCTATCTTTGAAATGAGACCCATCAGCTGTTTGCTTCCGGTTGAGTGATGATAGCTGTGGTTAACGTTAAGGGGGGGGGGGGGGGGGGGGGGTCATAGATATTTAACTGTGACATATAGATAAAATATCCATCTCAGGATCCTCGTCATCCACTGACAATTCGAGAAAGTCTTTCTCATCACTGATCCAACGAAAAAAGCTATATAACTCCTTTGGAACAAAATTGTAGCATTTTTCTACTGTGAAATCACAGGATGGCGCATAGCGTGATTTGTCAAGCTCCAGCTCTGTGATTAGCTTTCGGAGAATACCTGCCGCCCTATGTAGAACCAAATATTCGTCGCGAATGTTTGAATCATCCTCGTAATTTGAACAGTCTCATTTCTCTAAAATATTAAGCTTGTCTTGTAGCTTCTGAGCCATCAACCTTGCATGTGCTACAGCCATAACACCAGAGCAAATTAAATCGGAACATCCAGATCTTGAAATGAAACAGAGCCTGTTCTGAAAGTGCGCCTTCAGCTTACATTTAAATTTCCGTGATTGATAAGCCTCGGAATTTGTATCTTGTTCACCGAACTCGCGTAAAAGCAAATTGAACGATGAAAGCTAGTCTGCTAGCGTCGAAATATCCGGCTCCTGTGCATTTAAAATCGAACGTTCAATATTCTCGACTAGTAGTACGAAGGCCTTTTCATGGGAATTCTCGTAGGATGAACATGTGCTTTTCGATTCTGCGGCCCGCACATTCCACTCAGAAATGTACATTGAGTAGCAGCTCTGATGATATTTCGCATCGTAGGCAAACATGTCTTCACAAGGTTCCATACGAGCTACCATATCAGTATCATATCTCCGCTGAGCAGATTATATTGATTGAAGAAGTTTCTGGCCGGTTCCGGTGCACACTGATGTTAAATATTCTCTCGTCCTCTTCTTTCATTTTGGTTCTGATGAACCGCAGATCGGATAATCATATCCAATATCGAAAGTGGCTCTTTTATATCAATGTTTTCTAAAGTCCTGAAAATACAGAAAAATGTTCAGTTACACCAGTAAGAGGGAGAAAATAATTTATTTAAATATGTGATACCATTCCTATTGCCTATGGTCTGGTGAAAATGCGTTTTCCTCACCATCGATGTAAGACTTATTAGCCAGAGTCAACATGAAGCTGGATAAATATCTAGCGTAGTTATTTTACAACAAGAGTTGACCTACAATTCCCTGTCACCAATTTTATATTCATCGTGCATGCACGGGGCTCGTGATGGGCGGTTATGGGTGGCCCTCCCCGAAATATTTGTCCAAACATTATGATAATTGAAAATGTTACATGCCAAAACTGGATATTCGAAAAGACGATCTGAACCCCTCGACTAATATATATGTTTTTTTTAAATGTAATAAGTCAATCCTCCCCCCCCCCCCCACCCTAAAAAAAACAACACACCCCAGCTATATTCCTGCTTGTAGGTGGTTGGAGTTACTCAATCAGTAACGTCAACAAAGACGGGCGTGTGGAATACAAGCCACTCGGCTATAAGTATCATCCATGGACATCCTCCTATGTTGAAACTGCTCAGGTTTCGCAAGCAGTGGTAATGGGATTAGTTTCACGAGGGTGACCGCATCACCAGCTATAGTTCCATAGCCAGCATATAAACACTTTGTTGTGTCAACGACTGGAAACACAGAATTATTTATTGTCACTCTGGCTTTTCGTAGTTTTGAAATCTGTCAGCGTGGAAGTTTGAGGGATTTTTAATTCATAATTTTATAGTTGCATTCAGTTATAACGCTTTAGCGAACCTATAGTTATGGATGTCACTATTTTGCGTACCTTATTGGACATTTTTGTATAGGAAGTTGAAAGTCTATGATTTTTTGATGTTCAAGTAGCAAAACGTTTTTCAGTGAACAAAGCTCATGACAAAACAGTCATAATGGTGTGAGTTATCCCGCTTATTCTATTATATGGAGCGCGAATTCAAAAGTGAAAAAAATGGTGCGAAAGCTTCTCGCAGAAGATTAGGGAGTAGGGGTGGGGGTGTGGGTAGCATTAGAACTTCATCAAAATGTAAAAAAAATGGGAACCCCAGTAGTGTTGGTCCTCAAGTAACCGATAATAATTGCGGATACTAATAACTGATCACAAATAGAGACATTCTGTGGTTTCCGAAAAATCATCCGGATTTTCACCAAAATTGTCGTTTTTTTATTGTTAGCAGGTGAAAAATGATAGCTTTCGCGTTGGTTACTTAGAATCATCCCACTGCGGACGTATACCGCCATATCTGTATTTATTCTTACCCGTTAAAGCAATTGAAGAAGGGTTTAGAAAAAAAAATAATATTTTTTCTGAATTTTGGTTGGATAGGGTTAAAAAAATGGCTAACAGTACATACCCTGACACCTGATTCTGTTAAATCTTGTCACTTTTCGCCATCTACAAACAATCAGCGTTACAATGATACCAATATCAACTTGTTATACCTGGGTAGGGGTACCCGACCACTTTTGTGAAAACGCCGCTGGACTATATGATAAACTGTCTTAGAAGCCTGAAATATAGATTTTCTAGATCCCTTTTTGACTAAACGGACGTTATATGGGATAACTGAAGCGAGAATAAATGCGAAATTCCTGAAAATTTACAGCTTGATGCTCTGCGTACATGTACTATTATGGGGGCGCCAAGGGGACCAATCAACCTTCTAATTTTTAAGGAATCTGGATTCCAGCCATTAAAAAGACGACGGGAACGGCATAAACTTATTATATTGTACAAAACTATGTTCACAGAAGTACCAAATTATACTCGATTACTAGTCCCTCGTACCATATCTGATATAAGCCGGTACCCATTACGATCCTGCAGTCTACTTCGCGAAATCAAATATAATACAAACAGGTTTGCTAAGTCATTTCTGCCAACGACCGTGAAGCTTTGGAATAGATTAGACAAAAGTACTAAAAATTCTGAGAGTGTGGAAATATTAAAAAAAAACAAAAAACGAGTGCTAAATAATTACAATGTACCTTGCTACTATTATGTTGGAAACAGAAAAGAACAAATACTCCATTGTAAACTACGAATGGGGTGTAGTTATCTAACTGGACACACATTTGACAGATTCATTAGTGATAACCCCGCCTGGCGTTGTGGGTATCGCTACGAGGACTCGGGACACGTCTTACTCGCATGTTCTCTTTATTCAGTTGAACGTCAATCTATGCTAGTCAGTTTGGGTACTGATGAGGTTAACCTTCAATCTATACTCCACGGGGAGCCGCATGAATCACACACCCACCATTTAAAATGGTGCAGAAATATATTAAACACACTTCAAGATTCGATTTATAACACCAGCCGTTAGTTTATCCTTATGTGTCCCTTCTTCCAGGCCTTCCCCTTCATGTTTTGATATATGGAAATCATTTCCTAGAATTAAATAGTCAAACATTGGACAAACAAACAACACACAAAATAAGAGAAAAAAAAATTAGAAGTCCTGTGTTTTTCTTCACTCTAAGACCCTGCCGAAAAAAGGGAACTTCTCACAATCATTACTCGAGATTGGCACTATATTATGTTACAGCAGAGTATTACTGTGGATATTTATTTACTTATTATTATATTAATTAATTTACTTATTTATTCAGTTAAGGTGATTACTTTATATGTAAGATTGTGTTACTGTCACTTTTGTACAGCTGCACCATCACGAAACAAATTGTAAAGCACTACCATGTATAGGTAAGGTGTTAGGATAGGCTTAGCCTGTTCGCCAAAACTTTTTTCTCCTAAATGAAATAAAATATGGTTGAAAAAAAAAATCAATCAATCAATATTTTCAACGTGTAGCATCAAAAATCAATTAGGGCTGCACGTTACGTGAACTATGAATTGGGCTACCCCAAATAATGAGTATAGATTTTCCAATTGCTGCCATTGAACTGATAGTAGAGGCGCAGTAGGGTTCGACCCGGAAAAAATTTGATACAAGCTGATTTTGAGGTCATTCGACGCAGAATTTATTTCGGAACAACATATCCAAAATCCGCAAAAATCCGCCTTGGGGAACATTTTTCATGTCAGATTTCCCGTCAGGGGGTTGTTCGTGAAGGGGGGAAAATTGTGTTTCCGGGGTTTCGGCCGTTTATATGTCACAGATTGAGTTTTATATATTATTTTGTGTCGCAGGCGACCAGATACAAATGTTAATTATATTGAGAGGCAATTGCCTGATGAAATCCTCACACTTTTTATGAGGAAAAAGGGTTAATAACCCCAAAAATCACATTTTTTTCTCAAATTTTCACTCCCGATTTAAGATACTTCTGCACAGAATACAAAACTAGAAATGGTTCTTTGATCGATGTTTTAGCATACAATGAGGTGCAGATAATGTTGACTGGTCCAATATAATAACAGAAATTTAACTACATGATGAGGTATAACAAGACATGTGTTGGTGTTCTTCACAGTTATTCATTGTCGCCGATTTCCTCCCCGATCTCAATCGGCTCGGCATTGAAGCACTTCTCACCCCGACAGTCTCCACAGGCAGACAAGCATTTGAGCGCATTCTTTCTACAAGAACATATGTTTGTTCCGCATGGCTTTTTGGATGTCATTTTGCATTTGCAGCGGATAACTTTGAGAAGAGCCTCAGGCGCTGCGCCCAGGTCAGTCATCACAGGTATCAACTCATTCCCACGACTTTCCCAGCCCCACTCCTCAGGATCTAGGGCATCGTTATCCAATAGTTTCCAAACCATTATTTGTTGGTGAACTCGCAGGCTGTGGAAATGTTCTGCACGCTCAGTCGGGGGAAGTTTTTGTGGTTCAATTCCCGATTTGCTGGAAGTGACCATTGTCATAAATTTTGAATATCTCAAACCATTCGAAGTGTCTGAATGTTTGCCAGAGTACAACATAACGAACAGTTCAGTCCCCATTTTCCCAACCTCTGTCTGAGAAATGGTACTGTCGTGCATTGCTTCTGAAATATTTTGAATAGGCAATGACTTCTCTAACTTCTTGAGAAGCAACGTTTTCCCGTGCCCAAACGTTGCTGATGTGACATCACACTCACTCCATGCATGAATGAAGAGGAGGGTCTTCTGAGTTGTTTCTCCAATCTTCTCTACTGTATCTGCGATTTTCCATGCATCTCCACCCCTGTGTGACTTCCGTGCTTCTGACTGGAAATAGATATCAGATCAAGTACGATCCCAATGGTATACGGACATAACTAGTACATCTGTATCATCTACAACAATGACAACTGTTTTTCCCTGGGACGAAAGTTGAACTGCATTGTCAACAATGTTAGTGTCAGCATCTCCAGAACTGCATTCGACAATATGCCCAGCCTCTCTCGGTGATGTGGAAAGCATTTTTATAAACTGCATTTTATTATTTCCATTCGATAAGAACAGTTCCTGTTTTTTGTGGGCAGTCGTGTTGTTCGTCAAACGGTTATCAGCACAAACGTGGAGAGCTCTTCTTCTCTGCTCCTGCGTCTTGGTTATTGGTCGTTGACCATAACCATCGAAGACAATTCGACAATTCTGCCCATATTTCTTCGTCACGTATCCAACATACTGGTTTGCCACTTCCAAGTAAGTGGTGTTTGTCTTCCATTTAACTCTGTGGAGGAGAGCGCCCCCGTCAAGCACGTACAGACCATCAGATGGTGGTTTAGTAAGGGATAAGCCATCAGTTATTGCAGTTGCTAGGTCCGCCTTGTTTGCTTTTCTGAGGAAAAAATCTTTGGAGAGGGCTGTTGGCATTACAGTTAGTTCATACGCAAAGAACTGTGCCATGTCTTGCTCTCTCTGGGCAATAGCAACCAGTCTAGTAAACAAAGTTGAGGGGTCAATTGTCACCCTCTGGTCATCTATCTTCAACGCGGGGTGAGGTGAGCTAGGGTACGGATTTGATCACTTCGTTTGATAGTGGCATCGAAAACAATAGCGTTGTCTAATCTAGAGTGTATCTCTGCCCCTACAGACTCAGTGATATCGCAGTTGATACCATCTCCCTCGGAAGCTAACAAACCAGATGACAGAGAACGCAATCGTTCGTTTCCATCGAACGGGTTGTGTATGTCAAACCACTCTAGTATTCTGGCCATGTCTAAGTTGTCTCGTTTTCGACGAGATGTGCCCATATCTACATGCTGTTCGCTGGTATTGAGCTTTAGGTCGGTCAGCGTTGTCATAGCTTCATGTATCTCTGCGCATTTATGCATCGTGTAAATCCACTCCTGTCGTACAGATTCCGTCACGCCACGACCTCGCGTCAACCCACCCCGACTTTTAATTGAACGCATAAGAACTTGCTCAATAACAAGATCACTAGAGAGGCCTGCCCAAATCCTAGAACTTCGACGTATAGCATGAAAGCCGTCACAGTAGAATCTCTCATACAACCAAGGATGTTTTTTTCTGGTAGTTCAAGCATCATTTGCAGATAGACTCTGCAACTCTTGGCATAGTGTACATGCCCTGTTGCGGCGAAGAGGTTCAGCATTCTACCAACAGCAATGAGATGGAGATTCCAATCGCCAAGACGTTCTCCACGGATGAACATTTTCAGTACCTGAATATATTCTAGATATTGTACCCATAGCTTAGCGGTGCGTGATTCTCTTGACAGTTTGGCTTTGTAGTTGTCAAGGCAAGTGTTCACCGTCACGAGAGCTGATGAGCTGCTAACACCAGAAAGGGTGACCGCGCCTTCAAGCCCACCTTTGTATAACTCCTTCACACCATCTAAGTCCCTCTGGTTTATCTGTACACTCTCAACAGTGGGTGGGCTCATCGGAGGAGAAACATTCGCGCTCATTTCGGATGATATTCCTGCCCTTAATACAGAACCGCCTGGAAAATGACATCGGGAAATTGGTAAAAATGGCCACCACCCCACCCTCAGTTGAGACGCTATGAAAAATTTTCCCCAAGGCGGATTTTAGCGGAGTTTGGATATGTTGTTCCCAGATAAATTCCGTGTCGAATGCCACCAAAATCAGCTTGTATCAAATTTTTTCCAGGTAACACCACTTTTTTTAGTTCAACGCCTGAACTATGACATGGAATTACCGCCAAAGTTCAAAGGGTTAAATTGTGTTGGTATTATAAACAAAAACCTAAAACGAATACCATTTATAAGACATTGTACAGATCAGATGGTGAAAATGATTACAGCCCACAAGAGCGAATGTGTTAACCGCATACGTTCTATTTGTATATAAATAAATGTTATTTGCATACTATGAATATAATAATGAACACATCCATTGATGAAATTTCTGTATGACTGAACTATAAATTTGCTGTTCAGATAATCTCCCCAAACCTTTATCTTTGGAATCATCCCCCTGCTAAGAGAAAAAATAATAATGTATCAAAATCATCTGCAAAACCTAATCATGTGACCGGGGATAGAAGTGAGCTCGTCAACTGCGTTCTATTGAGGGTTCACATGATATGGTTTTGTTAAATTCCTTTGAAAAAAAGTGAGAACAAAAATAATGAAAAGAACAGATTTTGATATCGTGTGTGCTGGATAAACGTCACTTTCCGAGCAACTTTAAAGGTATAATATTATGAGAATATTGCCATGAACAAAATAAGGTATATTGAAATTTAGCTCTCCTCCATGCATACTCATTTGTCGAGAGCCCTGTCGATTTTGCTTTTTTGTGTTTGTGCGTTTTCAAGGTTCACAGCATGCTGAGGGTACAACTCGAGATATCACCTAATGATGGCAATCGTCCGCATCAATGAGTCCTCACACTCATCGCGCTACAATAGTTACATGAGAAGCGTTTTAATCTATGTGATACATCGAGTTAAATCATGTCGATAAATCGATTAGAAAAAAAATCCTATCTTTAACAGATGGGCAGGGGATCTCCCACAATACCATCCCTCTTTTTTTAACCACTACTGTTACTTCAAGATAACAACTGTGTGCATTTATTATATTCAATATGGATGCTTTGAAACATTATTTTTATAAAGAATGTGTCTTATCTATTGACTAAAGTGAATTTTTTGATTTGATTGGTTGATAGATATGTGGTATGAGACCATATTCATTGAAACCCACGATACGTCCGCCCAGCCACTGACAAATTTCCCATACCCAGTGGAAGCCTCGTTCCGAAATCTGCAAATTGTGCATACCCCGTAGAAGACGCGTCATTCCAGTTTTACAGTGTACATGTATTACATTTTACTTTTTTATCTCCAAAATATAGCTCATGACCCCTTATTGGAATGAGCTTGTCGAGTATCCTCCAACGTGGGTTTCATAAGCTATGTTTTTGAGACAAAAAATAAAAAAAAAAATCAATAATTTTTTTATACTTGTCATATCGGCATATTTTCACAAAAACTCTTTTGCAAAAAATTCCACAGAAACCTGTATGACTCAACAATGGAAGATAAAAGATCTCATGCTGTGTGTGCTCACACATGAAATAGATTGTACTTCTAAAACGGAAAGTCAATAGATAAATTCGTTACCCCGTGTCTGATCACGTGGTACGGGTTTTTACCTACCCGAAGCCAGCCGTATCCCACTCGGCCTACGGCTGGCTTCGGGTAGGTAAAAACCCGTACCACGTGATCAGACACGGAGAGTCGGAGAGTCTGTCAGTTGCTTCTGACTGCTTGGTGGTTCTCTTTGGATAGTCCGTAACTTAATTCCATTCCTTGACATACGGTTTACTTGAATATGATTAGTTGAGGTGAGCTTTTCATAACTCGATGAATAAGTTTTCTATCTCATGAATATTTTTGTTAAAGAAAATATTATGAGCGGGTTGAACGGAGCAATAAAACTGCAACAGAACTGTTGTCTTCACAAATGTTTATATGACTGCAATGGTTCAAATAACGGAGACTTTGGCCATACTTTATAATCCAATCAAACACTGCGAATTATTTATTTATTTAGTGGGGTTTAACGACACTTTCGTCAGTCAGAGTCACCTCGTGTCGGACAGTTTTATGGGTGGAGGAAGCCAGAGTACCCGGAGTGAACCACCGAGCATCGGTAGCTACTGTCAGTTTCCACAACAACACACAATCAGGGTCATCAGTGGTTGAAAACAAGTGCACCGTCAAGGTGCAGTACGTCTCAGTACACAACGTCATCGTGCCCCACGTGACCAATGACGGTAAAGTGTCTTGCTCAAGGACACAACGCGGTTACCGCAGATGGGATCGGAAACGAGGACCTCTCGGCTTCCAGCCTGCACCTCTACCTACTAATCTACCGCCTCCCCCCCCCCCCGGCTAGCAGCCTGCACCTCTACCTACTAATCCATGGCGCCCCCTCTCAGCTTGCAGCCTGTACCTCTACCTTCTAATCCACCGCCCACCCCCCCCCCCCTCGGCTTGCAGCCTGCACGGCTACCTACTAATCCACCCCACCCCCTCGGCTTGCAGTCTGTACCTCTACCTACTAATCCACCGCGCCCCCTCTCGGCTTGCAGCCTGCACCTTTATTTACTAATCCACCTCTCCCACCACTCGGCTTGCAGACTGCACCTCTACCTACTAATCCACCGCACCCCCTCCCCCAGCTTGCAGCCTGCACCTCTGTCTACTAACCAACCTCGCCCCCCCCCCCTTCTCGGCTTGCAGCCTGTACCTCTACCTACTAATCCACCGCTCCCACCAGGCCTAATTTACTATCCCTCTTAGCCTCATTCTTTTTGAGGGCATGAGGGCCATGAAAAAATCCCTCAATGAGGTATAATTTACTACCACACTTAGCCTCATCTCGGTATTTAACAGCCATATCCCATGGAATCCCATTTTTGGAAAACGCCTGTGGCTATGGAATCCATTTTTGTCGTATGAGGCCATGCTGGCCACGAGAAAGCCCTCAATAAGGCCTCATTTACTACCCCTCTTAGCCTCATTTTCTTTTGATTACATGAGGGCCATGAAAAAAATCCCTCCATGAGGTCTAATTTACTATCCCTCTTAACCTCATTTCGTTTGAGGCCATGAGAGCCATGAAAAAATCCCTCAATGAGGTATAATTTACTATCCCGCTTAGCCTCATTTCGGTATTTAAAAGCCATATCCCAGGGATTCCCATTTTTGGAAAACGCCTGTGGCTATGGCATCTCTTTTTGTCGCATGAGGCCATGAGGGTAATGAGAAAGCCCTCAATGAGGCCTCATTTACTACCCCTCTTTGCCTCATTTTCCTATGAGGTCATGAGGGCAATGAGAAAGCCCTTAATGAGGCCTCATTTACTATCCCTCTTAGCCTCGTTCTGAGGTCATGAAAACAACCCTCAGTGAGGTATAATTTACTATCCATCTTAGCCCCATTTATTTTGAGGCAATGAGAGCCAAGAACAATTTCCTCAATGAGGCCTCATTTACTATCCCTCTTAGCCTCATTTCGGTATTTGAGGATACGTATATGGTGTGGTATTGTATTATTTGCGGATATATATCTAGGATACTTTCTGGAGAACCTCTTTTTTGTCATATGAGGCCATGAGGGCCATTAGAAATCCCTCAATGAGGCCTCATTTACTACCCTCTTAGCCTCATTTCGTTTGATTGCATGAGGGCCATGGAAAAATCCCTCAATGAGGTATAATTTACTGTCCCTCTTAGACTCATCTCGGTGTTTAAAATCCATATCCCGGGGAATCCCATTTTTGGAAAACGACTGTGGCTATGGAATCCCTTTTTTGTCGTATAAGTCTATGAGGGCCATAAGAAATCCCACGCTGAGGCCTCATTTACTATCCCTCTTCGCCTCATTTTCTTATGAGGTCATGAGGGCCATGAGAAAACCGTCAATGAGGCCTCATTTACTATCCCTCTTAGCCTCATTTGGAGGTCATGGGGGCCATGAAAAAACCCTCAGTGAGGTATAATTTACTATCCCTCTTCGCCCCATTTCTTTTGAGGCCATGAGGGCCATGAAATATTCCCTAAATGAGGTCTCATTTACTATCCCTCTTAGCCTCATTTCGGTATTTGAGGATACCTATGGTCTGGTATTGTATTACTTGGGGATATCTGTCTAGGATACTTTCTATAGAACCCCTTTTTGTCGCATGGGGCCATGAGGGCCATAAGAAATCCCTCAATTCGACCTCATTTACTATCCCTCTTAGCCTCATTTTTTGAGGGCATGAGGGCCATGAAAAATCCCTCAATGAGGTATAATTTACTATCACTCTTAGCCTCATCTCGGTATTTAACAGCCATATCCCATGGAATCCCATTTTTTGGAAAACGCCTGTGACAATGGAATCCATTTTTGTCGTATGAGGCCATGATGGCCACGAGAAAGCCCTCAATGAGGCCTCATTTACTATCCCTCTTAGCCTCATTTCGGTATTTGAGGATACGTATATGGTGTGGTATTGTATTATTTGCGGATATATATCTAGGATACTTTCTGGAGAACCCCTTTTTTGTCATATGAGGCCATGAGGGCCATGAGAAATTCCTCAATGAGGCCTCATTTACTACCCTCTTAGCCTCATTTCGTTTGATTGCATGAGGGCCATGGAAAAATCCCTCAATGAGGTATAATTTACTGTCCCTCTTAGCCTCATCTCGGTGTTTAAAATCCATATCCCAGGGAATCACATTTTTGGAAAACGACTGTGGCTATGGAATCCCTTTTTTGTCGTATAAGTCTATGAGGGCCATAAGAAATCCCACGCTGAGGCCTCATTTACTATCCCTCTTCGCCTCATTTTCTTATGAGGTCATGAGGGCCATGAGAAAACCGTCAATGAGGCCTCATTTACTATCCCTCTTAGCCTCATTTGGAGGTCATGGGGGCCATGAAAAAACCCTCAGTGAGGTATAATTTACTATCCCTCTTCGCCCCATTTCTTTTGAGGCCATGAGGGCCATGAAATATTTCCTAAATGAGGTCTCATTTACTATCCCTCTTAGCCTCATTTCGGTATTTGAGGATACCTATGGTCTGGTATTGTATTACTTGGGGATATCTGTCTAGGATACTTTCTATAGAACCCCTTTTTGTCGCATGGGGCCATGAGGGCCATAAGAAATCCCTCAATTCGACCTCATTTACTATCCCTCTTAGCCTCATTTTTTGAGGGCATGAGGGCCATGAAAAATCCCTCAATGAGGTATAATTTACTATCACTCTTAGCCTCATCTCGGTATTTAACAGCCATATCCCATGGAATCCCATTTTTTTGAAAACGCCTGTGACTATGGAATCCATTTTTGTCGTATGAGGCCATGATGGCCACGAGAAAGCCCTCAATGAGGCCTCATTTTCTATCCCTCTTAGCCTCATTTTGAGGTCATGAGGGCCATGAAAGAAACACTCAGTGAGGTATAATTTACTATCCCTCTTAGTCCCATTTCTTTTGAGGCCATGAGGGCCATGTAAGATTCCCTCAGTGAGGTCTCATTTACTATCCTTCTTAGCCACATTTCGGTATTTGAGGATACCTATGGTCTGGTATTGTATTATTTGAGAATATCTATCTAGGATACTTTCTAGAGAACGCCTTTTTGTCGCATGAGGCCATGAGGGCCATGAGAAATCCCACAATGCGGCCTCATTTACTATCCCTCTTAGCCTCATTTCTTTTGAGGGCTTGAAGGCAATGAAAAAATCCCTCAATGAGGTATAATTTACTATCACTCTTAGTCTTATTTCGGTATTGGAGGATACCTATGGCCTGGTATTGTATTATTTGAGGATACCTATCGAGGATACCTTTTGGAGAATCCCTTTTTTTGTCGCATGAGGGCCATGATCAAAGCCATCAATGGGGTCTAATCTAGTCTTACCAACGGCTGCCATCTTATCTCCAACGTTCCAAGGCCACTACGTGGCTATGGTCTATCTGTCCTATCATTAGCTCCTACAGAAGTCTTGTTCCATCGCGGCCTTGTACCAATACTATTTATTTATTGGTGTTTAAGGTCACATATTTCTGCACAATGGCTAACCATGACCGTGACAGTTTTTACAGGTGGAGGAAGCCGGTGTACCCGGAGAGAACCACCGAGAAACGGCGAACAACTGTCAGCTCCCCAACATACCAACTCCACACAAGCAGGGTTAGCATTGATTGAAGACATGTGCACCATCGACGTGCAGTGCGCCTTAGTACACAGCGTCACCGTGCCACCGCGTGGACAATGGGGGTGAAGTGTCTTGCCCATGGACACACTATTGACTAAACTATCATCCATTAATATTCACTTGTAACACTACTTCGTAGCTATACCTATCTCAGTCTCCACTGTAACATCGACCAAGGGTGAATCTGATTGCTTAATTTCCCCTGTATACATACAAACGGGCTATATATGGCATTCCGTAGCTGAGCAGCCCCACATTTAAACTCTGCTAATGCGACAGATCACGGCCATCCCACATTTAAACTCTGAAAAAGAGTCAGAACACGGCCACCTCACATTTAAAGTCTGCTAAAGCGACAGAACACGACCATCCCACATTTAAACTAATTTATTTTAATTCTTATATACCACACATAGCAGACAACAATTCCACACAATTTTCTTTCTTACATTTCACAAAGTGTTCATTGTTTGCCTCAAACATATAGGTCATGATCACTCATTGGACTGAGCTTGTTCTAATGGGATGTCACAAGCTATGTTTTTGAAGCAAAAGTGAAAAAAGTTCTATAGTATATGGTAAACTGTAGCCGGTTATGGGTATTACTATAGATAGTGGGTTAACAGGCGACGTACTGCCAAATATAGTACTTCGACCTAGACAGAGGAGTAGAAAGTTAACATTTTTATTTATTTATTTATTTAACGACGAGAAGCTGCCAGCTCCCCAACATCGTAACTCCGCACTGCAGCACAGGCAGGGTTAGATTGGTTGAAGACTTGCGCACCATCGACGTGCAGTACGCCTTAACAACCATATCTCATGGAATCCCGACGTCATCGTGCCCTCATGTGGACAAGGACACAACGTCCAAATCGATCGCTCGGACGGTCACCCATCCAATACGCCTTAGTACACAGCGTCACCGTTCCCCCACGAGGGCAATGGGGGTGAAGTGTCTTGCCCAAGGACAGAACGCGGTTGCCGCAGGTGCGATTCGAACCGAGGACCTCTCGGCTTGCAGCCTGCACCTCTACCTACTGAGCCACCGCGCCCCATTTTATTTGTTAAAATATTTTTTTTATTCTACACAGGTATAATTATCTCTTTACAACATTTCAACATCGCGTTGTCTTTTTCCCCATCGTTTTTTGATATTACCTGTTTGATTTACGTCATGACATCTATTGTGTAATATAAATACAAACTAGAAGATTTACAATCGTGGAAAGGGATAAACTGTAAAAATACAATTAGTGATAATACTAAATACCTGATATTATTGTCACTCCACACCAAAATAACAATAATGCACAACGTAATCCACAGAACATTATTTTGTATCGTATCCAGCTAGAATGATCTGTTTGGATCTTCAACTGCCAGAAAACGTTTTACCGCCCTTCATGTATAATTTTACTTCCTTGTTGAGATTTCTTTTGTTATTTTTATGTCATTTGATTGAAGAGTGTGACCAAAATCTCATTTACTGAATATAACGACAATATTATGGTTGACAGAAGATTGCGTTTGCGACAGAAGTAAGAGTCTGAACTTCGTAATAGTTTTCTATTGAGGATTAAATGCACTTTCAACAACCAGGGTGATATTGTGTCGATGAACATTACGGTTGAATGAATACGGAATACCAGCAGATAACTATGGAACAGGAGCGTGTAGCTATCGGTTTATCTACCTGTCTAACCCTGTAGAAGCAAGGTTAGCATCGATTGAAGGCGTGATGTTCACCGACGTGTTGTATGCATTAACGCACCGCCGTACTCCCGTTTGGGAAATTCAGATTATTCGCCTTGTTCAAGAACATAGCGTAGATAACGTGGGTCTGGAGCAAACATATAAACTTTCGATCTCAAATACAGTACTTTAATCGCTGATACGGGTGCGCGGTGGCTCAGTGGTAGCCTGTTGGACTTCTATGCTAGAGGTCCAGAGTTCGACGCCCGTCCAGGTCCTCCCGCGTTGTATCCTTGGGCAAGGCACTTTATCCCGGTTGCCTACATGGGGGCACGATGACGTCGAGCACTAAGGCGCACAGCACGTCAATGGTGCACATGTCTTCAACCGCTGTAACCCTGCTTGAGCTCAGCTTGAACAGAGTTACAATGTTGAGGAGCTGACAGTTGCTGGTCGATGCTCGGTGGTTTTCTCCGGGTACTCCTGCTACCTCCACCCGCAAAACTGTCACGGTCACGATTAGCCACTGTGCATAAGTAGGTGACCTTAAACACCAATAAAAAATTACATAAATAAATGATCACCGATACATCCCGACCCTGACCCCAAACTAAACTCCACAAAGAATAAAAAACAAATATTCTCGAGTGTATACAATGAATGAAGATCACGACATGCATTGCACAAGAACACAATACCATGACGTCATGATTTTCATTCATAAACAATGAATTGAGAGACGCTGAATAATTATTAAAATAAAACAAGTCAAGAAGGGGAGGAATGTTATAATATAATATAATATAATATAATATAATATAATATAACCACCAACAAGGTTTCCTAAATAGTGTTTTGACGTGTCGGTCACGCCTGTAGGTCATATATCGACTCCACCTAACGGTCTTGTCGATTTGTGCCCAAGAGACGAGGTCTTGACGTCAATACACCACATCGGAATCCCACAACACTCTAGAATCACACCCATTTAAAGGGAAACCCACAACACTCTAGAATCACACCCCTTTAAAAGGAAATCCACAACACTCTACAATCACACCCATTTAAAGGGAAACGCAAAATACTGACTCCGAGTCGGTAATTCTGTTTATTATGTCATTCAACGAAGTTCTGAATAGATATTGCAATCGAGTTCCTTTTTTCATTTTTTTTCTTTCTTTTCTTCACTCCACACCGCTTTCACTCACTTCCTCTATGTTCTCCATCATGCCACTTCGTATGCTGCTTACATCCTCTTTCCCCTAGAATGCGCCCCCATTCATGTCAAAGCAAACCGAATTAAGTTTTTATTTTTTTTTTGTATACTCAAATATCTTCAGAATCATTTAAGAGAATGCATTTCTAACGTTGCAAATGCATTTTATGGATATAACCATATCTGAAAAAGCGTTTTATGACTTTTTCGACCACAAACAGATTTCTGCTGATATCACTGATGTTAAGGCCGGAAAATCAAGTGCAGCCAATCTTGATTTCCGACATTATAACGACAAAACCCGCCCCTTTTTAAATTCTCATGATGTGATTCTTGGCATTACAGAATAGTGGTTTGTGAGATTGTTAACCCTCTACCTAACACGAAAAGAAGACGACACTTGCAGACAAAATTTTTGAATAAGTATTTTTTTTTTCGAGCTCGTTCCAAAGAGGGGCCATAACCTATTTTTGAGACAAAACATTTTAAAAAATAATGAAAATTAATTGGCGGTTTTTAATAGCACTGACCGGTGTTAGCCGTTGCGTTGGGTAAAGGGTTAAACAAGACCTTATACACTAGATTGGTATCCAAAACTTGCTCAGAGACCGTTTATTATCCGCCCAGCATGCTTCCGAACTTTGACGTGTTCTCGAACTTCAATGAAAATTAAACACAATCTCTCACGCATATGCCCTTAGGAACATGAAAACTGTTCGTTTCGATCTGAACATTCGAAGCTCTGCATATCAGAATATATAGTGTACAATAGAGCTGTGCGGTTTTGTGTACAATAGAGCTGTGCGGTTTTGTGTACAATAGAGCTGAGCGGTTTCGTGTACAATAGAGCTGTGAGGTTTTGTGTATAATAGAGCAGTGCGGTTTTGAAAATTCAGGTTGGTTTCGGTTCAGATGTTTTAAAACAAACTAGGTTTACGGTTATGATTTTTATTATACAAACATAACAATACATACAATGCTTATTGGAAGATTATTTTGCAGTATATACATGTGCATCAAATAAAAACTTGTAATTGACCCATTTATAAAATAAAACAGAACATGATACTTTGTCAAGACATCAAATTCAATCTTCGGTAGTAGCAGGGCCAGGGGTAGCAATACTGGGAGCTCGGAACTTGGGGCGGGGGGGGGCGGAGGGGGAGGGGACTGTGTCGTGAATGCAGATCTGGCCAACGGTTATAATTTTGGACTTCATGATTCTTGAAGTAATAACTTTATTAAATGAACTTGACGTAATAAAGTTATCATTTCAAGAACTGTGCAGTCAAAAGCTATAGTTCTTGGTCACTGGATACTCAACCTACCGCTAGAAAGGTCATTTTGACGGCCAAAAAATAACGTGATTAGTTTATCACAAAAGCCGCCTGAAGTCTCCATTTAATAACTGATTTCAAAACTTTCTTAGAGGTTCTTCCCTCCCCACCCCCTATAATCACCCGTGCTTTCATCAGTATTTCGATACTTTTAAAGTGTGGTGGGAGTGGGGAGGTTGGCGTCGCAGAATTATCAGCACACTGTCTAGTTGATTGAAACTGTAATTTACTCAACTCATCTGATGCAACTACAGAAAGTGGTTACTGGATGGTGATTGTTTGTTGAATTGCTGCCGGAAACATTAATTTAATCTCAAAGAGTCCCAACATATTAATTCAATAAACTGGGAAAACAGCGCCACAGGTATTAATTTATGCGTCCGTCATTGTCTGGAAGGGAACACCATTTCCATTGCAAAGCATGTGTGTAATACCGGTCCGGTACACTCTGATTTCCTGAGTGTAATGTATTTATGTAAATTATCTCAAGAGTTTGAGAAAATGATTTCTTGGCTTGAGTCTGTTGTAAAATTATATGTGTGTCGTAGTAAAACATTATCTCTAACACCGTTAATGACTTTATTCAACTAAAGTAAGAATCTGATGCAAGAGAAGTCAATTTTGTCACCTATCTTCACTGTATTCTGGTGAAGGTAGCGCTGGAAGTTCGAACAGGATACCAAATACTTGTGTAGCTTCTCTGAAAAGGGATTTCAAAATTAAGATTATCTTATTATTCGGAAAACTGAACACCTGAATAGAGATTTTCAATATTTTCAATATTTATTTTGGAAACCGGAACGACCGGTTTTCTATAATTGATTCGATCTTGGTTTCGGTTTTGATAACAAATCCGAAACAGAGGCGAATTTTCAGTTAACCGCACATCTCTGGTGTACTATCTGTTTATTTCCAACAAGTTGATGACGTTATATATTCCAAAATGTCGTCAACAGACGAGGTGTCAGAAGCCTCAAAACGGAATTTAATAACAGGAAGCTAAAGATCGGGTATATGATAGACCGTGAGGTTCCAAACAAAGAGTTGAACATATTTTCACAATCCGTATACAACTTCTGTAGAGATGATATCATTAGCGTCAAGTAGCTCTCCCCACATCTTAGTGATGAGGGTTCCACAAGAAACTATGCGTGATCCAAAGTTTGGCAGAGAGTTTCTGCAGTGTTCGAATGGGTGCTAGACCTTCTTTTGATTTGAAAACGTAACAAAACATTTCCGCCATGAGGTCATAAACAAAGTACCTAAAACTTCAAAATTCAATTCAATCGTCGCATGCCCTGTCGATACTCCACCCTCCTCTACTCTGTACACAGTGCATTTCTGTAATCGTAAGTACTGTCCGTTCGTGTTCAAGTTCTCATCTAGGCGCATTCATTGGACATGGAATCGGGGAGTTTTTAGGTTGGTTATTAACATAGGACTGAAGCAAGTAAGGTGTACTGGGAACTGTTGAAGATATAACATGGTTGTGATGTGTTTCTCTGTGCACATGTATGTATTAAGGCGAAGTGGTATCAAGCCAGAAACCAGTGCCGTAATGCTTAGTGCTGACTTCTATTTAGAACACTTGCCGCACTGTTTGAATAGAGAATGTGTTGCTTCAGGTTCTCTACAAAATTTGTGTATGTGTACTTATACGACTAATAAATTATTCGAAACATGATATTTACCAATTCCCGTTATGCTTATATCTACCAATTAGCGCTCTTGAAATCTTTTTGCCGCACCAGGCAAAGAGTGTAGTACCTCTCACCAGATGGTTCTATCATTGATTCGTGAATTGCACTTCGTTTCTGAAACACGTATATCGTTATGTCATCCATTTATGGTCAATGAGTTTAAATGTTTTGTTTCTGATGTATAATTACGTTTTTTCAGTTCCAGGCTGCATTTGAAGATTGGTCCAGAACACGAATCAATAACGGTAAACCTTAGCGGCATAGGACGAATTTCAAACGTGATGATAAGAGCACGGCCATAGATGAAAAAACACAACACGATACACATATCAGTCCTCAGACATGTTCCTTAGTACCATGGTAGGGATACAATATACAAAGATACGTTTGGGTCTAGTTGTTTATTGGGAGAAAATGTTCATTTTGCTTCAGTTTAATAAATTCTCAACAGCTCAGGTTCTACAATGTTGTGGATAAGAAAGCAGAGATATAATTTTGTGCCAGTCGCGATCTTGTACGAACTACTTGTCCTATGATTACCAAAGAAGACAGAGATTTCGACCGGATCGGCCGAAAGTATCATTTCGCTTCTCTTCTAGCGGCACTGCAAAATTTCACTCGTCTTGAAGGAGGAAATATTCAGCCAAGGGAACATTACTCAAAATGAACACAAATACGTGGTCAACCCTTTAGTCATCGACGAGGATATCAAGATTTGTATTTGTTATTTTAGTTATCCTTTTCAATGTTTTCAAACAAACCTTATCGTGTGATATCCTCATTGAAACGAGCTCGTTCCAATTGGAGGGTCGCATGATACGGTTTTATTGAAATAGTTCGATTTTTTTTTCAACCGCTAATATATAATTTTTCGCGGTAGACCAGTTGGGAAATTAGAGAGAAATTATTTTCTCCTCATCCCGAACTGCATAAAACGTGGCCACCTGTGTTCAGTAGTCTGTCGCACGGAGTTCTTCTGACCATTTTTATATACTCATGTAGATATTTCTTGCTGAATTCTGAAAGTGCAAGGCACTACTAAAACTCAGAGTGTAAGAGTACTGATGTTACTTTAATGGGTATTTTGCAAAAAACTGAAATCTCAGAAAACAGATTTTGTAGTGTTTAAAGAAGAAAATCAGTCACTCACCAGTCAGTTCTAAAAATTAAGGTCAGATTCCGAACGTGCCCGAACAAGGAAGGCAACCGCTTTCAACATCCTTGTAAAGGGGAGCCACAAAAAGCTACTGGGGACCTTTGGGCTTTGGAAAACAAAAAAAAACAAAACATTCACATTATCAAGACTTTTTGGAATGAAACGGTATCGTCTGGAAGGGAACACCATTTCCATTGCAAAGCATGTGTGTAATACCGGTCCGGTACACTCTGGTTTCCTGAGTGTAATGTATTTATGTAAATTATCTCAAGAGTTTGAGAAAATGATTTCTTGACTTGAGTCTGTTGTAAAATTATATGTGTGTCGTAGTAAAACATTATCTCTAACACCGTTAATGACTTTATTCAACTAAAGTAAGAATCTGATGCAAGAGAAGTCAATTTTGTCACCTATCTTCACTGTATTCTGGTGAAGGTAGCGCTGGAAGTTCGAACAGGATACCAAATACTTGTGTAGCTTCTCTACGAAGAAATGTATTTATTTTTAGACCATAAAGACAGTTGATGCATTGCTCTGTGACATCTGGTGAAAGATTTCAGCCATAGTTGGGTGTCTGACAGGAAGGCATCCCACGTACTGGGCTGTAGAAGACATGGACGGTCAGTCAAAGAATTTACCACATTCAGTCCAATACCTCAATACCTTGTAAATCCTCCTCGGCGCGGATTCGACGTGGCATACGTCTCACCAAGCGTCCAATATCAGCTTGACTGATGTTACTCCATTCTTCCCGCAGTGAAGCGGCGAGTTCCTGGACATTCGTAGTGAGCTGTTGGAGTTGTCGTAGACGCCTGCCAAGCACATCCCAGACGTGCTAGATTGGTGAAAAGTCTGGACTTTGTGCTGGTCAAGGCAGTGTTGTGATGTTCTGCTCCTGAAGGAACTCCGTAGCGACACGGGCCCTATGTGCTCTTGCATTGTCATCTTGGAAAATGAATCGACGGTCGTGACGTCACTCAAATGGCACCACATGAGCTGCTAACATGTTGTCACGGTAGTACTGCCCTTTGTCACGCCCTTGGATGACATGTAGTGCTGTTCTGCCTGTCATCTGTATGCCTCCCCACACCATATCCGAGCCACACCAACACGATCGTGCTGCCAAACGGTTACGTCCGTTCCGCCGCCGTCACACTCTGAAAGTTGAGAGTGAACCTCGATTTATCGGAAAACATGACGCTGCTCTACCGACGATTGTCCCACTGCGTTTGTGCTCCACACCTATTACGCCTTGCTGCGATGTGACGTTCAGTCAAACGTGGAAATATTCGAGGTCATCGAGTGTACAAATTCCAGCTGTGTAGGCGATTTCCGATAGTCCGACTAGTTACCCGCATATCTGTCGTTCGGTGAAGCTGCTGTCCAACTTCTGAGGCACTTTGATGGTGGTCCCGTAATGCTGTGGTTGGGATGAAAGTATCCTGGTTAGCATTTGTTGGCCTTGGACGACCTGACCGACGTCTGTCAACAATATTGCCTGTCTGACGGTAGCGTGGCCACAACCTGCTAATCACCGATTGAGTAACGTTGAGAATTTGAGCCACTTCAGTCTGTCTGTTGCCAGCTTACAAAACGTCAAGTAAACGTTCGTCACGTGTCAGTCTTCGCATACCTCAAAAGTTACGTTTTGACCAGAAACTATTGATGAACATGTTCATACCAAGAAAAGAACGATGAGACCTCCGAAAAGTCCCGTCTAGTACAAATGAACATTTCCAAACGTACCCACAGACATTAACGCGGCGCTCATACGAAAAATCTGCACGAAGTTTTCGTGGGCCGGTGACATTCATGATCCACACTAAACTTGGGAACATATTGATGTGTCCAATCACGCGTATCCAATAGCATTTACTGAAAATATCAACATCAGTCTGGATATCACTTACTTTTTCTGAACAGCATTTGCCAACAAGATGTTAGGCCCAGGAGCCAGCAAGCAGAAAGAATGCAAATAGGAGGGCACACCCGATGTGCATAACTCCGGTAGCAACTGTATGCATTACCTATTAAAATATTGGAATAATGAGTTGTATTGCTGAGTGAATTTCTATGGTGGGTTGTATCATTTGGGCGTTGTAAGATTCAAACCTCAAATTATTTTGCATAGAATGTGTCTGACTCTGTTCACAGTGAATTCGTGCATGACCCGATGTTTCAGCTGAAACTCGGGTTTGATTAATAAATAAACAGAGACTCCGCCAGGAATTAATTTTCTTTTTCAGAGCAATCTAATGGAAAAAACATATTGATATTAGACTTAGAGAGGTAAACCAACATACTTCGAAACAGTTTATCAAATATGTGGACATTTTTACGGCAATGTTGTTATTAGTTATTTTAACTTGAAATATATTTTGCTTACTGTCGTGTTGAAATATTCCCCCAAGCACCTGGGGTGGGGCGAATGCATCAGCTCTTGAGGCCGGTGGCAATCTCCCCAACGCAAATACCTCTTCCTATCTGGTTTTCTAACACCCCATGTGCCAGGAAGCACATGAGCAAAACAACATGAGAGCCCTTGGGGCGGTCCACACCCTCACCGGCTCAGTCTATTATGTTACAATCTGTCTAGTAGAGACACCCGTTACAGAACTTTTTCTCGAGGTAAAATACCAACAGAGAACATGTACACGTGGCTATAGCATGGCCGTCAAAAAATGTGTTTATTACATACTTGTTCTATGATATCCCCATCTGCTAACTAACCTCGCAGAGAAGGCCACCTTCGGTCTCCCAGACCTTACTGGGAGCTTGATATCCTGGCTTCTTAAGCTCCTGGCCAAACTCGATGGCCGGTTCGCCGAGAACCCTTTTGGCCATGGTCCTTGCAGTTGGAGGCCTGCTGCTTGTTGCTACCAGAGGCTGGTTATCATGATATATATTATGGGATGATAGTGTGTCATTCGCTTGATTCTGCCCTCCAAGTCCACCGGTCGGCAAAGGTATCTTCCACATTCGCCTCAAACTGCTTTTGGATGTTGAGCGCTGTGCCCGTCCCGCGAATCGATAATATGGGTCGGGGCCTGGGAGCGGAATATTGCCCAGACATATGCCCTAATGGACTCATTCATTCTTTCGACTCCTGTCCTCGAAAACACTTTGGCTTGTCAACTATAATCGTAGTAAAATCTGACCGCTCTTATCTGATGAAGTCCGCGTGGGTATGCCAATACCTAGATCGTTGGGTGAATATGACTGTGAGGTCGTATTTACGACTCGTCGGGTGTAATGTGAGGGGTGGTTATAGTATGGTCTGACTTGGTATAAAGTGCCAAACCCGGTATTATAATCCCCATTTTCTCTCCAATCTGTGTCAAGCGACACACCAAACTCATAAGCGCAACTGTCATATGAGTTATTTTATCTAGACCATGCATGGTCCTGGGGTAAAGCAACTCTCATATCGGCTAAAATCCGGCGTGTCTGGTAATAGAAATGAAATAGCCAGAAACTTCTGCTGAACAAATCTGTGGTTTGGTTGAGGTGGTCCAGAGCTGAGACCCGTCAGCCCGCACACCATACAGCGAAGTTTACCTGGTTTTGCCAGAAGCCCAAGGGCGTGCCCCGCCATTGATTCACAATCGCCTCAGAATTATATTTGGATGTTTGTGCTTGAAGAAGATGTCCAAATGATTGGGTTCTAACAGTTTGGTCTCTAAACTATGAGGAGGGGATACAGCCACATGAATTTCGTTGGTATCTCTTAGTTTTTTGGGGTTTGGTTGAACCCACCGGTCCTGTACGAGGCACCGACATTGTATCGGAAAGTTTTAGGTTGATCAGCTATTTTTGGTTATACGCTTGTTAGGAAACGTATTGGCACATTTAAAAGGGCGATGGGTCAGGTATATCAAGTATGATCAAATATATATCATGATGTTCGTTAGCAAGTGGTTACCTCCACAGTAGTGTTAATCTAGAGTGTTTCCGCTAGCGAAACTGTTGGCAATCCATACGGGTGATAATTGTTAATTTGAAAATAGTCTCTTTCATAAAACGTACCATGCGGTTCTTGCTATAATGTACCAGCGGCCACAGCAAAAACGTGACACTCCATAGGATGAGTGTAGCTGCAGCTGCCTGAGCTATACGTCCTGTCATGCACCATTCCGAAGAAAAGTCTATTTTCACGGAAGCCTGTGAGATTAAATAATCCACAACTGTTTTTCGTGATAAACAGTATTTCCACACATTTCAATGAACACAGTTAACGCTTTATGATTTCCAATTCAATTATTTCAAGTTCTCCTGGAGAGATGCCTCGTGGATATCAAGACGGAATCATTTTAATTGTTCTTCTGGTGGGCGCACACGATTGAATTCCCCTTCAGATATCCGGACACTGCCGCCAACAGGCTTCGAGTACAGATCTGCGATGCTCGAAAGCTAGACCTTCGCTAAGGTGGCAATGGTGTTGTGCCTTTTGCCTTCATTGTGAGTCTTTGACTTAAAAACTTCTTGGATATACCTGCTAATCAGCAGGCAACCTATGTGTCGCTTTTAGAGCTATAATCCCAGGAAACGCTGCTGTGTTGGTCAACAGCCCAATTCCACCAACAACGATCACTACGCCAGTAATATTTCAACGCCACCTGCGATATTAACCCCTTGCTGGTATTATTTTACAAGAGAACGCCTGCGGTCCCGATCAGCTATGAGACGGGCTTTTATATCATTTTTGTGTCCTCGATAGAGGCCCATTTTCACTTAATTATTCTTGTTGGTCATGTTCCATTGCCTTGAAATCCTCGTCTGCCAGTGTTTCTAGTAAACCGTATGCGCTCGAGCTTAGGTGGGCCGAGATACAGGTAACTGAGTGCAGCTGTTAGGAACTTCGCATATGTGACGTTGTACTCTGCATTGTGGGGTGGCACAAATAGATCCATGAGGATTGCCACCAAAATTAGGTTCCTCACCCTCCCAAAATTGGGCACCCCAGGAGCCCAAAGGTGCCGAGTTGCTCAAAATCGCATTTATCAACTGATTTTCGCCAAATAAACTCCATTGTGGGGTGGCACAATTAGAAAATGAAAATTGCCACCAAAATTGGTATCTCACTCTCCCAAAATTGGGCTCCCCAGGAGCCCAAAAGTGTTGAGTTGCTCAAAATCGTTTTTATCAACCCATTTTCGCCAAATAAACTGCAATGTGTGGTGGCACAAATAGATTCATGAAGATTGGCATCAAAATTAGGTACCCGAGCCTCCCACAATTGGGCACCCTAGAAGTCCAAAAGTGCTGAGTTGCTCCAAATAGCATTTATCAACCGATTTTCGCCAAATAAACTGCATTGTGGGGTTGCACAAACAGATTCATGAAGATTGCCACCAAAATCAGGTTCTTCAACCTCACAAAATTGGGCACCCTAAGAGCCCAAAAGTGCTGAGTTGCTCCAAATCGTATTTATCAACCGATTTTTGCCAATAAACTGTTTTGTGGGGTAGCACAAATAGATTCATGAAGATTGCCACCAAAATTAGGTACCTGAGCCTCCCACAATTGGGCACCCTAGGAGCCCAAATGTTCTGAGGTTCTCCAAATTGCATTTATCAACCGATTTTCGCAAAATAAATTCCATTGTGGGGTGGCACAAATAGATGCATGAAAATTGCCATCAAAATTAGGTACCTCACCCTCCCCTCACAAAATTGGGCACAATAAGAGCCCAAATGTGCTGAGTTGCTCAAACGCGCTTTTATCAACCGATTTTCGCCAAATAAACTGCATTGTGAGGTGGCACAAATAGACTCATGAAGATTGCTACCAAAAATAGGGTACCTCACCCTCCCAAAATTGGGCACGCTAGGAGCCCAAAAGTGCTGAGTTGCTCCAAATCGCATTTATCGACCGACTTTCGCCAAATAAACTGCATTGTGGGGTGGCACAAATAGATTCACGAAGCTTGCCACCAAAATTAGGTTCCTCACCTCCCAAAATTGGGCACCCTAGGAGCCCAAAAGTGCTGAGTTGCTCTAAATCGTAGTTATCAACCGATTTTCGCCAAAAACTGCTTTGTGGGGTGGCAAAAATAGATTCATGAAGATAGCCACCAAAATTAGGTACCTGAGCCTCCCACAATTGGGCACACTAGGAGCCCAAAAGTGCTGAGTTGCTCAAAATCGCTTTTATCAACCGATTTTCGCCAAATAAACTACGTGGTGGGATGGCACAAATAGATTCATGAAGATTGCCACCAGAATTAATTACCTGACCCTCCCAAAATTGGGCACCCTAGGAGCCCAAATGTGCTGAGTTGCTCCAAATCGCATTTATCAACCGATTTTCGCAAAATAAACTGCATTGTGGGGTGGCACAAATAGATTCATAAAGATTGCCACAAAAAATTGGTACCTCACCCTCCCAAAATTTGGCACATTAGCAGCCCAAAAGTGCTGAGTTGGTCCAAATCGTATTTATCAACCGATTTTTGCCAAATAAACTGCATTGTGCCGTGGCACAAATAGATTCATGAAGATTGCTACTAAAATTAGGTACATGTACCTCACCCTCCCAAAATAGGGCACCCTAGGAGCCCAAAAGCGCAGAGTTGTTCCAAATCGTATTTATCAACCGATTTTCGCCAAATAAACTGCATTGTGGGGTGGCACAAATAGATTCATGAAGATTGCCAGCAAAATTAGGCTCCTCACCCTATCAAAATTGGGCACCCGAGGATCCCAAACGTGCGGAGTTGCTCAAAATCGCATTTATCAACCGATTCTCGCCAAATAAACTGAATTGTGGGGTGTCTCAAATAGATTCATGAAGATTACCACCCAAATTTGGAACCTCACCCTCCCAAAATTGGGCATCGTAGGAGCCCAAACGTGCTGAGTTGCTCAAAATCGTATTTATCAACCGATTTTCGCCAGATAAACTGCATTGTGGGGTGGCACAAATAGGTTCATGAAGATTGGCACCAAAATTAGGTTCTTCACCTGCCGAAAATTGGGCACCCTAGGAGCCCAAATGTGCTGAGTCGCTCCAAATCGCATTTATCAACCGATTTTCGCCAAATAAACTGCATTGAGGGGTGGCACAAATAGATTCATGAAAATTGCCACCAAAATTAGGTACCTCACCCTCCCAAAATTGGGCACCCTAGGAGCCCAAAAGTGCTGAGTTGCTCCAAATCGTATTTATCAACAGATTTTCGCCAAATAAACTGCATTGTGGGGTGGCACAAATAGATGATTCATGAAGATTGCCACCAAAAGTAGGTTCTTCACCCTCCGAAAATTGGTGGCAATCTTCATGAAACTATTTGTGCCATTCCACAATGCAGTTTATATGGCGAAAATCGGTTGATAAATGCGATGTGGAGCAAGTCAGCACTTTTGGGCTCCTAGGGTGCCAAATTCTGGGAGGGTCAGGTGCCTAATTTTGGAGACAATCTTCATGAATCTATTTGTGCCACCCCACAATGCAGTTTATTTGGCTATAATCGGTTGATAAATACGATTTGGAGCATCTCGGCACTTTTGGGATCCTAGGGTGCCCAATTTTGGGAGGGTGAGGAACCTAATTTTGGTGGCAATCTTCATGAATCTATTTGTGTCACCTACAATGCAGTTTATTTGACGAAAATCGGTTGATAAATGCGATTTGAAGCAACTCAGCACATTTGGGCTCCTCGGGAGCCTAATTTTGGAAAGGTCAGGTACCTAATTTGGTGGCTATCTTCATGAATCTATTTGTGCCGCCCCTCAATGCAGTTTATTTGGCGAAAAGCGGTGAATAAATACGATTTGGAGCAACTTGGCACTTTTGGGCTCCTAGGGTGCCCAATTTTGGGAGGGCGAGGAACCAAATTTTGGTGGCAATCTTCATGAATGTGTTTGTGCCAACCCACAATTCAGTTTATTTGGCGAAAATCGGTGATCGATAAATGCGATTTGGAGCAACTCAGCACTTTTGGGCTCCTAGGGCGCCCAATTTTGGGAGGGTCAGGTACCTAATTTTGGAGGCAATCTTCATGAATCTATTTGTGCCACACCACAAAGCAGTTTATTTGGTGAGAATCGATTATTAAATACGATATGGAGAAACTCAGCACGTTTGGGCTCCTAGTGTCCCCCATTTTGGTAGGGTGAGGTATCTTGTTTTGGTGGCAACCTTCAGGAAACTATTTTTGCCACCCACAATGCAGTTTCTTTGGCGAAAATCGGTTGATAAGTGCGATTTGGAGCAAATCAGTACTTTTGAGCTCCTAGAGTGCCCAATTCTGGGAGGGTGAGGAACCTAATTTTGGTAGCAATCTTCATGAATCTATTTGTGCCACCCCACAATGCAGTTTATTTTGCGAAAATTGGTTGATAAATACGATTTGGAGCAACTCAGCACTTTTGGGATACTAGGGTGCACAATTTTGGGCGGGTGAGGTACCTAATTTTGGTGGCAATCTTCATGAATCTATTTATGCCGCCCCACAATGTAGTTTTTTGGCGAGAATCGGTTGATAAATACGATTTGGAGCAACTCACACATTTTGGGCTCCTAGGGTGACCAATTTTGGGAGGGTGAGGAACCTAATTTTGGTGGCAATCTGCATGAATCTGTTTGTGCCTCCCCACAATGCTGTTTATTTGGCGAAAATCGGTTGTCAATAATTGCGATTTGGAGCAACTCAGCACTTTTGGGCTCCTAGGGTGCCCTATTTTGTGAGGGTCAGGTACCTAATTTTGGAAACAATCTTCATGAATCTATTTGCGCCACCCCACAAAGCAGTTTATCTAGCGAGAATCGGTTACTTAACACGATTTGGAGCAACTCAGCACTTGGGGCTCCAAGTATGCCCAATTTTGGGAGGGTGAAGTACCTAATTTTGGTGGCAGTCTTCATGAATCTATTTGAACCACCCCACAATGCAGTTTATTGGGAGAAAATCGGTTGATAAATGCGATTTGGAGCAACTTAGCACATTTGGGCTCCTAGGGTGCCCAATTTTTGGAGGATCAGGTACCCATTTTTGGTGGCAATCGTCATGAATCTATTTGTGCCACCCCACTAAGCAGTTTATTTAGCGAAAATATGTTGATAAATACAATTTGGAGCTACTCAACATATTTGGGCTCCTAGGGTGCCCAATTTTGGGAGTGTGAGGAACCTACTTTTGGTGGCAATCTTCATAAATCTAACTGTGCCTCCCCACAATGCTTTTTATTTGGCGAAAATCGATTGATAAATACGATTAGGAGCAACTCAGCACATTTGGGCTGATATGGTGCCCAGTTTTGGGATGGTGATGTACCTAATTTTGGTGCCAATCTTCATGAATCTATTTGTGCCACCCCACAATGCAGTTTATATGGCGCAATCGGTTGATAAATGCGATTTGAAGCTACTCAGCAATTTTGGGCTCCAAGGGTGCCCAATTTTGGCAGGGTGAGGTATCTAATTTTAGTGGCAATCTTCATTAATCTATTTGTGTCACCCCAAAATGTAGTTTATTTGGCGAAAATCGGTTGATAAATGCGATTTGGAGGAACTCAGCTCTTTTTGGGTTCCTAGGGTGCCCAGTTTGGGGAGGGTCCGGTGCCAAATTTTGGTGGCAATCTTCATGAATCAATTTGTGCCACCCCGCAAAGCAGTTTATTTGTCGAAAATCAGTTGATAAATACGATTTGGAGCAACCCAGCACTTTTGGGTTCCTAGGCTGCCCAATTTTTTAAGGGTGAGGAACCCAATTTTGGTGGCAATCCTCGTGAATATATTTGTGCCTACCCACAATGCAGTTTATTTGCAGAAAGTCGGTTGATAAATGCAATTTGGAGTATCTCAGCACATTTGGAATCCTAGAGTGTCCAATTTTAGGAGGGTGATGTACCTAATTTTGGTGGCAATCGTCATGAATCTATTTGTGCCACCCCACAATGCAGTTTATTTGGCGAAAATCGGTTGATAAATGCGATTTGGAGCAACCCAGCACTTTTGGGCTCCTAGGGTGCGAGCCCAATTTAGGGAGGGTGAGGTACCTAATTTCGGTGGCAATCTTCATGAAACTATTTGTGCCACACCACAATGCCGTTTCTTTGGCGAAAATCGGTTGATAAATGCGATTTGGAACAACTCAGCACTTTAGGGCTCCTAGGGTGCCCAATTTTGGGAGGGTGCGACACCTAATTGTGGTGGCAATCTTCATGAATCTATTTGTGCCACCCCACAATACAGTTTATTTGGCGAAAATCGGTTGATAAATGCGATGTAAAGCAACTCAGCACTTTTGGGCTCCTAGGGTGCCCAAATGTGGGTAGGTGAGGTACCTAATTTTGGTGGCATTCTTCATAAATCTATTTGTTCCGCCCCACAAAGCAGTTTTTTTGGCGAGAATCGGTTGATAAATACGATTTGGAGCAACTCGCACATTTTGGCGCCTAGGGTGATCAATTTTGGGAGGGTGAGGAACCTAATTTTGGTGGCAATCTGCATGAATCTGTTTGTGCCTCCCAACAATACAGTTTATTTGGCGAAAATCGGTTGTCGATAATTGCGATTTGGAGCAACTCAGCGCTTTTGGGCTCCTAGGGTGCCCTATTTTGTGAGGGTCAGGTACCTATTTTTGGTAACAATCTTCATGAATCTATTTGTGCCACCCCATAAAGCAGTTTATCTGGCGAGAATCGGTTACATAACACGATTTGGAGCAACTCAGCACATTTGGGCTCCTAGGGTGCCCAATATTTGGAAGATCAGGTAACCATTTTTGGTGGCAATCGTCATGAATCTATTAGTGCTACCCCACTAAGCAGTTTATTAACGAAAATATGTTGATAAATACGATTTGGAGCTACTCAACATATTTGGTCTCCTAGGGTGCCCAATTTTGGGAGTTTGAGGAACCTACTTTTGGTGGCAATCTTCATAAATCTAACTGTGCCTCCCCACAATGATTTTTATTTGGCGAAAATCGATTGATAAATACGATTAGGAGCAACTTTTGGGCTGCTATGGTGCCCAGTTTTGGGATGGTGAGGTACCTAATTTTGGTGGCAATCTTCATGAATCTATTTGTGCCACCCCACAATGCAGTTTATTTGGCGCAATCGGTTGTTAAATGCGATTTGAAGCAACTCAGCACTTTTGGGCTCCAAGGGTGCCCAATCTTGGGAGGGTGAGGTATCTAATTTTAGTGGCAATCTTCATTAATCTATTTGTGTCACCCCAAAATGTAGTTTATTTGGCGATAATCGGTTGATAAATGCGATTTGGAGGAACTCAGATCTTTTGGGCTCCTAGGGTGCCCAGTTTGGGGAGGGTCCAGTGCCAAATTTTGGTGGCAATCTTCATGAATCTATTTTTGTCACCCCACAAAGCAGTTTATTTGTCGAAAATTAGTTGATAAATACGATTTGGAGCAACTCAGCACTTTTGTGTTCGTAGGCTGCCCAATTTTTTAAGGGTGAGGAACCCTATTTTGGTGGCAATCCTCGTGAATATATTTGTGCCTACCCACAATGCAGTTTATTTGCAGAAAGTCGGTTGATAAATGCAATTTGGAGTATCTCAGTACTTTTGGAATCCTAGAGTGTCCAATTTTAGGAGGGTGAGGTACCTAATTTTGGTGGCAATCTTCATGAATCTATTTGTGCCATCCCACAATGCAGTTTATTTGGCGAAAATCGGTTGATAAATGCGATTTGGAGCAACCCAGCACTTTTGGGCTCCTAGGGTGCCCAATTTTGGGAGGGTGAGGTACCTAATTTCGGTGGCAATCTTCATGAAACTATTTGTGCCACTCCACAATGCCGTTTATTTGGCGAAAATTGTTTGATAAATGCGATTTGGAGCAACTCCGCACTTTAGGGCTCCTATGGTGCCCATTTTTGGGAGGTGAGGTACCTAATTGTGGTGGCAATCTTCATGAATCTATTTGTGCCACCCCACACTGCAGTTTATTTGGCAAAAATCGGTTGATAAATGCGATTTAAAGCAACTCAGCACTTTTGGGCTCCTAGGGTGCCCAAATGTGGGTAGGTGAGGTACCTTATTTTGGTGGCATTCTTCATGAATTTATTTGTTCCGCCCCACAAAGCTGTTTTTTTGGCGAGAATCGGTTGATAAATACGATTTGGAGCAACTTGCACATTTGGGCGCCTAGGGTGATCAGTTTTGGGAGGGTGAGGAACGTAATTTTGGTGGCAATCTTTATGAATCTGTTTGCGCCTCCCAACAATGCAGTTTATTTGAGGAAAATCGGTTGTCGATAATTGCGATTTGGAGCAACTCAGCGCTTTTGGGCTCCTAGGGTGCCCTATTTTGTGAGGGTCAGGTACCTACTTTTGGTAACAATCTTCATGAATCTATTTGTGCCACCCCACAAATCAGTTTATCTGGCGAGAATCGGTTACTTAACACGATTTGGAGCAACTCAGCACTTTTGGGCTCCTATGGTGCTCAATTCTGGGAGGGTCAGGTACCTAATTTTGGTGGCAATCTTCATGAATCTATTTGTGTCACCCCACAAAGCAGTTTATTTTGCTAAAATCGGTTGATAAATACGATTTGGCGCAACTCAGCACTTTTGGGCTCCTAGGGTGCCCAATTTTGGGAGGGTCAGGAACCTAATTTTGGTGGCAATCTTCATGAATCTATTTGTGCCACCCCATAATGCAGTTTATTTGGCGAAAATCGGTTGATACATACGATTTGGAGCAACTCAATACATTTGGGCTCCTAGGGTGTCCAATTTTGGGAGGGTGAGGTGCCTAATTTTGGTGGCAATCTTCATGAATCTATTTGTGCCACCCCACAATGCAGTTTATTTGGCGAAAATCGGTTGATAAATGCGATTTGGAGCAACTCAGCACTCTAGGGCTCCTGGTGTGCCCAATTTTGGGAGGGTGAGGTACCTAAGTGTGGTGGCAATCTTCATGAATCTATTTGTGCCACCCCACAATGCAGTTTATTTGGCGAAAATTGGTTGCTAAATGCGATTTGGGGCAAGTCGGCACTTTTGGACTCCTGGGTGGCCAATTTTGGGAAGGTCAGGTACCCCTAATTTTGGTGGCAATCTTCATGAATCTATTTGTGCCACCCCCACAGAGCAGTTTATTTGGCGAAAATCGGTTGACAAATACGATTTGGAGCAACACAGCACTTTTGGGCTCCTAGAAAACTCAATTTTGGGAGGGTGAGGAACCTAATTTTGGTGGCAATCTTCATGAATCTATTTGTGCCACCCCCCCCCCCCCCCCCCCAAATGCAGTTTATTTGGCGAAAATCGGTTAGTGGCGAATGTCGAATAAGGAACCGGGAATAAGTAACGGTTGTGACGTTCGTAATTCCTCTTCAGATATCTGGTCTCCGCTAACAGACTTCGAGTACAGATCTGCGATGCTCAACAGCTATGCCTCTGCTATGGTGGCAATGATGTTTTGCCTTTTTGCCTTCTTTGTGAGGCTTCGGTTAGCAAACATCTTGAATATACCTGCAGGAACTGCGGCTGTGTCGGCCAACAGCCCAATTCCATAAACACCGATCACTACGCCGGTCGCGGACAGAAATGTTTCAACGCCATCTGCGATTTTAACCCCTGGGTGACATAACTTGACAAGAGAACTTGTTCGGCCATGAGACGGGCTTTTACATCGCCAGTATACTGGACGCGAAACGTATTCGCGTCGCGAATATCGTGTTTGTGTCCTCGATAGAAGCCCTTTTCCATTTAATTATTCTTATTGGTCATGTTAAAGTGCCTTGAAATCTTAGTAGTAGTCGGCCATTGTGTCTGGTGAACCGGACGCGCTTGAGCTCAGCTGGGCCGAGTTTCAGGGAATTGAATGTGGCAGTTGGAAACATCGCATGTGTGACCTTGTACTCGATGCCACTCAACGACGAGGGCAACACATCTTTACAATTGATTATGATGGCAAGTTCTTTACTGTTGTACCGCCAACCTAATTATTGGGCAAACCAATGTAGCACTGGCACGAAAACGTAGGCTAGTGTACCCAGGACTATATGTAAAAATGTGGTAGTGCCCCGCACTGAGTAAGACGATCACTCTCCCAAAGAAGCTTCATCATCTCGCCTGTTTTTTGTCTGTCCCACCCAAGACATACACAACCTTGCTTTCGTGAATGTGAACAACAGCGTCTTCGGGATATAAGAAGCCAACTCACTGTCGGGTGTTCCGGAGTTTACAAAGCCTGTACCCACGGCCCAGCTTGATGTAAGATAGGATGGCCAGGAAATCGAGTATCGAGTTTCCACTTACCTCGTACAGGGTGTCTGTACAGAGGCCACTGGCTGGCGTTATTTTGGGATAGCTTCCCCCCCCCCCCCCCCTCTCCCCGGTACAAGCCGCTCAGCTGGGTTAATGTAGCGTGTTGCGGTTCCGTGGATGGCAGCTCTTTTTCTATTGTATAGCCCCTCGGAGAGCTGGAATACATAGAGTTTGTCCGTCTTTTCTGTTTTTTCAAACCACTGCTTGTCCCTAAAAGCAGCCAGCAGAAGGGTCACGCAAAGCAAACCATCATGTGCTCCTGGTCCCCCGCTATCCATGTCATTCCGTTACACCGAAGGTGCGTTTCGAAAGTGCAATGCTACTGACAGGTGTTGCGTGTATTTCGAATATGTCACTTACTGACAGGTGCTGCAATTTAACAGGACGTCCCACCCTTATCTAAAATGTGGACTGTAACATTGCCAAAAGGGCATGGGACAAGCCTTGTGCATTGAAAATGAGATAAAGCTTCTGTTCTGCCACAGTTTTCGTTTCCTACGAGCCCTTTCTGAGTAGTGTGGTTGGTAGTTGGTTGAAGACATTGTGCGTGGTACTGACAGATGAACGTGGAGCTCGTGATAGGCCGCGAGTCCAGGTAACTCGTCTCCCGTCCGCTTGCCTCCCTAGGGAATCATGCCTGTTGCAAATCCCAAAGTATGTACCATCTTTTCCGGTTTCACAGGTTTACCAGCCCTGAGTCGCAGAGGACCTGACTGTTTGTGAAGGTCCACTTTAGCCACAACTTGACAAAACACTTCATCATTCAGCTCGAATACATTATAATCTTCTGCTCACCTGTGCAGTTTTTATACCCCCAGCAACAGGTTAATTATTTATTTATTTATTGGTGCTTTACGCCACATCAGCAGCTAAGGCTATATCGTGGAGATGAAAGAATTAATTGTAAAAAAATGATCATTATTTTAAACGTTGCAGTCAAATCGAGACGACGAAAAACGAAAAATGTGGTAATATGCCATGTACCCGAACAGGTCATATTGGCAGGACCCCGGTGCAGAACCCCGGAAGTGACTCAATGGCGCCATGTTGTGTTGCCATGGTAACCCGCGTGAGCGGCCATGTCGTGACGTCATCCCCGTAGTGGTACGTGATGTGAGTGCTCATGCGCAGCGCTTGTTGTTATTGTGATTCGTGTTTCCGTCTTCTATTGTGGGTACTGGAGGCTGCCATGTTGGTTTCTATGGTAGCACGTGGTTGCTATATTACCAAAAAGCCTACAAAAAGACAGGGGTATGTCCGGGATGTGTTCGATTGAGCAGGAGTAATTTCCAGTTTCGTAGAATTAACTCTGCTTCTATCTATCTATGCAATTGTTTTTGTCTACCCGACCATGTTCGTATGTCCTGGAGTATATTCAAGTAGAGTAGAAGAGCCTATCACATGGAACAGCTTTGCTTATTATTACTAAATTTAGCTTTTCTGGTCTGTTCTTGTTAGTTCTGATCATTTTTCCGTTGTTGTTTCAGTTATCTGGACCACACAATCAGTTCACTTTACTGGTGCTAACTAACCAATCAGATTGCTTGATTTCCCATGATCTGCATGCAGAGTTGTCTCCCTTCTGTGTAACAAAAACCCATATCATTCCTAAAGCCTATAAACTATCGAACAGTTGCTGAAAAGTCATTGCTCGAACGACTCGAAGCCCATCGAGCAAATGTGCTATCGAGTAATTGCTCGTTCGAGTGACTCGCACATTCGACTCTTAGCCTCATTTCAGAAAAAAGGGGCGCCTAAGACCAAGTATTGTATTAATTGTGCATACCTTCGGGGGAATCCATTTTTGCCATATGTGCTAATGTGAAAAGGCACAATGTGACACATTGTGCACTAGCACATAGGCACATGCTGAATGTGCCGATATGTGCTCAAGTGAAAAGGCACAATGGGACACATTGTGCACTAGCACATAGACGCATACGGGTATTTGAGGATACCTATAACCTGGTATTGTATTATTTGAGGATACGTGTCTGGAATACCTTCTGGAGAATCCCTTTTTTGTCATATGTGCTTATATGAAACTGCACAATGTGACACATCGTGCACTAGCACATAGGCACATGCTGGAAACTTGGTATGACTGTTCATTCTCATTAATATTCAATCACAGCACGAATACTATTGTTGCCTAGATCTGTGCTAATGTTGCACCAAACACGGTGTAAGTATTTCATTTGTTACCTTTTTCTGTGAAAATTAATAGCATCATCGATATAACTAAGAATATGGTAGACTCTTCATTGTATGTTTGTTGTAACTTTTTAGTCTGTTATAGCAGTAAAAAATATGAATGCCACAGAGCACAAACTCCACCTGCGTTTAAACAGAATCCAGAAATGGGCTATAGAAAACGGTTTCAAGTTTTTGAACACCAAAACTAATTGTGCACCACCTTGATCCGGAGTTGAAAATGGATGTGAGTACAATTACAGGTGTAAAGAAAGTGAAATTCATAGGTTTATTGTTTGACAACAAACTGAATTCAACTTCTCAAAGAAAGCAATTAAAGGTTAAATGTAAATAAAATGCTGAACCGTTCAAAGGTAGTTGGTTGCACTCATTAAGGTGCTGGCCAAACTTTACTTCATTAGTACTGACCACTTATAAGATCCAAATTAGCTTTGAGTTGTGTGGTTTATGGTTCTGCAAGGAAGGTGTATCTCACTCCACTTGATGGAATTCATAATAGTAGTATTAGAATTAGCATGGGTGTTTTTTAGAGCCACCCATAGATTCAATGCTTGTTGAAGCAGAAGAACTTTCTCTTGGGAAGCGCAGAATTAAAATATCACTCCAATTTGTTTCTAAACTGTTTGCTAATCCATCAAAACTTGCTTACAACTGCGACTCTGCCCCTCAGATTGTTGATTTTTTTAACCAACACCAGAGACATATTCCCCCATTAGGAATTAGAATTAAATCCCACGGGGCGTCTGCAAAACTTAAACCTGATTTGAAAAAAGAGAACCGAGAACCACATATTCCTCCTTGGCATCTTTGAAAAACTACTGTTATTTTAGACCTTGCTTCTTCAAAAAAGTCAGAGACAAATTCTTTGGAATTGAAACAAAAATATGCAGAAATGAAGTCCAAGTATAGTGCATGTACAATAATCTTTTCAGAGGAATCTAAAGGTGGTTACAAAGTATCATCAGCTGTTGATGGCAGTTCATTGATCATGTCAATCAGAACACCAAGCAACTCTTCTATTTTCACATATGAAGTTTACAACTAGCACTTGAACACATCAAGAATGTATGGCAGGAGCAATGGGATGAGGCGACAAAAAAGGCCCCATCGATTCCAACCAAATATTTTTTGACCACTACTCAGTAGTAGGGGATGAGGTAAACGTGCCCGGTTGGCCGGAACTCATGCCGGATCTCATATATGACGTCATAGTCACGTGACCCAGTGATGTCATGTTTGGATGTCACGGTAACCCGCGTGAGCGGCCATCTTGTGACGTCATTCACATAGTGATACGTGATGTGAATGCGCATGCACAGCTCGTGTTGTTAGGTTGAGACGTGTTTCCGTCGGCCATTTTGGATACTGGAGGCCGCCATCTTGGTTTCTATGGTAGCACATGGTTGCTATGTGACCCAAAGGCGTATAAGAAGACAGGGGTATGTTCGGAAAGTATGTTCGCTTGAATCGGAGTATGACGTATTATCCAAATAGATCCGACAATCCCCCCCCCCCCCCCAAATTACCAAAAAACGACTTTATTTACTACAAATTCCCCATTTTATTGGCTTAGCACGCAGTGCTTAATACCGAGGGGCCCCGGGGTGAGTTCGGTTGAATAGGAGTATTTTTCTGGCTTGGATTTTTCTCCAGAATCCTCGTATAATTCATAGAATTATCACAAACAACCCGACAAGTTCTACTATTTCGAATTCTTTTCAGAATCCTTTTTTGGACCGCAATACCATAAATTTTAACAGTAGTGCTACAGTACCGAGGGGCGTGGGTACGTTCGATTGAATGAGAGTAATGTTCTGGTTCAGGTTCCCCCAAAATCCTTTTTGGGACCGCCATACCATTGCTTATAATAGTAGCCCGTAGTGATTTAGTACTGAGGGGCCCTTTGGATTATAGCCAACTGATAGACAACCTCCATGAAAGCCTATATCATTCCTGATGCCAAGAATCTATCAAGACATTACTCCTAAGTCATTGCTTGAATTACTCGAATCCCACCGAGCAAATAAGCCATAGAGTATTTACTCGAACGAGTGACTCGCATAGACGATTCTTCGGTATTTGAGGATACATATGATCTGGTATTGTATTATTTGAGGATACCTATCGATGCTACCTTCTGGAGAATCCCTTTTTTATCGTATGATGCCATGAGGGCCATGAGAAATCCCTCAATGAAGCCTCATTTACTATCCCTCCTAGACTCATTTTTTTGAGGCTATGAAGGCCATGTAAACATCCCTCAATGGGGCCTCATTTACTATCCTTCTTAGCCTCATTTCGGTATTTGAGGATACCTATGGCCTGGTATTGTATTATTTGAGGATACCTATTGAGGATACTTTCTGGAATATCCCTTTTTTGTCGTATGTGGCCATAAGAGCCATGAGAATTCTCTCAATGATGTCTCATTTGCTATCCCTCTTAGCCTCATTTCGGTATTTGAGGATACCTATGGCCTGGTATTGTATTATTTAAGGATACCTATTGACGATACCTTTTGGAGAATCCCTTTTGTGTTGTATGAGGTCATGAGAGCCATGAGAAATCCCTCAATGAGGTCTAATGTAGCCTTACGAACGGCTTCCATCTTATCTCCAAAGTTTCAAGGCCACTACTTGTCTATGGACTATCTGTCCTATCATTAGCTTCTACAGCAGTCTCGTGCCATTGTGGCCTTGTACCAGAACTATTGGCTATACTCTCATACATTAATATTGACTTGCAACACCACTTCCTAGCTATACCTATCTCAGTGTCGACTATAACATCGACCAGGGATGAATCTGATTGCACCATTTCCCCTGAATACATATAAACAGGCTATATAATGCATTCCGAATTGAGATTCTTAATACACATCCGCAAAATTTTGATTCCGTGATTTGACATCAACACTCAAGAATTAGGTTCAAAGGGTTGTAGTTCAAAAGTTCATTCCATACATAGACCATAGGCAAGTAGTGGTCGACCAGGACGCGGTCGGTTAGCAGGATATAATTCCAAAGAGACGGTAAATAGTGGCCACAGTGACTCCAAACTCAGCAGCGAGCTCATCTGGAGGTATTCCAACCTCATGCATACCAATGGCATGCAACCTTTGATTTTGGTTAACCTTGGCATTTTTTAAAAGAAGACAAAAACTAACATGCTTTGTCAATAACCCAGGCTCTCTGGCACAACATAACACAAAGAAATCCGTCGGTCACCAATTCAATTTGACATTCTCGCGTAGCACGTGCTATTTTGAAATCCGTAGCAAAATTGTATGTGGTTGGGTGAACAAAAGCAACATGTCATTAAACTCTTTGCACGACTTCTTGTCCACAAACATGCAACATTAGAACTATTATATTTCATCCTTTATGCTATTTTTTCACCTTTTTTCTATGATACTTTCTTTTTTGACTCAGTATATATGGTGAACTCTTTTTACAAATAGCTAATTTGTCAACATCTTGGTATTTGCTGTTGTACTGTCTCTCACTGAGGGAGAAGGAGCTTAAGAAAAATAACTTTTAGGATTGGCATTGTTAAAATTGCTGAGAAGGGTTAATGTAATTTTAAATCTCAATACAAAGTATATTATTTCAGCATTTGTGGATCATTTGTTACGATATCAGCCTACTTGTTTTATGTTACAACCTCTTTCAGATTCTGAAAATTTGTCTCGTACTGAGATACCGCTTTGTTTAGTTCAAAATAATTTTCACAATGATGATGTTATAATGGTACATTTATATAATGTTACTACTCAAACAGTTAACATTTTACCTAACGCCCGCATCCGCCCGCGTAAAATGCAAATTCAGCAGTTGAAAAATATTATTTTTCAAAACATTTCAACAAAACTAACTATATCATGTGACCCCTCGTTGGAACGAGCTCGTCGAGCTCGTTCCAACGAAGCTCACATGATATGGTTTTGTTGAATTTTTTTGAAAAATTAAAAAAAATGATACTTAAAATAATAAATTTTGATATTGTCTGCCTTGGGTAAAGGGTTAATATTGTTCCGTTTTCATCTGTGTGTGAAATGCACCTGGTGACAATAGAATATGATGATGTCCATATTAAAACTGTTCGTGATGAGAATAAGTTGTTCTCAAAATAAAATTGAAATTGTGTCATCCTCTTTGTCTGTTGTTCAATTTATTAAGCTTTTTATCTAATATATTCCCTCAGAGTGAGTTTGAGTTTCAATAAGGTTAAACATAATACTGATTTACAGGATGTATCCCACCAAGTATGTTGGATGAGGTGAAAAATCGTCTTCATCTGTTACTTGTCACCGGTGTTATATGCAGGTTGCATAGCCCATTTGCGTCCAATATGGTACTAGTTTGAAAGATATCATGCATCGATTATGAAGTCCTGAAATAGAAAACAATTGGTGATTCCTATGCTCTTTCTCGGGTTGAGGAAATACTTGAGTATTTATCAGGTTCAAAGTTTTTCAGTGTTCTCAATTAAAGTCAGGCTACCATCAGTTGGAAATTGTTGAATAACACAATGAATGCACTGCAGGTCCATTGGGATTTTTTCAATTCAACCCTAATGGCCTTTGGTTTGAAAAATGGTAATGCTAGTTTTCATCAAATGATGGAAAAATCCTTTGATGGGTTGAATTTAAAAATCTGCCTGGTATATTTAAATGACGTTATATTTTCTGTCAAAAGAACAATTTTTAGAGAGGCTAAAGCAGTTATTTGAAAGACTAAAGCTCTATTCAAATAAGAGTGTATACTCGGGACTGATGCAGATCCTTCAACTGATCTTCTTCCTCCAACAAATACTTCAGACCCCAAGGGTAAAACGAAGTCCAATAATTGTGGAGATTGGATTTGGAGTCAAGAATCAACATTCAAGAGACTCAAGGAGTGTTTGTCGACACCACCAATTCTAGGTTATCCAGATTATACTGAACCGCTCAAATAACATACAGATGCTAACACATTTGGCTTAGGTGCCATTATAACAGAACCAACACAGCTCTAGAAAAGTAATTGGCTATGGAAGTCAAAGTGTCAGTAACAGTGAGTAAAAATACCCAGCGTATCAGTTGGTGTGCCTCACTCTTAAATGGGTAATTATAGATAAGTTCTATAATTATCATTATGGACATGATTCTATTGTTTACACAGATAATAATCTGTTAACACACGCGTTAACAACAGCAATAGATGGTTATCTGTATTGTCAGCTTTAACTTTTGAAACCGTTTATCGATCGGGTAAGTCTAACACTGATTCAGATAGTTTATCACATCTACGTCAAGCAGACGTCACATCCTTCAGAAAAGAGAAAACCACCATGTATTAGATTAAAATGATATGTAATTCTCTTCAAACACAGCAACCTTTCATTTAAAGTTTATGTTGGTCACAGTCTGTTGTTGAATCCAGTGATAATATTGTTGTATAAGATATATAGTCCGGGAGCCAGATGGGGATTTTTTGTCAGACCTGGTTTTGCCGGTTAAAGTTTTTTTCTTTGCAATTTCCATTAGTCCAGGGTTACCTCTTGAAGATTCAGGGGGTGCGTGTGTGGGGAGGGGGTGGGGGGTGGGGGTTCGGATCCCCTGTGCAAATCGAGATATTGGCCGTTTACTTTGATTATAGTCCGGGAGCCGTATGGTCGAACCTGGTTTTGCCGGTTACAGTTTTTCCTCTCCTGATCTGAGTAGGTGAGTGTCAGACGTTCAAGAATCAAGGGGAGGGGGGGGGGGGGGCGGCTGTATTCCTTGGGAAGCTCGAGATATTGGCTCCTTTTTGAGGTCACCCCATCCGAAAAGTGTAATGTTGCATTTTCACCATAAGCAATGGAATGAACGACACACATGCATTGATATAGACCTTATTCTCGTTGAATTTGGATGACAGTCACATTCCCTATTAACACCGTAATGCGCTAGTGCAAAGGTAACAGTTAATCGACAACTGACTTTTTTGATCGATCACAATATTGATCGTCGGTTAATAAATTAACCTGTTAACCGTTTTATCTCTAGATTTCAGTATATCCTTGTCATAAAGGATCACTTCACTCAAAATGTTCAAGTATTTCATACCAAAAACGTGAAGGCTAAAACTACAGCAGATGTACTTTTAATAGCTTTATAGTGCATTATGGTTTTCCAACTACACTTAGATCAAGGAGGTCATTTTGAGATAAATCTTATTAAAAAACTCTGTCAAATATGTGGTATGCAGATATCCAGAACCACGCCTTACCATCCAAATGATAATGGGCAGTGTGGCCGGTTCAACTAAACGTTTCTTAATATAATAGGAACTTCAGAGCAAGAGAAACAAAAATTGGAATAGTTTTGTTGCACCACTTGTACATTCCTATAATTGTATTGTACCAAGTAGGAGAGTACAAGTTTTACCCCATTTTATCTCGTATTTGGTAGGAAGCCCCACCCCTCCCCCCTCCCTAAAGATATTATTTTTGGCACAGAGCAATCTATTTCAAAGGATTCTTTTTCAGAATATATTTTGGATGTTCGAGGCAGACTGCATAACTCTTATGACCTTGCTACTTATGCTGCAAAAACAGCGCAACGGGAGCAAAAATATGTCCCTGATATAAAAGTCAAACTTGGGGACAGAGTTTTGATTAAACCTCTTGCATTTGATGGACAGCATAAACTGGCTGATTGGTTTCATCGAGATATATGTCATGTTAGGGAACAACCAAATATAGACATTCCAGTATTTGTTGTTAAAAAACTGGAAATGGCATAAAGAAGATCCTTCACCACAATCATTTGCTACAGATTGGGTCAATGCCAATATATGTGGCATCAACAAATTCCATCGATTCGACAGAAGACAAAGCTGAAATATTAAACCCCAACGGAGAACAGAATGCAGAGAATGGAATGTTCTTGAAAGAGTAGATTCAGATGATGACTCATTGTAATGGTATGGCGTAGTTCCTCAATATTTAGCAGTAAAATCAACTGCTACTTGCGAGGAATATTCTGCCACCGCTTATCAACCAACGTTTGGAGGTGGGTAGAGGTGTTCCTTCTTTAGGTGATGACGATCACCTACCCTACATCAAGGGCAGAGAAGATATTTTGCCTGATCTCATTGCTGGTAATATTCAAAGTACTTCAGCAACGGAAACTGAATAGTAGTACATCACTTCATAATACTTTATTTGCTGGGGATCCTAGTTTACAACAGGTAGAGCATGTTGCTATGGAATAAAGAGTTCTATCTCCGAGTGATACCAGAATCAATGAAACTGCTGCAATTTCTGTTCCAGACAGGCAAACACCAGTACCACGAATATCTCAGCTTGACAGACAACCCAAAGCGCGGCAGAGATCAGATGATAATATTCTGAGTCAAGTTCTGATCACGAAGTCTTAGCCTTCATCTACAATTGAAAAAGCAGCATTAATAAAGAAGATGACAGAAAAACACACATTTTCAAGCTTGTCACCAGACAATACTATATACAATATTTAGTGCTATACTTGAGTTATTCATACTTGAATCATAATATTATTTTCTAATGAATATCTTACATTTAGCAGAGATAGTTTTATATAGAGAGTAATCAATTTGTTTTGAGCGTTACGGTAAACAATGCATCGAGAGACGGGACGTGAGTAAATCACGAGGGCGCAGCCCGAGTGATTTACGTAACAGTCCCGTCTCGAGATGAATTATTTACCGTAACGCTCAAAACAAATTGATTACTCTGTTTATTGCATGGTATTTGGAATAAAGAGGCTTTTTACTATAATAATTCAACCCAAACTATTGTCAGATATAATCCAATTTAGTGTAAACATGGAAACATTTCTAAAATTAGCAGGAAGGAAATACGAAATAGTCATGTCTCGAGGCGAATTATATACCGTAACTTGCCGTAAGAATGGGTCACTCTCTTTAGTAAATGGCATTTTAGACCAAAATGTCTTTCATTAAAAATAATTCAACACAACATATTCGCAAATGCAACTCTGAAATACTTCTGAAATTAGCGCGTATGAATACATCACTTTATGTGTCAAATCTTCGATTGGAAATGGCTCAGTTTTATTTTTGTGACTTTCGTTCGATATTGTACTATTTTATGTGGCGTTCCAGTCGCATTTGGGGAATGGCATTCAGCCATAAGATAAAACATTTCTAATTGGATTTTGTCAACTGTGCTAACGAACCTGTTCATAGAGGAAAGAAAGGATTTTTAAAAATATTCAGAAGAAAAATTCATTTTAATTAACTGATGTGGAACTGGAAAACAAAACATCAACAAATCGGTGGGGGCGTAGCTTATATACGTCAGTCGTTCCAAAGTTACTGTTGAAGTGACATGATTCACTCGTGACATTACCACTTTTTAATCAACATTAAATTCAATGCAAAACGAACTATGGAATGTAATAAATATATATGTTTCTTCTGCTTGAAGTTGACTTACAGCTTTTCCAGTGCCATACATAGATTTATTATATAATGAATATAGTATACATATACATGTTTGTTCCAATAAAATAAACTTTGTGAATGATAAATAATTCAGGCAGTAAAATAATAAGGAAGGTATATCAACACTAATTACTTTTAATTTTTTTCTCTTTTCTTTTTACAGTCTCGCCATAATGTTCTCATATATTTGGTGATGCATCATTAGATGCTATAGGGGGCGCGGTGGCTAGGTCGGTAGAGGTGCACGCAGCAAGCCGAGAGGTCCTCGGTTCGAATCCCACCTGCGGCAACCGCGTTGTGTCCTTGGGCAATACACTTCACCCCCATTGCCCACGTGGGGGCAATGACGCTGTGTACGAAGGCGTACTGCACGTCGATGGTGCACTTGTCTTCAACCAATGCTAACCCTGCTTGTGTGGAGTTAGTATGTTGGGGAGCTGACAGTTGCTTGCTGTTGCTCTGTGGTTCTCTCCGGGTATTCCGGCTTCCCCCACCCGTAAAATTTGTCGTGGTCATGATTAGCCATTGTGCAGAAATATGTGACCTTAAACACCAATAAATAAATAATTAGATGCTGTATCTATGACAGAGTTGTGAGTTTCTCTTTTTTATTACTTTCCAAAGTGTGATTTTCTGGGATTTCCGGGTTTGATTATAAACGATAATTTCACAAGTGAATTATGCAATCAACAATTGTGTCAAGTATCCGTGCACGCAAACGGAGACACTTTGCTGTGGGTGTAATGGGGTTTTCATTGTTTTTTTTTTTTACCCTTTACCTAACATGAAAAGCAGACGACACTGACAAAAACAATTATTGAATAACTATTTTTTTCCATTTTTGTCTCAAAAACATAGGTTATGACCCCACATTGGAACGAGCTCGACGAGCTCGTTCCAATGTGGGATCATAACCTATGTTTTAGAGACACAAAATGAGAAAATAACGAAAATTAATTGGCGATTTTTGAGAATAGCGCTGGCCGGTTTTGACGGTTACGTTAGGTAAAGGGTTAAATAATATAATTATCGTTAATAATGAAAAGTAATAAACAGAGTAATCGATTAACAACTGGTCTGGTTACGTGAAATAATTCATTCGAGGCGAGGGAATATATTAGAAAAACACTCGTGCGCATTCGCGCATTCGTGTTTGTATAACGTCCCTCACCTCTCACTTAACCAAACCAGTCCATTGATTACTCTTTATAGAATGTATGTTAACAACAATTCTCTTGCAGGAAAATTGTTTCCGCCATTTATTAATAATTAAAAATTTCATTCCTCAGCAGTGAACCCATTCAATATTCATTGGAAGGCGAGGACATCACGTCATTTTTAGCAGGGAGAAATGTGGTAGAGTTGTTTGCATAACATATTTCAAGAAAACAGTGACTTAGATTTATTTATTGCAGGTGTTTATTTTACAGGTTAATCCTTGAATGATGTTTTTGATCTATATTATTGCAGCTCTTTATTTTAGTTGATATCATAAAAGTCTTCATTTCTTAATTAACGTTTGTCTGCACTTTTTTATAATATGCGCCTCTTTGTAGTTGCCTCGATTGGGTTAATCCCATCTTGAGGTCGGAAGCCCCAAATGAGCCTGTCAAGAGATCGTATTATTCTATAGATCAACATCTATATTTTTCTGGTTATTGAAGTGAAGGCTGGAGATGAATTATCGCTTCAACTTGGTTTATAATTTCTTTTTGTGAAAGATCTTTGTCATACCAATTTGGAAAGTTCTTTTACAAATATACTCTTGTGTATTGTGAACTAACAACGGTAACTACAACAACAACTACTACAACACCAATGACTGCAACTTCAACATCAACAGATACAACTCCAACGACTGCAACTGCAACACCGGCAACCACAACAGCAACCACTACCATTACAACTCCAACCACTGCAAGGGCTAAACAACAAAACAAACCCCTATAACTACGACACCAACCACCACCATATTTAGTTCCCTATAATCCCAAGTGCTCCCCCAAAGTTCCCAAACTGCTCTCAAAGCCACATAGTACACAGTCATCACTCCACATCAGTCCAAAACGTTCACACCAGTCCACAAAAGCCCACATCAGTCCACCAATGTCAACAGTGGCCCTCATCAGACAACTTCAGACCAAAAGGAGCACATCAGTCTACAAACGTCCACGGTAGTTAACATTAGTCCATTAAGGTCCACACTGATCTCCAAACTTATGCATTATGATTTCGTAGCTCCTATCTTCTCCACCATTCCGTGGGTTTCATGGATTCTAGCTCTTAGCTCACCAATACCTGCATGACATTCTAGCTCATATATCTATATAACATAATAATGTTCTAACCATATGTTTATTTATTTATTGGGATTTAACGACACTTTCGACAGCCAAGGTCACCTCGTGTCAGCCAGTTTTAAGGATGGAGGAAGCCGGAGTACCCAGGAAGAACCACCGAGCAACAGCGAGCACTGCCACCTCCCCCAACGTTCTGACTCCAAACAAGCAGGATTAGCATTGGTTTTGGTTGAAGACAAGTGCGCCATTGACGTGCATTATGCCGTAGTACACAGCGCCACCATGTCTCAATGTGGACAATTGAGATGAAGTGCCTTGCCCAAGAACACAACGCAGTTAACCCTGGCGGTGAATGAATCGTTGACCTTCGGTTGGAGCCCAATTCCGTACCGCACTCCCGTTCTATCAAAGGTGGTCAAGCCGTTTTCAGTATGTTATATTCATAATGTTACACCAACGTATAATGTTACAAAAAGTATTGCAAACAACCGATAATGTTATAAGCTCCGCATAATGTAATAACTTTTTCAAATGCATAATATTATAAAAATCAAGGCATATTGTTTCAATTTTTTGCAATGCATAATGATAAACAAAGAAAGCGATAATGTTATATCTTCATGTTTACTCAGCCCAGTCACCACTATTTCAGATGAACTCCAATTTGAATTCACGGAGCTCCCAGTCACCATCTTAAACATGCATGAAGTATATGAGATGGGTTTCTTGCCCTGTTAGGTGGACCTCAGTGGGAGACCCCGCCCGTGGGACTAATTTTGAGGGGACCTAGTCCCGTGACATACAACCAGGTAGCCCTCCATCTCCTGACATCATCCCTATGGTGATATGTGTGTACACCAATTTTAAGCATTTTTTTAGCCCGATTAAAATCTCGAGATTTCTCTCCAATTAAACCATGATGGATGGGGTGGGGTAGGGTGGGGTTGGAGGGGGCGCTACGTTATTCGAAGGGTATGTTTGCCGACCCGAATAGTCTCTTCTTCCAGTGAAGTAGTATGTCATAGCCATCTGACCCCTTTTGGGGGACAAATACCTATTTTTTTCTCTTTTGATTGACTAAATCCCAATATAAGCATGTTTCTCTCGTTATAACAATATCCTATTATTTGTTTATACTGCTATAAGTTTTTCTAAAAGTTACAATTGAACAAAAAGAGGTGGAGTTGGAGGTGACAGTAATGGTCGAGGTGGTGGAGGCGGTAATGAAGGTGAGAGTACAGATAGTGAAGTCACTTTGAGCGGGGATGACGAGGAGGACGTGATAAAACGAGGAGGAAGAGAAGTGGGGATTTGAAGAATTGAAAGGAGAGGTGTAGGGTTTAGGATGAGGAGGAGGCGTGTTGTGAAGGTTGGGGAGGTGGTGCAAGAGGTGGATGAGTTGGGGGAGGTGGGGGATTTTGGATTACCTGTTTTGGAGGCGGTGGAGTCACTTAGATAAAATATTATGATGGGGAAGAGGAGGAGGAGGAGGAGGAGGAGGAGGAGGAGGAGGAGGAGGATGGTCATAGGGATTGGGAAAGGGAAAGAGGTAGATGAGGCGGCGTAGGAGGAGGCGTAATAATTTGGATGAAGACTGGGCTTGCAATTAGGATTGGGATTGGGACTACGTGTAATGTTGTATTAGGCATTTGGGCATTCCCAAGTATTCTTATTACTTCTATTCCTTTCTTCTCTCTCTCTCTCTCTCTATCTATTTTTCTTTTTCTTCTCACGCATCTATATCTCACTTTTCTGTCTCTCACTCAGATGGCTACCCACCATCTTCTAGCCTATGTACAGAATGCGTTTGATTCTTGCTTTGTCTTTTTGTAATGGAGTATGTTTATACATACACCTCTCCCGGCTATTTTTGTCAGCCTTTCCATGGTATTCATACCACCCACATCTCCTACCCTCAATCTCCGATACCCTGTATCATCCACAACCACCATGTCATACTCTACCAATCAACTATTCTTTCCGCACGATTCACTCTTTCATATCACTCCCAGCCAGACCCCCACAACAACCAGTAACTTTTCTGGGTTTTTCTCTTGTTTGTTATCTTACTTTATTTCATATCACTCCCAGACCCCCACAACAACCAGTACATTTTCTGGGTTTTTCTCTTGTATGTTATCTTGCCTTTATTTCATATCACTCGTAGACCACCACAACAACCAGTACATTTTCTGGGTTTTTCTCTTGTATGTTATCTTGCCTTTATTTCATATCACTCCCAGACCCCCACAACAACCAGTACATTTTCTGGGTTTTTCTCTTGTATGTTATCTTGCCTTTATTTCATATCACTCCCAGACCCCCACAACAACCAGTACCTTTTCTGGGTTTTTCTCTTGTTTGTTATCTTGCCTTTATTTCATATCACTCCCAGACCCCCACAACAACTAGTACATTTTCTGGGTTTTTCTCTTGTCTGGTATCTTGCCTTTAATTCATATCACCCCCAGACCCCCACAACAAGCAGTACCTTTTCTTGGTTTTTCCCTTGTTTGTTATCTTGCCTTTATTTCATATCACTCCCAGACCCCCACAACAACCAGTACATTTTCTGTTTTTTTTTTTCTCTTCTTTGTTATCTTGCCTTTATTTCATATCACTCCCAGATCCCCACAACAACCAGTACATTTTCTGGGTTTTTCTCTTGAATGTTATCTTGCCTTTATTTCATATCACTCCCAGACCCCCAAAACAACCAGTACATTTTCTGGGGTTTTCTCTTGTTTGTTATCTTGCCTTTATTTCATATCACTCTCAGACCCCCACAACAGCCAGTACCTTTTCTGGGTGTTTTTCTTGTTTGTTATCTTGCCTTTATTTCATATCACTCCCAGACACCCACAACAACCAGGACCTTTTCTGGGTTTTTCTCTTGTTTGTTATCTTGCCTTTATTTCATATCACTCTCTGACCCCCACAACAACCAGTACCTTTTCTGGTTGTTTTTCTTGTTTGTTATCTTGCCTTTATTTCATATCACCCCCAAACCCCCACAACAACCAATACCTTTTCTGGGTTTTTCCCTTGTTTGTTATCTTGCCTTTATTTCATATCACTCCCAAACCCCCACAACAACCAGTATATTTTCTGGGTTTTTCTCTTGTTTGTTATCTTGTCTTTATTTCATATCACTCCCAGGCCCCCACAACAACCAGTACATTTTCTGACTTTTTCTCTTGTATCTTATCTTGCCTTTATTTCATATCACATTTTCTGGGGTTTTCTCTTGTTTGTTATCTTGCCTTTATGTCATTTGCAATTATTGCTTATTGAAGGCTAGTGAAACGTAAAAAATGTAAATTGGGTTACCCCTTAGCTAACCTGAAAAGCAGACGACACTTGCAAAAATAATTCTTGAAAAACTATTTTTTTTTTCATTTTTTGTCTCAAAAACATAGGTTATGGCCCCTCGTTGGAACGATCTCGACGAGCTCGTTCCAACGAGGGGTCATAACCTATGTTTTTGAGACAAAAATTGAAAAAAATAATGAAAATTAATTGGCGATTTTTTGAGAATAGCGCTGGCCGGTTTTGGCCGTTACGTTGGGTAAAGGGTCAATAGAGCGATCCCGTAAAACTGTCACCGCCATTTTATGACCATTGCCGCTGAAAGTGTTGGAGAGACCCAATAATCCATCCTTCGGCATTAATATTTCAAAATTGATGAGTTCATAGTCGGGTAGATTTCCACTCGGTAGGTGTTTTCAAGGGAAATCGCTCTTCGTTTGCTGTAACCTCTCTGCTATCCAGTTTCGAACCAGCTTGTACTTTTTGTGTGACCCAAACACCCATTCGGCATCGTACATGTGGCAAAGGTACGTCCGCAATCATCATATTTTGCTCCATACGTCTCGTTACAATCACCCCCCTCTCTCTCTGCTCCCTCTCTATCTCCACCCCCCCCCCCCCCTCTCTCTCTCTGCCGCCCGCATACCATCCCGCCCGCGGTCTGCCTGCCTGCATGCCTGAAAGCCCGCCCGCCCGCCCGCCAGCCAGCCCGCCCGCCCGCCCGCCCGAAGCCCGCCCGAACGCCCGCCCGCCCGCCCGCCCGCCCGCCCGCCCGCCCGCGTGCCTGCCTGCTCTCTCTCTCTGGATACTAGTTCGACTTTTCCTAGGTTGTCTGTTAGCAGAACACAATCCATCCACATATAACCATCTTCAATCAATTATCTGTTTTTCGGCATTTCCCCATGAATTGATGCCATAACACTATAAATTACCCACGATACGAGTTTTTTTTAAAGTTATAACATTATCGGATAAATTGGTTTAACAGTGTGCGTTGAAAAAAATTGCGACATGATGCGTTGATTTTTATAACATTTATACCATTATGCGTTAAAAGAAGTTATAACATTATGCGGAGTTTACAATATTATCGGTTGTTTACAGCAGTTTTTGTAACATTATCCGTTTGCGTTGGTGTAACAATATGCGGAGTTGGAACATTCTCACTTGTAACGCTGCTCTCAAGCGCAGCTAACATTTGTATGTAATGTTCAAGTAAATCTGTCTAAGCCAACAATCAAGCTCTGCTCCACTACCCGGATACCCAGGGCTATCCAACTGGCTTTGGAATGTGTCGTACTCATGCAAGGACTAAACATTGCTATAGATCGGTTTGGGCAGGCATGAAACTGCGCGGGAAACCTTGTCGAGCCAAACATGCAAGAATAACTCGCTCTACAGTTAATTAAACATACAATCAGATGTTGCCCAATGCTCATTTTCATTGCATAATTCCGTGTTACAGCACAATACGACGTTAATTGCAGCATTATTCCCTAATGTGTTTTATTGCATAATACAACAATAATCTCCAACGAGAGAAAGGGGAGGGGTTCTCATTCTCTTGCTGGAGAAATGTGGGGGGGGGGGGATCTCTATGTGGCTCGGGTCATGCTGCGCATCATATTGTCTATGTCTACGGAGAGAGGTAGCCGTTACATTCAGATCGCTGATTACCCCCCACCCCCACCCCACCCGCCCCTAGATATTACTCATCCACCAACTTTAATATCCTGGCTATGCGCCTGGTGGCCGGATATATATGACAATTTACCATACTCCTTTTTTTCTCTGGGGCCCGTAACGGGCATTCCTGGATATTCCCCCTCCCCCCTTCCATATGCCGCCCCTACATGCTACCAAATATAGAAAGGGTAGGCATAAAATTTATAAATCATGAGTAAATTCATTGGCAAATCGAATGGAGCCATCGCGGTAGCCGGTAGGTGTCAGCGAGAAAGTATTGGTCTAAACGACATTCAGTAAACAGAAACAAAGTTTATAACTTCCGATGCGAGCTTTAATACAAGATGGACAGAGTTACGCGTGCCTTATAACACGTTCACCTACAATTACCTCTTCATTGAAATGATGGCCGTTCACGAAAAAATATATCTGTTTTTTTTATGTTTTAATAAAAAAAATTATTCTGGAAACATGCGCTGAAAGACATGCTATCATCATTTCTCCAGGCAGATGTCAGACCTCTTCTGTATTTACTATTACGTATACGAAAATATCAGTCTTAGAAAACTAAACATGTTACATATAACAGGTATTTGACACACCAAATGTTAATATGACATAACTCTACTGTTATAGCATGTTAGAAAGTTGACTGTTCGTGATCGTGGACTCGCATGAACTGATTTTCTTTTCAATCACTGACCATGACACGAAGTCACGTGACTCAACTTTACGTTGACCCAACAACCAGCAATTACCTTTAACCGTCAAGACAACGGTTTCTTGCTACTCTGGGAAACGCAAGAAACTATAATTACATTTTGGTACAGATTCTATGCTACCCCTTTCTGTGTGTTATAGAACGCTGGGGTAGCTTATCGAGGAAGCAGGAGTAGTAGAAGATATGGGAAATAGTCCTATTCTGCCGGAGGGGGTCGAGGGGGTCGATGACGTCATCATAATTAAAATGTTACGTAAGGTAATTAATATTACTTAATGATTTTTTTTTTTAATCACTTTAATAATTAATGTAATTAATGACTGTTGCATAATTAATGTAATTAATGTAATTAATGAGTGTAATTAGGTTGATTATAATAATTAGTATATTAATAAATGAATTAATATTGACGTACTGGACATATGCGCATGCTATCGGTTGACTGACCCGCAAAATTGAACACTGCGTGTCTGGGTGTCATTAAATCGATTTTTTCTTTTCAAACGCCAACTACTGACAGATGTTGAAGCAATTAAATCTATTGTCACACTTTAACGACCGGTCATAAATATCGTTAGACTGGACATGCTATCATGTATTTAAAAATCAATATATCACGTGACAAGATGTGTCTTGCTTTTACCTGAAGACTGTGAACGACTCCATTGTGGCTATTTTTATAGGTATAATTTGATTTAATAACTTGGCGTGATTCTTACATATTAATAATGCAAGTTTATTCTTCTCGTTTTTATGGCTGTCGAAAAACTCTCATAGACCAAGATATTCTGATTTTACCCCTCACGCGATAAAGTATTTTTTTAACGGTCCGATTTCTACGTTTTGACGAGTTCTCAAAAAAAAATCACAAGAGAAATCGCCATGAGACTACTGTACACGGGGGAGAGGCTATACATGGCTGTACTTTATGCCCCAATACTTTGATGAATTAACGGATCATCTGAAAACCCACCAAGAAGGTGCTTTGAACTGTCAATTTTGTGTTTCAATAGCAAATTCAACAAAAGAGAGAGGCAGTGTACATCGAACAGACGTCGATGTCAAGATGTTCCAGTGGACGTTTTGTCTGAAATCCTATACTAGAAAAGATACATTAGAAAAAAAACATGGAGAAATGTCAAAACTCGACATTTAACTGCGCGATTTGCGGGTTTCAGCTGATTCAACTTAACCGTCATCGCGCCACAAGTAGCAGAAATGCACAACTCGATTGGTCGGTGGAGACGTTCCTCATCAAATAAGGGGGGTCAAACGAGGTTATGAGGAGGGGTGAAGGAGACAAGTGTGCGGTCATATGTTTAAAATTTTAATAACCTTAATTGCTATGATGTAATCCCCTTAATAAATAGCGTATATTCATTTAATATAATATATTAATAATTTTCGTTAAATAATTCATTTTTTATTCCGCACCCCTGTATCCCCTCACAGTACCTAAAACTTCCATGAACGCTCCTCCTCCAGGTGATCCAATACTAAAAAACTTTTGGAAACCGCTCTCCCCCGCCCCCACCATAATCTTAAAAAGAGTTGCTTTGTCACAAACACACACTTTTTTAACCAATCAGACACCTCCGTTATCCCACACCCTCACCGTCACACCCCTGTATCCCCTCACAGTACCTAAAACTTTCCTGAATTTCCCTCCACCAAGTCATCCAATACTAAAAAAAAAACTTTTGGAAACCTCTCTCCCCCCTCCTCCAGCCCTCACAATAGCTAAATTATCTCGAACCCCAGTTCAGTTCTCTAAATGTAATGGACATATCAGGTCCCCGAATACGCCTTCCCCACAATTTTGAGCGATCAAATTACCCCGATTAGTCTCCTCTCATAACTTACCACTCTCTTAACCCGTATTTACTATGAGATTGTCCCCTTAATAAATAGCGTATGTTCATTTAATATAATATATTAATAATTTTCGTTAAATAATTCATTCCACAAGACACTTGTCGAAAAAACAAAATGGCGGATTAGTTTGACAGAAATACGCGTATCGATTTATTCAGAAATGTCTGTCGGTTGTGTCCTTGGGCAAGACACTTCATCCCTATTGACCATGTGGGGGCATGGTGACGCTGTGCACTAAGGCGTACTGCACGTCGATGGAGCACCTGTCTTCAACCAATGCAGACCCTGTGTAGAATCTTGACAGTTGCTTGCCGTTGCTCGGTGGCTCTCTCCGGCTTTCCCCACCCGTAAAACTGTCGTGGTCATGATTAGTTATTGTGCAGACCTTAAAATCCAATAAATAAATATAAATAAATAGTCGGTTATCAAAACAGCCCTTAAGTGTTTAACAGTTAATTGTGGACCAGTGCGTTTAAAAGTGAAAAAAATTAGGTGATAGCATACGGACTGTGTTTAATCATAGAAAAATCACACCCGCGCTATTACTAACCCGTATGATTTATTTTTGAATGTTCGCTGAAGAATAACCCACCCATCTAAGTAAAAGCATGAAAGAGCTACCATTATCTTATTACCTATGTGAGGTGGGGGTGGTCGGTAACGTTGTGTACTATGGCGTACTACCTTCAGCCAATGATAACCCTGTGTAGAACTTTGACAGTTGTTCGCCTCTGCACGATGGTTCTTTCCGGATTGCCCCAACTGTCGTTAAATAAATGAAAAAAACTACAATTCTATAATAACAGGCCAAGACCCCTTCGTTTTGTCGGGGGAAAATCAACAGTACTTTCACCCCCCTCATTTTAATAGTTGAAAAGTGCTGTTACTCGATCAAAAAAAAATGGTAAAAGGATATGCGACTCTATATTAGCCACCCAAATTTGCGAGACTTGGGGAAAATATAACCCACCTAGAGCTGCACCAAAGCTACGTACACTATTCGAACTCCCGCATTGTGTCCTTGGGCAAGTTAATTTACCCCGATTATCCACATGGGAGCACGATGACGGCGTGTAATAAAGTGTACTGCACGTCGGTGATACGCATATTTTAGAACAATCTAACCCTGCTTGTGCGGATTTCCGACGTTGGTGAGATGACAGTTACTCGTCGTTGCTCTGTGGTTCTCTTTGGATATTCCGGAGTCTACCCGTAAAATTGTCACATTCAATTATAACTTGAACTTGATGTCCGGGTGTAATGAAATAGCGTATTTTCTGCAGACATTCTAAATAAACGCAGCTGGTTTACAGACCTGTATATATTTTTTTCAATTGAGTAAAAATATAGGATAGTTACTGATGTAAAACGCCGATTAGTATGTTTAATGAATCTAACTACGCCAGTCCGACCGACCCTTTGCCCACCATGATCACAACAAACGTTTCAATTCTCTCTCTCTCTCTCTCTCTCTCTCTCTCTCTCTCTCTCTCTCTCTCTCTCACCGATACAGTACGGGTGGAAACTAATTGCGTTCACGCTGTTGTTTTTTTTCGAGGTTTTACCACCTCCCTTACAGCGCAAATCGAAATGAAATCTGATTCACTGAACCATACTACAGTGCATGTCAAAATTAATTTTTGAACGCCATTTTTTCTATGTGCCGCTATCAGCAGCTATGACCATAGCGTAACTTTGTGGTAAAATGTTTATTTTTGTACAAAACTCAAGACCTTTCTCTGACAAATGCCTATATAAAAACAAGATAATACGTGAGAATGCGTTGTGTACCTTCATTTTGTTGATAAAATATGGCATGACCACATTCCCGGATATTATTAATGTACCCGCTTAATAACAGCCGAATATTTATCGGATCACAGTTTTTGATTTGAATAATTGCCGATTTTTGTATTAAATCACATTCAGTAATTTTTGCAGATTTCCTGAACTGGGCGAATGTCAAGAAAGGCACTCTGTAGTTTAGGAGACACCACAAATAAAAGCAAAATAAAAAATCTGAGATATATTGCATTTTTTTTAATTATCCATATTAACCAGAAGTCAAAACTAGTCAAATTAATTAGTATTAAATTACAAATGGTTATGAAATTTGCAGTAAAATGAACTCTGGTATATGCTGCTGGCCGCATTTTAGGTGTCTGTAATAGCTGTTGTTGTTATTGGTGTGAGTTTTCGCTTTTTCGTCCAGTTTCATGAGAGCTTCCACGAAGTCCGTTCCACATTCTCAATCTTTCCCAGGGGCCATTCTTCAAAGGCTGGTCCATCGCAGCTTTACAGAGATATTGTTTTCTGGACGACAATGTTCAAGGCGTTCTGGGTTTCCGATGAGACCCCTTGGGATATTTCGATCTTTAAGGATGTTTGCCAAAATTTTCCACCCTGTCGGTTGAAAATCTTTTCTTTTTCGCAGCAGATCATTTATTAGATCACACATATTGGAGCCCGAAATTGTAATGCCGTTATACACGAGTCGATCTTTCTCATCCCAGGATAAATTGGGTATATTCTTTATTATCTGGAGTAACAAAAGCGCCTTCTGCTGCATGGAATTTGGTATAACGGCTAACCAGTCCGGATGATTTTCCACTGAAAAACTTGTCGTTAAGGAGTGTGGTTTGGTGTTTTCTTTGCGTAAATTTGATTGGCGCTGAAAGATTGTCTGGTTCAGCAGCCCTTTCTCTTCAGAACCCGATGTTGAAGATTCAGGAATTGGTCTCATACCCTGGTCTATGGGCGGGACAGCTACAGCATTCAGGGGTGCGCGTATTTCCTGCAACTGTTCACTCCCCCATGGTTCAATACACTGAATTCTGCTTGAGGGGAGGCTGATTGAGTCATCTATAGGTTTTGCCCTCAGTGATTCCCCCATCACTAGCGATTTTACTGGCTCTAGCTTATTTGCAAGCCCCAAAATATTTCCACTTGTTAATGCATTGTTCCAACTAAAGGCTGATTTCATATGCACTGGAGGATAGGGTGGCTGGTTACAGACAGATCTGGTTGTTAACTCGGCTGTATTTGGGTTCGCTCCCCCTATAGTGTGTTTAAAATTTACATTTTTGTGTAATTGTCGTCTGTGTCGATAATAATGAGTTTTATGAGAGTAAGATTTTTGACACAATTCACAGACGTAGCGCGCGTTCATCCTTTTCAGAAGCGAGTTAATAGAGTGGCAATACAGTTCCAACACTCTTCCATTTATATGTATGAATAGGATGGGTCCCACCACAACCTGTCAATCGCTGATTGGCTAATTATATATCAAGATAAGGTGGGTTCTACCCCAATCTGTTGATCATTGGTTACTTCAAATTCTCACACAGTGCATTGTGGGAAATTCCAGTGGTAGAGCTCTGAGGTAAAATAAGTTACAAATTGATATAGTTTACTTCAAAAAAAGAAACATCAAAGTCACATTCATGACAAGCCGAGGTAGCACATCTGAACCACCAACTCTACACTGTTTAATCAGATAATCCATTTAATCAGATAATTACATGTGCATATCGGTTTTTCATTGGTTTTTCATCAGTTTTCATCGGTTTTTCATTGGTTTTTTATCGGTTTTTTATTGGTTTTTATCAGTTTTTATTGGTTTTTATCGGTTTTTATCGGTTTTACAATTCGATAAAATGGTTTTTAGTGATTTAAATCACGTAAAATGATCACTAATTACCACTAATTGGTCACTAATGATCACTAATTGCCACTAATTAGTGACCAATGGTCACTAATGGTCACTAATTGCCACTAATTAGTGATCAATTAGTGGCAATTATTGACCATTAGTGACCATTGGTCACTAATTAGTGGCAATTAGTGACCAATTGGTCACTAATTAGTGGCAATTAGTGACCATTAGTGACCATTGGTCACTAATTAGTGGCAATTATTGACCATTAGTGACCATTGGTCACTAATTAGTGGCAATTAGTGACCCATTGGTCACTAATTAGTGGCAATTAGTGACCATTAGTGACCATTGGTCACTAATTAGTGGCAATTAGTGACCATTAGTGACCAATTAGTGGTAATTAGTGATCATTTTACGTGATTTAAATCACTAAAAACCGTTTTATCAAATTGTAAAACCGATAAAAACCGATAAAAACCAATAAAAACTGATAAAAACCAATGAAAAACCGATAAAAAACCAATGAAAAACCGAAGGAAACTGATGAAAAACCAATGAAAAACCGATATGCACATGTAATTATCTGATTAAATGGATTATCTGATTAAACAGTGTAGAGTTGGTGGTTCAGATGTGCTACCTCGGCTTGTCATGAATGTGACTTTGATGTTTCTTTTTTTGAAGTAAACTATATCAATTTGTAACTTATTTTACCTCAGAGCTCTACCACTGGAATTTCCCACAATGCACTGTGTGAGAATTTGAAGTAACCAATGATCAACAGATTGGGGTAGAACCCACCTTATCTTGATATATAATTAGCCAATCGGCGATTGACAGGTTGGGGTGGGACCCATCCTATTCATACATATAAATGGAAGAGTGTTGGAACTGTATTGCCACTCTATTAACTCGCTTCTGAAAAAGATGAACGCGCGCTACGTCTGTGAATTGTGTCAAAAATCTTACTCTCATAAAACTCATTATTATCGACACAGACGACAATTACACAAAAATGTAAATTTTAAACACACTATAGGGGGAGCGAACCCAAATACAGCCGAGTTAACAACCAGATCTGTCTGTAACCAGCCAACCTATCCTCCAGTGCATATGAAATCAGCCTTTAGTTGGAACAATGCATTAACAAGTGGAAATATTTTGGGGCTTGCAAATAAGCTAGAGCCAGTAAAATCGCTAGTGATGGGGGAATCACTGAGGGCAAAACCTATAGATGACTCAATCAGCCTCCCCTCAAGCAGAATTCAGTGTATTGAACCATGGGGGAGTGAACAGTTGCAGGAAATACGCGCACCCCTGAATGCTGTAGCTGTCCCGCCCATAGACCAGGGTATGAGACCAATTCCTGAATCTTCAACATCGGGTTCTAAAGAGAAAGGGCTGCTGAACCAGACAATCCTTCAGCGCCAATCAAATTTACGCAAAGAAAACACCAAACCACACTCCTTAACGACAAGTTTTTCAGTGGAAAATCATCCGGACTGGTTAGCCGTTATACCAAATTCCATGCAGCAGAAGGCGCTTTTGTTACTCCAGATAATAAAGAATATACCCAATTTATCCTGGGATGAGAAAGATCGACTCGTGTATAACGGCATTACAATTTCGGGCTCCAATATGTGTGATCTAATAAATGATCTGCTGCGAAAAAGAAAAGATTTTCAACCGACAGGGTGGAAAATTTTGGCAAACATCCTTAAAGATCGAAATATCCCAAGGGGTCTCATCGGAAACCCAGAACGCCTTGAACATTGTCGTCCAGAAAACAATATCTCTGTAAAGCTGCGATGGACCAGCCTTTGAAGAATGGCCCCTGGGAAAGATTGAGAATGTGGAACGGACTTCGTGGAAGCTCTCATGAAACTGGACGAAAAAGCGAAAACTCACACCAATAGGGTGACATTCTGAACAACAGCTATTACAGACACCTAAAATGCGGCCAGCAGCATATACCAGAGTTCATTTTACTGCAAATTTCATAACCATTTGTAATTTAATACTCATTAATTTGACTAGTTTTGACTTCAGGTTAATATGGATAATTAAAAAAAATGCAATATATCTCAGATTTTTTATTTTGTTTTTATTTGTGGTGTCTCCTAAACTACAGAGTGCCTTTCTTGACATTCGCCCAGTTCAGGAAATCTGCATAAATTACTGAATGTGATTTAATACAAAAATCGGCAATTATTCAAATCAAAAACTGTGATCCGATAAATATTCGGCTGTTATTAAGCGGGTACATTAATAATATCCGGGAATGTGGTCATGCCATATTTTATCAACAAAATGTAGGTACACAACGCATTCTCACGTATTATCTTGTTTTTATATAGGCATTTGTCAGAGAAAGGTCTTGAGTTTTGTACAAAAATAAACATTTTACCACAAAGGTACGCTATGGTCATAGCTGCTGATAGCGGCACATAGAAAAAATGGCGTTCAAAAATTAATTTTGACATGCACTGTAGTATGGTTCAGTGAATCAGATTTCATTTCGATTTGCGCTGTAAGGGAGGTGGTAAAACCTCGAAAAAAAACAACAGCGTGAACGCAATTAGTTTCCACCCGTACTGTATCGGTGAGAGAGAGAGAGAGAGAGAGAGAGAGAGAGAGAGAGAGAGAGAGAGAGAGAGAGAGAGAGAGAATTGAAACGTTTGTTGTGATCATGGTGGGCAAAGGGTCGGTCGGACTGGCGTAGTTAGATTCATTAAACATACTAATCGGCGTTTTACATCAGTAACTATCCTATATTTTTACTCAATTGAAAAAAATATATACAGGTCTGTAAACCAGCTGCGTTTATTTAGAATGTCTGCAGAAAATACGCTATTTCATTACACCCGGACATCAAGTTCAAGTTATAATTAAATGTGACAATTTTACGGGTAGACTCCGGAATATCCAAAGAGAACCACAGAGCAACGACGAGTAACTGTCATCTCACCAACGTCGGAAATCCGCACAAGCAGGGTTAGATTGTTCTAAAATATGCGTATCACCGACGTGCAGTACACTTTATTACACGCCGTCATCGTGCTCCCATGTGGATAATCGGGGTAAATTAACTTGCCCAAGGACACAATGCGGGAGTTCGAATAGTGTACGTAGCTTTGGTGCAGCTCTAGGTGGGTTATATTTTCCCCAAGTCTCGCAAATTTGGGTGGCTAATATAGAGTCGCATATCCTTTTACCATTTTTTTTTGATCGAGTAACAGCACTTTTCAACTATTAAAATGAGGGGGGTGAAAGTACTGTTGATTTTCCCCCTGACAAAACGAAGGGGTCTTGGCCTGTTATTATAGAATTGTAGTTTTTTTTCATTTATTTAACGACAGTTGGGGCAATCCGGAAAGAACCATCGTGCAGAGGCGAACAACTGTCAAAGTTCTGCACAGGGTTATCATTGGCTGAAGGTAGTACGCCCTAGTTCACAACGTTACCGACCACCCCACCCCCACATAGGTAATTAGATAATATTAGCTCTTTCATGCTTTTACTTAGATGGGTGGGCTATTCTTCAGTGAACGTTCAAAAATAAATCATACGGGTTAGTAATAGCGCGGTGTGATTTTTCTATGATTAAACACAGTCCGTAGTGCTATCACCCAAATTTTTTCATTTTTAAACGCCCTGGTCCAGAATTAACTGTTAAACACTCAAGGCTGTTTTGATAACCGACTATTTATTTATATTTATTTATTGGTGTTTAAGGTCTGCACAATAACTAATCATGACCACGACAGTTTTACGGGTGGGGAAAGCCGGAGAGAGCTACCGAGCAACGGCAAGCAACTGTCAAGATTCTACACAGGGTCTGCATTGGTTGAAGACAGGTGCTCCATCGACGTGCAGTACGCCTTAGTGCACAGCGTCACCATGCCCCCACATGGTCAATAGGGATGAAGTGTCTTGCCCAAGGACACAACCGACAGACATTCCTGAATAAATCGATACGCGTATTTCTGTCAAACTAATCCGCCATTTTGTTTTTTCGACAAGTGTCTTGTGGAATGAATTATTTAACGAAAATTATTAATATATTATATTAAATGAACATACGCTATTTATTAAGGGGACAATCTCATAGTAAATACGGGTTAAGAGAGTGGTAAGTTATGAGAGGAGACTAATCGGGGTAATTTGATCGCTCAAAATTGTGGGGAAGGCGTATTCGGGGGCCTGACATGTCCATTACATTTAGAGAACTGAACTGGGGTTCGAGATAATTTAGCTATTGTGAGGGCTGGGGGAGGGGGGAGAGAGGTTTCCAAAAGTTTTTTTTTTAGTATTGGATGACTTGGTGGAGGGGAATTCAGGAAAGTTTTAGGTACTGTGAGGGGATACAGGGGTGTGACGGTGAGGGTGTGGGATAACGGAGGTGTGTGATTGGTTAAAAAAGTGTGTGTTTGTGACAAAGCAACTCTTTTTAAGATTATGGTGGGGGCGGGGGAGAGCGGTTTCCAAAAGTTTTTTAGTATTGGATCACCTGGAGGAGGAGCGTTCATGGAAGTTTTAGGTACTGTGAGGGGATACAGGGGTGCGGAATAAAAAATGAATTATTTAACGAAAATTATTAATATATTATATTAAATGAATATACGCTATTTATTAAGGGGATTACATCATAGCAATTAAGGTTATTAAAATTTTAAACATATGACCGCACACTTGTCTCCTTCACCCCTCCTCATAACCTCGTTTGACCCCCCTTATTTGATGAGGAACGTCTCCACCGACCAATCGAGTTGTGCATTTCTGCTACTTGTGGCGCGATGACGGTTAAGTTGAATCAGCTGAAACCCGCAAATCGCGCAGTTAAATGTCGAGTTTTGACATTTCTCCATGTTTTTTTTCTAATGTATCTTTTCTAGTATAGGATTTCAGACAAAACGTCCACTGGAACATCTTGACATCGACGTCTGTTCGATGTACACTGCCTCTCTCTTTTGTTGAATTTGCTATTGAAACACAAAATTGACAGTTCAAAGCACCTTCTTGGTGGGTTTTCAGATGATCCGTTAATTCATCAAAGTATTGGGGCATAAAGTACAGCCATGTATAGCCTCTCCCCCGTGTACAGTAGTCTCATGGCGATTTCTCTTGTGATTTTTTTTTGAGAACTCGTCAAAACGTAGAAATCGGACCGTTAAAAAAATTCTTTATCGCGTGAGGGGTAAAATCAGAATATCTTGGTCTATGAGAGTTTTTCGACAGCCATAAAAACGAGAAGAATAAACTTGCATTATTAATATGTAAGAATCACGCCAAGTTATTAAATCAAATTATACCTATAAAAATAGCCACAATGGAGTCGTTCACAGTCTTCAGGTAAAAGCAAGACACATCTTGTCACGTGATATATTGATTTTTAAATACATGATAGCATGTCCAGTCTAACGATATTAATGACCGGTCGTTAAAGTGTGACAATAGATTTAATTGCTTCAACATCTGTCAGTAGTTGGCGTTTGAAAAGAAAAAATCGATTTAATGACACCCAGACACGCAGTGTTCAATTTTGCGGGTCAGTCAACCGATAGCATGCGCATATGTCCAGTACGTCAATATTAATTCATTTATTAATATACTAATTATTATAATCAACCTAATTACACTCATTAATTACATTAATTACATTAATTATGCAACAGTCATTAATTACATTAATTATTAAAGTGATTAAAAAAAAAAATCATTAAGTAATATTAATTACCTTACGTAACATTTTAATTATGATGACGTCATCGACCCCCTCGACCCCCTCCGGCAGAATAGGACTATTTCCCATATCTTCTACTACTAGCAGGGAATATCCAGCGGAGCACATAACTGGTCCTGTCTAAGAAACCTACTGTAATCATGAATGCAAGGCTGAGCACAATGAAATGCTAAATAATCGGTTTACACCTGGAAAGTTCAGTCTCATGTCGCTCGGACTAAGAAATAAATTGACCATGTCACCTCCCGAGCTCCATTATAGGAACACAGGTAACGTGGTCAGTTTATTTTTTAATCCGTTCGTACGATTTATTAAACCGTTCGCATAGATTAAGAATCCGTTCGGACAGATAAGTATTCCATGCGCACGGATTATTAAACCGTTCGCGCGAATTAATGATCTGTTCACATGGATTAGTAATCCGTTCGCGGGCGTTAGTAATCCGTTCGCACGAATTAGTAATCCGTGTGCACGGGTTACAAAAAACAGACAACCCCGGATTTACTTGTTTACATCAGCATGCATCCACGGTTGTCTAAGGAGGAGAAATCACCGTCAAGTGGCGGTGACACTGTAGCTTAGTACTTAAATCAAATGTTTTTAACATTTGCTATACAACATCTCTGCAGGGGTCAGATTGAAGTTTGTTCAAATTGAGTCCCTGGGTGATGATGACTTTATTCAGTATACATTCCAATAATTGAAGTAAAAATACATTAAATATAAACCAACGATCAAGAAAATACATGACAGGTACGAAACATTTAAATGGGCTGTCTGCATACTGCTAGGAGAAGTCATAGCCAAACTGGCTGCCTTCCTGACTTCCCCTTGAAGTAAAATTATGATGAAAAAAAAAAAAAACAGTTGTGCATGCTGATTGGTGAGCAAGAAATGTTACAGTGTCATAGGCTATTGAAATCGAGGCTAATTTCGGGTGCAATGCAAAGCCAGGACCAAAGGTTTTAGTAATATCAAAATTTGATACTAAGATAAATTGGGAGATTTAACTGTTCTCATTTACTATGCTATACTGTACTGCACTGTATTGTACTCTACTGCACTGCACCGCACAACACGGCACTGTACTGTACTTCACCGTACTGCACTGCACTGCACTGTACTACACCACACCGTACCATACTGCACCGAACTGCACTACACTGTATTGTATTGTATCGTACTGCTCCGTACCGCACCGTACTGCACTGTACTGCACTCCACTACACTGTACTGCACTGCACACTGAATTTTCCATTGTCCGGACAATACATACTAACTGATAATGGCGATTTGACAATCGGCAGTGCGGGAAATTCCGGAACTGCCCAGAGGCATGCCCCCCCCCCCCCCCCCACGCCATCTTGTCAATCCTCTCCCAAATGGATGATGTTGAAATAAGTTGAAATAAGTGTTACATGTTTTGCATTCTGTGGTGGCCAGGGGCAGACAGTCATATACAAATACACACTACAATTGCTTTTGATACTTTGTTATTTTTTTTTTTTTTTTTTTTTGTTGGAGCAAATATGTCAGGTTTGTTCTCATGAGGGCGGGGGGGGGGCAGTTGGGGGTGGGGGTATGGGCTGTTTTTGAGGTGAGGATAAATTTACGATAATTTGTTCAGCGAATGTCTGCTACTCAAAGCAAATTTGTTCCTTTTTTCTGTCGGAGCGAATGTGTCAGGTGTGTTCCCATGGATGGGGAATGTGGGAGGGGGTGCTCTGTTTTGGAGGCAGGCGGTAAAGTTTTAGGTTATACTTAGTATTTTTGGCAAGTGTCTGCTACTCAAAGTAAACAGTCAATTTGGTAATCCCCTTTGGTTTTCCGGAATGTGGAGCAGTATTTGTTCGCTGTGATAAAATGATACCTGTTGTCCGTTGACTGAAATGAAGTTCTCTAAATGGGGCGATGGGTGTAAACGATCGATGAATATCGACTGTATGCTGGTCGCAACTATTTGTCGCCGCGATGCAGCCTTAGAATTTAAATTGATACGTGATGTTGGGAACCAATAAACAAATAACTTGGCTAGTTCGTCATGACATGAATAATTTGATTTCTCTGTTGTAGTGTGTAAACCTCACAGCGACAATACAACGTTTGATGATGCTTAATGTTATTATCGCATCTGGGTCAGCCAATCCCGCCTCCACATTTCTGAGACAGCCCCTTCCATTCCAAAACTTCGAATGCTGGTTATGCCCCAGCCCTGCCCTGCCCTGCCCTCATGTATTGCGTTGGGGTCACTACTCATTTCGGATCCTCCATATGTTACAAAACTAAATATTATTTGTTACACAGTTTGTTGGTGGCCTAATATGGAATATATGGTGTCAGTTAATTCCATATTGGACTCGAGCGAAAGTATATATGGTGTCAATTAATTCCATATTCGACTCGAGCGAAGCTCGAGTCCAATATGGAATTAACTGACATCATATATACCATATTAGGCCACCAACAAACTATGTAACGAATATATCTTACCGACTGCTGCATCAATGTACAGCACTAATAACAACAACGATCAAAATTAAATGAGAGATTTCTCACAATGTGTTCACGTGTCTTTGCCTTGTTACAATTTATGGGAGAGTGCCCGCAGGCACTCTCCCATAAATTGTAACAAGGCAAATCCATACATACCAAACAGTTTCATTTCGAAGGTAACATCACACACATCCACATAATATGATGCCTTTTAAGTTGCCTAACCTGCACTTCAGACCAAATATGGGCTTCCAACACTCAATCTTTCAACTTGGAGCATTTATCGGCTGCCGCCATTTTGAATAATCAATGAACAAAGGGGAGATTACCCATAGCTGTCAGCGTATAATGATGTTGACAGGCAGAATATGGTTTTATATGCAGTCTGCATGTGACGTCTCTGAACCAATGGAAATCCCAGATACTTGTAGGAGGTAAGATATAATCATATTGTATGTTATATATATGAACAAGGTAGGTTATCAACTAATCAGTAAGGATGTTTGCTGAAATATCAAGTGTTTTCAGTTTTTCATTCTTTCTATATTTATTACATAGGTGACAACTCTATTTTTGGGGTTTTATGGCATTTAAAGATTTGATTTGATTCGATAAAACATTGAGTAAGGAGAATGCCAACCTTACATTTCGCTGTGATAGTTTTCAGCACAGAACATTATTTCAATAGACCCATTATATCCCCGACGGACTGCACGTCTTAACTGCGGTAATTATTTGAAAATGTGTTAAACGGTAGCTTCAAGAAACTTCTCAAATCTAGATTTGACAATAAAAAGTGAACAGCACGCTTTGGTGATATGAAATCTGTACCCTTCCCTAATAATAAAAAGTGAACCGCACGCTTTGATGATATGAAATCTGTACCCTTCCGTAATAATTAAAAGCGCATTGGTGATATGACATCTGTACCCTTCCCTAATAATACAAAGTGAACCGCACGCTTTGGTGATAGGAAATCTGTACCCTTCCCTAATAATAAAAAGTGAACTGCATGCTTTGATGATATGAAATCTGTACCCTTCCCTAATAATAAAAAGTGAACCGCACGCTTTGGTGATAAGAAATCTGTACCCTTCCCTAATTATAAAAAAGTGAACCGCACGCTTTGGTGATATGAAATCTGTACCCTTCCCTAATAATAAAAAGTGAACCGCACGCTTTGGTGATAAGAAATCTGTACCCTTCCCTAATTATAAAAAAGTGAACCGCACGCTTTGATGATATGAAATCTGTACCCTTCCCTAATAATAAAAAGTGAACCGCACGCTTTGGTGATAAGAAATCTGTACCCTTCCCTAATAATGAAAAGTGAACCGCACGCTTTGGTGATATGGAATCTGCAACCTTCCCTAATAATAAAAAAGAGAACCGTACGCTTTGGTGATATGAAATCTGCACCCTTCCCTAATAATAAAAAGTGAACCGCACGCGTTGATCATATGAAATCTGTACCCTTTCCTAATAATAAAAAGTGAACCGCACGCTTTGGTGATATGACATCTGTACCCTTCCCTAATAATAAAAAAGTGAACCGCACGCATTGGTGATATGAAATCTGTACCCTTCCCTAATAATAAAAAAGTGAACCGCACGCATTGGTGATATGACAGTACGTGGAGAGTGTATTATCACTAAATCACTCGCAGAGTGGGGATTCCACCCGAGCAATAATTGCAAATTTGTTGCAAAGCATTACCAGCACAAGCAAAGTTTCAGCCAATGGACCTCCGGGTTAAACCCGGAGGTCCATTGGCTGAAACATTGCTGATGTTTTTTGTCGATATATACATAATTTGAAAGTTATAGCGTGGGTGATAACCCCACTCGGCGGGTGATTTAGTTACAATCCACTCTCCACGTACTGTGACATCTGTACCCTTCCCTAATAATAAAAAAGTGAACCGCACGCTTTGGTGATATGACATCTGTACCATTCCCTAATAATAAAAAGTGAACCGCACGCTTTGGTGATATGAAATCTGTACCATTCCCTAATAATGATGATTGTTTACGTATCCATGTCACTATTTAGGTATTGGTGTTTAGGGTCACATATTTATGCACATTGGCTAATCATGACCGTGACAGCTTTACGGGTGGAGGAAGCCGGAGTACCCGGAGAGAACCACCGAGCATCTGCCAGCTCCCCAACATCATAACTCCACACTGCAGCACAGGCAGGGTTAGATTGGTTGAAGACATGCGCACCATCGACATGCAGTGCGCCTTAGTATACGGCGTCATCGTGCCCCCATCCATGTCACTTCGGAGATTTCCTCAAAACATGTTCTTTATTCCAAACATTAATTTGAATTTCAGACGGACATCTACACTGAGCATGATATGAAACAATTAATGATAAGATACTGTCATTTGTGGAAAATGTTTATCAGATAGACTTCACTGATTGGATTAGTAGACTTTAACCCTTAACCTAACACAAAAAGGCAGACAACACTTGAAAAAAAAATTCTTGAATAACTATTTTTTTTCATTTCTTGTCTCAAAAGCATAGGTTATGACCCCTCATTGGAACGAGCTCGACGAGCTCGTTCCAATGTGGGGTCATAACCTATGTTTTTGAGACAAAAAATGAAAATATATTGAAAATTAATTGTCGATTTTTGAGAATACCGCTGGCCGGTTTTTACTGTTACGTTGGGTAAAGGGTTAACAGCGTTAACCTCAAGGGAGGAAAGTATTCTTTGTTAACACTGGAAGCGGGTTAACAATACTAACAACCTCGCGAAGCTAGCGTGTAACAAGAGAAGGATCGGGTGGTAATTTAATGGCAGAGGCTAAGTTATTTCATTTCTTACCAGATGACAAGCGCACCTGGGTTACGTAAGGTGATTTGTCATCAGAAGATAACCGCACCTGAGTTATCCAAGATCATTTCTTACCAGCAGAGGGGACACCTGAATTACTCTAGGTAATATCATGTCGTAGGACATGTATATCTCATAAAGTATCAGTCGGCTTGGATAGGGTTAAATCTATTAAGCATTGTATGGGCGTTATGCTTACTTTGTTCAGTTAATGACATAGGTACATTAGGCCTATAGAAATCTGGCAGAGACCCGTGAATCAACATACCAGCTGTTATCGAATAATTCATCATAAGCTGCGTACTTTTAGTATCTTTAACAAAGAGACATGAATACAACATTTCTCACATTCGTATCGCACAAAACGTGTTAGCTTATAATATTAGAGTGATAAGTCAATGCATTACTGGTACTGGTGTCACTCTACAGTCTAGGGCTTAAAAACCTTAGTAGCAAAGTAACACAATTCGTGATGATCTGAAGGGGTGGGGGTGGGGGTAGGGCAGGAGGTGAAGAGGGGGGGGGTGATCTTTGTTCCGAATGCACTGTGGAGTATGTACATCCAAGTCCTGTTGTGTACACTACGAGAGATTCCAGTCATACAATAAGACAGATCGCAACGAGAGTTGACTACGGGAAACAGAATTCAAGGTCCTACCTATTGTTTTTCTTGTATTTTACGAGCTCCAAGGGCGCACGCGAAATGCCCGAAAACACCCCAACAACACTCAGAGAAACCCGCGGCAAATTTGTTTCAAAATAGAACCAAAACTCGTCAAATAACCCAAGCAAATGCGTGTTCAAATGATTTAGAAGCAGGCGATTTCACATAGAGTTGCTTGCCTCGTTAATATGAAAAATTGCCGTTGTCGCGTAACTTAACCATTTAATAACGAATCAACAACATCTACCCCTCGTAACTTACAAATTAAAAAGTTAAGAGAATATATGTTTCAAGCAAACAATTTCAACAAACCATATCATATGACCCTTTGTTGGAACGAGCTCGTTCCAATGCGGGGGTCACATGATATGGTTTCGTTGTTGTTTTTTTAAAAAGCAATAATAAAAATACATTTTGATATCGTTTGTGTTGGATAAAGGGTTAAGGCATGCTTGATGTAACAAGTAAAAAATTTTTTTTCGTACGTTACGTCGTCGCCAACAACAACTTGGCGCGGTTTTATATTTTACAATTTATACAATGTCCAGCGGTTTTGACTTTCCAGTTAACCCTTTACCTAAAGAATCGCCCGCATCCGCCCGCGTAATATGCAAATTCAGCAGTTGAAAAAATATTATTTTTCAAAACATTTCAACAAAACCATATCATGTGACCCCTCGTTGGAACGAGCTCATCGAGCTCGTTCCAACGAGGGATCACATGATATGGTTTTGTTGAAATGTTTTGAAAAAATTGAAAAAAATATATTTAAATTAATAAATTTTGATATCGTCTGCATTGTGTAAAGGGTTAATGTGACAGCTTCAAAAAACAAAACATGTGATGTTTGATTCCATGCCACCAAATTTGGTTTCCTGAAGAGGACAAACTGCACAACTAGTTTTGGTTCCTGGAGGAACCTAAATTTCCCTGTGTGAATAGACTTTGATTCTGGTATCCCATTCCCTATCTGAGTTGCATTCTTTATACGTGGCAATATTAAACTTGGATTAATTGAATGGAATTAATGAAAAATATCACCTTCGGCGTTCTGTTTTCTCCTTGCTTGACGCTATTTTGCTTCAAACCATTTCATTCACATCAAAAAGTCAATCAGGCACGTAACTGAATCATACACGTTCTACCATGACGTTTTAACATGCAGGCCGGATTTCGTTACAGCAATCAAGGTGTAAAAGAAATAGCAGGGTGACATTTCTGCGCAGACAAATACAAAATGTGGAATAAATCCTTGGAAAAAAGTATAGAAATACAACACATTATTTAAACCAAATATACCCCAACTTTAACCAGAATTAATGGCTAACTCTATTTTTCTCTCTCAAAGATTACTTTTAAGGAAACTGATTTTTAGGTGAGGAGAAAAGAAGTGCAGGCAGCGTCTTGGGAAAAATAGGAAAATCTGTCCATATGGTATATATGTTACGAAATAATAACATTTACCATTGTAGGCATTTTCATTGCGATTGTTCATTTAAATGTAACTTTTAAATTCAATATTTATTTATTTATTTATTGGTGTTAAGGTCACACACTTATGCGCAATGGCTAACCGTGACCGTGACAGTTTTACGGATGGAGGAAGCCGGAGTACCCGGAGAGAACCACCGAGCATCGACGAGCAGCTGTCAGCTCCTCAACATTCTAACTCTAGTCAAGCTCTGCTCAAGCAGGGTTACAGCGCTTGAAGACATGTGCACCATCGAGGTGCAGTACGCCTTAGTACACGGCGTCATCGTGCAACCATGTAGGCAACCGGGATAAAGTACCTTGCCCAAGGACACAACGCGGGTCGTCCCGGACGGCGATCGAACGCGGACCTCTAGCATAGAAGTCCAACAGACTACCACTGAGCCACCGCCTTTAAATTCGATAAAAGATCGAATTTCAGTAAACAACAAATAACTCACTTTTAACCCTTTACCCAAGCGGATCGGCCACATCCGCACGCGGAATATGCAACTTCAGCAGCTGAAAAGAATAGTATTTTTCAAAACATTTCAGCAAAACCATATCACGTGACCCTTCTTTGGAACGTGCTCGTCCAGCTCGTTCCATTGATGGGTCACGTGATATGGTTTTGTTGACTTTTTTTTAAATTTAAAAAAAAATGATATTTAAAATAATAAACTTTGATATCGTCTGTTTTGGGTAGTGTAATTTTATGCAACCCTCTTCCTATCAGAACAACCATTACAATTCACAAAGACCACCAGCACCAGTTCTCCTCAAAAGCAAAGCTTATGAATCTCAGCGGCACGAGATCGTCAAGCTCAAAAGAGGAGGGGTTATAAGGTGTGATTTAAAGACAAAATTGAAATACAGTCTTGATGTTTTTTTGAAAGTGTATGTTTGGCGTGATATTTGAATCGTTAACTGCAGGTGATACTCGTTGTTTTTCATCGTTTTAATCGGCTTTAATTGAAGCCTTTTACTGCCACTGCCACGTTGGCCATATAAGGATGACCTGGGTGTGGGGGGGGGGGGAGGGGGGACTCCGTGGCAAAGCACGCGACTCGTCAGTAATACACTCTTATTTCCTGCAATGTATTTGTGTAAATTATCTGAAGAGTTTCAAGTTTAAAAAAAATGATTTCTCGACTTGAATCTGTTGTAAAATTATAGATGTGTCGTAGTAAAACGTTGCCTCGAACAGTGTTAATGACTTTATTCAACTCAAGTCAATTTTGTCACCTCTTTTCACGTTATTCTGGTGAATGCAGCGCTCGAAGTTCGAATGTTATAACAGTTACTTTTGTAGCTGTTCTGAAAAAGGGATATCGCGACTCTAAAGTTTCAAACTAAAGGTAACTTGATGTTGTTTCTCCCATTATTCTAAGAATTGAAGATCTGATTAGAGATTTTCGACATTTAATTTGGAAACCGGGAGAACCGGTTTTCTGTAATTGTTTCGGTCTCGGTTTCAGTTTTGATAACAAAACCGAATCCAAACCGAACCGAATTTTCGGGTAACAGCACAGCTCTAATTCATTGTTGAGCCTTCGGCACGTAAAAAACATTGGATTTTGTTAGAAGGTGTGTACTGCTTCCATGGTGGAATGCTTTTCTATTTGCTCCTGTGTATGCAGAGATTGCTGTATGCGACCGATGGAGGCAGCCTGAGAGCAAAACCCAATCTCACTGAAGTGAATCATTGCCTGGTGAAAGCAGAGAAGTGAATCATTGCCTGATGTACGTAGAAATGATTCAAACAGACCCTCCACTAACCCGTAGTCAATGGGTCACGTGGGTCATATGGCGATTTTCTTTTTTTTTTGGGGGGGGGGGGGGATCACTCAAAATCCTTCAAATATCATTTTAAAGCAGAGAGAAACATCATCCAAATTGACAATCATAATATGGCCCTTATGACCCTTGACTCCCGGTTAGAAGGGTCTCGCCCTAACAGGTGTCAAGGGGCCATAAGGGTCATGGTGAATTTCTTTCTTTTTTGACTTAAAACCACTTCAGTATGTCAAAACTCATTTTAAATCAGGAGAACATCATCCAAAAGGACCCTTCTAACCGGGAGTCAAGGGTCATAAGGGCCATATTATGATTGTCTTCTTTTGCAAAACAATCACTCGAAATCCTTCAAATTTCATGTTTTAGCAGAACAAACACCCCAAATTGACCCCAACCTAACTGGGGTAAAGGGGTCATAACGCACATGCTGAATTTCCTTCGTTGCGTAAAATCACTTGAAATTCTTCAAACATTATTTTAAAGCAGAAATCTTTATTCAAATAGACAGTCCCCAGACCGGGGAACAAGGGTTATAAGGGTCATGTTGTGATATTCTTTGTTGGCAATAATAAAATAACTCATTAGTCATTTTAAAACAAAAAAAAATATCATCAAATGGACCTTTCCCTTAATTCGGGGTCAAATGGTCATGTAGTGTTTTTTCTTCCTTTTTTTTGCATTGTTGCTTCAGACTTTTGTCTTTGAGTTTAGGTCAGCTTCAGCTTTCAGAAAAAGTTCTGCATTCCCTTATTTGGCAGCTTCGACGAGAGGTGTTGAACTTTTAGAATACCTGATTTCCGGTGTTGTCTAAACCGCAAAAGGTGGTAACTTTACACCGCATATAATGTATTCATAAAAATCAATTACTCTCCTCTATAAATTCCTCTTAAACATGTTTTCGCAAAAGGCTCACAAACGTAACTTAAACATTTGGCTAAAATAAGACAATTCTCTATAGGGATGCTGCCTCAAGGACCCACAATAGCATACTTTAAATGTAATTCGCAGTTCCAACCCAACAACTGGAATTTTTATCTCCATATGTCCACTTTAAAATACTTCCAATTTTTTTGTTTATTTCTTTCATGAAATTTTTTCTTGGATGAAAGTATTGGTGATTAATACCTACCCTGAAAGAGGTTGCAACACAAGTAGGCTTGTTGAAATGCGTGCACTTTTTCCAACTTGTATGCGTAACAATCTGCTGTTTTTTTAAACCGCAAACGAGGTATTGATTAATTTATTATGTGTCCGATGTAGTCGTGGCACACATGAGAGAGGTTTATTTACTGAATTCGTTATCTTTAACCCTTTACCTAACATGAAAAGCAGACGACACTTGCAAAAAAAAATTCTTGAATTACTAATTTTTTTCATTTTTTTTGTCTCAAAAACATAGGTTATGACCCTTAACTGGAACGAGCTCAATGAGCTCGTTCCAATGAGGTTTCATAACCTATGTTTTTGAGACAAAAAATGAAAAAAATAATGAATATTAATTGGTGATTGTTGAGAATAGCGCTAGTCGGTTTTGGCCGTTACGTTGGGTAAAGGGTTAATACATGTAGCCCTGTTCATGCGGATATGCTCCAAATCTCGGTTGAACATAAATACTCAGCCGCAAAACAAAGATCTTGCTACCTTCATTTCCTCACAATAACTAATATTATTGGTCACTTTCGAAGACCGGCGGATATTAAGGGTAAACGTCGCATACACGCGGGTTTATCCATTAACTCCAAAGACGGCTTGATGGTTTAGCCGTTGGGAATGAATCGCTGTGGTAAATTCCTTTATTCAAAATTATCAGGCACTTCATAATTCGACACACTTTGTAACATATGGTGTGAACAGTATATTATCAATATTTGTCAAACATTATGACATGCTGTTGTATCTTGTTCTACAAATGGATTGTACATGTAGCTGTTTCCTCATTAACGGGCTCCATAGATTGAAAGCGGTGACGCACATATATGTGGATGGAGGAGGGGCGATGCCCCCCCCCCCCACCATAGAATAATTAGTCAGAAAATATTTATATCTTCCGCGGAAACATATTTTGGGGGGCCGAATGATTGCCAACTATCCCATTTCGGGTGGGGTGCCAAAACGGAAGAAAACGAGCAGCTTAATCTGCAATCTAAAGAAAACCTTCATTGGTTTGTCGTAAAATTGTGAATTGTGCTTTCACATCCCCAGACAAGCACTGCCCGCGAAAAGTTATCGGCGCTTCTAATTAAATGCTAAGTAACAAATCTGCGGAGTGGTGACTGTTTGAAACTAATAATTGATATTTTTTGTAGTAGGAAAAATATATATCTTAAAAGAAAAAAGTAAAGATTTATCCGTTAAATATATAGAGGATATGGAATGAGTGTTTTTCTCATATAATATTTATGAAACGAGTCTAAGAATTTTCCGTTTGGGAGAGCCTCTGGCGAGCCCAAACGGAAAATTCGGACGAGTTTCATAAATATTATATAAGAAAAACATTCATTTCATATTCTATTTATCATATGACACACACACGCACAAATTAGCTACTTAGTATGACTTTTTAACCCATCACCTAACTTGAGTTGCAGACAGCACTTGGAAAAACATCCTCGTATAACTAAAATTTTTCATTTTTTGCTTCCAAAACATAGGTTATGACCCCTCGTTGGAACGAGCTCGTCGTGCTCGTTCCAATGAGGGGTCATAACCTATGTTTTGGAATCAAAAAGTGAAAATATAAAAAAAAATGAAATGCGTTTTTCTTGTAGGTAAAAGATTAATACAATATAACCCACCCTAAATAGGACAGATAACGTAAATTCTCCCTACTGAAATTATACAAAAGTGACCCAGTTGCATTTTGTTTAGCCAATCAAATTGTCCAGTTTTGAAATTGACCAATGAAAGCTCCCAAATCTAATTATGCAAATTATGAAAATATGGCCCAGTTGTATTTTGTTCAGCCAATCAAATTGCCTAGTTTTGAAATTGACCAATGAAATTGACGGAAGGATTTATTTATCACTGATTAATATGAAAACAAAATATCAAATGTTTTTAAGTGAACAAAATGGACGAGTCATATGATAAAAATATATATCAAAAGAAAAAAGTAAAGATGTATCCGTAAAATATAAATATATAAATATGTAAATGTTTTCTCTACGTTCAATGAAATTTAAATTTATATTTTTTTCTCTTGTGCACTTTATAACATTCATGGCCTATTTTTCATGAAATTTATTGTAAGTTATTGCCACTAATATCTAAATACTACTAGATCGCTGAAATTTTAGCGAAAAACTGCGCAACTCGTTCTGCCTCTTCCCCCACCTCCCATTTACGATGGCGTAATGTCCTACAACGAGCTCTTTGAACTCGTTCGGTTTGACGGCATTGCATTACATGACGTTACGTTTTGACATTTGTGTTTACCACAAGCCAAGCATAAACACTGGTAATACGGCATTAAACTTTCGATACGAGTACATGTATTCTATCATAACAATTACTTCAATAATAATTAATCTATTCTGTAAATTTATTTATTTATTAGGCTTTAACGACACTGTAACATCCAGGATCATATGGTGTCGGTGACAGTTTTATGAGTGGAGGAAGCCGGAGTACACGGAGAGAACCACCGAGCAACGACGAGCAGCTGCCAGTTCCCCAACATCGTAACTCCGCACTGCAGCACAGACAGGGTTAGATTGGTTGAAGACATGCGCACCATCGACGTGCAGTACGCCTTAGTACACGGCGCCATCATGCCCCCATGTGGATAATCGGGGTTAAGTGCCCTGCCCAAGGACACAATGCGGGAGTCCAAATCGATCGCTCAGACGGTCACCCATCCAAGGACTAACCGGGCTCGATGTTGCTTAACTTCGGTGATCTGACGAGAACCGGTTACCGCCACACCACTGAAAATATTCAACAATAAATGTGCATACACCCAAAGATCAAGTGTGTTAAAAATCAACCAAAATCAGCTGGGTCTAGTGAATATGAACGCAATTAAATTCATATTCACTCAACTCAGATGATGTAGGTTATTTTTAACTCAACTGATTTTAGTGTGTATCAACAACATATTCGATTTTGACACCCATCTTGTTTGTTCCAAACAATTCATGTTGTTTTTAATTTAATATAAATAGGTCCCTTCCCCTCACGACAACCACTAAGCCATGAGTCGGGTATTTGATGTCCCTCTGTGTACTAAAAATAACACCGCAACAGGTACACAGGATTATATACGCTAACATATATCATCAAATGTGAAAGACCTACATACAACAACATGTGCTGAGACTTGCCAAACTCCACTCAACCCCTACCCGTGCTTCAAAAGATTTGGAAATTCGTTGTCTTAACGAAATTAATTCCAGATAGTTGAGATGTTAAATGGTAGATTATTTCCACAAATCTGCATGACCATATATCAATTCAGCATTTATTTTCCTTCCTGAGAAATGCACGCACATCTACCATCAACACCCCCTCTACACTGACATACACATACAACAAAAATGTGAAAGCACTTTACATTTTAAGTTGTATATTTATCATCTGTGAGTTGTTTTGTATAAATATAGGATATACTCATAGTAGATTGGTGTACCAATGTTCACTACGAGTGGTGAACATTTGGTACACCAAGCTTCTATGGGTATATTTTATTTTTATTTTACAATCAACATGTATTTTGTCTGTATTAACTCCGCAACTGTCGTGTATCCGACCCCCTGATACAGATGTTTGTATCAGGGGGTCGGATACAAGCACATTCCTTTCGCGTGAGTTCCATTTTTATTTCTTTTTGTTCATCCGTACGAATAAATAGTTCGTTATATATTCGTCTACATTCTTGACTTATCCCCAATATATTGTAAGATGAATTGATTATTACAATTATGTGGATGTACAAAATATATATCCGATTCTCGTTCCGGGTTCTAAGGGTAGATCTCGACTCGTCCTTGACTCGTCGTGATCTGCTCTTAGAACCCGGAGCTCGACTCGGATACATATTTTGTACATCCACATAATGGTGATAATCTCTATATACCATGATCGTCAGATTAGTGGGCACTAGACGTACATACGTGCGAATCTGTTTTTGTTTACGCGGGCATCGGTGGGCGGTACTTCCGCTGTCAGTTTTATCACCGAAACGAAATAGAAAAAGAAACGGGGCCTTTTTCATTTTAATAACACAATAACATACTATTTCGAGTTATGGATGCTTTATTAACATGAGACGATGCATGATTGTTAATTTGTGGTGTTTTATGGGTAAACTCGTTGCAAAACGTAATAGATAATTTCCACTTTCATTTTACTCTTCGCCAGGTGGCGCGCGAAATATTTCGACAAGTTCGCTTTTAGGTCGACGTCACCAAAGGTCAATATGGATGTAGTTCCACTGTAGGTGTAAATTGTAACTATTGAAATCATATTACTGGCGCGTTCGCCACGGTTGGTGTGTAAAGCTAAAATTTATGTCATAGGCTCTTTCTATATAGTAGAACAGGTGATTATTGTTTAAAGCGGTACAATACACAATTATCTTCGTAGAATTGAGAGTTCCTAATTTGCGGACGATGAAAGATGTTTTGTTAAATTTCTTTTCATTGTTTTATTGAACAGCTGGGGTGTCCAAAAGGGAGTCGAATTACCCCATGAACTGTTTGTCCTACTTTTCTGTTTTGTGGCCTGGAAATATTTTTGATCCCTTTGGCCCCGATGGTGATATGTTATATTTCCTTCATGTCTAACCATTTACGCAATAAGCTGGTCGCTTATGCCCAAGTTACTATTTGATCAACAGACAGGGAAATTATATTTTTCCAAATTTTTCAACAAAATCACGTGATTGCTCATTGGAATAAGGGCATCGGGCTCCTTCCAATGAGGGGTCTCACGACATGGGTTCTGATGTGCTTTGTGAAATTTATTTGTCAGCCAGATGGGGGCATAATGTTTTACTTAGCCATCACAACTGGTCATTTACTTACTTTGCGATGAGTCACACATAGACTAATACAATAAACTAGTATACAATGCTGAAGTTTAACCTTTACTCTATATCTGAACAGACACCAGTCAAATTTGACTGGGTTCCGTTTTTGAATGGGGTCGTACTTAGCTGGGTGTTTGTCATAGGTGAGGGTGGTATGTATGAGAGATGGTCGCTTCCTAAATCATCGTCTCTGCCATGGAAGATAGCTAGGGAGTTGCTGATAATGATTTGGTCAAGAATATCGAAGCGGTGGAGAGGGTTGTTACTTTTGTGTGTTATCGATTGATTATTGTTTAATACCTGTAGTTCTAATGTTTAGATGCACAGTTAAAACTAGAATTCATGTCACGAATAGTGCGCTTATCTAGGCTTAATTGCGCGTTGGAATTGCGCGCAATTGCCATATCGAATGGCATCCAAAGCACGACAGGCTCTCTTGGTTACTCACAGCAAACACATGTAATGTTTCTGCCAATGGACCTCCGAGTTAGCGGAGGTCCATTGGCTGAAACAATGCTTGTGCACAAGCCATATCTGTAGAATTTGACAGCTTTACTTGGGCCATAACGCGTACATTAACGCGCATATCAACGTGCTATTTGTGCGCATTTCATGACAGGACTTCTAGTTTTAACTCTATGTACTGCGCTTTCATATAATAAAATAATACAGAGTGATTCAGTGACAATGTAGGTTTCTCTCTTTGTTGTGCATCGTATAACGTTTGACATCGATGGTGTGGAATAGCGTGAATTGTAACATCACACCCAGTTCAAATAGTCAAGTTTTTCTTTTTTTTAATTCTACTGGAGTAAGGTGGGAAAACCAAAAAATATTTTAAGTTTCAACTCAACGAAAATCAAATTACCGCCGTCAGTAAGATTCTCCAAAGGACATGTATCTCGGAAATTTTTATCCCACAGTTAACTGTTACGTTACACGTTTTTGTATTTTGCTCTGTTATTCCAACCCCAACTACGGAAAATTCGTCATCTGCGCAAGGCAATAAATAGTAAATATAATCCAGTGACAGTATTCTAAATATAGAGGATGTAACAATATGTATGTGTTATGCACACTGAATCGTTGTTAACTGTGGGATATTCTAAAGTGGGTTGTGTATGCTATAAAGGAAGATAAATATTGCAAAGTGAAGGCAAATACATGTTATTTTCTTTTAATGCCTTCCCCAACCCCCGAATTGTATTACAATTTGCCAACATGTCAGTTACAAAATATATGCGCATTATCGTCACTGATAAATATTTTTAACATCAAGATGGACAGTACACTCATCATTACAGGGTAGACCAAGTTGGCCACCTTGCTTGGAGTTAGGTTCTCTACCATCAGGTTGTCATTCAGTACATGCATGGTAATCGGTGTGGGTACATCAAGGATAAATATCAGTGCATCCACAAAACTGTCAAATCTGTAAGTTTCAGCTCTGTTTGTCTGTATAAAAGTGGACAACTGAATACAAACATAAACATGCTGTGTTGAACTAGTAAAGTTTTTTCGTTAGTACATAATGATGTTCTTGGCTTCTGATTTGATGGGAGTGTATAATGTATTTCTGTTAGTTGTCCACGAGTTAGATGAATGCAAACTACACGCGGACATAATACAATTTATATTTTAAAGAGGATAAAATAATGATCAGCGGGTTATTCCTCGAAAATGAACAGTAGTATTGCAAACATCAGTTCTATGGACGAATTTGTCGAAAAAGCTAACCCAGTCGTTGCACAGCAATAATTTTACGTGCTCACATGCTTTGAAATGGTTGTAGAATTTCGTTTCGTTCCGGTCCAGATCTACGCTTGAAACCGCACATCTTGCAGATCCCTTTAGGGGCTAAACGACAGTAATTTCGCGGCTGGCGTTATTTCAACATATCTCAATTTAGCTCTTTGATTTACGAAATGAGCAGTTGAACCAAAATATAAAAAAACAATTTCAGCACTAGAGGTACAGAATTTACTGCATCCAGTAAATTTAAGTCTGTATGAAAGGGGTTAAAGCATCAGAAATAAACAAAATAGAAAAAGAATTTATGGAGGCTTATTTTTGGGGGTGAAATATATCTAAACAAACCAGAAATTGGTTTGCGTTAATAGCATTTAAAGCTATTCATACAAGAATCAGATAAATTTGTCCAAGAAACCACAAAAAACACATGTGCACAGTATTAAGAGGGTTCGATTAAGGAATCAGTAATGCACATTTTAGGCACTGCCACTTATTTGAATGATGTTTAGAGCAATGATGTGAGTATGTAAAGAATTAACATTATTCTCACTGAAATAAAATCTTTGGAGTCCACATTGAAGTTTTGAGAAGGTTAGACTCATTTAACCGAATAATTTATAGTTTATTTCCCTGCAAAGCAAAGGGTTTCTCTCAACGTAGTTCGAGGAACTAATGTCTGATTATAATAATAAGATTACATTTAATGTTCGACAGCTAACTCCACTGATGTTTTCATTGTCTCCATTGTGAATAACATAGCATAGTATTGCTTGGGGATACTTTACTGTATCAGGAAAGTGGAGGCTATTAAAACTCTGTGGCCGACTGGGCCATACTCAAGGGCTCTAACGAACTGAAAAACATAGGGTGCCGAGAAATTGTGCATGTCTGTCCATATGCCAATCATCAGCGAGATAGGACAGTTCATTTTCGAGTTATCGTGCGGACAAAAAAGTGCTTAGAAGACAGAAGACATGAGAATAAGAAGAAGAAAAAGAAGAAGAAGAAGAAGAAGAAGAAGAAGAAGAAGAAGAAGAAGAAGAAGAAGAAGAAAAGAAGAAAAAATAGAAAAAGAAACCGTACAAAAACAATAGCCTGTGTGTTTCACACAAACTAATAATGATAAAAAAACATACAAAAACAATAGTATGTGTGTTTCACACAGATTAACCAGTAACATGGTATCAATGTTCCAATACTTGCTTATTTTCTGCCAATAATAACTGAAATATGTTGTAAATATTCAGTTTGCATCCGGGCAACACAATAAATTATTGTGATGAATTGACAGTAACATGGTCAGAGGTTTGCGGCGCGGAGCTCATGTTCAACGAAGACGCGTCTGATCCATTTAACCCTTTACCTAACATGAAAAGCAGACAACACTTGCAAACAAAATTCTTGAATAACTCATTTGTTTTCATTTTTTTTTTGTCTCAAAAACATAGGTTATGGCCCCTCATTGGAATGAGCTCGATGAGCTCGTTCCAAAGAGGGGTCATAACCTATGCTTTTGAGACAAAACATGAAAAAATAATGAAAATTAATTGGTGATTTTTATGAATAGCACTGGCCGGGTTTGGCATTTGGACTCACACTGCAGTATTACAAGGGTTAGAAAGAGACCATTTAAATATTCCATTTCATTAAATTATAATTCTGATAGTTTTTTCGAGAAAGCCACTCACAATCATTGATTCTTGAATGGTTGGCAATGACCAATAGGGGGTTAATCCGAACCTATTCTCAAGTAATGTCCTGGTGTTAAATTAATCCTGTGCACATTGATGTCAAGATGGCAATGTTTTTATCAACGTACAACTTGAAGGAGCCATAGCTCTCCAGGAGAGCTATAGCTCTTCAGGGTCAGTAGACCAAAATCATTAACTTATTATAATAAAAACAAGGTTATAAGCCCTATAGCCCAATTAGTCTAAGAGAAGTAATTAAAACTAATCCAAAATATAGCAAACACGACCTCTTTAGGAGAGTTTAGTTCTTAAGAGGGTTCAGTGGGAGTGGTAGTTCGCACTAGCTGTACTTTGAGAGTAGTGAATGTAGTCAGCATGACAAAACTATGAACTGAAGTTTCTCAGCTGACAGTACCTGCTTTTGTACACCGGAGGGATGAAGCGGCACAAATCAGAGACATTCTGTTAATGGCACTTTGGCACCGAGGTTTTCTGCACTCTCAGTGAGACTGAGCCGAGCACAGAGAAAGACTATAGAACTCCTCTAATAAGTGAGTTTTAAACAGTCATGGCACAACACAGTTAACAGTACAGTCGACTATGTCAGTATTGTATTTTTACTGGCATCCTGACAGTTTTGTGATAGGTTTCAACAACTATTCAGTGCAGTTTTATGGAAAGAGTTAACTTTATTCTCTCTGAAATAAAATATGTGCAATCCACATTGAAGTCTTGAGAGAGTTAAAAGCATTGAACTGAATAATTTATAATTTATTTCCTTGCAATGCAAAGGGATTCTCTCAACTTAGTTCTAGGAACTAAGATCTGATTATAATAACAAGATTACATTTCATTTTTGACAGATGACTCCACTGATGTTTACATTGTCTCCAGTGTGAATGGCATAACAAAGTATTGCTTGGGGAGAATTTACTGTATCAGGAAATTGGATGCTGTGAAAACCCTGTGGCCGACTGAACCATACTCAATGGTTCTAGCGATCTGAAAAACTAAGGTGGCCGAGAAGTTGTGACTGTGTACAGGAATGCAAACAATTAGCAAGATAGGACGATTCGTTTTCGAGTTATCGTGAGGACAAGGAAGTGCATAGAAGACAGAAGACGGGAAAATAAGAAGAAGAAGACGAAAAAGAAGAAGAAGAAGAAGAAGAAGAAGAAGAAGAAGAAGAAGAAGAAGAAGAAGAAGAAAGAAAGAAAAAGAAACCGTACACAACCACACAGGCTAAAAAGAAAAAGAAAACGTACAAAAACAATAGTCTGTATGTTTCACACAGACTAAAAGCCGCAACAAGTGACACGTTATTGGAACGAGCTCAACCTTCCTCACCATATAGTTTTGTTACCCCCGACCTCCGAAGTAGGATTTGCTGATATCTATTGAAGCCCCTAGGGGGGTTTGATCATCTCCTACTAGGCGGGTCCTCAGGTAGCGGATAGAGGATGGCCTGCTCAGTTAGGCAGGTTTGCCTTTTTTATAATTAGCAGGTTTGCTCAATTGAGCTGGTTTGCTGCGAAATATACGAATACGCAGCCCCGGACCAAAATGATCAACCCTGCTTATATCATCTTGCAGGCACATTGTTCTCCCGTGAGGTGCGTTCTGAAGGCCCCGGAGGAAGGAATCCTGACAGTTGAGAACAGACTGGGTCCCTGTTAGGTCGAATATCCAGGATGGAGATCAGGTCGTAAACACTGCTTTGGCCCTGATCTCCATCATGGAGGTACCTGTTCAATACACTGTTTTGGCCCCAACTTCGGGAGTAGAAGGATGGCCGGATGGTCCGTTCTGGCCAATCGGGAGCCCCCTCCCCAAAAAGTACTGGGTGTCACGTCGGGGGGGGGGGGGGGGGGGCATTTGGTGGTCATTCAGTCAGTTATTTCTTTTATCACATACCATAATTGCCATCGTGTACTCTTTTAAACATATAATTTTACCAAACACTTGCTGCACTGTCTGTTCCAGTTGTACGTGGCAAATTTAATTTCAGTGTTTTGTAAGGTGATTGGTTGATTGATCGCCATATGAAGGCATGGTACTTCCACACACAGGCTTATCAGCCAGTGGCATACTTCGGTATCAACACTGGCTGAGTATACTGCTCCATACCAGGTATGTGGAAATACGGCAACCCGGTGGGTTCACTGCTTAGCAGTAACCCTACCCCTTATTGGACTCCGTGGTGGGTGGGAGCCGGGGCAGTGAACGTTTAAAATATTAAACATGGCTACCCAACAACCCAAAATCAAACGACCGTTTTCAGATACTGGACTACGAGATTCTGACTCTGGTGAAGAACTTATTAAATCACTGATTCCACCTGAAGACAACCTTCCAAAATTCATTCTACCGCATTCAACTGATGACAATAAAAAATTAAGTAATCTAAACCCATTTGATCTTGATAAGGCCATCAAAGGTATAGCAGGAACTGTAAAAGATATAAAGAAATTACACTCTGGAGATTTATTAATCCAGTGTTCCAGACAAGTTCAAACATTTAATCTTTTACATACTACAGAATTAATTGACATTAGTATTAAAGCAAGTTATCATAAAACAGTAGCAAGGGAGTTATAAGAACTCCTGAACTAGCCGACATGGAAGAAAATGAAATTACATGTGACTTAAAACCTCAAGGAATCACCTCTGTAAAACGAATTGAAATCATCAAACAATGAAAAAAAAATTAAAACAAACACTTACATCTGCATCTTTGATGGTACAAGATCCCCAAAGTCAATTACGATTGGTTACTTGAACGTCAGAGTGGATTTGTACACCCCAAATCCACTGCGATGTTTCAAGTGCCAGAAGTTTGGACATGACCAGGATTCTTGTCGTAGCAAGAAATTCTGCTTTAAATGTGGTCTCAACCATGAAGATCCTTGTAACACTACAGACTATAAATGTGTTAACTGTCAGGGTAATCACATGTCATCATCTTAGGATAGCCCTGTATGGAAAAAAGAAAAACTAATACAAAAAGTGAAATGTGAAAAGCAGATTAGTTTTAAGGAGGCCGGGAATTCGTTATATCAATGCCGGTGATGAATTTTCCACCATCGTCTTATGCGAACGCTATTAAACATTCTACTACAACAACAAAATCAGTGCAATGTCAAACATATCTCACATGGCTTAATAATACAGAACCCAAATCTATAAATCCATTTAGCATTATACAAACAACAAATACGAATAGCTCATCTACTCAAACTAAGACAACAGAAAATAAAAACAAGGGCAAAAAGGTTAGTGAAACGTCAAGTGACCATCCACAATCTAGTCAACGTCAGAGTCAAAGTCAAAAAAAACAGAAAAGAAAAAAAGAAAACTCTTTCGGATCGAATTCCCAAATTTTCTAGAGATATTGTCACTAGAAATAGATTTGAGGCCTTCGAGGAAATGTTTGTGGACGAATGTCTCACGGAAACTTCTTCAAATAATCCCCTTCCATCACTGCAGGGAAGGTCCCCACGCAAAACTTCACCAAAAAGAACCACGTGGGCAATTCCACCCATACGACCACCTTCAAACTCACCAACCAAACATGCATAGTACACTCAAACATAACATAATACAGTGGAACTGTCGAGGTTTTAGAGCCAATTTGAATTAACTGGGTCTTCTAAGCCAAAAATATCAACCTGCAGCTTTTTGCCTGCAGGAAACTCTTTCAAAGAAACCTGAAACTCTAGATCATTCAGCTTTTAAGCATTATACATCGTATAATCCCTGGGCAGATGAAACTGATCTTCATATTCGTGAAACATCCGTCTTGGTTAGAAACGACATTATTCACAGTTATGTACCTTTGCAATCACATTTACAGTCTGTGGCGGTAAGCCTAACCCTAGACAAGACAATCACATTATGTTTTATTTATGTTTCACCAAGTAAAACGCTTCAACCGAATGATCTTGAGTTACTAGTCCAACAACTTCCAACTCCATATATTTTGTTGAGTGATTTTAACACGCATGGCCCTATTTGGGGTAATTCCTGCAGCCAGGAAGATGCAAAAGGTAAAACTGTAGAATAGTTCATTACAAAATATGATTTGTGTTTGTTTAATGATGGGTCAGACACTTATTTGCACCCCGCATCTGGTTCGTATACATCAACTGATCTTATAATTGCATGCTCTTCTGTCTTCCTCGATTATTCTTGGAAGGTAGAAGATGACTTGTGCGGGAGTGACCACTTTCCGGTTGTGCTGGAGAGTGTAGTTCCGGTGGACGATGAGCGAGTGCCCCAGTGGAACTTTAAAAAGGCTGACTGGGACACTTTCTCATTGCTTTGTTCTGGACGCCTCACACAGGAGAAATTTCAGGATAGTTCTGACCAAATAGAACATTTTACAAACGAGCTGCTTGACATTGCAAACACTGTCATCCCTAAAACCTCGGCAAATCCAAAACGTTTCACCAAACCATGGTTTGATAATGAATGTAAAAAGGCTATAAATGCCCTTAAGAAAGCTGAAAGGGAATTTAACAAGTCACCAACCACATATAATTTAGACAAACTTCGTATAAATCGGGCAAAAACAAGACGAATTATAAAACAAAAAAAGAAAAGTTCTTGGAAATCTTACGTTTCTAAGATTAACCAAAACACCCCCATCACTAAAATTTGGAAAATGATTAAAAAATTAAAGGAAAAGAAACAAAATCAACTGTACAACACCTGAAGGAAAACAACACCTTAATTACATCTAAAACATAAATTTCAAACACTCTGGACTCCACATTTTCGAAACATTCGTCGTCTGAAAATTGTTATCCAGAATTTATCAGAATTAAAAAACAGCAAGAAAAACAAAAGATCAAATTTAACTCCAACTATCTAGAGGATTACAATGAACCTTTCTCAATGGAAGAGTTAAATAACTCTTTACATAGAGCAAGGGCTACTGCCACTGGTCCCGATGAAATTCACTACCAAATTTTTAAGCATCTGCCTCAATCTTCACTGGAACTTTTATTATCAATTTTTAATGGCATTTGGGTGACAGGCCAGTTTCCACCATCTTGGGGTAAAGCAACGATAATTCCTATTCCTAAGTCTGATAAAGATCACAGCAACCCAAGCAATTACAGACTTATTGCCTTAACCAGTTATCTGTGCAAAACCATGCAGAGGATGATCAATGATCGATTTGTCTGGTTTCTAGAATCGAACAATCTGCTTGCGGATGTTCGGTGTGGTTTCAGATGCCAGAGATGTACTGTGGATCATTTGGTCAGACTTGAAACGTTCCTTAGAAATGCCTTTGCCAGAAAAGAACATGTGGTCGCCATCTTCTTTGATCTGGAGAAGGCATACGATACAACGTGGACGTATGGGATTTTAAAAGATCTTTTTAACATGGGGTTGAGAGGGCGTACGCCCCTTTTTATTGAAAACTTTTTAAAGGACCGCCTATTTCAGGTTCATGTTGGATCAACGTTATCTGATCCGCACGAACAGGAATTGGGGGTTCCTCAGGATAGTATCCTATCTGTTACCCTTTTTTCGGTGAAAATTAATATGGTAGATTCTTCGTTTTTAATCTGCTACAGCAGCAATAAAATGAATGCTATAGAGCGCAAACTGCAGCTCTGCTTAAACAGAATTCAAAAATGGGACACAGAAAACGGTTTTAAATTTTTAAAGATGAAAACAAATTGTGTTCATTTTTGTAAGCTTCGGAAACATTGCCTCGACCCGGAGTTAAAGATTGATGGTAGTCCTATTAACGTTGTTAAGGAAGTGAAATTCTTAGGGTTGTTTTTTGACAACAAACTGAATTTCACTTCCCACATAAAACAACTAAAAGTTAAATGTAAAAGGGCACTGAACCTCTTCAAGGCAGGTGGTAGCACTTATTGGTGTGCTGACCAAAAAATATTAATCCATCTGTATAGATCCCTTGTCAGATCGAAATTAGATTATGGCTGTGTTGTTTACGGTTCTGCCAGAAAGTCATATCTCAAACCTCTTGATGCCATTCATAATAGTGGCATAAGAATCAACCTTGGTGCTTTTAGAACATCAGCGGTAGATTCAATGCTTGTTGGAGCGGAGGAGCCTTCTCTTGAGAAGCGCAGAATTAAACTTTCACTCCAATATGTTTCAAAACTTCTTTCTAGTCCGTCCAATCCTGCATACAATTGTGTCTCTGAACCTTAAAATATGGAATTTTTTAACAGTCATCAGAAACATATCCCTCCATTGGGAATTAGAATAAAACCTCACATGGAGTCCGCCAAAAGTGAGCTAGTTACAATAAAAGAGAACCGTGAACCACAAACTCTCCCTTGGCATCTTATAAAACCAACAGTTAGTTTGGACCTAGAATCTACTAAAAAGTCTGAAACAAATTCTTTGCAGTTTAAGCAAAAATATTCTGAAATTAAGTCAAAGTATAGTGCATACACAAGGATCTATACAGATGGATCAAAAGATGGTGACAAAGTAGCATCAGCTGTTGTCACTGATGATCATGTCACTTCAATCAGAATACCGAATCAAAGTTCTATTTTCACAGCTGAAGTTAAAGCTCTACAACTTGCACTCGAACATATCGAGAATGTACAGAAAAAAGAAGTCGATTATTTTTTCTGACTCTCTTTCTTCTTTGCTTGCTTTGCTGAACCCCAGGCTGAAGAACCCTCTCACTTTGGAGCTTCGTGAGAAGTTAACTCTTATGTCTGACCAATATGATGTCGTGTTTTGCTGGTTACGTGGACATATAGGTATCGCTGGTAACACCAGAGCAGACAGTGCGGCAAAACAGGTTTTAACAAAGCTTCTCACTGATTTTAAGATCCCTTTCAGTGACCTCAAACAACATATCATTAACTACATCAAATATTTATGGCAGGCGTATTGAGATGGAGCGATAAATAACAAGCTCCATCACTTCCGACCAACTATTTCTGATCACTACACATCCAGTAACCTTTATAGAAAAGATCATGTTATTGTGACACGATGTCATATTGGTCAAACAAGACTAATACATTCCTTTCTGTTGGAGGGTAATTTGCGACTAGAGTGTGTTCCATGTCAGCAGATGTTGTCAGTGGAACACATTCTTTTACATTGCACTGATTTTAATCTTGTTGGAGGGCAGTACTTCACAGCTGAATCCCGTAGAGATCTATTTTATAATACGAGCCCGCACAAAATTGTGTCATTTCTAAAAGTAATCAACCCTTTTACAAAATTTTAAAATTGTTTTTATTCTTTTAATCTCGACTCATCAAGTCTCAATTTATAATGTATTCACGTATCGCATTACCCATTGTTATTCTAACCATTTTTCATCTGTTACATGTCTTTTGTGGTTATTTTTATTTTTATTCAATTTTTATTTCATTATTGATAATGACCTTTTTATATACTACTGTTTTCTCGCCACGATATAGCCCTAGCTGCTGATGTGGCGTTAAGCACCAATAAATAAATCTAGTGAAGATCTCCGATCGTCCACCCATCCGTCTGTCCGCCCTATAATACGGGATTTACGAGGGGTTTTTTTTGTCCGGACAGGCATTATGAGCTTACCGAAATATTATGAGCTTAATTACTAAGATATGAGACTGTTGAGGCAAACTGCGAATTTTCTAGGTTTATATTAAGGGTTAGGGTCAGTTTAGGGTGGGGTTTGCGTTAGTTACTATCAAGTATTACGTTGGGGAATGTAACCATGTCTATAATCCCCCCCCCCCGAAATTTTAAAAAAAACGAGGTTTTAACCGTTGTCCGAACGAATTAAAATGATAGTTTTTTTCGTAATTTTATAATCCACCAACTCCCGTTTTCCGCCCGTCTGTCCGTCTATCCGTCTGTTTAGGAGCTATTAACCTGTTTAGGAGCTATTATTTTTAGGAGGTTAGTCGAAATTAGGGTAGTATTAGGGTTAGGAGAGGGGTGGAGTTAGGGTTAGGGGTAGCCCCAGGGCAGGGCTAAAGGCTGGAGGGGGTTAGGACCCCGGGGGTGGGGGATGGGGTCAGGGGTGGGGTTTTAGTTTGTATAGCCCTAAACCAAAAAAAAGCTCCTAATCCTTTTGGTCCGGCTAGGGTGGGGTTAGGGTCAGGGGTGGAGGTTGAGTAGATATTAAGGTTGGGGTGGGTTAGGTCCCTGGGGGTGGGGGTTAGGGTCAGGGGAGGGGTTTTAGGGTTTAGGGTCAGGGTAGGGTAGGGTTAGGGTTAGGGTGTGGTTTTGAGTGGATGGGGTGGGTTAGGGTTAAATATAAGTTCTAGGGTGGAGGGGGTGGGGTTCTGGCTAAAATAAGGTGATGGATATATAAAAAAAAAAATTCGAGGCCCTTAAACCCAAATAGTTGGAACGTCCGTCTGTCTGTCCTTATAAACGTTTTGCTTTATAATGTCATAGGCATTGCTCGGATTTGGATCTCCTCTGGAGTGCCGATAGACATGAATGGGGGAACAAACAAGCATAAGGAAAAGGTTCCATCCAATAGTTTTGCCCAGAGTTATAACCATTTTTTTTAACTCAGAATGTTTTCTATTTTCATTCTTTCAATTTGGAAAATTGTTCTGTCCCACAATACCTTCAAGGCTACTTCGAACTTGCATACGGGTCGGAGGCATATGACCCGCGCTTTGCGTTGCACTAGTAGAAGTTTTTCTTTAAATACAAAAAAAAAGTCCAAATAATAAATTTTCATGTCGTGTGTATTGCGTTGGGGATAGAACATTGAAGTGAATAAATGATGAAAGGTTACTTATTCTCATAACTCTTTCGTGAGTAGTGGGGCTGGTTGACACGGAATATGTAATTGAAAAGGGTGGAAATTGGTCAATTTTTGACTCTGTATTAATATCAGACTACTACGGTAGACTATATATAGGTATGGATATAGAGAGGATGTCTAGTGTTTTTGAATGGATACCGAAAATTATGTCATGAGTGACCGAGATAATTTTTTTTTATTTTTCGCGAGCGCTTGAGGGAACTATTTATCTCGTTCACGAGTGAGATAATTTTCGGTATCCACCCCAAAACATTAGATTTTCTTTATATTATACGCTATTTATAAGAATCTGATCTTTTCTATCGATAATTCTACTTGTTTCAGCTTGATGCGCATTGATACACGGAAGTTAATTGATCGATACTCGGAACAGGTAGCGCGTTGCGATCTGAATCAGCTGGCGGGTTTCATGCATCAATTCAAGGTTAATACGTGTTGAACTATTGCTGGAGATGATCGATATCCACTCCAAAACACTAGATATTTTTTTCATTATACGTTTATATAATAATCATTTCCAGTGATAAAATGAGTCGTATTCACCTTGAAATGTTGCTTTGAAAGCCGTCATTTTGATTGGTACCGTGAAAGTGAAAATGTCTCTATCTTCGCAGTGGGCATACGATTTCTATTTTTCCGCATTGTTTTCTTCGATAATCCATCGTTAATCGTGTAATAAATTTTATTTTCGAAAATATGTTCGATACGACATAATGATTATAACATGTCTAGTTTTTGATTGAGCTTGTATAGCGACCAGTTGAAGTGGGGTAGGGGTGGGGGTGGGGGGGGGGTGGAATGAATCTCGATGGAAACTATACCATTCCTGCTATAAGGCAATGTCGACTCAAAATTGCCCCAAATAGTAAGTATGTATATCACATAGGTGCTTTATTTCAGAGGGGCGTCATGGCGCCCGCGTACCCAAAATGCATCTTGTTTGCACCCAAGGTATATATTTTCCATTTTCCATTTTAGCATCTAATCATACTGTTGATAGATTGGAAGGAAGACATCGGACAGAACGAGCTGTTGCTTAATTTCTCCGTGCGTTCGTCATAGAATTTTGATTTGCGAAACATATTCGTGTTGAGAAAATACCATTCCTAAATCACTTTCGCTGAACATGTGCCGTGAAAATGATAGCTCCCCTAACTACACATCTCAATCAGTTTTACCCGTCTTGTGTAGACAGAAATGAAGCATTAAAAACTGTCCATCATTTGAAGTTTGAATGTATTGTCCTAGCTTCCGTAGTATATGTACTGAATGATCAAGGGGTTAACACTTAAAACCACGGTTTAAGGAGTAACCTGTTAAAATAATACATTTACCATTTGACTGTAAGAACGCATTTCGACTAAAATATTAACCCGTTCAAAACATGACTCATTGTGTAACAGGTGTCCCCTCTGTAACTATTCTGGATGTTGGCACTGTCAGCTTCAGGTGGTGTGTTAAGTCATCTGCACCGTTAGTTTTGTTCTCGTTCTGGATGTCTATAGATTGATGGAGTTCTGGTCATTTGAATCGATTAATGTTAGTGTTCGCAAGATAAATGGAATTCACAGGACATACTGGTCGATCTGTTGTGCATAAAGTCAGATACCTCAGCACACCCCGAACAGAAAATAAATAGAGCCGGGGTGTAACGCACTCTATTTGGCATTTAGTCTGGTTGCTACTGTTGGAAATTACAGTTAAAACTAGAAGTCCTGTCATGAATAGTGCGCTTATCTAGGCGTAATTGCGCGTTGGAATTGTGCGCAATTGCCATATCGAATGGCATCCAAAGCACGGCAGGTTCTCCTGGTTACTCATAGCAAACACATGCAATGTTTCTGCCAATGGACCTCCGGGTTACCCGGAGGTCCATTGGCTGAAACATTGCTTGTGCACAGGCCATATGTACAGAATTTGATAGCTTTACTTGGGCCATAACGCGTAGATTAACGCGCATCCCAACGTGCTATTTGTGCGCATTTCATGACAGGACTTCTAGTTTTAACTGTAGGTGAGCGACCCATTTTTAAATACATTATTGAATAAAAAGTGATAATATGAAACTTACTCATGAACAATTAACGGGAGAATACTTTTTGTAGAGAATATATATTTCTAAGTAGGAATATATTACAATTAAGGACTTTGATTACTCAATTTTCCTGGAAATATCACAGATTTCAACATCAGAACACAAATACTCATTTATAGCAGTGTTTCACATAGAACTAAACATTTTATTCTTAATTTCAATTTAAAAACATAATTCTTTTGAACCCAAATTCAAAAATGGTGTGTGTTGAACTAAAATTTGAAAGCAAGATTTGTCTCCTTGGGGGATTCAAAAATTTAGGCCAATAACTACACATGTTGAAATACTGGGTGACAAATCAAGGCATCGAAATTCAGAAATCTTAAAATTTTAATAGATGTGGAATTATGGACTGTGTAAGTCAGTTGTTTGACAAGCTACAGTATCAAATACAGATGATCATTATTTCATTTTTTTTTATATTTAGCTCGCCGTTTTTTTAAGATTGGGTTGCCAATAAAATGTTGAAAAATTGAAATTGAAATTCAAATTTGAAATTCCTGGTGAAATACGGCTATAAATGTCAGACTTAAAATCGGTGGACCATGTGAAATTTAATTTCGGACTTTCCGTTCGCTTTTGTATGCTGATTTTTAAATCTGTAAAATTCCTGAAAAAATGGGTTACCAAAGTCTTTAAAGCTGACATGTTTTACAGAGTGGTATGAAATAGAGAAAAAAAAAATAATAGACCAGATCATTTTGAAATCGCAACGGAAATTTCCCGACTTATGTCACTCAACGAAGCACGAAGATTACCGGGTTGGCCTCTATCTGGAGAAGTATGTTTTTCGTCCTTTAATGGTACAAATTCCCGAAACGAATGATAATTATAGGCACTGATTGCAATAACATCTTTTCTCCAGTATTTGGAATCTGTTTTAATTGTCTGCTACACATTTTTTTATTATTATATATTTGGAGGGTACTTACCACGTGCGAACATTTCTCGACACCCTGCGTAAAGCTCTGCGGCTATCCTGTATTAGACCCTCTCAGGGAAATTATTTGATTCGTATGAATTAGGGGTTGGAAGTGGGAGCGAACACTTAATTATCTCGAAGCAAGCCATTAAAGCTGGAAAAAAACATACATTATGAAGCAATATTATATTTTCTGATCACTTTTCCTTTCCTTTTCAAATATTCTATTAGCAGATACAAACATTCGTGAATAGTCTCCCCTTGAGATTAGAACTCCAAAGGACTCATGAAAGAAGGTTTTGTGGGGCCATTCTTGGGAAGTGAGTTTTCATCGCCAAGAGACAATTATGTGAAGGTATACCAATTAATGTTTATCTGGTCAAACTCCGGTATGGAGCGATGTCGGCCTGGGTACGACAAAACTTTTTGCGTCCTTTCTTTCCCCCAAATATGACAAACATTACTATTGTTGTGGTTTATTGACGGATTGTGTGTTTCTGTTAGTTATATCTTGTTTTTGTTCTGTGTCGGGTTGTTGGTGGACTACCTATATTATCAGCGGCTCCGGCGGGAGGGATTTCTGAGTTTTCTTACGTTTAGTAATTATTCCAACGGGAGCTTTGTCACCGACGCCCCAATAAGGGCTCTATCTAAAGTCATGGAGACACACCTATGACTTTGGCAATAAAACCGACACCGTCTTTCTGCATTAGATTAGTGTTGTCCATATCTTCAATAAATTTATTGTTTTTTAGTCGTGTGATGGTCTTGGTATTAAGGTTATCAGAACATTGATCGCCGCATGAGTACTAGAATGTACCATGTCCCCTATGAGAGTATTTTGTCCCCTATGAGAGTAATACGTCCTCTATGAGAGTACTTTGTCACCTATGAGAGTAATCTGTCCCCTATGAGAGTACTCGGTCCCCTATGAGAGTACTCTGTCCCCTATGAGAGTACTCTGTCCCCAACGAGAGTACTCTGTGCCCTGTGAGAGTACTCTGTCCCCTATGAGAGTACTCAGTACTCTGTCCCCTATGAGAGTACTATGTCCACTATGAGAGTACTCTCTCCCCTATGAGAGTATTCTGACCCCCTTGAGGGTACTTTGTCCCCTATGAGAGTACTCTGTCCCCTATGAGAGTATTCTGTTCCCTATGAGAGTAATCTGTCCCCTATGAGAGTACTCTGTCCCCTATGAGAGTACTCTGTCTCCTATGAGAGTACTCTGTCCCCAATGATAGTACTCTGTCCCCTATCAGAGTACTCTGTCCCCTATAAGAGTTGAGAGTACTACGTCCCCTATGAGAGTACTTTGTTCCCTATGAGAGTTCTCTGTCCCCTATGAGAGTACTCTGTCCCCTATGAAAGTACTCTGTCCCCTATGAGAGTACTCTGTCTCCTGAGAGAGTACTCTGTCCCCTATGAGAGTACTATGTCCCCCTATGAGAGTACTATGTCCCCTATGAGAGTACTCTGTGTTTCCCCCTATGAGAGTACTCTGTCCCCTATGAGAGTATTCTGTCCAATATGAGAGTATTCTGTCCCCTATGAGAGTACTTTGTCCCGTATGAGAGTACTCTGTCCCCTATGAGAGTACTCTTTCCCTCTATGAAAGTACTCTGTCTACTATGAGAGTACTCTGTCTCCTGTGAGAGTACTCTGTCCCCTATGAGAGTATTCTGTTCCCTATGAGAGTAATCTGTCCCCTATGAGAGTACTCTGTCCCCTATGAGAGTACTCTGTCTCCTATGAGAGTACTCTGTCCCCAATGATAGTACTCTGTCCCCTATCAGAGTACTCTGTCCCCTATAAGAGTTGAGAGTACTACGTCCCCTATGAGAGTACTTTGTTCCCTATGAGAGTTCTCTGTCCCCTATGAGAGTACTCTGTCCCCTATGAAAGTACTCTGTCCCCTATGAGAGTACTCTGTCTCCTGAGAGAGTACTCTGTCCCCTATGAGAGTACTCTGTCCCCCTATGATAGTACTATGTCCCCTATGAGAGTACTCTGTGTTTCCCCCTATGAGAGTACTCTGTCCCCTATGAGAGTATTCTGTCCAATATGAGAGTATTCTGTCCCCTATGAGAGTACTTTGTCCCGTATGAGAGTACTCTGTCCCCTATGAGAGTACTCTTTCCCTCTATGAAAGTACTCTGTCTACTATGAGAGTACTCTGTCTCCTGTGAGAGTACTCTGTCCCCTATGAGAGTACTCTGTCCCCTATGAGAGTACTCTGTCCCATATGAGAGTACTCTGTCCCCCTATGAAAGTACTCTGTCCCCTATGAGAGTACTCTGTCCCCTGTGAGAGTTCTCTGTCCCCTATGAGAGTACTCTGTCCCCTATCAGAGTACTCCATCCCCTAAGAGAGTTGAGAGTACTCTGTCCCCTATGAGAGTACTCTGTCCCCTATGAGAGTACTCTGCCCCTATGAGAGTACTCTGTGTCCTGTGAGAGTACTCTGTACTCTGTCCCCTATGAGAGTACTCTGCCCCACTCTGAGAGTACTCTGTCTCCTATGAGAGTACTCTGCCCCCATGAGAGTACTCTGTCCCCTATGAGAGTACTATGTCCCATATGAGAGTACTCTGTCCCCTATGAGGGCACTCTGTACCCTATGAGAGTACTCTGTCCCCCTATGATAGTACTCTGCCTCCTATGAGAGTATTCTGTCCCCTATGAGAGTATTCTGACCCCCTTGAGGGTACTTTGTCCCCTATGAGAGTACTCTGTCCCCTATGAGAGTATTCTGTTCCCTATGAGAGTAATCTGTCCCCTATAAGAGTACTCTGTCCCCTATGAGAGTACTCTGTCTCCTATGAGAGTACTCTGTCCCCAATGATAGTACTCTGTCCCCTATCAGAGTACTCTGTCCCCTATAAGAGTTGAGAGTACTATGTCCCCTATGAGAGTACTCTGTTCCCTATGAGAGTTCTCTGTCCCCTATGAGAGTACTCTGTCCCCTATGAAAGTACTCTGTCCCCTATGAGAGTACTCTGTCTCCTGAGAGAGTACTCTGTCCCCTATGAGAGTACTCTGTCCCCTATGAGAGTACTATGTCCCCTATGAGAGTACTCTGTGTTTCCCCCTATGAGAGTACTCTGTCCCCTATGAGAGTATTCTGTCCAATATGAGAGTATTCTGTCCCCTATGAGAGTACTTTGTCCCGTATGAGAGTACTCTGTCCCCTATGAGAGTACTCTTTCCCTCTATGAAAGTACTCTGTCTACTATGAGAGTACTCTGTCTCCTGTGAGAGTACTCTGTCCCCAATGAGAGTACTCTGTCCCCTATGAGAGTACTCTGTCCCCTATGAGAGTACTCTGTCCCCCTATGAAAGTACTCTGTCCCCTATGAGAGTACTCTGTCCCCTGTGAGAGTTCTCTGTCCCCTATGAGAGTACTCTGTCCCCTATCAGAGTACTCCATCCCCTAAGAGAGTTGAGAGTACTATGTCTCCTATGAGAGTACTCTGTCCTCTATGAGAGTACTCTGTCCCCTGTGAGAGTTCTCTGTCCCCTATGAGAGTAATCTTTCCCCCTATCAGAGTACTCTGTCCCCTATGAGAGTTGAGAGTACTATGTCCCCTATGAGAGTACTCTGTCCTCTATGAGAGTACTCTTTCCCCCTATGTGAGTACTCTGTCCCCTATGAGAGTATTCTGTCCCATATGAGAGTATTCTGTCCCCTATGAGAGTACTCCGACCCCTATGAGAGTACTCTGTCTAGTATGAGAGTACTCTGTCCCCTATGATAGTACTCTGTCCCCTATCAGAGTACTCTGTCCCCTATGAGAGTTGAGAGTACTCTGTCCCCCTATGAAAGTACTCTGTCCCCTATGAGAGTACTCTGTCCCCATGAGAGTACTCTGTCCCCTATGAGAGTACTATGTCCCATATGAGAGTACTTTGTCTCCTACGAGAGTACTATGTCCCCTATGAGAGTACTCTGTCCCCCTATGATAGTACTCTGCCTCTTATGAGAGTATTCTGTCCCCTATGAGAGTATTCTGTCCCCCATGAGAGTACATTGTCCCCTATGAGAGTACTCTGTTCCCTATGAGAGTATTCTGTTCCCTGTGAGAGTAATCTGTCCCCTATGAGAGTACTCAGTCCCCCTATGAAAGTACTCTGTCCACTATGATAGTACTCTGTCACCTGTGAGAGTACTCTGTCCCCTATGAGAGTACTCTGTCCCCTATGAGAGTACTCTGTCCCCTATGAGAGTACTCTGTCCCCTATGAGAGTACTCTGTCCCCCTATGAAAGTACTCTGTCCCCTATGAGAGTACTCTGTCCCCTGTGAGAGTACTCTGTCCCCTATGAGAGTACTCTGTCCCCATGAGAGTACTCTGTCCCCTATGACAGTACTCCCCTATGATAGTACTCTGTCCCCTATAAGAGGACTATGTCCCCCTATGAGAGTACTCTGTCCCCTAGGGGACATAGGGCATTCTAGCACTCTGGGGCGGATGTTTGCTGCTATCCAAATGGCTTGGACACAACTTTGGAATCTGTGTTGAAATAATATACTTTGAATTCAGTGACGTGTATTAAAAAAATATTCAAAGTTTATTGTACAATGAGAACAATTATCCAGTACTCAGTCCCCCTGTGAAAGTACTCTGTCCACTATGATAGTACTCTGTCTCCTGTGAGAGTACTCTGTCCCCTATGAGAGTACTCTGTCCCCTATGAGAGTACTCTGTCCCCAATGAGAGTACTCTGTCCCCTATGAGAGTACTCTGTCCCCCTATGAAAGTACTCTGTCCCCTATGAGAGTACTCTGTCCCCTGTGAGAGTACTCTGTCCCCTATGAGAGTACTCTGTCCCCATGAGAGTACTCTGTCCCCTATGACAGTACTCCCCTATGATAGTACTCTGTCCCCTATAAGAGGACTATGTCCCCCTATGAGAGTACTCTGTCCCATATGAGAGTACTCTGTCCCCTATGAGAGTACTCTGTCTCCTAGGGGACATAGGGCATTCTAGCACTCTGGGGCGGATGTTTACTGCTATCCAAATGGTTTGGACGCAACTTTGGAATCTGTGTTGAAATAATATACTTTGAATTCAGTGACGTGTATTAAAAAAATATTCAAAGTTTATTATACAATGAGAACACTTATCCAACCAGTAAGGGTGGTTTAAATAATGTAAATGCAAAGAAGGACAACCACATCAGCCGTTTATTCCCAAAGGCTCTTTAAACATAACGTGTGGATTCAAGCTTTTGACAGTGTCGATTATCCATGCGTCAATGCACATCTTCAGACCTTCCAGCATAAGATTATGTACAATTATAATGTTGCTGGTATTTAAGTGAGAACGTGTAGGGGTGGGGGTGAGGGGAGGGGGCGCTCACCTCCATCTTCCACACACACACACAAACACACACACGTTTCCTGGGAAATGTCAACGTAAAAGAGTACCATTGACAAAAATTCCTGACATTGGTTTATATTCTCTTGTCTTGATATTTCTTGGGTAAGTACGTTTTAGTTAAGCTCTCTATTCCGCGTACTTCCGATTTTAAACACATACCCAGTTGGATTTAAATGTCAAGGCTGGGAAATTTACAACTTTCCCCTGAGAGAGACATGGGATCATCATGTATGTGAGATTCATAAAATGAAAGGTGGGTGGGATTTTTCTTTTTTGCTGATGAAAAACAGTTTGTTCCCCACCTACATTGTTTTGTATAACCTGATTGCATCACTGGTGGAGAGGATTTCCAGATTGAAGCATTTTGATTTCATCACTGATGGGAAGTATTTCTAGATTGAAGCATTTTGATTGCATCACTGGTGGGAAGTATTTCTAGATTGAAGCATTTTGATTGCATCACTGATGGGAAGTATTTCTAGATTGAAGCATTTTGATTCCATCACTGGTGGGAAGTAGTTCTAGATTGAAGCATTTTGATTCCATCGCTGATGGGAAGTATTTCTAGATTGAAGCATTTTGATTGCATCCCTGATAGGAAGTATTTCTAGATTGAAGCATTTTGATTCCATCGCTGGTGGGAAGTATTTCTAGATTGAAGCATTTTGATTGCATCACTGATGGGAAGTATTTCTAGATTGAAGCATTTTGATTCCATCACTGGTGGGAAGTATTTCTAGATTGAAGCATTTTGATTCCATCACTGGTGGGAAGTATTTCTAGATTGAAGCATTTTGATTGCATCACTGGTGGGAAGTATTTCTAGATTGAAGCATTTTGATTCCATCACTGATGGGAAGTATTTCTAGATTGAAGCATTTTGATTCCATCACTGATGGGAAGTATTTCTAGATTGAAGCATTTTGATTCCATCACTGGTGGGAAGTATTTCTAGATTGAAGCATTTTGATTGCATCACTGGTGGGAAGTATTTCTAGATTGAAGCATTTTGATTCCATCACTGACGGGACGTATTTCTAGATTGAAGCATTTTGATTGCATCACTGATGGGAAGTATTGCTAGATGGAAGTATTTTGATTGCATCACTGGTGGGAAGTATTTCTAGATTGAAGCATTTTGATTCCATCACTGGTGGGAAGTATTTCTAGATTGAAGCATTTTGATTCCATCACTGGTGGGAAGTATTTCTAGATTGAAGCATTTTGATTCCATCACTGGTGGGAAGTATTTCTAGATTGAAGCATTTTGATTCCATCACTGGTGGGAAGTATTTCTAGATTGAAGCATTTTGATTGCATCACTGATGGGAAGTATTTCAAGATTGAAGCATTTTGATTCCATCACTGGTGGGAAGTATTTCTAGATTGAAGCATTTTGATTCCATCACTGGCGGGAAGTATTTCTAGATTGAAGCATTTTGATTGCATCACTGGTGGGAAGTATTTCTAGATTCAAGCATTTTGATTCCATCACTGATGGGAAGTATTTCTAGATTGAAGCATTTTGATTGCATCACTGGTGGGAAGTATTTCTAGACGGAAGTATTTTGATTGCATCACTGGTGGGAAGTATTTCTAGATTGAAGCATTTTGATTCCATCACTGGTGGGAAGTAGTTCTAGATTGAAGCATTTTGATTGCATCACTGGTGGGAAGTATTTCTAGATTGAAGCATTTTGATTCCATCACTGGTGGGAAGTATTTCTAGATTGAAGCATTTTGATTCCATCACTGGTGGGAAGTATTTCTAGATTGAAGCATTTTGATTCCATCACTGGTGGGAAGTATTTCTAGATTGAAGCATTTTGATTGCATCACTTGTGGGAAGTATTTCTAGATTGAAAAATTTTGATTCCATCACTGGTGGGAAGTAGGTCTAGATTGAAGCATTTTGATTCCATCACTGGTGGGAAGTAGTTCTAGATTGAAGCATTTTGATTCCATCACTGGTGGGAAGTAGTTCTAGATTGAAGCATTTTGATTCCATCACTGATGGGAAGTATTTCTAGATTGAAGCATTTTGATTCCATCACTGGTGGGAAGTATTTCTAGATTGAAGCATTTTGATTCCATCACTGATGGGAAGTATTTCTAGATTGAAGCATTTTGATTGCATCACTGATGGGACGTATTTCTAGATTGAAGCATTTTGATTGCAGCACTGATGGGACGTATTTCTAGATTGAAGCATTTTGATTGCATCACTGATGGGAATTATTTCTAGATTGAAGCATTTTGATTCCATCACTGGTGGGAAGTATTTCTAGATTGAAGCATTTTGATTCCATCACTGGTGGGAAGTATTTCTAGATTGAAGCATTTTGATTGCATCACTGATGGGAAGTATTTCTAGATTGAAGCATTTTGATTGCATCACTGGTGGGAAGTATTTCTAGATTGAAGCATTTTGATTCCATCACTGATGGGAAGTATTTCTAGATTGAAGCATTTTGATTGCATCACTGATGGGAAGTATTTCTAGATTGAAGCATTTTGATTCCATCACTGGTGGGAAGTATTTCTAGATTGAAGCATTTTGATTGCATCACTGGTGGGAAGTATTTCTAGATTAAAGCATTTTGATTCCATCACTGATGGGAGGTATTTCTAGATTGAAGCATTTTGATTCCATCACTGGTGGGAAGTATTTCTAGATTGAAGCATTTTGATTCCATCACTGATGGGAAGTATTTCTAGATTGAAGCATTTTGATTGCATCCCTGATGGGAAGTATTTCTAGATTGAAGCATTTTGATTCCATCACTGGTGGGAAGTATTTCTAGATTGAAGCATTTTGATTGCATCACTGATGGGAAGTATTTCTAGATTGAAGCATTTTGATTCCATCACTGGTGGGAAGTAGTTCTAGATTGAAGCATTTTGATTCCATCACTGGTGGGAAGTATTTCTAGATTGAAGCATTTTGATTGCATCACCGGTGGGAAGTATTTCTAGATTGAAGCATCTTGATTCCATCACTGATGGGAAGTATTTCTAGATTGAAGAATTTTGATTCCATCACTGATGGGAAGTATTTCTAGATTGAAGCATTTTGATTCCATCACTGGTGGGAAGTATTTCTAGATTGAAGCATTTTGATTGCATCACTGGTGGGAAATATTTCTAGATTGAAGCATTTTGATTCCATCACTGATGGGAAGTATTTCTAGATTGAAGCATTTTGATTGCATCACTGATGGGAAGTATTGCTAGATGGAAGTATTTTGATTGCATCACTGGTGGGAAGTATTTCTAGATTGAAGCATTTTGATTCCATCACTGGTGGGAAGTATTTCTAGATTGAAGCATTTCGATTCCATCACTGGTGGGAAGTATTTCTAGATTGAAGCATTTTGATTCCATCACTGGTGGGAAGTATTTCTAGATTGAAGCATTTTGATTCCATCACTGGTGGGAAGTATTTCTAGATTGAAGCATTTTGATTGCATCACTGATGGGAAGTATTTCTAGATTGAAGCATTTTGATTCCATCACTGGTGGGAAGTATTTCTAGATTGAAGCATTTTGATTCCATCACTGGTGGGAAGTATTTATTTCTAGATTGAAGCATTTTGATTGCATCACTGGTGGGAAGTACTTCTAGATTCAAGCATTTTGATTCCATCACTGATGGGAAGTATTTCTAGATTGAAGCATTTTGATTGCATCACTGGTGGGAAGTATTTCTAGATGGAAGTATTTTGATTGCATCACTGGTGGGAAGTACTTCTAGATTCAAGCATTTTGATTCCATCACTGATGGGAAGTATTTCTAGATTCAAGCATTTTGATTGCATCACTGGTGGGAAGTATTTCTAGATGGAAGTATTTTGATTGCTTCACTGGTGGGAAGTATTTCTAGATTGAAGCATTTTGATTCCATCACTGGTGGGAAGTAGTTCTAGATTGAAGCATTTTGATTGCATCACTGGTGGGAAGTATTTCTAGATTGAAGCATTTTGATTCCATCACTGGTGGGAAGTATTTCTAGATTGAAGCATTTTGATTCCATCACTGGTGGGAAGTATTTCTAGATTGAAGCATTTTGATTCCATCACTGGTGGGAAGTATTTCTAGATTGAAGCATTTTGATTGCATCACTGGTGGGAAGTATTTCTAGATTGAAACATTTTGATTGCATCACTGGTGGGAAGTAGTTCTAGATTGAAGCATTTTGATTCCATCACTGGTGGAAAGTAGTTCTAGATTGAAGCATTTTGATTCCATCACTGGTGGGAAGTAGTTCTAGATTGAAGCATTTTGATTGCATCACTGATGGGAAGTATTTCTAGATTGAAGCATTTTGATTCCATCACTGGTGGAAAGTATTTCTAGATTGAAGCATTTTGATACCATCACTGATGGGAAGTATTTCTAGATTGAAGCATTTTGATTGCATCACTGATGGGACGTATTTCTAGATTGAAGCATTTTGATTGCATCACTGATGGGACCTATTTCTAGATTGAAGCATTTTGATTGCATCACTGATGGGAAGTATTTCTAGATTGAAACATTTTGATTCCATCACTGGTGGGAAGTAGTTCTAGATTGAAACATTTTGATTCCATCACTGGTGGGAAGTAGTTCTAGATTGAAGCATTTTGATTCCATCACTGGTGGGAAGTATTTCTAGATTGAAGCATTTTGATTCCATCACTGGTGGGAAGTATTTCTAGATTGAAGCATTTTGATTGCATCACTGATGGGAAGTATTTCTAGATTGAGGGCATTTTGATTGCATCACTGGTGGGAAGTATTTCTAGATTGAAGCATTTTGATTCCATCACTGATGGGAAGTATTTCTAGATTGAAGCATTTTGATTGCATCACTGATGGGAAGTATTTCTAGATTGAAGCATTTTGATTCCATCACTGGTGGGAAGTATTTCTAGATTGAAGCATTTTGATTGCATCACTGGTGGGAAGTATTTCTAGATTGAAGCATTTTGATTCCATCACTGATGGGAGGTATTTCTAGATTGAAGCATTTTGATTCCATCACTGGTGGGAAGTAGTTCTAGATTGAAGCATTTTGATTGCATCACTGATGGGAAGTATTTCTAGATTGAAGCATTTTGATTCCATCACTGATGGGAAGTATTTCTAGATTGAAGCATTTTGATTCCATCACTGGTGGGAAGTATTTCTAGATTGAAGCATTTTGATTCCATCACTGGTGGGAAGTATTTCTAGATTGAAGTATTTTGATTGCATCACTGATGGGAAGTATTTCTAGTTTGAAGCATTTTGATTCCATCACTGGTGGGAAGTATTTCTAGATTGAAGCATTTTGATTGCATCACTGATGGGAAGTATTTCTAGATTGAAGCATTTTGATTCCATCACTGGTGGGAAGTATTTCTAGATTGAAGCATTTTGATTGCATCACTCGTGGGAAGTATTTCTAGATTGAAGCATTTTGATTGCATCACTGATGGGAAGTATTTCTAGATTGAAGCATTTTGATTCCATCACTGGTGGGAAGTATTTCTAGATTCAAGCATTTTGATTCCATCACTGTTGGAAGTGTTTCTAGATTGAAGCATTTTGATTGCATCACTGATGGGAAGTATTTCTAGATTGAAGCATTTTGATTGCATCACTGATGGGAAGTATTTCTAGATTGAAGCATTTTGATTCCATCACTGGTGGGAAGTAGTTCTAGATTGAAGCATTTTGATTCCATCACTGATGGGAAGTATTTCTAGATTGAAGCATTTTGATTCCATCACTGGTGGGAAGTATTTCTAGATTGAAGCATTTTGATTCCATCACTGATGGGAAGTATTTCTAGATTGAAGCATTTTGATTGCATCACTGGTGGGAAGTATTTCTAGATTGAAGTATTTTGATTGCATCACTGATGGGAAGTATTTCTAGATTGAAGCATTTTGATTGCATCTCTGATGGGAAGTATTTCTAGATTGAAGCATTTTGATTGCATCACTGGTGGGAAGTATTTCTAGATTGAAGCATTTTGATTCCACCACTGATGGGAAGTATTTCTAGATTGAAGCATTTTGATTGCATCACTGATGGGAAGTATTTCTAGATTGAAGCATTTTGATTCCATCACTGGTGGGAAGTATTTCTAGATTGAAGCATTTTGATTGCATCACTGGTGGGAAGTATTTCTAGATTGAAGCATTTTGATTGCATCACTGATGGGAAGTATTTCTAGATTGAAGCATTTTGATTCCATCACTGATGGGAAGTATTTCTAGATTGAAGCATTTTGATTCCATCACTGATGGGAAGTATTTCTAGATTCAAGCATTTTGATTGCATCACTGGTGGGAAGTATTTCTAGATTGAAGCATTTTGATTCCATCACTGGTGGGAAGTATTTCCAGATTGAAGCATTTTGATTCCATCACTGGTGGGAAGTATTTCTAAATTGAAGCATTTTGATTCCATCACTGGTGGGAAGTATTTCCAGATTGAAGCATTTTGATTGCATCACTGGTGGGAAGTATTTCCAGATTGAAGCATTTTGATTGCATCACTGATGGGAAGTATTTCTAGATTGAAGCATTTTGATTGCAACACTGGTGGGAAGTAGTTCTAGATTGAAGCATTTTGATTCCATCACTGGTGGGAAGTATTTCTAGATTGAAGCATTTTGATTCCATCACTGATGGGAAGTATTTCTAGATTGACGCATTTTGATTGCATCACTGGTGGGAAGTATTTCTAGATTGAAGCATTTTGATTCCATCACTGGTGGGAAGTATTTCTAGATTGAAGCATTTTGATTCCATCACTGATGGGAAGTATTTCTAGATTGAAGCATTTTGATTGCATCACTGATGGGAAGTATTTCTAGATTGAAGCATTTTGATTCCATCACTGGTGGGAAGTATTTCTAGATTGAAGCATTTTGATTCCATCACTGATGGGAAGTATTTCCAGATTGAAGCACTTTGATTGCATCACTGATGGGAAGTATTTCTAGATTGAAGCATTTTGATTGCATCACTGGTGGGAAGTATTTCTAGATTGAAGCATTTTGATTGCATTACTGGTGGGAAGTATTTCTAGATTGAAGCATTTTGATTGCATCACTGATGGGAAGTATTTCTAGATTGAAGCATTTTCATTGCATCACTGGTGGGAAGTATTTCTAGATTGAAGCATTTTGATTGCATCACTGGTGGGAAGAATTTCTAGATTGAAGCATTTTGATTCCATCACTGATGGGAAGTATTTCAAGATTGAAGCATTTTGATTCCATCACTGATGGGAAGTATTTCTAGATTGAAGCAGTTTGATTGCATCACTGGTGGAAAGTATTTCTAGACTGAAGAATTTTGATTCCATCACTGGTGGGAAGTATTTCTAGATTGAAGCATTTTGATTCCATCACTGATGGGAAGTATTTCTAGATTGAAGCATTTTGATTGCATCACTGATGGGAAGTATTTCTAGATTGAAGCATTTTGAGTGCATCACTGGTGGGAAGAATTTCTAGATTGAAGCATTTTGATTGCATCACTGATGGGAAGTATTTCTAGATTGAAGCATTTTGATTGCAACACTGGTGGGAAGTATATCTAGATTGAAGCACTTTGATTCCATCACTGATGGGAAGTATTTCTAGATTGAAGCATTTTGATTCAATCACTGATGGGAAGTATTTCTAAATTGAAGCATTTTGATTCCATCACTGGTGGGAAGTATTTCTAGATTGAAGCAGTTTTGATTCGATCACTGATGGGAAGTATTTCTAGATTGAAGCATTTTGATTGCATCACTGATGGGAAGTATTTCTAGGTTGAAGCATTTTGATTCCATCACTGATGGGAAGTATTGCTAGATTGAAGCATTTTGATTGCATAACTGGTGGGAAGTATTTCTAGATTGAAGCATTTTGATTCCAACACTGGTGGGAAGTATTTCTAGATTGAAGCATTTTGATTGCATCACTGATGGGAAGTATTTCTAGATTGAAGCATTTTGATTCCATCACTGATGGGAAGTATTTCTAGATTGAAGCATTTTGATTCCATCACTGGTGGGAAGTATTTCTAGATTGAATCATTTTGATTGCATCACTGATGGGAAGAATTTCTAGATTGAAGCATTTTGATTCCATCACTGGTGGGAAGTATTTCTAGATTGAAGCATTTTGATTGCATCACTGATGGGAAGTATTTCTAGATTGAAGCATTTCCATTCCATCACTGGTGGGAAGTATTTCTAGATTGAAGCATTTTGATTGCATCACTGATGGGAAGTATTTCTAGATTGAAGCATTTCCATTCCATCACTGGTGGGAAGTATTTCTAGATTGAAGCATTTTGATTGCATCACTAATGGGAAGTATTTCTAAATTGAAGCATTTTGATTGCATCACTGGTGGGAAGTATTTCTAGATTGAAGCATTTTGATTGCATCACTGGTGGGAAGTATTTCTAGATTGAAGCATTTTGATTGCATCACTGGTGGGAAGTATTTCTAGATTGAAGCATTTTGATTGCATCACTGGTGGGAAGTATTTCTAGATTGAAGCATTTTGATTCCATCACTGATGGGAAGTGTTTCTAGATTGAAGCATTTTGATTGCATCACTGGTGGGAAGTATTTCTAGATTGAAGCATTTTGATTGCATCACTGATGGGAAGTATTTCTAGATTGAAGCATTTTGATTGCATCACTGATGGGAAGTATTTCTAGATTGAAGCATTTTGATTGCATCACTGGTGGGAAGTATTTCTAGATTGAAGCATTTTGATTCCATCACTGATGGGAAGTATTTCTAGATTGAAGCATTTTGATTGCATCACTGATGGGAAGTATTTCTAGATTGAAGCATTTTGATTCCATCACTGGTGGGAAGTATTTCTAGATTGAAGCATTTTGATTGCATCACTGGTGGGAAGTATTTCTAGATTGAAGCATTTTGATTGCATCACTGATGGGAAGTATTTCTAGATTGAAGCATTTTGATTCCATCACTGATGGGAAGTATTTCTAGATTGAAGCATTTTGATTCCATCACTGATGGGAAGTATTTCTAGATTGAAGCATTTTGATTGCATCACTGGTGGGAAGTATTTCTAGATTGAAGCATTTTGATTCCATCACTGGTGGGAAGTATTTCCAGATTGAAGCATTTTGATTCCATCATTGGTGGGAAGTATTTCTAGATTGAAGCATTTTGATTCCATCACTGGTGGGAAGTATTTCTAGACTGAAGTATTTTGATTGCATCACTGATGGGAAGTATTTCAGGATTGAAGCATTTTGATTCCATCACTGATGGGAAGTATTTCTAGATTGAAGCATTTTGATTGCATCACTGATGGGAAGTATTTCTAGATTGAAGCATTTTGATTGCATCACTGATGGGAAGTATTTCTAGATTGAAGCATTTTGATTGCATCACTGATGGGAAGTATTTCTAGATTGAAGCATTTTGATTCCATCACTGATGGGAAGTATTGCTAGACTGAAGCATTTTGATTGCATAACTGGTGGGAAGTATTTCTAGATTGAAGCATTTTGATTCCATCACTGGTGGGAAGTATTTCTAGATTGAAGCATTTTGATTGCATCACTGATGGGAAGTTTTTCTAGATTGAAGCATTTCGATTCCATCACTGATGGGAAGTATTTCTAGATTGAAGCATTTTGATTGCATCACTGGTGGGAAGTATTTCTAGATTAAAGCATTTTGATTGCATCACTGATGGGAAGTATTGCTAGTCTGAAGCATTTTGATTGCATCACTGGTGGGAAGTATTTCTAGATTGAAGCATTTTGATTCCATCACTGATGGGAAGTATTTCTAGATTGAAGCATTTTGATTGCATCACTGGTGGGAAGTATTTCTACATTGAAGCATTTTGATTCCATCACTGATGGGAAGTATTTCTAGATTGAAGTATTTTGATTGCAGCACTGGTGGGAAGTAGTTCTCGATTTAAGCATTTTCATTGCATCACTGGTGGGAAGTATTTCTAGATTGAAGCATTTCCATTCCATCACTGGTGGGAAGTATTTCTAGATTGAAGCATTTTGATTGCATCACTGATGGGAAGTATTTCTAGATTGAAGCATTTTGATTGCATCACTGGTGGGAAGTATTTCTAGATTGAAGCATTTTGATTGCATCACTGATGGGAAGTATTTCTAGATTGAAGCATTTTGATTCCATCACTGATGGGAAGTATTTCTAGATTGAAGAATTTTGATTGCATCACTGGTGGGAAGTATTTCTAGATTGAAGCATTTTGATTGCATCACTGATGGGAAGTATTTCCAGATTGAAGCATTTTGATTCCATCACTGGTGGGAAGTATTTCTAGATTGAAGCATTTTGATTGCATCACTGGTGGGAAGTATTTCTAGATTGAAGCATTTTGTTTGCATCACTGGTGGGAAGTGTTTCTAGATTCAAGCATTTTGATTCCATCACTGGTGGGAAGTATTGCTAGATGGAAGTATTTTGATTGCATCACTGGTGGGAAGTATTGCTAGATGGAAGTATTTTGATTGCATCACTGGTGGGAAGTATTGCTAGATGGAAGCATTTTGATTGCATCACTGATGGGAAGTATTTCTAGATTGAAGCATTTTGATTCCATCACTGATGGGAAGTATTTCTAGATTGAAGCATTTTGATTCCATCACTGGTGGGAAGTAATTCTAGATTGAAGCATTTTGATTCCATCACTGGTGGGAAGTAATTCTAGATTGAAGCATTTTGATTGCATCACTGATGGGAAGTTTTTCTAGATTGAAGCATTTTGATTCCATCACTGGTGGGAAGTAATTCTAGATTGAAGCATTTTGATTGCATCACTGATGGGAAGTATTTCTAGATTGAAGCATTTTGATTCCATCCCTGATGGGAAGTATTTCTAGATTGAAGCATTTTGATTCCATCACTGATGGGAAGTATTTCTAGATTGAAGCATTTTGATTGCATCACTGATGGGAAGTATTTCTAGATTGAAGCATTTTGATTGCATCACTGGTGGGAAGTATTTCTAGATTGAAGCATTTTGATTGCATCACTGGTGGGAAGTATTTCTAGATTGAAGCATTTTGATTGCATCACTGATGGGAAGTATTTCTAGATTGAAGCATTTTGATTGCATCACTGGTGGGAAGTATTTCTAGATTGAAGCATTTTGATTGCATCACTGGTGGGAAGTATTTCTAGATTGAAGCATTTTGATTCCATCACTGATGGGAAGTATTTCAAGATTGAAGCATTTTGATTCCATCACTGATGGGAAGTATTTATAGATTGAAGCATTTTGATTGCATCACTGGTGGAAAGTATTTCTAGATTGAAGCATTTTGATTGCATCACTGGTGGGAAGTATTTCTAGATTGAAGCATTTTGATTGCATCACTGATGGGAAGTATTTCTAGATTGAAGCATTTTGATTGCATCACTGGTGGGAAGTATTTCAAGATTGAAGCATTTTGATTCCATCACTGATGGGAAGTATTTCTAGATTGAAGCATTTTGATTGCATCACTGATGGGAAGTATTTCTAGATTGAAGCATTTTGAGTGCATCACTGGTGGGAAGTATTTCTAGATTGAAGCATTTTGATTGCATCACTGATGGGAAGTATTTCAAGATTGAAGCATTTTGATTGCAACACTGGTGGGAAGTATATCTAGATTGAAGCATTTTGATTCCATCACTGATGGGAAGTATTTCTAGATTGAAGCATTTTGATTCCATCACTGGTGGGAAGTATTTCTAGATTGAAGCATTTTGATTCCATCACTGGTGGGAAGTATTTCTAGATTGAAGCATTTTGATTCCATCACTGATGGGAAGTATTTCTAGATTGAAGCATTTTGATTGCATCACTGATGGGAAGTATTTCTAGATTGAAGCATTTTGATTCCATCACTGATGGGAAGTATTGCTAGATGGAAGCATTTTGATTGCATCACTGGTGGGAAGTATTTCTACATTGAAGCATTTTGATTCCATCACTGGTGGGAAGTATTTCTAGATTGAAGCATTTTGATTGCATCACTGATGGGAAGTATTTCTAGATTGAAGCATTTTGATTCCATCACTGATGGGAAGTGTTTCTAGATTGAAGCATTTTGATTCCATCACTGGTGGGAAGTATTTCTAGATTGAAGCATTTTGATTGCATCACTGATGGGAAGTATTGCTAGATTGAAGCATTTTGATTGCATCACTGGTGGGAAGTATTTCTAGATTGAAGCATTTTGATTCCATCACTGATGGGAAGTATTTCTAGATTGAAGTATTTTGATTGCAGCACTGGGGGAAGTAGTTCTAGATTGACGCATTTTGATTGCATCACTGGTGGGAAGTATTTCTAGATTGAAGCATTTTGATTCCATCACTGGTGGGAAGTATTTCTAGATTGAAGCATTTTGATTGCATCACTGATGGGAAGTATTTCTAGATTGAAGCATTTTGATTGAATCACTGGTGGGAAGTATTTCTAGATTGAAGCATTTTGATTGCATCACTGATGGGAAGTATTTCTAGATTGAAGCATTTTGATTCCATCACTGATGGGAAGTATTTCTAGATTGAAGCATTTTGATTGCATCACTGGTGGGAAGTATTTCTAGATTGAAGCATTTTGATTGCATCACTGATGGGAAGTATTTCCAGATTGAAGCATTTTGATTCCATCACTGGTGGGAAGTATTTCTAGATTGAAACATTTTGATTGCATCACTGGTGGGAAGTATTTCTAGATTGAAGCATTTTGATTGCATCACTGGTGGGAAGTGTTTCTAGATTCAAGCATTTTGATTCCATCACTGGTGGGAAGTATTGCTAGCTGGAAGTATTTTGATTGCATCACTGGTGGGAAGTATTGCTAGATGGAAGTATTTTGATTGCATCACTGGTGGGAAGTATTGCTAGATGGAAGCATTTTGATTCCATCACTGATGGGAAGTATTTCTAGATTGAAGCATTTTGATTCCATCACTGATGGGAAGTATTTCTAGATTGAAGCATTTTGATTCCATAACTGATGGGAAGTATTTCTAGATTGAAGCATTTTGATTCCATCACTGGTGGGAAGTATTTCTAGATTGAAGCATTTTGACTGCATCACTGGTGGGAAGTATTTCTTGATTGAAGCATTTTGATTGCATCACTGATGGGAAGTATTTCTAGATTGAAGCATTTTGATTCCATCACTGGTGGGAAGTATTTCTAGATTGAAGCATTTTGATTGCATCACTGATGGGAAGTATTTCTAGATTGAAGCATTTTGATTCCATCACTGATGGGAAGTATTTCTAGATTGAAGCATTTTGATTCCATCACTGATGGGAAGTATTTCTAGATTGAAGCATTTTGATTGCATCACTGGTGGGAAGTATTTCTAGATTGAAGCATTTTGATTCCATCACTGGTGGGAAGTATTTCCAGATTGAAGCATTTTGATTCCATCACTGGTGGGAAGTATTTCTAGATTGAAGCATTTTGATTACATCACTGGTGGGAAGTATTTCCAGATTGAAGCATTTTGATTGCATCACTGGTGGGAAGTATTTCCAGATTGAAGCATTTTGATTCCATCACTGATGGGAAGTATTTCTAGATTGAAGCATTTTGATTGCAGCACTGGTGGGAAGTAGTTCTAGATTGAAGCATTTTGATTCCATCACTGGTGGGAAGTATTTCTAGATTGAAGCATTTTGATTCCATCACTGATGGGAAGTATTTCTACATTGAAGCATTTTGATTGCATCACTGGTGGGAAGTTTTTCTAGATTGAAGCATTTTGATTCCATCACTGGTGGGAAGTATTTCTAGATTGAAGCATTTTGATTCCATCACTGATGGGAAGTATTTCTAGACTGAAGCATTTTGATTGCATCACTGATGGGAAGTATTTCAAGATTGAAGCATTTTGATTCCATCATTGATGGGAAGTATTTCTAGATTGAAGCATTTTGATTGCATCACTGGTGGGAAGTATTTCTAGATTGAAGCATTTTGATTCCATCACTGGTGGGAAGTATTTCTAGATTGAAGCATTTTGATTCCATCACTGTTGGGAAGTATTTCTAGATTGAAGCATTTTGATTGCATCACTGATGGGAAGTATTTCTAGATTGAAGCATTTTGAGTGCATCACTGGTGGGAAGTATTTCTAGATTGAAGCATTTTGATTCCATCACTGATGGGAAGTATTTCTAGATTGAAGCATTTTGATTGCAACACTGGTGGGAAGTATATCTAGATTGAAGCATTTTGATTCCATCACTGATGGGAAGTATTTCCAGATTGAAGCATTTTGATTCCATCACTGGTGGGAAGTATTTCTAGATTGAAACATTTTGATTGCATCACTGGTGGGAAGTATTTCTAGATTGAAGCATTTTGATTGCATCACTGGTGGAAAGTGTTTCTAGATTCAAGCATTTTGATTCCATCACTGGTGGGAAGTATTGCTAGCTGGAAGTATTTTGATTGCATCACTGGTGGGAAGTATTGCTAGATGGAAGTATTTTGATTGCATCACTGGTGGGAAGTATTGCTAGATGGAAGCATTTTGATTCCATCACTGATGGGAAGTATTTCTAGATTGAAGCATTTTGATTCCATCACTGATGGGAAGTATTTCTAGATTGAAGCATTTTGATTCCATAACTGATGGGAAGTATTTCTAGATTGAAGCATTTTGATTCCATCACTGGTGGGAAGTATTTCTAGATTGAAGCATTTTGATTGCATCACTGGTGGGAAGTATTTCTTGATTGAAGCATTTTGATTGCATCACTGATGGGAAGTATTTCTAGATTGAAGCATTTTGATTCCATCACTGGTGGGAAGTATTTCTAGATTGAAGCATTTTGATTGCATCACTGATGGGAAGTATTTCTAGATTGAAGCATTTTGATTCCATCACTGATGGGAAGTATTTCTAGATTGAAGCATTTTGATTCCATCACTGATGGGAAGTATTTCTAGATTGAAGCATTTTGATTGCATCACTGGTGGGAAGTATTTCTAGATTGAAGCATTTTGATTCCATCACTGGTGGGAAGTATTTCCAGATTGAAGCATTTTGATTCCATCACTGGTGGGAAGTATTTCTAGATTCAAGCATTTTGATTCCATCACTGGTGGGAAGTATTTCCAGATTGAAGCATTTTGATTGCATCACTGGTGGGAAGTATTTCCAGATTGAAGCATTTTGATTCCATCACTGATGGGAAGTATTTCTAGATTGAAGCATTTTGATTGCAGCACTGGTGGGAAGTAGTTCTAGATTGAAGCATTTTGATTCCATCACTGGTGGGAAGTATTTCTAGATTGAAGCATTTTGATTCCATCACTGATGGGAAGTATTTCTACATTGAAGCATTTTGATTGCATCACTGGTGGGAAGTTTTTCTAGATTGAAGCATTTTGATTCCATCACTGGTGGGAAGTATTTCTAGATTGAAGCATTTTGATTCCATCACTGATGGGAAGTATTTCTAGACTGAAGCATTTTGATTGCATCACTGATGGGAAGTATTTCAAGATTGAAGCATTTTGATTCCATCATTGATGGGAAGTATTTCTAGATTGAAGCATTTTGATTGCATCACTGGTGGGAAGTATTTCTAGATTGAAGCATTTTGATTCCATCACTGGTGGGAAGTATTTCTAGATTGAAGCATTTTGATTCCATCACTGTTGGGAAGTATTTCTAGATTGAAGCATTTTGATTGCATCACTGATGGGAAGTATTTCTAGATTGAAGCATTTTGAGTGCATCACTGGTGGGAAGTATTTCTAGATTGAAGCATTTTGATTGCATCACTGATGGGAAGTATTTCTAGATTGAAGCATTTTGATTGCAACACTGGTGGGAAGTATATCTAGATTGAAGCATTTTGATTCCATCACTGATGGGAAGTATTTCTAGATTGAAGCATTTTGATTCCATCACTGGTGGGAAGTATTTCTAAATTGAAGCATTTTGATTCCATCACTGGTGGGAAGTATTTCTAGATTGAAGCATTTTGATTCCATCACTGATGGGAAGTATTTCTAGATTGAAGCATTTTGATTGCATCACTGATGGGAAGTATTTCTAGATTGAAGCATTTTGATTCCATCACTGATGGGAAGTATTGCTAGACTGAAGCATTTTGATTGCATAACTGGTGGGAAGTATTTCTAGATTGAAGCATTTTGATTCCATCACTGGTGGGAAGTATTTCTAGATTGAAGCATTTTGATTGCATCACCGATGGGAAGTTTTTCTAGATTGAAGCATTTCGATTCCATCACTGATGGGAAGTATTTCTAGATTGAAGCATTTTGATTGCATCACTGGTGGGAAGTATTTCTAGATTAAAGCATTTTGATTGCATCACTGATGGGAAGTATTGCTAGTTTGAAGCATTTTGATTGCATCACTGGTGGGAAGTATTTCTAGATTGAAGCATTTTGATTCCATCACTGATGGGAAGTATTTCTAGATTGAAGCATTTTGATTGCATCACTGGTGGGAAGTATTTCTAGATTGAAGCATTTTGATTCCATCACTGATGGGAAGTATTTCTAGATTGAAGTATTTTGATTGCAGCACTGGTGGGAAGTAGTTCTAGATTGAAGCATTTTGATTGCATCACTGGTGGGATGTATTTCTAGATTGAAGCATTTCGATTCCATCACTGGTGGGAAGTATTTCTAGATTGAAGCATTTTGATTGCATCACTGATGGGAAGTATTTCTAGATTGAAGCATTTTGATTGCATCACTGGTGGGAAGTATTTCTAGATTGAAGCATTTTGATTGCATCACTGATGGGAAGTATTTCTAGATTGAAGCATTTTGATTCCATCACTGATGGGAAGTATTTCTAGATTGAAGCATTTTGATTGCATCACTGGTGGGAAGTATTTCTAGATTGAAGCATTTTGATTGCATCACTGATGGGAAGTATTTCCAGATTGAAGCATTTTGATTCCATCACTGGTGGGAAGTATTTCTAGATTGAAGCATTTTGATTGCATCACTGGTGGGAAGTATTTCTAGATTGAAGCATTTTGCTTGCATCACTGGTGGGAAGAGTTTCTAGATTCAAGCATTTTGATTCCATCACTGGTGGGAAGTATTGCTAGATGGAAGTATTTTGATTGCATCACTGGTGGGAAGTATTGCTAGATGGAAGTATTTTGATTGCATCACTGGTGGGAAGTATTGCTAGATGGAAGCATTTTGATTGCATCACTGATGGGAAGTATTTCTAGATTGAAGCATTTTGATTCCATCACTGATGGGAAGTATTTCTAGATTGAAGCATTTTGATTCCATCACTGATGGGAAGTATTTCTAGATTGAAGCATTTTGATTCCATCACTGGTGGGAAGTATTTCTAGATTGAAGCATTTTGATTGCATCACTGATGGGAAGTATTTCTAGACTGAAGCATTTTGATTCCATCACTGATGGGAAGTATTTCTAGATTGAAGCATTTTGATTGCATCACTGGTGGGAAGTATTTCTAGATTGAAGCATTTTGATTGCATCACTGATGGGAAGTATTTCTAGATTGAAGCATTTTGATTCCATCACTGGTGGGAAGTATTTCTAGATTTAAGCATTTTGATTGCATCACTGATGGGAAGTATTTCTAGATTGAAGCATTTAGATTCCATCACTGATGGGAAGTATTTCTAGATTGAAGCATTTTGATTCCATCACTGGTGGGAAGTATTTCTAGATTGAAGCATTTTGATTGCATCACTGATGGGAAGTATTTCTAGATTGAAGCATTTTGATTCCATCACTGGTGGGAAGTAATTCTAGATTGAAGCATTTTGATTGCATCACTGATGGAAAGTATTTCTAGATTGAAGCATTTTGATTCCATCACTGATGGGAAGTATTTCTAGATTGAAGCATTTTGATTGCATCACTGATGGGAAGTATTTCTAGATTGAAGCATTTTGATTGCATCACTGATGGGAAGTATTTCTAGATTGAAGCATTTTGATTGCATCACTGGTGGGAAGTATTTCTAGATTGAAGCATTTTGATTGCATCACTGATGGGAAGTATTTCTAGATTGAAGCATTTTGATTGCATCACTGGTGGGAAGTATTTCTAGATTGAAGCATTTTGATTGCATCACTGGTGGGAAGTATTTCTAGATTGAAGCATTTTGATTCCATCACTGATGGGAAGTATTTCAAGATTGAAGCATTTTGATTCCATCACTGATGGGAAGTATTTATAGATTAAAGCATTTTGATTGCATCACTGGTGGAAAGTATTTCTAGATTGAAGCATTTTGATTGCATCACTGGTGGGAAGAATTTCTAGATTGAAGCATTTTGATTGCATCACTGATGGGAAGTATTTCTAGATTGAAGCATTTTGATTGCATCACTGGTGGGAATATTTCTAGATTGAAGCATTTTGATTCCATCACTGATGGGAAGTATTTCTAGATTGAAGAATTTTGATTGCATCACTGATGGGAAGTATTTCTAGATTGAAGCATTTTGAGTGCATCACTGGTGGGAAGTATTTCTAGATTGAAGCATTTTGATTCCATCACTGGTGGGAAGTATTTCCAGATTGAAGCATTTTGATTCCATCACTGGTGGGAAGTATTTCTAGATTCAAGCATTTTGATTCCATCACTGGTGGGAAGTATTTCCAGATTGAAGCATTTTGATTGCATCACTGGTGGGAAGTATTTCCAGATTGAAGCATTTTGATTCCATCACTGATGGGAAGTATTTCTAGATTGAAGCATTTTGATTGCAGCACTGGTGGGAAGTAGTTCTAGATTGAAGCATTTTGATTCCATCACTGGTGGGAAGTATTTCTAGATTGAAGCATTTTGATTCCATCACTGATGGGAAGTATTTCTACATTGAAGCATTTTGATTGCATCACTGGTGGGAAGTTTTTCTAGATTGAAGCATTTTGATTCCATCACTGGTGGGAAGTATTTCTAGATTGAAGCATTTTGATTCCATCACTGATGGGAAGTATTTCTAGACTGAAGCATTTTGATTGCATCACTGATGGGAAGTATTTCAAGATTGAAGCATTTTGATTCCATCATTGATGGGAAGTATTTCTAGATTGAAGCATTTTGATTGCATCACTGGTGGGAAGTATTTCTAGATTGAAGCATTTTGAATCCATCACTGGTGGGAAGTATTTCTAGATTGAAGCATTTTGATTCCATCACTGTTGGGAAGTATTTCTAGATTGAAGCATTTTGATTGCATCACTGATGGGAAGTATTTCTAGATTGAAGCATTTTGAGTGCATCACTGGTGGGAAGTATTTCTAGATTGAAGCATTTTGATTGCATCACTGATGGGAAGTATTTCTAGATTGAAGCATTTTGATTGCAACACTGGTGGGAAGTATATCTAGATTGAAGCATTTTGATTCCATCACTGATGGGAAGTATTTCTAGATTGAAGCATTTTGATTCCATCACTGGTGGGAAGTATTTCTAAATTGAAGCACTTTGATTCCATCACTGGTGGGAAGTATTTCTAGATTGAAGCATTTTGATTCCATCACTGATGGGAAGTATTTCTAGATTGAAGCATTTTGATTGCATCACTGATGGGAAGTATTTCTAGATTGAAGCATTTTGATTCCATCACTGATGGGAAATATTGCTAGACTGAAGCATTTTGATTGCATAACTGGTGGAAAGTATTTCTAAATTGAAGCATTTTGATTCCATCACTGGTGGGAAGTATTTCTAGATTGAAGCATTTTGATTGCATCACCGATGGGAAGTTTTTCTAGATTGAAGCATTTCGATTCCATCACTGATGGGAAGTATTTCTAGATTGAAGCATTTTGATTGCATCACTGGTGGGAAGTATTTCTAGATTAAAGCATTTTGATTGCATCACTGATGGGAAGTATTGCTAGTTTGAAGCATTTTGATTGCATCACTGGTGGGAAGTATTTCTAGATTGAAGCATTTTGATTCCATCACTGATGGGAAGTATTTCTAGATTGAAGCATTTTGATTGCATCACTGGTGGGAAGTATTTCTAGATTGAAGCATTTTGATTCCATCACTGATGGGAAGTATTTCTAGATTGAAGTATTTTGATTGCAGCACTGGTGGGAAGTAGTTCTAGATTGAAGCATTTTGATTGCATCACTGGTGGGATGTATTTCTAGATTGAAGCATTTCGATTCCATCACTGGTGGGAAGTATTTCTAGATTGAAGCATTTTGATTGCATCACTGATGGGAAGTATTTCTAGATTGAAGCATTTTGATTGCATCACTGGTGGGAAGTATTTCTAGATTGAAGCATTTTGATTGCATCACTGATGGGAAGTATTTCTAGATTGAAGCATTTTGATTCCATCACTGATGGGAAGTATTTCTAGATTGAAGCATTTTGATTGCATCACTGGTGGGAAGTAGTTCTAGATTGAAGCATTTTGATTGCATCACTGATGGGAAGTATTTCCAGATTGAAGCATTTTGATTCCATCACTGGTGGGAAGTATTTCTAGATTGAAGCATTTTGATTGCATCACTGGTGGGAAGTATTTCTAGATTGAAGCATTTTGCTTGCATCACTGGTGGGAAGAGTTTCTAGATTCAAACATTTTGATTCCATCACTGGTGGGAAGTATTGCTAGATGGAAGTATTTTGATTGCATCACTGGTGGGAAGTATTGCTAGATGGAAGTATTTTGATTGCATCACTGGTGGGAAGTATTGCTAGATGGAAGCATTTTGATTGCATCACTGATGGGAAGTATTTCTAGATTGAAGCATTTTGATTCCATCACTGATGGGAAGTATTTCTAGATTGAAGCATTTTGATTCCATCACTGATGGGAAGTATTTCTAGATTGAAGCATTTTGATTCCATCACTGGTGGGAAGTATTTCTAGATTGAAGCATTTTGATTGCATCACTGATGGGAAGTATTTCTAGATTGAAGCATTTTGATTCCATCACTGATGGGAAGTATTTCTAGATTGAAGCATTTTGATTGCATCACTGGTGGGAAGTATTTCTAGATTGAAGCATTTTGATTGCATCACTGATGGGAAGTATTTCTAGATTGAAGCATTTTGATTCCATCACTGGTGGGAAGTATTTCTAGATTGAAGCATTTTGATTGCATCACTGATGGGAAGTATTTCTAGATTGAAGCATTTAGATTCCATCACTGATGGGAAGTATTTCTAGATTGAAGCATTTTGATTCCATCACTGGTGGGAAGTATTTCTAGATTGAAGCATTTTGATTGCATCACTGATGGGAAGTATTTCTAGATTGAAGCATTTTGATTCCATCACTGGTGGGAAGTAATTCTAGATTGAAGCATTTTGATTGCATCACTGATGGGAAGTATTTCTAGATTGAATCATTTTGATTCCATCACTGATGGGAAGTATTTCTAGATTGAAGCATTTTGATTCCATCACTGATGGGAAGTATTTCTAGATTGAAGCATTTTGATTGCATCACTGATGGGAAGTATTTCTAGATTGAAGCATTTTGATTGCATCACTGGTGGGAAGTATTTCTAGATTGAAGCATTTTGATTGCATCACTGATGGGAAGTATTTCTAGATTGAAGCATTTTGATTGCATCACTGGTGGGAAGTATTTCTAGATTGAAGCATTTTGATTGCATCACTGGTGGGAAGTATTTCTAGATTGAAGCATTTTGATTCCATCACTGATGGGAAGTATTTCAAGATTGAAGCATTTTGATTCCATCACTGATGGGAAGTATTTATAGATTGAAGCATTTTGATTGCATCACTGGTGGAAAGTATTTCTAGATTGAAGCATTTTGATTGCATCACTGGTGGGAAGAATTTCTAGATTGAAGCATTTTGATTGCATCACTGATGGGAAGTATTTCTAGATTGAAGCATTTTGATTGCATCACTGGTGGGAAGTATTTCTAGATTGAAGCATTTTGATTCCATCACTGATGGGAAGTATTTCTAGATTGAAGAATTTTGATTGCATCACTGATGGGAAGTATTTCTAGATTGAAGCATTTTGAGTGCATCACTGGTGGGAAGTATTTCTAGATTGAAGCATTTTGATTGCATCACTGATGGGAAGTATTTCTAGATTGAAACATTTTGATTGCAACACTGGTGGGAAGTATATCTAGATTGAGGCATTTTGATTCCATCACTGATGGGAAGTATTTCTAGAGTGAAGCATTTTGATTCCATCACTGGTGGGAAGTATTTCTAGATGGAAGCATTTTGATTGCATCACTGGTGGGAAGTATTTCAAGATTGAAGCATTTTGATTGCATCACTGATGGGAAGTATATCTAGATTGAAGCATTTTGATTGCATCACTGATGGGAAGTATTTCTAGATTGAAGCATTTTGATTCCATCACTGATGGGAAGTATTTCTAGATTGAAGCATTTTGATTGCATCACTGGTGGGAAGTATTTCTAGATTGAAGCATTTTGATTGCATCACTGATGGGAAGTATTTCCAGATTGAAGCATTTTGATTCCATCACTGGTGGGAAGTATTTCTAGATTGAAGCATTTTGATTGCATCACTGGTGGGAAGTATTTCTAGATTGAAGCATTTTGATTGCATCACTGGTGGGAAGTATTTCTAGATTGAAGCATTTTGATTGCATCACTGGTGGGAAGTATTTCTAGATTGAAGCATTTTGATTGCATCACTGGTGGGTAGTATTTCTAGATTGAAGCATTTTGATTGCATCACTGGTGGGAAGTATTTCTAGATTGAAGCATTTTGATTGCATCACTGATGGGAAGTATTTCCAGATTGAAGCATTATGATTCCATCACTGGTGGGAAGTATTTCTAGATTGAAACATTTTGATTGCATCACTGGTGGGAAGTATTTCTAGATTGAAGCATTTTGATTGCATCACTGGTGGGAAGTGTTTCTAGATTCAAGCATTTTGATTCCATCACTGGTGGGAAGTATTGCTAGATGGAAGTATTTTGATTGCATCACTGGTGGGAAGTATTGCTAGATGGAAGTATTTTGATTGCATCACTGGTGGGAAGTATTGCTAGATGGAAGCATTTTGATTGCATCACTGATGGGAAGTATTTCTAGATTGAAGCATTTTGATTCCATCACTGATGGGAAGTATTTCTAGATTGAAGCATTTTGATTCCATCACTGATGGGAAGTATTTCTAGATTGAAGCATTTTGATTCCATCACTGATGGGAAGTATTTCTAGATTGAAGCATTTTGATTCCATCACTGGTGGGAAGTATTTCTAGATTGAAGCATTTTGATTGCATCACTGGTGGGAAGTATTTCTAGATTGAAGCATTTTGATTGCATCACTGGTGGGAAGTATTTCTAGATTGAAGGATTTTGATTGCATCACTGTTGGGAAGTATTTCTAGATTCAAGCATTTTGATTCCATCACTGATGGGAAGTATTTCTAGATTGAAGCATTTTGATTGCATCACTGTTGGGAAGTATTTCTAGATTGAAGGATTTTGATTGCATCACTGTTGGGAAGTATTTCTAGATTGAAGCATTTTGATTCCATCACTGATGGGAAGTATTTCTAGATTGAAGCATTTTGATTGCATCATTGATGGGAAGTATTTCTAGATTGAAGCATTTTGATTGCATCACTGGTGGGAAGTATTGCTAGATTGAAGCATTTTGATTGCATCACTGATGGGAAGTATTTCTAGATTGAAGCATTTTGATTGCATCACTGATGGGAAGTATTTCTAGATTGAAGCATTTTGATTCCATCACTGATGGGAAGTATTTCTAGATTGAAGCATTTTGATTCCATTACTGATGGGAAGTATTTCTACATTGAAGCATTTTGATTGCATCACTGGTGGGAAGTATTTTTAGATTCAAGCATTTTGATTCCATCACTGATGGGAAGTATTTCTAGATTGAAGCATTTTGATTCCATCACTGATGGGAAGTATTTCTACATTGAAGCATTTTGATTGCATCACTGATGGGAAGTATTTCTAGATTGAAGCATTTTGATTCCATCACTGGTGGGAAGTATTTCTAGATTGAAGCATTTTGATTCCATCACTGATGGGAAGTATTTCTAGATTGAAGCATTTTGATTGCATCACTGATGGGAAGTATTGCTAGATTGAAGCATTTTGATTCCATCACTGGTGGGAAGTAGTTCTAGATTGAAGCATTTTGATTGCATCACTGATGGAAAGTATTGCTAGATTGAAGCATTTTGATTGCATCACTGATGGGAAGTATTGCTAGATTGAAGCATTTTGATTCCATCACTGGTGGGAAGTAGTTCTAGATTGAAGCATTTTGATTCCATCACTGGTGGGAAGTAGTTCTAGATTGAAGCATTTTGATTGCATCACTGGTGGGAAGTTTTTCTAGATTGAAGCATTTCGATTCCATCACTGATGGGAAGTATTTCTAGATTGAAGCATTTTGATTGCATCACTGGTGGGAAGTATTTCTAGATTAAAGCATTTTGATTGCATCACTGATGGGAAGTATTGCTAGTTTGAAGCATTTTGATTGCATCACTGGTGGGAAGTATTTCTAGATTGAAGCATTTTGATTCCATCACTGATGGGAAGTATTTCTAGATTGAAGCATTTTGATTGCATCACTGGTGGGAAGTATTTCTAGATTGAAGCATTTTGATTCCATCACTGATGGGAAGTATTTCTAGATTGAAGTATTTTGATTGCAGCACTGGTGGGAAGTAGTTCTAGATTGAAGCATTTTGATTGCATCACTGGTGGGATGTATTTCTAGATTGAAGCATTTCGATTCCATCACTGGTGGGAAGTATTTCTAGATTGAAGCATTTTGATTGCATCACTGATGGGAAGTATTTCTAGATTGAAGCATTTTGATTGCATCACTGGTGGGAAGTATTTCTAGATTGAAGCATTTTGATTGCATCACTGATGGGAAGTATTTCTAGATTGAAGCATTTTGATTCCATCACTGATGGGAAGTATTTCTAGATTGAAGCATTTTGATTGCATCACTGGTGGGAAGTATTTCTAGATTGAAGCATTTTGATTGCATCACTGATGGGAAGTATTTCCAGATTGAAGCATTTTGATTCCATCACTGGTGGGAAGTATTTCTAGATTGAAGCATTTTGATTGCATCACTGGTGGGAAGTATTTCTAGATTGAAGCATTTTGCTTGCATCACTGGTGGGAAGAGTTTCTAGATTCAAGCATTTTGATTCCATCACTGGTGGGAAGTATTGCTAGATGGAAGTATTTTGATTGCATCACTGGTGGGAAGTATTGCTAGATGGAAGTATTTTGATTGCATCACTGGTGGGAAGTATTGCTAGATGGAAGCATTTTGATTGCATCACTGATGGGAAGTATTTCTAGATTGAAGCATTTTGATTCCATCACTGATGGGAAGTATTTCTAGATTGAAGCATTTTGATTCCATCACTGATGGGAAGTATTTCTAGATTGAAGCATTTTGATTCCATCAATGGTGGGAAGTATTTCTAGATTGAAGCATTTTGATTGCATCACTGATGGGAAGTATTTCTAGATTGAAGCATTTTGATTCCATCACTGATGGGAAGTATTTCTAGATTGAAGCATTTTGATTGCATCACTGGTGGGAAGTATTTCTAGATTGAAGCATTTTGATTGCATCACTGATGGGAAGTATTTCTAGATTGAAGCATTTTGATTCCATCACTGGTGGGAAGTATTTCTAGATTGAAGCATTTTGATTGCATCACTGATGGGAAGTATTTCTAGATTGAAGCATTTAGATTCCATCACTGATGGGAAGTATTTCTAGATTGAAGCATTTTGATTCCATCACTGGTGGGAAGTATTTCTAGATTGAAGCATTTTGATTGCATCACTGATGGGAAGTATTTCTAGATTGAAGCATTTTGATTCCATCACTGGTGGGAAGTAATTCTAGATTGAAGCATTTTGATTGCATCACTGATGGAAAGTATTTCTAGATTGAAGCATTTTGATTCCATCACTGATGGGAAGTATTTCAAGATTGAAGCATTTTGATTCCATCACTGATGGGAAGTATTTATAGATTGAAGCATTTTGATTGCATCACTGGTGGAAAGTATTTCTAGATTGAAGCATTTTGATTGCATCACTGGTGGGAAGTATTTCTAGATTGAAGCATTTTGATTGCATCACTGATGGGAAGTATTTCTAGATTGAAGCATTTTGATTGCATCACTGGTGGGAAGTATTTCAAGATTGAAGCATTTTGATTCCATCACTGATGGGAAGTATTTCTAGATTGAAGCATTTTGATTGCATCACTGATGGGAAGTATTTCTAGATTGAAGCATTTTGAGTGCATCACTGGTGGGAAGTATTTCTAGATTGAAGCATTTTGATTGCATCACTGATGGGAAGTATTTCAAGATTGAAGCATTTTGATTGCAACACTGGTGGGAAGTATATCTAGATTGAAGCATTTTGATTCCATCACTGATGGGAAGTATTTCTAGATTGAAGCATTTTGATTCCATCACTGGTGGGAAGTATTTCTAGATTGAAGCATTTTGATTCCATCACTGGTGGGAAGTATTTCTAGATTGAAGCATTTTGATTCCATCACTGATGGGAAGTATTTCTAGATTGAAGCATTTTGATTGCATCACTGATGGGAAGTATTTCTAGATTGAAGCATTTTGATTCCATCACTGATGGGAAGTATTGCTAGATGGAAGCATTTTGATTGCATCACTGGTGGGAAGTATTTCTACATTGAAGCATTTTGATTCCATCACTGGTGGGAAGTATTTCTAGATTGAAGCATTTTGATTGCATCACTGATGGGAAGTATTTCTAGATTGAAGCATTTTGATTCCATCACTGATGGGAAGTGTTTCTAGATTGAAGCATTTTGATTCCATCACTGGTGGGAAGTATTTCTAGATTGAAGCATTTTGATTGCATCACTGATGGGAAGTATTGCTAGATTGAAGCATTTTGATTGCATCACTGGTGGGAAGTATTTCTAGATTGAAGCATTTTGATTCCATCACTGATGGGAAGTACTTCTAGATTGAAGTATTTTGATTGCAGCACTGGGGGAAGTAGTTCTAGATTGACGCATTTTGATTGCATCACTGGTGGGAAGTATTTCTAGATTGAAGCATTTTGATTCCATCACTGGTGGGAAGTATTTCTAGATTGAAGCATTTTGATTGCATCACTGATGGGAAGTATTTCTAGATTGAAGCATTTTGATTGAATCACTGGTGGGAAGTATTTCTAGATTGAAGCATTTTGATTGCATCACTGATGGGAAGTATTTCTAGATTGAAGCATTTTGATTCCATCACTGATGGGAAGTATTTCTAGATTGAAGCATTTTGATTGCATCACTGGTGGGAAGTATTTCTAGATTGAAGCATTTTGATTGCATCACTGATGGGAAGTATTTCCAGATTGAAGCATTTTGATTCCATCACTGGTGGAAAGTATTTCTAGATTGAAACATTTTGATTGCATCACTGGTGGGAAGTATTTCTAGATTGAAGCATTTTGATTGCATCACTGGTGGGAAGTGTTTCTAGATTCAAGCATTTTGATTCCATCACTGGTGGGAAGTATTGCTAGCTGGAAGTATTTTGATTGCATCACTGGTGGGAAGTATTGCTAGATGGAAGTATTTTGATTGCATCACTGGTGGGAAGTATTGCTAGATGGAAGCATTTTGATTCCATCACTGATGGGAAGTATTTCTAGATTGAAGCATTTTGATTCCATCACTGATGGGAAGTATTTCTAGATTGAAGCATTTTGATTCCATAACTGATGGGAAGTATTTCTAGATTGAAGCATTTTGATTCCATCACTGGTGGGAAGTATTTCTAGATTGAAGCATTTTGACTGCATCACTGGTGGGAAGTATTTCTTGATTGAAGCATTTTGATTGCATCACTGATGGGAAGTATTTCTAGATTGAAGCATTTTGATTCCATCACTGGTGGGAAGTATTTCTAGATTGAAGCATTTTGATTGCATCACTGATGGGAAGTATTTCTAGATTGAAGCATTTTGATTCCATCACTGATGGGAAGTATTTCTAGATTGAAGCATTTTGATTCCATCACTGATGGGAAGTATTTCTAGATTGAAGCATTTTGATTGCATCACTGGTGGGAAGTATTTCTAGATTGAAGCATTTTGATTCCATCACTGGTGGGAAGTATTTCCAGATTGAAGCATTTTGATTCCATCACTGGTGGGAAGTATTTCTAGATTGAAGCATTTTGATTACATCACTGGTGGGAAGTATTTCCAGATTGAAGCATTTTGATTGCATCACTGGTGGGAAGTATTTCCAGATTGAAGCATTTTGATTCCATCACTGATGGGATGTATTTCTAGATTGAAGCATTTTGATTGCAGCACTGGTGGGAAGTAGTTCTAGATTGAAGCATTTTGATTCCATCACTGGTGGGAAGTATTTCTAGATTGAAGCATTTTGATTCCATCACTGATGGGAAGTATTTCTACATTGAAGCATTTTGATTGCATCACTGGTGGGAAGTTTTTCTAGATTGAAGCATTTTGATTCCATCACTGGTGGGAAGTATTTCTAGATTGAAGCATTTTGATTCCATCACTGATGGGAAGTATTTCTAGACTGAAGCATTTTGATTGCATCACTGATGGGAAGTATTTCAAGATTGAAGCATTTTGATTCCATCATTGATGGGAAGTATTTCTAGATTGAAGCATTTTGATTGCATCACTGGTGGGAAGTATTTCTAGATTGAAGCATTTTGATTCCATCACTGGTGGGAAGTATTTCTAGATTGAAGCATTTTGATTCCATCACTGTTGGGAAGTATTTCTAGATTGAAGCATTTTGATTGCATCACTGATGGGAAGTATTTCTAGATTGAAGCATTTTGAGTGCATCACTGGTGGGAAGTATTTCTAGATTGAAGCATTTTGATTCCATCACTGATGGGAAGTATTTCTAGATTGAAGCATTTTGATTGCAACACTGGTGGGAAGTATATCTAGATTGAAGCATTTTGATTCCATCACTGATGGGAAGTATTTCCAGATTGAAGCATTTTGATTCCATCACTGGTGGGAAGTATTTCTAGATTGAAACATTTTGATTGCATCACTGGTGGGAAGTATTTCTAGATTGAAGCATTTTGATTGCATCACTGGTGGAAAGTGTTTCTAGATTCAAGCATTTTGATTCCATCACTGGTGGGAAGTATTGCTAGCTGGAAGTATTTTGATTGCATCACTGGTGGGAAGTATTGCTAGATGGAAGTATTTTGATTGCATCACTGGTGGGAAGTATTGCTAGATGGAAGCATTTTGATTCCATCACTGATGGGAAGTATTTCTAGATTGAAGCATTTTGATTCCATCACTGATGGGAAGTATTTCTAGATTGAAGCATTTTGATTCCATAACTGATGGGAAGTATTTCTAGATTGAAGCATTTTGATTCCATCACTGGTGGGAAGTATTTCTAGATTGAAGCATTTTGATTGCATCACTGGTGGGAAGTATTTCTTGATTGAAGCATTTTGATTGCATCACTGATGGGAAGTATTTCTAGATTGAAGCATTTTGATTCCATCACTGGTGGGAAGTATTTCTAGATTGAAGCATTTTGATTGCATCACTGATGGGAAGTATTTCTAGATTGAAGCATTTTGATTCCATCACTGATGGGAAGTATTTCTAGATTGAAGCATTTTGATTCCATCACTGATGGGAAGTATTTCTAGATTGAAGCATTTTGATTGCATCACTGGTGGGAAGTATTTCTAGATTGAAGCATTTTGATTCCATCACTGGTGGGAAGTATTTCCAGATTGAAGCATTTTGATTCTATCACTGGTGGGAAGTATTTCTAGATTCAAGCATTTTGATTCCATCACTGGTGGGAAGTATTTCCAGATTGAAGCATTTTGATTGCATCACTGGTGGGAAGTATTTCCAGATTGAAGCATTTTGATTCCATCACTGATGGGAAGTATTTCTAGATTGAAGCATTTTGATTGCAGCACTGGTGGGAAGTAGTTCTAGATTGAAGCATTTTGATTCCATCACTGGTGGGAAGTATTTCTAGATTGAAGCATTTTGATTCCATCACTGATGGGAAGTATTTCTACATTGAAGCATTTTGATTGCATCACTGGTGGGAAGTTTTTCTAGATTGAAGCATTTTGATTCCATCACTGGTGGGAAGTATTTCTAGATTGAAGCATTTTGATTCCATCACTGATGGGAAGTATTTCTAGACTGAAGCATTTTGATTGCATCACTGATGGGAAGTATTTCAAGATTGAAGCATTTTGATTCCATCATTGATGGGAAGTATTTCTAGATTGAAGCATTTTGATTGCATCACTGGTGGGAAGTATTTCTAGATTGAAGCATTTTGATTCCATCACTGGTGGGAAGTATTTCTAGATTGAAGCATTTTGATTCCATCACTGTTGGGAAGTATTTCTAGATTGAAGCATTTTGATTGCATCACTGATGGGAAGTATTTCTAGATTGAAGCATTTTGAGTGCATCACTGGTGGGAAGTATTTCTAGATTGAAGCATTTTGATTGCATCACTGATGGGAAGTATTTCTAGATTGAAGCATTTTGATTGCAACACTGGTGGGAAGTATATCTAGATTGAAGCATTTTGATTCCATCACTGATGGGAAGTATTTCTAGATTGAAGCATTTTGATTCCATCACTGGTGGGAAGTATTTCTAAATTGAAGCATTTTGATTCCATCACTGGTGGGAAGTATTTCTAGATTGAAGCATTTTGATTCCATCACTGATGGGAAGTATTTCTAGATTGAAGCATTTTGATTGCATCACTGATGGGAAGTATTTCTAGATTGAAGCATTTTGATTCCATCACTGATGGGAAGTATTGCTAGACTGAAGCATTTTGATTGCATAACTGGTGGGAAGTATTTCTAGATTGAAGCATTTTGATTCCATCACTGGTGGGAAGTATTTCTAGATTGAAGCATTTTGATTGCATCACCGATGGGAAGTTTTTCTAGATTGAAGCATTTCGATTCCATCACTGATGGGAAGTATTTCTAGATTGAAGCATTTTGATTGCATCACTGGTGGGAAGTATTTCTAGATTAAAGCATTTTGATTGCATCACTGATGGGAAGTATTGCTAGTTTGAAGCATTTTGATTGCATCACTGGTGGGAAGTATTTCTAGATTGAAGCATTTTGATTCCATCACTGATGGGAAGTATTTCTAGATTGAAGCATTTTGATTGCATCACTGGTGGGAAGTATTTCTAGATTGAAGCATTTTGATTCCATCACTGATGGGAAGTATTTCTAGATTGAAGTATTTTGATTGCAGCACTGGTGGGAAGTAGTTCTAGATTGAAGCATTTTGATTGCATCACTGGTGGGATGTATTTCTAGATTGAAGCATTTCGATTCCATCACTGGTGGGAAGTATTTCTAGATTGAAGCATTTTGATTGCATCACTGATGGGAAGTATTTCTAGATTGAAGCATTTTGATTGCATCACTGGTGGGAAGTATTTCTAGATTGAAGCATTTTGATTGCATCACTGATGGGAAGTATTTCTAGATTGAAGCATTTTGATTCCATCACTGATGGGAAGTATTTCTAGATTGAAGCATTTTGATTGCATCACTGGTGGGAAGTATTTCTAGATTGAAGCATTTTGATTGCATCACTGATGGGAAGTATTTCCAGATTGAAGCATTTTGATTCCATCACTGGTGGGAAGTATTTCTAGATTGAAGCATTTTGATTGCATCACTGGTGGGAAGTATTTCTAGATTGAAGCATTTTGCTTGCATCACTGGTGGGAAGAGTTTCTAGATTCAAGCATTTTGATTCCATCACTGGTGGGAAGTATTGCTAGATGGAAGTATTTTGATTGCATCACTGGTGGGAAGTATTGCTAGATGGAAGTATTTTGATTGCATCACTGGTGGGAAGTATTGCTAGATGGAAGCATTTTGATTGCATCACTGATGGGAAGTATTTCTAGATTGAAGCATTTTGATTCCATCACTGATGGGAAGTATTTCTAGATTGAAGCATTTTGATTCCATCACTGATGGGAAGTATTTCTAGATTGAAGCATTTTGATTCCATCACTGGTGGGAAGTATTTCTAGATTGAAGCATTTTGATTGCATCACTGATGGGAAGTATTTCTAGATTGAAGCATTTTGATTCCATCACTGATGGGAAGTATTTCTAGATTGAAGCATTTTGATTGCATCACTGGTGGGAAGTATTTCTAGATTGAAGCATTTTGATTGCATCACTGATGGGAAGTATTTCTAGATTGAAGCATTTTGATTCCATCACTGGTGGGAAGTATTTCTAGATTGAAGCATTTTGATTGCATCACTGATGGGAAGTATTTCTAGATTGAAGCATTTAGATTCCATCACTGATGGGAAGTATTTCTAGATTGAAGCATTTTGATTGCATCACTGGTGGGAAGTATTTCTAGATTGAAGCATTTTGATTCCATCACTGATGGGAAGTATTTCTAGATTGAAGTATTTTGATTGCAGCACTGGTGGGAAGTAGTTCTAGATTGAAGCATTTTGATTGCATCACTGGTGGGATGTATTTCTAGATTAAAGCATTTCGATTCCATCACTGGTGGGAAGTATTTCTAGATTGAAGCATTTTGATTGCATCACTGATGGGAAGTATTTCTAGATTGAAGCATTTTGATTGCATCACTGGTGGGAAGTATTTCTAGATTGAAGCATTTTGATTGCATCACTGATGGGAAGTATTTCTAGATTGAAGCATTTTGATTCCATCACTGATGGGAAGTATTTCTAGATTGAAGCATTTTGATTGCATCACTGGTGGGAAGTATTTCTAGATTGAAGCATTTTGATTGCATCACTGATGGGAAGTATTTCCAGATTGAAGCATTTTGATTCCATCACTGGTGGGAAGTATTTCTAGATTGAAGCATTTTGATTGCATCACTGGTGGGAAGTATTTCTAGATTGAAGCATTTTGCTTGCATCACTGGTGGGAAGAGTTTCTAGATTCAAGCATTTTGATTCCATCACTGGTGGGAAGTATTGCTAGATGGAAGTATTTTGATTGCATCACTGGTGGGAAGTATTGCTAGATGGAAGTATTTTGATTGCATCACTGGTGGGAAGTATTGCTAGATGGAAGCATTTTGATTGCATCACTGATGGGAAGTATTTCTAGATTGAAGCATTTTGATTCCATCACTGATGGGAAGTATTTCTAGATTGAAGCATTTTGATTCCATCACTGATGGGAAGTATTTCTAGATTGAAGCATTTTGATTCCATCACTGGTGGGAAGTATTTCTAGATTGAAGCATTTTGATTGCATCACTGATGGGAAGTATTTCTAGATTGAAGCATTTTGATTCCATCACTGATGGGAAGTATTTCTAGATTGAAGCATTTTGATTGCATCACTGGTGGGAAGTATTTCTAGATTGAAGCATTTTGATTCCATCACTGGTGGGAAGTATTTCTAGATTGAAGCATTTTGATTGCATCACTGATGGGAAGTATTTCTAGATTGAAGCATTTAGATTCCATCACTGATGGGAAGTATTTCTAGATTGAAGCATTTTGATTGCATCACTGATGGGAAGTATTTCTAGATTGAAGCATTTTGATTCCATCACTGGTGGGAAGTATTTCTAAATTGAAGCATTTTGATTCCATCACTGGTGGGAAGTATTTCTAGATTGAAGCATTTTGATTCCATCACTGATGGGAAGTATTTCTAGATTGAAGCATTTTGATTGCATCACTGATGGGAAGTATTTCTAGATTGAAGCATTTTGATTCCATCACTGATGGGAAGTATTGCTAGACTGAAGCATTTTGATTGCATAACTGGTGGGAAGTATCTCTAGATTGAAGCATTTTGATTCCATCACTGGTGGGAAGTATTTCTAGATTGAAGCATTTTGATTGCATCACCGATGGGAAGTTTTTCTAGATTGAAGCATTTCGATTCCATCACTGATGGGAAGTATTTCTAGATTGAAGCATTTTGATTGCATCACTGGTGGGAAGTATTTCTAGATTAAAGCATTTTGATTGCATCACTGATGGGAAGTATTGCTAGTTTGAAGCATTTTGATTGCATCACTGGTGGGAAGTATTTCTAGATTGAAGCATTTTGATTCCATCACTGATGGGAAGTATTTCTAGATTGAAGCATTTTGATTGCATCACTGGTGGGAAGTATTTCTAGATTGAAGCATTTTGATTCCATCACTGATGGGAAGTATTTCTAGATTGAAGTATTTTGATTGCAGCACTGGTGGGAAGTAGTTCTAGATTGAAGCATTTTGATTGCATCACTGGTGGGATGTATTTCTAGATTGAAGCATTTCGATTCCATCACTGGTGGGAAGTATTTCTAGATTGAAGCATTTTGATTGCATCACTGATGGGAAGTATTTCTAGATTGAAGCATTTTGATTGCATCACTGGTGGGAAGTATTTCTAGATTGAAGCATTTTGATTGCATCACTGATGGGAAGTATTTCTAGATTGAAGCATTTTGATTCCATCACTGATGGGAAGTATTTCTAGATTGAAGCATTTTGATTGCATCACTGGTGGGAAGTATTTCTAGATTGAAGCATTTTGATTGCATCACTGATGGGAAGTATTTCCAGATTGAAGCATTTTGATTCCATCACTGGTGGGAAGTATTTCTAGATTGAAGCATTTTGATTGCATCACTGGTGGGAAGTATTTCTAGATTGAAGCATTTTGCTTGCATCACTGGTGGGAAGAGTTTCTAGATTCAAGCATTTTGATTCCATCACTGGTGGGAAGTATTGCTAGATGGAAGTATTTTGATTGCATCACTGGTGGGAAGTATTGCTAGATGGAAGTATTTTGATTGCATCACTGGTGGGAAGTATTGCTAGATGGAAGCATTTTGATTGCATCACTGATGGGAAGTATTTCTAGATTGAAGCATTTTGATTCCATCACTGATGGGAAGTATTTCTAGATTGAAGCATTTTGATTCCATCACTGATGGGAAGTATTTCTAGATTGAAGCATTTTGATTCCATCACTGGTGGGAAGTATTTCTAGATTGAAGCATTTTGATTGCATCACTGATGGGAAGTATTTCTAGATTGAAGCATTTTGATTCCATCACTGATGGGAAGTATTTCTAGATTGAAGCATTTTGATTGCATCACTGGTGGGAAGTATTTCTAGATTGAAGCATTTTGATTGCATCACTGATGGGAAGTATTTCTAGATTGAAGCATTTTGATTCCATCACTGGTGGGAAGTATTTCTAGATTGAAGCATTTTGATTGCATCACTGATGGGAAGTATTTCTAGATTGAAGCATTTAGATTCCATCACTGATGGGAAGTATTTCTAGATTAGCGGGGGAGGAATTCGCTAGAATTGTGCACTTGGTGATACCTTCCTGAAATTTGGCATGATGTAAGGGTAGGCATCAGAGATTTCAAAATCGATCGGCTACAAGTTGGCACCATCCTCTAGCCACCACTAGCAGCGAAATCCAAAATGGCCGCCAAGCGGATCGAAAAAAAGCTATTTTCGCCTATCGCACAACTGAAGCTCCAAACCTAACACCATACATGTGCTGTAATTGATGTGAATGATGGAGTGAAGCCCTTGGAACAAGTTGGGGGGAAGATTAATGGATAATGGGATCAGAATTTCCGTCGATGTGTGCGTCTGTGTGTCTGACTGTCAGTATGATCGTCCGTCCGTAGATAAATTAGTGTTGAATGTTTCTCGGGAATGCAATGGTCAAATGAACATGGTATGAGAGATTCCTGTCAACACATGAACAAGGGTACTCGATAGTATGCAGCAGTGGGGATACTTGGACATTTGATAATCCAATTAAAGTGACAGTCTATTCTCAACTTCCGGCATTTTCGATAGATTTATTTTCTAAGAAAATAAAACTATCAAATTTCTAGAGGAGTTCTGATTCAATCTCAACACCATAGCGACACGTCTGCCAGCAAGGGCAGTGCTGGAATGAACTCGGGATGCATTAGTTCCCGTTGTTAATTATACAATGTTATCTTGCCAGTATAGAACATTGGCAAAATGGGACTAGAAGGGGTGAGTGTATGTTTGCAGTCATTCGAGGTACAGGAATATTTTTTGACTACAAGTAGTATTCTTCATTTTCGGCCAGTTAAGATGTGGTGTGTTCCAAGTCAGGATTAATGTTGCCGACACTTAATGCCCATCCCTCATGGTATGCTACTTTACCAGGGATATAGAGATATAGCCACCACTGGGAGCCAAAACATGACCTTTGATGTCGATGAGTGGTCGAAATGTTTTAGCGAATAACTTATCGAAATATGATCCGGTATGGCAATTTGATACCTTACGTTAGATTTATTAGATCAACTCAGGTATGGATTCATTGAGACATGAGTGCGCTACAAGATGAAGGATTTCCAAGTTGATTTGCTATGGAGTAGGAACTGACTAGTCACATGTGGCCTATGGTCAGAGAAAGACAAGGATACCATAGATGAACACACGGGTGAACGAAGGTATCAACTGTTGTACAGAGGCAAAATAGTTGGGGATATTGTATCATGCTATGCATGAATTAACACCGTCTTGTGCAGTAAATAACAGACTATTTTCCGAAATCTAAAACTGTATTCCTATACCCCGGACAATGTAGCAAGCCACATGGGATGAACATTTGTTAGCAAAATCAACTCAACTAGAAACATGACATGTGTTAACTGGCCGAAAATGGAAAAAAAAATACCAGAATAGGAGATGACTGGTCCTAACATGACAGTATACTACTCAATATTGTTACAACAGCCACCTTCACACTTACACAAAGGTGTGCACCTTAATCCAGCTTTCAAGCATTTGCAATTGCCCTTGCAGGCCTTGGCACAACTACAGTGGAGCATCAGTGCACATGCAGCACTTGCGTCTCCTAGGTGAGTCCAAAATGGGACCAGAATATTGAGACGTGGATTCCACTCCCATCCGTACTGTGATGGGTCTGGCACACATAAGTGTTTCTGCAGAGCACGATGCCAAATGAAAGATGACACAAGAATTACCCTTTTTACATGTTGATACAGAGCTGCTTTGGTGGGCGGGATGTTTTCCATAGACTTAAGGCCATGTGTGAACATATGCCGTCTCGCATCATTGACACGTGTACTGACACAACTGTTACTGTACATCTGTATGGTGAGTTTTTCGATATGCTGCATATGAGGGGAATCCTCTGAAAAGACTTGCGGATTCTCAGTCAATTCTATCATCATTTCAGTTGATGCGGGAAAATTCATCCATGCATTCCATCCTGTCTTCTTCCCAATGCCGAGCATGCTGGATGTTACATCACAACCTGTGAAGGCGTGGAAGAAAGTCAGGGCCTTACAGTAATCAGGTCCAAGTTGTGAAGCTATCTCATGAATTGGCATATCTTTATATGCCTTTCCAATTCCAAACCCAATCCACAGCTCACTGAGTCCAAGGTCACGGAATGTTGCGAAATGGTGCAAAGACAGAATGACGACATCAGAATCAACCGTGCGAAGAAAAGCTATTTTGTGACCTTGTGAGACTGCATGGTTGAGATGAAGCATCATGCGCGTGTCTGCTTCCTCGTGGTTCGATGGAGATATGTCACATAAGCTAACATCCTTATTGCATAGTACATATTCTCCTGATGTCGTTAACAACTGGTACTCGGATGTTGATGTTAATTTCAGCAGTTCAGCAGACAGGAACTTGAAAAATTCGTCTTTATTCTCACTAACTTTCAAGAATGCCTGCCAATTCTTCCCTTTAGGTAAAGGGACGTTCTCGGACACCCGTATCAACCTAACTGCTGTCTCACCGAGGCGTTTTGCTCGCGTCTGATTCTTCAAACTGCCTTCGGGGTAACAGTCATAGATCGCATCAACCCTTGTGGTGTTCGTGTTAATCAGAGATTCGATGTATGGCAATAATTGCAATCGAGCATATTCTCCAAACAGATCCGCTTTCTGTGGTTTGATTACATGGACTACAGCAGGCATATCCAAGATGACAACTGAAGCTTGTCTAGCTGCTGAATTCTTCCCTTGTGCAGGAATAGCTGGTAAACAATTGAGAATTTGAGATTTTGTCCCACTCCGTAGCTTACCTCTATCGGATAATGCTGGCGGATCACGTGCATTCTCGTGCATGAAAAACTCATCCATGTTTGAATCAGGCCGGGCTTGCAGTGAAACGAACATCTGGGTAACTATTGCGGCAGTTGCTTTACTTGACATGAGTTTGTCTCGGCCTTTGTCCAGGTTGGCTGGGGGTGGGTTAAGGAAGGTATATATATTTGCCTTGGGAATAACATCATTCAGGGGTACGGTGCATTCCACAAGCCTTTCCTTCAAGAAAGTGGAATATAAATGCTTGCCCCTTTCGGGTAATGACCGTAAACTCTTACTAACTTCGGGGTCCATATATTCACCAGTATCTAATGTCACCAGCTGACCACTAGTTTCATCATAAGGGTTGATAATGAGTCCCTGATTCACCAGATCGAGGAGAGATTTCAATTGATTCAGAAATTTTTTCTGCTCTGATACCGAACTTTCCGGGTGTTCCGTGTTATCTGATGATGTTGTGTGGAAACTTGCATATTCATACTCATCTATAACACGCAGAACTTCTGACCTTGAAAGCTCAATAACGACTTTCTCTTCAGCCTGGCCATAGAGACCTTTTGGACCACTGTCTTCTTTGAGTAGTTGGATACTATGTTCTTGGCTCTGATCTAAACCCATCATACTGAACTTCCTCTCACTACGCTGGACCACAAAATGGCCTTCCATGAATTTGTTGTGGATTGAAGGATGCCGCCTGGGTAGCTGAGACATGTCTCTCAGAAATACGGGGACCCACCGACAATAATTTGTATGTCCTAGGGCAAAAAAGTAACTGCACAACTCATCGATAGAACACAGTGTACCAGGCCAGTTACCGATTCGTTGGTTCCGAACGAATTGACAGCTTGTCAAGAGAAAGTTCCGAACGATTTCACCCCAATAGCGCGCAGTTGGAGATTGTGAAAGAATCCTCTGTTCCCACATTTCAAATGACTCATGGGGCCCAGTCTGCTGACAGTAAATCTCATAAGCATTCTTTCTGAGGATCTCAAGCCAAGCTAGAGTGAGAAGATATGCCTGTCGCGTCCTCTTGACATGTTTCCCACCAAGTAGGGATGATGCTACACCGGGTGTGAATATCTTTGCGAGGTGAAACATTCGCTCCCAACCAGAACCACCCATAAGCTTACCACCAGCTTCTTGGGTGCACATTTCAAGATGCAGGAATCCAATCATACACACCATTCGATCCTCACCTATCTCCTCTGGGAACAGCCATTGACATTTTTTCTGCCTGGCATACAACGGACAGTCACCTTCAATGACAGGTATCTGGCCGGGGTTTACGAAAGCAGTAGCTTCCCTGACCACATACATAGCATGCTTCTGCATACTGAGTGAGTCCGCTTTCTGCTCACTGAAAACAGGGAATACCCCAATAACTGCACGAGGTTTGACATTGTCTTGATCTTCATGTTTTGAAAAGAAGCCTGAAAAGGTCACAGGGACTTCATCAAGCTGCCAGCTGCCATCAACCTTCCCTTTATTGCTGATCTGTGACACATGAGACAACCAGTCATTCTCTCCCACGTTCAAATCTGCATATTCATTGGGCCGTACATTACATTCATCTGGAGATTCAAGCCTGATGTCCCCACCAAAGTCTTCAACGAAAGGAACAAATGCATAGTCGTCTGGGAGTTCAATTTGTGTGTCTTCTGGAACATCTAAACTCAGTGGTGGGGGATCAGTACCCACATTGTCCCTGCTCAGTTGACCAATGAGTGTGATGGACGTACCATGCATATCAGATCTACCAGATACATCAATGTTATCAGTGGTTCCTATCGAGAAAACATTACGTTTGCAGTTAGCTGGGACTACAACACCTTCGTTCTTGAACCGCAGTGAAACAGCTCTCGCGAAACTCCTGCGAACATCCATTACGCGATCATAAGAGACAGAGAGTCCCATTTGATGAAAATCTCTGATAAGATTTTTCATACGATCATGGGCATGCAACTTCAAACCCACATAAAGAGGCATTGGAGTTTCTCTGTCACGTCTCTGGTGAACATTTTGTGCATGTTCGGAGCGTTTCGCTGAATTGCTGATCAACATCTGTGAAATAGTACAAGCCACTCGAGTCTTGGCATTAACAGTCTCATCATCGCCTAAGTTCTGTATACTACATGTGCCCTCAAGTAGAACTCTAAGAAGAGTCAGGAGTGAGTTGGGTACAGGCTCGCTCAAGCAATAAGATGAAAATGATCCCGTGAAAGGAGCTTGAGATATGAGTATGTGTTTACGCAGAAGAAGACCCACATCAACTATCTTTTTTGCCTCTTCCTCAGACACTATACGAGTTAAAGATTCGGACAACAAGGAGCCAACTCGAAACCTACTTGAAATAAACACATCTCTACCCTGTGTGAAGGCGTCCCAGCCATCGCCCAATTTCTGCAACAAATGTTCTTTGAATCGAGTGGAATGTATTTCTTCACTAAGCCAATCAGAACCGACTTGCTTCAACCTCCGACTGTACAGATTCTTGAGATCGACAAGCTTCATCGCGGAATCGTTGTGTTCAACAAATGTTATGAGCTCTGCCATAACGAGAGGGTCATAGGGCAGGCCTGACGCGGAATGTTCGGCGTTCTTCGACTTTTTAGATTTAGCCGCTCGTGCTTCATTGGCAAGCTTACAATAACAGGTTTTGTGATAGTAAAGATCACTAGCAGCGGAATCAAATGCTGCATTGACCCGAGAAAAAACAACCCAGTTCTCGGCTTCCTTTGCCATAATTTTGAGTTTATTGTTATCAGACATTGATCTGCAAATAGGCTCACTGCTGTCACCTTCGCGTTTGTGACAATAAACACACTGGGGCAGTTTCCTGTCACAGCCAGATTCAAAACTTGTCCGTGTTCTTTTAGGACTCAGCGTGGAGCAGGATGCCACTGCCTCATTTCGCTCTCGCTTGTGTAGCACGCGCTGTACGATGTGAGTCCGAATACTGTCACGGCATGTCTTATGATATATTGCCTTATTCGTCAACAGTGACATCGACATACACTCATCACTCTCTCTCATCAAACAATCAATGGTCAAATTATATGGAAGCTCAACGCCATTATCTAGGAAGCGCGTTATGTCTTCCTCAATAGCTTTATAGGCGTCATGAAAACGAGATTCTCTATACGGACGCATCAATTTCTTGGAACTGTCTTGCTGGCAAAAGCAACAACGTTCCCAGTCAGTACTAGTCCGTACACGAAGAGGATTCTCACTCATTCTGTGAATGATTTTTGTGAACAATCGCGTTCTCGAATTAATTTCGACAGACAAATCAGAATTGCTTGCGGAATTACGCCAAACAAGAGATTGTATGGCAAAGAGACTGCTTCATAAAGAGCGTTGTTTCTCCGGGATCAGCGTCATTCAGGTTTGCCTGAATGACGCTGATCCCGGAGAAACAACGCTCTTTTCAAGTTCCAAGAAATTGATGCGTCCGTATAGAGAATCTCGTTTTATTCTACATCATCTCCCACGTCTGTTTCCAACACGTGCGTGGATCAGAGTTCACTTTCGCGCCCTTACAATCGGATGTATAGTCGGTAGACCGTCGAAAAGGAGGTTCCCTTCAGCCGCTGGCGGCCATTTTGGATTGTGCCGCTACTGGTCGCCACCGGTCGGTGTCAACTTGTAGCCGATCGTTTTTGAGAACCTCATAGCCTACACTAACAGTGTGCCAAATTTCAAGAAGGTATCACCAAGTGCACAATTCACCTGTATGTGACGAATTCCTCCCCCGCTAAGATTGAAGCATTTTGATTGCATCACTGGTGGGAAGTATTTCTAGATTGAAGCATTTTGATTCCATCACTGATGGGAAGTATTTCTAGATTGAAGTATTTTGATTGCAGCACTGGTGGGAAGTAGTTCTAGATTGAAGCATTTTGATTGCATCACTGGTGGGATGTATTTCTAGATTGAAGCATTTCGATTCCATCACTGGTGGGAAGTATTTCTAGATTGAAGCATTTTGATTGCATCACTGATGGGAAGTATTTCTAGATTGAAGCATTTTGATTGCATCACTGGTGGGAAGTATTTCTAGATTGAAGCATTTTGATTGCATCACTGATGGGAAGTATTTCTAGATTGAAGCATTTTGATTCCATCACTGATGGGAAGTATTTCTAGATTGAAGCATTTTGATTGCATCACTGGTGGGAAGTATTTCTAGATTGAAGCATTTTGATTGCATCACTGATGGGAAGTATTTCCAGATTGAAGCATTTTGATTCCATCACTGGTGGGAAGTATTTCTAGATTGAAGCATTTTGATTGCATCACTGGTGGGAAGTATTTCTAGATTGAAGCATTTTGCTTGCATCACTGGTGGGAAGAGTTTCTAGATTCAAGCATTTTGATTCCATCACTGGTGGGAAGTATTGCTAGATGGAAGTATTTTGATTGCATCACTGGTGGGAAGTATTGCTAGATGGAAGTATTTTGATTGCATCACTGGTGGGAAGTATTGCTAGATGGAAGCATTTTGATTGCATCACTGATGGGAAGTATTTCTAGATTGAAGCATTTTGATTCCATCACTGATGGGAAGTATTTCTAGATTGAAGCATTTTGATTCCATCACTGATGGGAAGTATTTCTAGATTGAAGCATTTTGATTCCATCACTGGTGGGAAGTATTTCTAGATTGAAGCATTTTGATTGCATCACTGATGGGAAGTATTTCTAGATTGAAGCATTTTGATTCCATCACTGATGGGAAGTATTTCTAGATTGAAGCATTTTGATTGCATCACTGGTGGGAAGTATTTCTAGATTGAAGCATTTTGATTGCATCACTGATGGGAAGTATTTCTAGATTGAAGCATTTTGATTCCATCACTGGTGGGAAGTATTTCTAGATTGAAGCATTTTGATTGCATCACTGATGGGAAGTATTTCTAGATTGAAGCATTTAGATTCCATCACTGATGGGAAGTATTTCTAGATTGAAGCATTTTGATTCCATCACTGGTGGGAAGTATTTCTAGATTGAAGCATTTTGATTGCATCACTGATGGGAAGTATTTCTAGATTGAAGCATTTTGATTCCATCACTGGTGGGAAGTAATTCTAGATTGAAGCATTTTGATTGCATCACTGATGGAAAGTATTTCTAGATTGAAGCATTTTGATTCCATCACTGATGGGAAGTATTTCTAGATTGAAGCATTTTGATTGCATCACTGATGGGAAGTATTTCTAGATTGAAGCATTTTGATTGCATCACTGATGGGAAGTATTTCTAGATTGAAGCATTTTGATTGCATCACTGGTGGGAAGTATTTCTAGATTGAAGCATTTTGATTGCATCACTGATGGGAAGTATTTCTAGATTGAAGCATTTTGATTGCATCACTGGTGGGAAGTATTTCTAGATTGAAGCATTTTGATTGCATCACTGGTGGGAAGTATTTCTAGATTGAAGCATTTTGATTCCATCACTGATGGGAAGTATTTCAAGATTGAAGCATTTTGATTCCATCACTGATGGGAAGTATTTATAGATTGAAGCATTTTGATTGCATCACTGGTGGAAAGTATTTCTAGATTGAAGCATTTTGATTGCATCACTGGTGGGAAGTATTTCTAGATTGAAGCATTTTGATTGCATCACTGATGGGAAGTATTTCTAGATTGAAGCATTTTGATTGCATCACTGGTGGGAATATTTCTAGATTGAAGCATTTTGATTCCATCACTGATGGGAAGTATTTCTAGATTGAAGAATTTTGATTGCATCACTGATGGGAAGTATTTCTAGATTGAAGCATTTTGAGTGCATCACTGGTGGGAAGTATTTCTAGATTGAAGCATTTTGATTCCATCACTGGTGGGAAGTATTTCCAGATTGAAGCATTTTGATTCCATCACTGGTGGGAAGTATTTCTAGATTCAAGCATTTTGATTCCATCACTGGTGGGAAGTATTTCCAGATTGAAGCATTTTGATTGCATCACTGGTGGGAAGTATTTCCAGATTGAAGCATTTTGATTCCATCACTGATGGGAAGTATTTCTAGATTGAAGCATTTTGATTGCAGCACTGGTGGGAAGTAGTTCTAGATTGAAGCATTTTGATTCCATCACTGGTGGGAAGTATTTCTAGATTGAAGCATTTTGATTCCATCACTGATGGGAAGTATTTCTACATTGAAGCATTTTGATTGCATCACTGGTGGGAAGTTTTTCTAGATTGAAGCATTTTGATTCCATCACTGGTGGGAAGTATTTCTAGATTGAAGCATTTTGATTCCATCACTGATGGGAAGTATTTCTAGACTGAAGCATTTTGATTGCATCACTGATGGGAAGTATTTCAAGATTGAAGCATTTTGATTCCATCATTGATGGGAAGTATTTCTAGATTGAAGCATTTTGATTGCATCACTGGTGGGAAGTATTTCTAGATTGAAGCATTTTGAATCCATCACTGGTGGGAAGTATTTCTAGATTGAAGCATTTTGATTCCATCACTGTTGGGAAGTATTTCTAGATTGAAGCATTTTGATTGCATCACTGATGGGAAGTATTTCTAGATTGAAGCATTTTGAGTGCATCACTGGTGGGAAGTATTTCTAGATTGAAGCATTTTGATTGCATCACTGATGGGAAGTATTTCTAGATTGAAGCATTTTGATTGCAACACTGGTGGGAAGTATATCTAGATTGAAGCATTTTGATTCCATCACTGATGGGAAGTATTTCTAGATTGAAGCATTTTGATTCCATCACTGGTGGGAAGTATTTCTAAATTGAAGCATTTTGATTCCATCACTGGTGGGAAGTATTTCTAGATTGAAGCATTTTGATTCCATCACTGATGGGAAGTATTTCTAGATTGAAGCATTTTGATTGCATCACTGATGGGAAGTATTTCTAGATTGAAGCATTTTGATTCCATCACTGATGGGAAATATTGCTAGACTGAAGCATTTTGATTGCATAACTGGTGGGAAGTATTTCTAAATTGAAGCATTTTGATTCCATCACTGGTGGGAAGTATTTCTAGATTGAAGCATTTTGATTGCATCACCGATGGGAAGTTTTTCTAGATTGAAGCATTTCGATTCCATCACTGATGGGAAGTATTTCTAGATTGAAGCATTTTGATTGCATCACTGGTGGGAAGTATTTCTAGATTAAAGCATTTTGATTGCATCACTGATGGGAAGTATTGCTAGTTTGAAGCATTTTGATTGCATCACTGGTGGGAAGTATTTCTAGATTGAAGCATTTTGATTCCATCACTGATGGGAAGTATTTCTAGATTGAAGCATTTTGATTGCATCACTGGTGGGAAGTATTTCTAGATTGAAGCATTTTGATTCCATCACTGATGGGAAGTATTTCTAGATTGAAGTATTTTGATTGCAGCACTGGTGGGAAGTAGTTCTAGATTGAAGCATTTTGATTGCATCACTGGTGGGATGTATTTCTAGATTGAAGCATTTCGATTCCATCACTGGTGGGAAGTATTTCTAGATTGAAGCATTTTGATTGCATCACTGATGGGAAGTATTTCTAGATTGAAGCATTTTGATTGCATCACTGGTGGGAAGTATTTCTAGATTGAAGCATTTTGATTGCATCACTGATGGGAAGTATTTCTAGATTGAAGCATTTTGATTCCATCACTGATGGGAAGTATTTCTAGATTGAAGCATTTTGATTGCATCACTGGTGGGAAGTATTTCTAGATTGAAGCATTTTGATTGCATCACTGATGGGAAGTATTTCCAGATTGAAGCATTTTGATTCCATCACTGGTGGGAAGTATTTCTAGATTGAAGCATTTTGATTGCATCACTGGTGGGAAGTATTTCTAGATTGAAGCATTTTGCTTGCATCACTGGTGGGAAGAGTTTCTAGATTCAAGCATTTTGATTCCATCACTGGTGGGAAGTATTGCTAGATGGAAGTATTTTGATTGCATCACTGGTGGGAAGTATTGCTAGATGGAAGTATTTTGATTGCATCACTGGTGGGAAGTATTGCTAGATGGAAGCATTTTGATTGCATCACTGATGGGAAGTATTTCTAGATTGAAGCATTTTGATTCCATCACTGATGGGAAGTATTTCTAGATTGAAGCATTTTGATTCCATCACTGATGGGAAGTATTTCTAGATTGAAGCATTTTGATTCCATCACTGGTGGGAAGTATTTCTAGATTGAAGCATTTTGATTGCATCACTGATGGGAAGTATTTCTAGATTGAAGCATTTTGATTCCATCACTGATGGGAAGTATTTCTAGATTGAAGCATTTTGATTGCATCACTGGTGGGAAGTATTTCTAGATTGAAGCATTTTGATTGCATCACTGATGGGAAGTATTTCTAGATTGAAGCATTTTGATTCCATCACTGGTGGGAAGTATTTCTAGATTGAAGCATTTTGATTGCATCACTGATGGGAAGTATTTCTAGATTGAAGCATTTAGATTCCATCACTGATGGGAAGTATTTCTAGATTGAAGCATTTTGATTCCATCACTGGTGGGAAGTATTTCTAGATTGAAGCATTTTGATTGCATCACTGATAGGAAGTATTTCTAGATTGAAGCATTTTGATTCCATCACTGGTGGGAAGTAATTCTAGATTGAAGCATTCTGATTGCATCACTGATGGGAAGTATTTCTAGATTGAATCATTTTGATTCCATCACTGATGGGAAGTATTTCTAGATTGAAGCATTTTGATTCCATCACTGATGGGAAGTATTTCTAGATTGAAGCATTTTGATTGCATCACTGATGGGAAGTATTTCTAGATTGAAGCATTTTGATTGCATCACTGGTGGGAAGTATTTCTAGATTGAAGCATTTTGATTGCATCACTGATGGGAAGTATTTCTAGATTGAAGCATTTTGATTGCATCACTGGTGGGAAGTATTTCTAGATTGAAGCATTTTGATTGCATCACTGGTGGGAAGTATTTCTAGATTGAAGCATTTTGATTCCATCACTGATGGGAAGTATTTCAAGATTGAAGCATTTTGATTCCATCACTGATGGGAAGTATTTATAGATTGAAGCATTTTGATTGCATCACTGGTGGAAAGTATTTCTAGATTGAAGCATTTTGATTGCATCACTGGTGGGAAGAATTTCTAGATTGAAGCATTTTGATTGCATCACTGATGGGAAGTATTTCTAGATTGAAGCATTTTGATTGCATCACTGGTGGGAAGTATTTCTAGATTGAAGCATTTTGATTCCATCACTGATGGGAAGTATTTCTAGATTGAAGAATTTTGATTGCATCACTGATGGGAAGTATTTCTAGATTGAAGCATTTTGAGTGCATCACTGGTGGGAAGTATTTCTAGATTGAAGCATTTTGATTGCATCACTGATGGGAAGTATTTCTAGATTGAAACATTTTGATTGCAACACTGGTGGGAAGTATATCTAGATTGAGGCATTTTGATTCCATCACTGATGGGAAGTATTTCTAGAGTGAAGCATTTTGATTCCATCACTGGTGGGAAGTATTTCTAGATGGAAGCATTTTGATTGCATCACTGGTGGGAAGTATTTCAAGATTGAAGCATTTTGATTGCATCACTGATGGGAAGTATATCTAGATTGAAGCATTTTGATTGCATCACTGATGGGAAGTATTTCTAGATTGAAGCATTTTGATTCCATCACTGATGGGAAGTATTTCTAGATTGAAGCATTTTGATTGCATCACTGGTGGGAAGTATTTCTAGATTGAAGCATTTTGATTGCATCACTGATGGGAAGTATTTCCAGATTGAAGCATTTTGATTCCATCACTGGTGGGAAGTATTTCTAGATTGAAGCATTTTGATTGCATCACTGGTGGGAAGTATTTCTAGATTGAAGCATTTTGATTGCATCACTGGTGGGAAGTATTTCTAGATTGAAGCATTTTGATTGCATCACTGGTGGGAAGTATTTCTAGATTGAAGCATTTTGATTGCATCACTGGTGGGAAGTATTTCTAGATTGAAGCATTTTGATTGCATCACTGGTGGGAAGTATTTCTAGATTGAAGCATTTTGATTGCATCACTGATGGGAAGTATTTCCAGATTGAAGCATTTTGATTCCATCACTGGTGGGAAGTATTTCTAGATTGAAACATTTTGATTGCATCACTGGTGGGAAGTATTTCTAGATTGAAGCATTTTGATTGCATCACTGGTGGGAAGTGTTTCTAGATTCAAGCATTTTGATTCCATCACTGGTGGGAAGTATTGCTAGATGGAAGTATTTTGATTGCATCACTGGTGGGAAGTATTGCTAGATGGAAGTATTTTGATTGCATCACTGGTGGGAAGTATTGCTAGATGGAAGCATTTTGATTGCATCACTGATGGGAAGTATTTCTAGATTGAAGCATTTTGATTCCATCACTGATGGGAAGTATTTCTAGATTGAAGCATTTTGATTCCATCACTGATGGGAAGTATTTCTAGATTGAAGCATTTTGATTCCATCACTGATGGGAAGTATTTCTAGATTGAAGCATTTTGATTCCATCACTGGTGGGAAGTATTTCTAGATTGAAGCATTTTGATTGCATCACTGGTGGGAAGTATTTCTAGATTGAAGCATTCTGATTGCATCACTGGTGGGAAGTATTTCTAGATTGAAGGATTTTGATTGCATCACTGTTGGGAAGTATTTCTAGATTCAAGCATTTTGATTCCATCACTGATGGGAAGTATTTCTAGATTGAAGCATTTTGATTGCATCACTGTTGGGAAGTATTTCTAGATTGAAGGATTTTGATTGCATCACTGTTGGGAAGTATTTCTAGATTGAAGCATTTTGATTCCATCACTGATGGGAAGTATTTCTAGATTGAAGCATTTTGATTGCATCATTGATGGGAAGTATTTCTAGATTGAAGCATTTTGATTGCATCACTGGTGGGAAGTATTGCTAGATTGAAGCATTTTGATTGCATCACTGATGGGAAGTATTTCTAGATTGAAGCATTTTGATTGCATCACTGATGGGAAGTATTTCTAGATTGAAGCATTTTGATTCCATCACTGATGGGAAGTATTTCTAGATTGAAGCATTTTGATTCCATTACTGATGGGAAGTATTTCTACATTGAAGCATTTTGATTGCATCACTGGTGGGAAGTATTTTTAGATTCAAGCATTTTGATTCCATCACTGATGGGAAGTATTTCTAGATTGAAGCATTTTGATTCCATCACTGATGGGAAGTATTTCTACATTGAAGCATTTTGATTGCATCACTGATGGGAAGTATTTCTAGATTGAAGCATTTTGATTCCATCACTGGTGGGAAGTATTTCTAGATTGAAGCATTTTGATTGCATCACTGATGGGAAGTATTTCTAGATTGAAGCATTTTGATTGCATCACTGATGGGAAGTATTGCTAGATTGAAGCATTTTGATTCCATCACTGGTGGGAAGTAGTTCTAGATTGAAGCATTTTGATTGCATCACTGATGGAAAGTATTGCTAGATTGAAGCATTTTGATTGCATCACTGATGGGAAGTATTGCTAGATTGAAGCATTTTGATTCCATCACTGGTGGGAAGTAGTTCTAGATTGAAGCATTTTGATTCCATCACTGGTGGGAAGTAGTTCTAGATTGAAGCATTTTGATTGCATCACTGGTGGGAAGTTTTTCTAGATTGAAGCATTTCGATTCCATCACTGATGGGAAGTATTTCTAGATTGAAGCATTTTGATTGCATCACTGGTGGGAAGTATTTCTAGATTAAAGCATTTTGATTGCATCACTGATGGGAAGTATTGCTAGTTTGAAGCATTTTGATTGCATCACTGGTGGGAAGTATTTCTAGATTGAAGCATTTTGATTCCATCACTGATGGGAAGTATTTCTAGATTGAAGCATTTTGATTGCATCACTGGTGGGAAGTATTTCTAGATTGAAGCATTTTGATTCCATCACTGATGGGAAGTATTTCTAGATTGAAGTATTTTGATTGCAGCACTGGTGGGAAGTAGTTCTAGATTGAAGCATTTTGATTGCATCACTGGTGGGATGTATTTCTAGATTGAAGCATTTCGATTCCATCACTGGTGGGAAGTATTTCTAGATTGAAGCATTTCGATTGCATCACTGATGGGAAGTATTTCTAGATTGAAGCATTTTGATTGCATCACTGGTGGGAAGTATTTCTAGATTGAAGCATTTTGATTGCATCACTGATGGGAAGTATTTCTAGATTGAAGCATTTTGATTCCATCACTGATGGGAAGTATTTCTAGATTGAAGCATTTTGATTGCATCACTGGTGGGAAGTATTTCTAGATTGAAGCATTTTGATTGCATCACTGATGGGAAGTATTTCCAGATTGAAGCATTTTGATTCCATCACTGGTGGGAAGTATTTCTAGATTGAAGCATTTTGATTGCATCACTGGTGGGAAGTATTTCTAGATTGAAGCATTTTGCTTGCATCACTGGTGGGAAGAGTTTCTAGATTCAAGCATTTTGATTCCATCACTGGTGGGAAGTATTGCTAGATGGAAGTATTTTGATTGCATCACTGGTGGGAAGTATTGCTAGATGGAAGTATTTTGATTGCATCACTGGTGGGAAGTATTGCTAGATGGAAGCATTTTGATTGCATCACTGATGGGAAGTATTTCTAGATTGAAGCATTTTGATTCCATCACTGATGGGAAGTATTTCTAGATTGAAGCATTTTGATTCCATCACTGATGGGAAGTATTTCTAGATTGAAGCATTTTGATTCCATCACTGGTGGGAAGTATTTCTAGATTGAAGCATTTTGATTGCATCACTGATGGGAAGTATTTCTAGATTGAAGCATTTTGATTCCATCACTGATGGGAAGTATTTCTAGATTGAAGCATTTTGATTGCATCACTGGTGGGAAGTATTTCTAGATTGAAGCATTTTGATTGCATCACTGATGGGAAGTATTTCTAGATTGAAGCATTTTGATTCCATCACTGGTGGGAAGTATTTCTAGATTGAAGCATTTTGATTGCATCACTGATGGGAAGTATTTCTAGATTGAAGCATTTAGATTCCATCACTGATGGGAAGTATTTCTAGATTGAAGCATTTTGATTCCATCACTGGTGGGAAGTATTTCTAGATTGAAGCATTTTGATTGCATCACTGATGGGAAGTATTTCTAGATTGAAGCATTTTGATTCCATCACTGGTGGGAAGTAATTCTAGATTGAAGCATTTTGATTGCATCACTGATGGAAAGTATTTCTAGATTGAAGCATTTTGATTCCATCACTGATGGGAAGTATTTCTAGATTGAAGCATTTTGATTGCATCACTGATGGGAAGTATTTCTAGATTGAAGCATTTTGATTGCATCACTGATGGGAAGTATTTCTAGATTGAAGCATTTTGATTGCATCACTGGTGGGAAGTATTTCTAGATTGAAGCATTTTGATTGCATCACTGATGGGAAGTATTTCTAGATTGAAGCATTTTGATTGCATCACTGGTGGGAAGTATTTCTAGATTGAAGCATTTTGATTGCATCACTGGTGGGAAGTATTTCTAGATTGAAGCATTTTGATTCCATCACTGATGGGAAGTATTTCAAGATTGAAGCATTTTGATTCCATCACTGATGGGAAGTATTTATAGATTGAAGCATTTTGATTGCATCACTGGTGGAAAGTATTTCTAGATTGAAGCATTTTGATTGCATCACTGGTGGGAAGAATTTCTAGATTGAAGCATTTTGATTGCATCACTGATGGGAAGTATTTCTAGATTGAAGCATTTTGATTGCATCACTGGTGGGAATATTTCTAGATTGAAGCATTTTGATTCCATCACTGATGGGAAGTATTTCTAGATTGAAGAATTTTGATTGCATCACTGATGGGAAGTATTTCTAGATTGAAGCATTTTGAGTGCATCACTGGTGGGAAGTATTTCTAGATTGAAGCATTTTGATTCCATCACTGGTGGGAAGTATTTCCAGATTGAAGCATTTTGATTCCATCACTGGTGGGAAGTATTTCTAGATTCAAGCATTTTGATTCCATCACTGGTGGGAAGTATTTCCAGATTGAAGCATTTTGATTGCATCACTGGTGGGAAGTATTTCCAGATTGAAGCATTTTGATTCCATCACTGATGGGAAGTATTTCTAGATTGAAGCATTTTGATTGCAGCACTGGTGGGAAGTAGTTCTAGATTGAAGCATTTTGATTCCATCACTGGTGGGAAGTATTTCTAGATTGAAGCATTTTGATTCCATCACTGATGGGAAGTATTTCTACATTGAAGCATTTTGATTGCATCACTGGTGGGAAGTTTTTCTAGATTGAAGCATTTTGATTCCATCACTGGTGGGAAGTATTTCTAGATTGAAGCATTTTGATTCCATCACTGATGGGAAGTATTTCTAGACTGAAGCATTTTGATTGCATCACTGATGGGAAGTATTTCAAGATTGAAGCATTTTGATTCCATCATTGATGGGAAGTATTTCTAGATTGAAGCATTTTGATTGCATCACTGGTGGGAAGTATTTCTAGATTGAAGCATTTTGATTCCATCACTGGTGGGAAGTATTTCTAGATTGAAGCATTTTGATTGCATCACTGATGGGAAGTATTTCTAGATTGAAGCATTTTGAGTGCATCACTGGTGGGAAGTATTTCTAGATTGAAGCATTTTGATTGCATCACTGATGGGAAGTATTTCTAGATTGAAGCATTTTGATTGCAACACTGGTGGGAAGTATATCTAGATTGAAGCATTTTGATTCCATCACTGATGGGAAGTATTTCTAGATTGAAGCATTTTGATTCCATCACTGGTGGGAAGTATTTCTAAATTGAAGCATTTTGATTCCATCACTGGTGGGAAGTATTTCTAGATTGAAGCATTTTGATTCCATCACTGATGGGAAGTATTTCTAGATTGAAGCATTTTGATTGCATCACTGATGGGAAGTATTTCTAGATTGAAGCATTTTGATTCCATCACTGATGGGAAGTATTGCTAGACTGAAGCTTTTGATTGCATAACTGGTGGGAAGTATTTCTAGATTGAAGCATTTTGATTCCATCACTGGTGGGAAGTATTTCTAGATTGAAGCATTTTGATTGCATCACCGATGGGAAGTTTTTCTAGATTGAAGCATTTCGATTCCATCACTGATGGGAAGTATTTCTAGATTGAAGCATTTTGATTGCATCACTGGTGGGAAGTATTTCTAGATTAAAGCATTTTGATTGCATCACTGATGGGAAGTATTGCTAGTTTGAAGCATTTTGATTGCATCACTGGTGGGAAGTATTTCTAGATTGAAGCATTTTGATTCCATCACTGATGGGAAGTATTTCTAGATTGAAGCATTTTGATTGCATCACTGGTGGGAAGTATTTCTAGATTGAAGCATTTTGATTCCATCACTGATGGGAAGTATTTCTAGATTGAAGTATTTTGATTGCAGCACTGGTGGGAAGTAGTTCTAGATTGAAGCATTTTGATTGCATCACTGGTGGGATGTATTTCTAGATTGAAGCATTTCGATTCCATCACTGGTGGGAAGTATTTCTAGATTGAAGCATTTTGATTGCATCACTGATGGGAAGTATTTCTAGATTGAAGCATTTTGATTGCATCACTGGTGGGAAGTATTTCTAGATTGAAGCATTTTGATTGCATCACTGATGGGAAGTATTTCTAGATTGAAGCATTTTGATTCCATCACTGATGGGAAGTATTTCTAGATTGAAGCATTTTGATTGCATCACTGGTGGGAAGTATTTCTAGATTGAAACATTTTGATTGCATCACTGATGGGAAGTATTTCCAGATTGAAGCATTTTGATTCCATCACTGGTGGGAAGTATTTCTAGATTGAAGCATTTTGATTGCATCACTGGTGGGAAGTATTTCTAGATTGAAGCATTTTGCTTGCATCACTGGTGGGAAGAGTTTCTAGATTCAAGCATTTTGATTCCATCACTGATGGGAAGTATTGCTAGATGGAAGTATTTTGATTGCATCACTGGTGGGAAGTATTGCTAGATGGAAGTATTTTGATTGCATCACTGGTGGGAAGTATTGCTAGATGGAAGCATTTTGATTGCATCACTGATGGGAAGTATTTCTAGATTGAAGCATTTTGATTCCATCACTGATGGGAAGTATTTCTAGATTGAAGCATTTTGATTCCATCACTGATGGGAAGTATTTCTAGATTGAAGCATTTTGATTCCATCACTGGTGGGAAGTATTTCTAGATTGAAGCATTTTGATTGCATCACTGATGGGAAGTATTTCTAGATTGAAGCATTTTGATTCCATCACTGATGGGAAGTATTTCTAGATTGAAGCATTTTGATTGCATCACTGGTGGGAAGTATTTCTAGATTGAAGCATTTTGATTGCATCACTGATGGGAAGTATTTCTAGATTGAAGCATTTTGATTCCATCACTGGTGGGAAGTATTTCTAGATTGAAGCATTTTGATTGCATCACTGATGGGAAGTATTTCTAGATTGAAGCATTTAGATTCCATCACTGATGGGAAGTATTTCTAGATTGAAGCATTTTGATTCCATCACTGGTGGGAAGTATTTCTAGATTGAAGCATTTTGATTGCATCACTGATGGGAAGTATTTCTAGATTGAAGCATTTTGATTCCATCACTGGTGGGAAGTAATTCTAGATTGAAGCATTTTGATTGCATCACTGATGGAAAGTATTTCTAGATTGAAGCATTTTGATTCCATCACTGATGGGAAGTATTTCTAGATTGAAGCATTTTGATTGCATCACTGATGGGAAGTATTTCTAGATTGAAGCATTTTGATTGCATCACTGATGGGAAGTATTTCTAGATTGAAGCATTTTGATTGCATCACTGGTGGGAAGTATTTCTAGATTGAAGCATTTTGATTGCATCACTGATGGGAAGTATTTCTAGATTGAAGCATTTTGATTGCATCACTGGTGGGAAGTATTTCTAGATTGAAGCATTTTGATTGCATCACTGGTGGGAAGTATTTCTGGATTGAAGCATTTTGATTCCATCACTGATGGGAAGTATTTCAAGATTGAAGCATTTTGATTCCATCACTGATGGGAAGTATTTATAGATTGAAGCATTTTGATTGCATCACTGGTGGAAAGTATTTCTAGATTGAAGCATTTTGATTGCATCACTGGTGGGAAGAATTTCTAGATTGAAGCATTTTGATTGCATCACTGATGGGAAGTATTTCTAGATTGAAGCATTTTGATTGCATCACTGGTGGGAATATTTCTAGATTGAAGCATTTTGATTCCATCACTGATGGGAAGTATTTCTAGATTGAAGAATTTTGATTGCATCACTGATGGGAAGTATTTCTAGATTGAAGCATTTTGAGTGCATCACTGGTGGGAAGTATTTCTAGATTGAAGCATTTTGATTCCATCACTGGTGGGAAGTATTTCCAGATTGAAGCATTTTGATTCCATCACTGGTGGGAAGTATTTCTAGATTCAAGCATTTTGATTCCATCACTGGTGGGAAGTATTTCCAGATTGAAGCATTTTGATTGCATCACTGGTGGGAAGTATTTCCAGATTGAAGCATTTTGATTCCATCACTGATGGGAAGTATTTCTAGATTGAAGCATTTTGATTGCAGCACTGGTGGGAAGTAGTTCTAGATTGAAGCATTTTGATTCCATCACTGGTGGGAAGTATTTCTAGATTGAAGCATTTTGATTCCATCACTGATGGGAAGTATTTCTACATTGAAGCATTTTGATTGCATCACTGGTGGGAAGTTTTTCTAGATTGAAGCATTTTGATTCCATCACTGGTGGGAAGTATTTCTAGATTGAAGCATTTTGATTCCATCACTGATGGGAAGTATTTCTAGACTGAAGCATTTTGATTGCATCACTGATGGGAAGCATTTCAAGATTGAAGCATTTTGATTCCATCATTGATGGGAAGTATTTCGAGATTGAAGCATTTTGATTGCATCACTGGTGGGAAGTATTTCTAGATTGAAGCATTTTGATTCCATCACTGGTGGGAAGTATTTCTAGATTGAAGCATTTTGATTCCATCACTGTTGGGAAGTATTTCTAGATTGAAGCATTTTGATTGCATCACTGATGGGAAGTATTTCTAGATTGAAGCATTTTGAGTGCATCACTGGTGGGAAGTATTTCTAGATTGAAGCATTTTGATTGCATCACTGATGGGAAGTATTTCTAGATTGAAGCATTTTGATTGCAACACTGGTGGGAAGTATATCTAGATTGAAGCATTTTGATTCCATCACTGATGGGAAGTATTTCTAGATTGAAGCATTTTGATTCCATCACTGGTGGGAAGTATTTCTAAATTGAAGCATTTTGATTCCATCACTGGTGGGAAGTATTTCTAGATTGAAGCATTTTGATTCCATCACTGATGGGAAGTATTTCTAGATTGAAGCATTTTGATTGCATCACTGATGGGAAGTATTTCTAGATTGAAGCATTTTGATTCCATCACTGATGGGAAGTATTGCTAGACTGAAGCTTTTGATTGCATAACTGGTGGGAAGTATTTCTAGATTGAAGCATTTTGATTCCATCACTGGTGGGAAGTATTTCTAGATTGAAGCATTTTGATTGCATCACCGATGGGAAGTTTTTCTAGATTGAAGCATTTCGATTCCATCACTGATGGGAAGTATTTCTAGATTGAAGCATTTTGATTGCATCACTAGTGGGAAGTATTTCTAGGTTAAAGCATTTTGATTGCATCACTGATGGGAAGTATTGCTAGTTTGAAGCATTTTGATTGCATCACTGGTGGGAAGTATTTCTAGATTGAAGCATTTTGATTCCATCACTGATGGGAAGTATTTCTAGATTGAAGCATTTTGATTGCATCACTGGTGGGAAGTATTTCTAGATTGAAGCATTTTGATTCCATCACTGATGGGAAGTATTTCTAGATTGAAGTATTTTGATTGCAGCACTGGTGGGAAGTAGTTCTAGATTGAAGCATTTTGATTGCATCACTGGTGGGATGTATTTCTAGATTGAAGCATTTCGATTCCATCACTGGTGGGAAGTATTTCTAGATTGAAGCATTTTGATTGCATCACTGATGGGAAGTATTTCTAGATTGAAGCATTTTGATTGCATCACTGGTGGGAAGTATTTCTAGATTGAAGCATTTTGATTGCATCACTGATGGGAAGTATTTCTAGATTGAAGCATTTTGATTCCATCACTGATGGGAAGTATTTCTAGATTGAAACATTTTGATTGCATCACTGGTGGGAAGTATTTCTAGATTGAAACATTTTGATTGCATCACTGATGGGAAGTATTTCCAGATTGAAGCATTTTGATTCCATCACTGGTGGGAAGTATTTCTAGATTGAAGCATTTTGATGGCATCACTGGTGGGAAGTATTTCTAAATTGAAGCATTTTGATTCCATCACTGGTGGGAAGTATTTCTAGATTGAAGCATTTTGATTCCATCACTGATGGGAAGTATTTCTAGATTGAAGCATTTTGATTGCATCACTGATGGGAAGTATTTCTAGATTGAAGCATTTTGATTCCATCACTGATGGGAAGTATTGCTAGACTGAAGCTTTTGATTGCATAACTGGTGGGAAGTATTTCTAGATTGAAGCATTTTGATTCCATCACTGGTGGGAAGTATTTCTAGATTGAAGCATTTTGATTGCATCACCGATGGGAAGTTTTTCTAGATTGAAGCATTTCGATTCCATCACTGATGGGAAGTATTTCTAGATTGAAGCATTTTGATTGCATCACTAGTGGGAAGTATTTCTAGATTAAAGCATTTTGATTGCATCACTGATGGGAAGTATTGCTAGTTTGAAGCATTTTGATTGCATCACTGGTGGGAAGTATTTCTAGATTGAAGCATTTTGATTCCATCACTGATCGGAAGTATTTCCAGATTGAAGCATTTTGATTGCATCACTGGTGGGAAGTATTTCTAGATTGAAGCATTTTGATTCCATCACTGATGGGAAGTATTTCTAGATTGAAGTATTTTGATTGCAGCACTGGTGGGAAGTAGTTCTAGATTGAAGCATTTTGATTGCATCACTGGTGGGATGTATTTCTAGATTGAAGCATTTCGATTCCATCACTGGTGGGAAGTATTTCTAGATTGAAGCATTTTGATTGCATCACTGATGGGAAGTATTTCTAGATTGAAGCATTTTGATTGCATCACTGGTGGGAAGTATTTCTAGATTGAAGCATTTTGATTGCATCACTGATGGGAAGTATTTCTAGATTGAAGCATTTTGATTCCATCACTGATGGGAAGTATTTCTAGATTGAAGCATTTTGATTGCATCACTGGTGGGAAGTATTTCTAGATTGAAACATTTTGATTGCATCACTGATGGGAAGTATTTCCAGATTGAAGCATTTTGATTCCATCACTGGTGGGAAGTATTTCTAGATTGAAGCATTTTGATTGCATCACTGGTGGGAAGTATTTCTAGATTGAAGCATTTTGCTTGCATCACTGGTGGGAAGAGTTTCTAGATTCAAGCATTTTGATTCCATCACTGGTGGGAAGTATTGCTAGATGGAAGTATTTTGATTGCATCACTGGTGGGAAGTATTGCTAGATGGAAGTATTTTGATTGCATCACTGGTGGGAAGTATTGCTAGATGGAAGCATTTTGATTGCATCACTGATGGGAAGTATTTCTAGATTGAAGCATTTTGATTCCATCACTGATGGGAAGTATTTCTAGATTGAAGCATTTTGATTCCATCACTGATGGGAAGTATTTCTAGATTGAAGCATTTTGATTCCATCACTGGTGGGAAGTATTTCTAGATTGAAGCATTTTGATTGCATCACTGATGGGAAGTATTTCTAGATTGAAGCATTTTGATTCCATCACTGATGGGAAGTATTTCTAGATTGAAGCATTTTGATTGCATCACTGGTGGGAAGTATTTCTAGATTGAAGCATTTTGATTGCATCACTGATGGGAAGTATTTCTAGATTGAAGCATTTTGATTCCATCACTGGTGGGAAGTATTTCTAGATTGAAGCATTTTGATTGCATCACTGATGGGAAGTATTTCTAGATTGAAGCATTTAGATTCCATCACTGATGGGAAGTATTTCTAGATTGAAGCATTTTGATTCCATCACTGGTGGGAAGTATTTCTAGATTGAAGCATTTTGATTGCATCACTGATGGGAAGTATTTCTAGATTGAAGCATTTTGATTCCATCACTGGTGGGAAGTAATTCTAGATTGAAGCATTTTGATTGCATCACTGATGGGAAGTATTTCTAGATTGAAGCATTTTGATTCCATCACTGATGGGAAGTATTTCTAGATTGAAGCATTTTGATTCCATCACTGATGGGAAGTATTTCTAGATTGAAGCATTTTGATTGCATCACTGATGGGAAGTATTTCTAGATTGAAGCATTTTGATTGCATCACTGGTGGGAAGTATTTCTAGATTGAAGCATTTTGATTGCATCACTGATGGGAAGTATTTCTAGATTGAAGCATTTTGATTGCATCACTGGTGGGAAGTATTTCTAGATTGAAGCATTTTGATTGCATCACTGGTGGGAAGTATTTCTAGATTGAAGCATTTTGATTCCATCACTGATGGGAAGTATTTCAAGATTGAAGCATTTTGATTCCATCACTGATGGGAAGTATTTATAGATTGAAGCATTTTGATTGCATCACTGGTGGAAAGTATTTCTAGATTGAAGCATTTTGATTGCATCACTGGTGGGAAGAATTTCTAGATTGAAGCATTTTGATTGCATCACTGATGGGAAGTATTTATAGATTGAAGCATTTTGATTCCATCACTGATGGGAAGTATTTCTAGATTGAAGCATTTTGATTGCATCACTTGTGGGAAGTATTTCTAGATTGAAGCATTTTGATTGCATCACTGATGGGAAGTATTTCCAGATTGAAGCATTTTGATTCCATCACTGGTGGGAAGTATTTCTAGATTGAAACATTTTGATTGCATCACTGCTGGGAAGTATTTCTAGATTGAAGCATTTTGATTGCATCACTGGTGGGAAGTGTTTCTAGATTCAAGCATTTTGATTCCATCACTGGTGGGAAGTATTGCTAGATGGAAGTATTTTGATTGCATCACTGGTGGGAAGTATTGCTAGATGGAAGTATTTTGATTGCATCACTGGTGGGAAGTATTGCTAGATGGAAGCATTTTGATTGCATCACTGATGGGAAGTATTTCTAGATTGAAGCATTTTGATTCCATCACTGATGGGAAGTATTTCTAGATTGAAGCATTTTGATTCCATCACTGATGGGAAGTATTTCTAGATTGAAGCATTTTGATTCCATCACTGATGGGAAGTATTTCTAGATTGAAGCATTTTGATTCCATCACTGGTGGGAAGTATTTCTAGATTGAAGCATTTTGATTGCATCACTGGTGGGAAGTATTTCTAGATTGAAGCATTTTGATTGCATCACTGGTGGGAAGTATTTCTAGATTGAAGGATTTTGATTGCATCACTGTTGGGAAGTATTTCTAGATTGAAGCATTTTGATTCCATCACTGATGGGAAGTATTTCTAGATTGAAGCATTTTGATTGCATCACTGTTGGGAAGTATTTCTAGATTGAAGGATTTTGATTGCATCACTGTTGGGAAGTATTTCTAGATTGAAGCATTTTGATTCCATCACTGATGGGAAGTATTTCTAGATTGAAGCATTTTGATTGCATCATTGATGGGAAGTATTTCTAGATTGAAGCATTTTGATTGCATCACTGGTGGGAAGTATTGCTAGATTGAAGCATTTTAATTGCATCACTGATGGGAAGTATTTCTAGATTGAAGCATTTTGATTGCATCACTGATGGGAAGTATTTCTAGATTGAAGCATTTTGATTCCATCACTGATGGGAAGTATTTCTAGATTGAAGCATTTTGATTCCATTACTGATGGGAAGTATTTCTACATTGAAGCATTTTGATTGCATCACTGGTGGGAAGTATTTTTAGATTCAAGCATTTTGATTCCATCACTGATGGGAAGTATTTCTAGATTGAAGCATTTTGATTCCATCACTGATGGGAAGTATTTCTACATTGAAGCATTTTGATTGCATCACTGATGGGAAGTATTTCTAGATTGAAGCATTTTGATTCCATCACTGGTGGGAAGTATTTCTAGATTGAAGCATTTTGATTGCATCACTGATGGGAAGTATTTCTAGATTGAAGCATTTTGATTGCATCACTGATGGGAAGTATTGCTAGATTGAAGCATTTTGATTCCATCACTGGTGGGAAGTAGTTTTAGATTGAAGCATTTTGATTGCATCATTGATGGAAAGTATTGCTAGATTGAAGCATTTTGATTGCATCACTGATGGGAAGTATTGCTAGATTGAAGCATTTTGATTCCATCACTGGTGGGAAGTAGTTCTAGATTGAAGCATTTTGATTCCATCACTGGTGGGAAGTAGTTCTAGATTGAAGCATTTTGATTGCATCACTGGTGGGAAGTATTTCTAGATTGAAGCATTTTGATTGCATCACTGGTGGGAAGTATTTCTAGATTGAAGCATTTTGATTGCATCACTGATGGGAAGTATTTCTAGATTGAAGCATTTTGATTCCATCACTGATGGGAAGTATTTCTAGATTGAAGCATTTTGATTGCATCACTGGTGGGAAGTATTTCTAGATTGAAGCATTTTGATTGCATCACTGGTGGGAAGTATTTCCAGATTGAAGCATTTTGATTCCATCACTGGTGGGAAGTATTTCTAGATTGAAGCATTTTGATTGCATCACTGGTGGGAAGTATTTCTAGATTGAAGCATTTTGATTGCATCACTGGTGGGAAGGATTTCTAGATTGAAGCATTTTGATTGCATCACTGGTGGGAAGTATTTCTAGATTGAAGCATTTTGATTGCATCACTGGTGGGAATTATTTCTAGATTGAATCATTTTGATTGCATCACTGATGGGAAGTATTTCTAGATTGAAGCATTTTGATTCCATCACTGATGGGAAGTATTTCTAGATTGAAGCATTTTGATTGCATCACTGGTGGGAAGTATTTCTAGATTGAAGCATTTTGATTGCATCACTGATGGGAAGTATTTCCAGATTGAAGCATTTTGATTCCATCACTGGTGGGAAGTATTTCTAGATTGAAACATTTTGATTGCATCACTGGTGGGAAGTATTTCTAGATTGAAGCATTTTGATTGCATCACTGGTGGGAAGTGTTTCTAGATTCAAACATTTTGATTCCATCACTGGTGGGAAGTATTGCTAGATGGAAGTATTTTGATTGCATCACTGGTGGGAAGTATTGCTAGATGGAAGTATTTTGATTGCATCACTGGTGGGAAGTATTGCTAGATGGAAGCATTTTGATTGCATCACTGATGGGAAGTATTTCTAGATTGAAGCATTTTGATTCCATCACTGATGGGAAGTATTTCTAGATTGAAGCATTTTGATTCCATCACTGATGGGAAGTATTTCTAGGTTGAAGCATTTTGATTCCATCACTGGTGGGAAGTATTTCTAGATTGAAGCATTTTGATTGCATCACTGGTGGGAAGTATTTCTAGATTGAAGCATTTTGATTGCATCACTGATGGGAAGTATTTCTAGATTGAAGCATTTTGATTCCATCACTGGTGGGAAGTATTTCTAGATTGAAGCATTTTGATTGCATCACTGATGGGAAGTATTTCTAGATTGAAGCATTTTGATTCCATCACTGATGGGAAGTATTTCTAGATTGAAGCATTTTGATTCCATCACTGGTGGGAAGTATTTCTAGATTGAAGCATTTTGATTGCATCACTGATGGGAAGTATTTCTAGATTGAAGCATCTTGATTCCATCACTAGTGGGAAGTATTTCTAGATTGAAGCATTTTGATTGTATCACTGATGGGAAGCATTTCCAGATTGAAGCATTTTGATTGCATCACTGGTGGGAAGTATTTCTAGATTGAAGCATTTTGATTGCATCACTGATGGGAAGTATTTCTAGATTGAAGCATTTTGATTCCATCACTGATGGGAAGTATTTCTAGATTGAAGCATTTTGATTGCATCACTGGTGGGAAGTATTTCTAGATTGAAGCATTTTGATTGCATCAATGATGGGAAGTATTTCCAGTTTGAAGCATTTTGATTCCATCACTGGTGGGAAGTATTTCTAGATTGAAGCATTTTGATTCCATCACTGATGGGAAGTATTTCTAGATTGAAGCATTTTGATTCCATCACTGATGGGAAGTATTGCTAGATGGAAGTATTTTGATTCCATCACTGGTGGGAAGTATTTCTAGATTAAAGCATTTTGATTCCATCGCTGGTGGGAAGTATTTCTAGATTGAAGCATTTTGATTGCATCACTGATGGGAAGTATTTCTAGATTGAAGCATTTTGATTGCATCACTGGTGGGAAGTATTTCTAGATTGAAGCATTTTGATTGCATCACTGATGGGAAGTATTTCTAGATTGAAGCATTTTGATTGAATCACTGATGGGAAGTATTTCTAGATTGAAGCATTTTGATTGTATCACTGGTGGGAAGTATTTCTAGTTTGAAGCATTGTGATTGCATCACTGATGGGAAGTATTTCTAGATCGAAGCATTTTGATTGCATCACTGGTGGGAAGTATGTCTAGATCGAAGCATTTTGATTGCATCACTGGTGGGAAGTATTTTTAGATTGAAGCATTTTGATTGCATCACTGGTGGGAAGTATTTCTAGATTGAAGGATTTTGATTGCATCACTGTTGGGAAGTATTTCTAGATTGAAGCATTTTGATTCCATCACTGATGGGAAGTATTTCTAGATTGAAGCATTTTGATTGCATCACTGTTGGGAAGTATTTCTAGATTGAAGGATTTTGATTGCATCACTGTTGGGAAGTATTTCTAGATTGAAGCATTTTGATTCCATCACTGATGGGAAGTATTTCTAGATTGAAGCATTTTGATTGCATCATTGATGGGAAGTATTTCTAGATTGAAGCATTTTGATTGCATCACTGGTGGGAAGTATTGCTACATTGAAGCATTTTGATTGCATCACTGATGGGAAGTATTTCTAGATTGAAGCATTTTGATTGCATCACTGATGGGAAGTATTTCTAGATTGAAGCATTTTGATTCCATCACTGATGGGAAGTATTTCTAGACTGAAGCATTTTGATTGCATCACTGGTGGGAAGTATTTCTAGATTCAAGCATTTTGATTCCATCACTGATGGGAAGTATTTCTAGATTGAAGCATTTTGATTCCATCACTGATGGGAAGTATTTCTACATTGAAGCATTTTGATTGCATCACTGATGGGAAGTATTTCTAGATTGAAGCATTTTGATTGCATCACTGATGGGAAGTATTTCTAGATTGAAGCATTTTGATTGCATCACTGATGGGAAGTATTGCTAGATTGAAGCATTTTGATTCCATCACTGGTGGGAAGTAGTTCTAGATTGAAGCATTTTGATTGCATCACTGATGGAAAGTATTGCTAGATTGAAGCATTTTGATTGCATCACCGATGGGAAGTTTTTCTAGATTGAAGCATTTCGATTCCATCACTGATGGGAAGTATTTCTAGATTGAAGCATTTTGATTGCATCACTGGTGGGAAGTATTTCTAGATTGAAGCATTTTGATTGCAACACTGGTGGGAAGTATATCTAGATTGAAGCATTTTGATTCCATCACTGATGGGAAGTATTTCTAGATTGAAGCATTTTGATTCCATCACTGGTGGGAAGTATTTCTAAATTGAAGCATTTTGATTCCATCACTGGTGGGAAGTATTTCTAGATTGAAGCATTTTGATTCCATCACTGATGGGAAGTATTTCTAGATTGAAGCATTTTGATTGCATCACTGATGGGAAGTATTTCTAGATTGAAGCATTTTGATTCCATCACTGATGGGAAGTATTGCTAGACTGAAGCATTTTGATTGCATAACTGGTGGGAAGTATTTCTAGATTGAAGCATTTTGATTCCATCACTGGTGGGAAGTATTTCTAGATTGAAGCATTTTGATTGCATCACCGATGGGAAGTTTTTCTAGATTGAAGCATTTCGATTCCATCACTGATGGGAAGTATTTCAAGATTGAAGCATTTTGATTGCATCACTGGTGGGAAGTATTTCTAGATTCAAGCATTTTGATTCCATCACTGATGGGAAGTATTTCTAGATTGAAGCATTTTGATTCCATCACTGATGGGAAGTATTTCTACATTGAAGCATTTTGATTGCATCACTGATGGGAAGTATTTCTAGATTGAAGCATTTTGATTCCATCACTGGTGGGAAGTATTTCTAGATTGAAGCATTTTGATTGCATCACTGATGGGAAGTATTTCTAGATTGAAGCATTTTGATTGCATCACTGATGGGAAGTATTGCTAGATTGAAGCATTTTGATTCCATCACTGGTGGGAAGTAGTTCTAGATTGAAGCATTTTGATTGCATCACTGATGGAAAGTATTGCTAGATTGAAGCATTTTGATTGCATCACTGATGGGAAGTATTGCTAGATTGAAGCATTTTGATTCCATCACTGGTGGGAAGTAGTTCTAGATTGAAGCATTTTGATTCCATCACTGGTGGGAAGTAGTTCTAGATTGAAGCATTTTGATTGCATCACTGGTGGGAAGTATTTCTAGATTGAAGCATTTTGATTGCATCACTGGTGGGAAGTATTTCTAGATTGAAGCATTTTGATTGCATCACTGATGGGAAGTATTTCTAGATTGAAGCATTTTGATTCCATCACTGGTGGGAAGTATTTCTAGATTGAAGCATTTTGATTCCATCACTGATGGGAAGTATTTCAAGGTTCAAGCATTTTGATTCCATCACTAATGGGAAGTATTTATAGATTGAAGCATTTTGATTGCATCACTGGTGGAAAGTATTTCTAGATTGAAGCATTTTGATTCCATCACTGATGGGAAGTATTTCTAGATTGAAGCATTTTGATTGCATCACTGGTGGGAAGTATTTCTAGATTGAAGCATTTTGATTGCATCACTGGTGGGAAGTATTTCTAGATTGAAGCATTTTGATTGCATCACTGATGGGAAGTATTTCTAGATTGAAGCATTTTGATTGCATCACTGGTGGGAAGTATTTCTAGATTGAAGCATTTTGATTCCATCACTGATGGGAAGTATTTGAAGATTGAAGCATTTTGATTGCATCACTGATGGGAAGTATTTCTAGATTGAAGCATTTTGAGTGCATCACTGGTGGGAAGTATTTCTAGATTGAAGCATTTTGATTGCATCACTGATGGGAAGTATTTCTAGATTGAAGCATTTTGATTGCAACACTGGTGGGAAGTATATCTAGATTGAAGCATTTTGATTCCATCACAGATGGGAAGTATTTCTAGATTGAAGCATTTTGATTCCATCACTGGTGGGAAGTATTTCTAGATTGAAGCATTTTGATTCCATCAGTGCTGGGAAGTATTTCTAGATTGAAGCATTTTGATTCCATCCCTGATGGGAAGTATTTCTAGATTGAAGCATTTTGATTGCATCACTGATGGGAAGTATTTCTAGATTGAAGCATTTTGATTCCATCACTGATGGGAAGTATTGCTAGATGGAAGCATTTTGATTGCATCACTGGTGGGAAGTATTTCTAGATTGAAGCATTTTGATTCCATCACTGGTGGGAAGTATTTCTAGATTGAAGCATTTTGATTGCATCACTGATGGGAAGTATTTCTAGATTGAAGCATTTTGATTCCATCACTGGGGGGAAGTAGTTCTAGATTGACGCATTTTGATTGCCTCACTGGTGGGAAGTATTTCTAGATTGAAGCATTTTGATTCCATCACTAATGGGAAGTATTTATAGATTGAAGCATTTTGATTGCATCACTGGTGGAAAGTATTTCTAGATTGAAGCATTTTGATTCCATCACTGATGGGAAGTATTTCTAGATTGAAGCATTTTGATTGCATCACTGGTGGGAAGTATTTCTAGATTGAAGCATTTTGATTGCATCACTGGTGGGAAGTATTTCTAGATTGAAGCATTTTGATTGCATCACTGATGGGAAGTATTTCTAGATTGAAGCATTTTGATTGCATCACTGGTGGGAAGTATTTCTAGATTGAAGCATTTTGATTCCATCACTGATGGGAAGTATTTGAAGATTGAAGCATTTTGATTGCATCACTGATGGGAAGTATTTCTAGATTGAAGCATTTTGAGTGCATCACTGGTGGGAAGTATTTCTAGATTGAAGCATTTTGATTGCATCACTGATGGGAAGTATTTCTAGATTGAAGCATTTTGATTGCAACACTGGTGGGAAGTATTTCTAGATTGAAGCATTTTGATTGCATCACTGATGGGAAGTATTTCCAGTTTGAAGCATTTTGATTCCATCACTGGTGGGAAGTATTTCTAGATTGAAGCATTTTGATTCCATCACTGATGGGAAGTATTTCTAGATTGAAGCATTTTGATTCCATCACTGATGGGAAGTATTGCTAGATGGAAGTATTTTGATTCCATCACTGGTGGGAAGTATTTCTAGATTAAAGCATTTTGATTCCATCGCTGGTGGGAAGTATTTCTAGATTGAAGCATTTTGATTGCATCACTGATGGGAAGTATTTCTAGATTGAAGCATTTTGATTGCATCACTGGAGGGAAGTATTTCTAGATTGAAGCATTTTGATTGCATCACTGATGGGAAGTATTTCTAGATTGAAGCATTTTGATTGAATCACTGATGGGAAGTATTTCTAGATTGAAGCATTTTGATTGTATCACTGGTGGGAAGTATTTCTAGTTTGAAGCATTGTGATTGCATCACTGATGGGAAGTATTTCTAGATCGAAGCATTTTGATTGCATCACTGGTGGGAAGTATGTCTAGATCGAAGCATTTTGATTGCATCACTGGTGGGAAGTATTTCTAGATTGAAGCATTTTGATTGCATCACTGGTGGGAAGTATTTCTAGATTGAAGGATTTTGATTGCATCACTGTTGGGAAGTATTTCTAGATTGAAGCATTTTGATTCCATCACTGATGGGAAGTATTTCTAGATTGAAGCATTTTGATTGCATCACTGTTGGGAAGTATTTCTAGATTGAAGGATTTTGATTGCATCACTGTTGGGAAGTATTTCTAGATTGAAGCATTTTGATTCCATCACTGATGGGAAGTATTTCTAGATTGAAGCATTTTGATTGCATCATTGATGGGAAGTATTTCTAGATTGAAGCATTTTGATTGCATCACTGGTGGGAAGTATTGCTAGATTGAAGCATTTTGATTGCATCACTGATGGGAAGTATTTCTAGATTGAAGCATTTTCATTGCATCACTGATGGGAAGTATTTCTAGATTGAAGCATTTTGATTCCATCACTGATGGGAAGTATTTCTAGATTGAAGCATTTTGATTCCATTACTGATGGGAAGTATTTCTACATTGAAGCATTTTGATTGCATCACTGGTGGGAAGTATTTCTAGATTCAAGCATTTTGATTCCATCACTGATGGGAAGTATTTCTAGATTGAAGCATTTTGATTCCATCACTGATGGGAAGTATTTCTACATTGAAGCATTTTGATTGCATCACTGATGGGAAGTATTTCTAGATTGAAGCATTTTGATTGCATCACTGGTGGGAAGTATTTCTAGATTGAAGCATTTTGATTGCATCACTGATGGGAAGTATTTCTAGATTGAAGCATTTTGATTGCATCACTGATGGGAAGTATTGCTAGATTGAAGCATTTTGATTGCATCACTGGTGGGAAGTAGTTCTAGATTGAAGCATTTTGATTGCATCACTGATGGAAAGTATTGCTAGATTGAAGCATTTTGATTGCATCACTGATGGGAAGTATTGCTAGATTGAAGCATTTTGATTCCATCACTGGTGGGAAGTAGTTCTAGATTGAAGCATTTTGATTCCATCACTGGTGGGAAGTAGTTCTAGATTGAAGCATTTTGATTGCATCACTGGTGGGAAGTATTTCTAGATTGAAGCATTTTGATTGCATCACTGGTGGGAAGTATTTCTAGATTGAAGCATTTTGATTGCATCACTGATGGGAAGTATTTCTAGATTGAAGCATTTTGATTGCATCACTGGTGGGAAGTATTTCTAGATTGAATCATTTTGATTGCATCACTGGTGGGAAGTATTTCTAGATTGAAGCATTTTGATTCCATCACTGATGGGAAGTATTTCAAGGTTCAAGCATTTTGATTCCATCACTAATGGGAAGTATTTATAGATTGAAGCATTTTGATTGCATCACTGGTGGAAAGTATTTCTAGATTGAAGCATTTTGATTCCATCACTGATGGAAAGTATTTCTAGATTGAAGCATTTTGATTGCATCACTGGTGGGAAGTATTTCTAGATTGAAGCATTTTGATTGCATCACTGGTGGGAAGTATTTCTAGATTGAAGCATTTTGATTGCATCACTGATGGGAAGTATTTCTAGATTGAAGCATTTTGATTGCATCACTGGTGGGAAGTATTTCTAGATTGAAGCATTTTGATTCCATCACTGATGGGAAGTATTTGAAGATTGAAGCATTTTGATTGCATCACTGATGGGAAGTATTTCTAGATTGAAGCATTTTGAGTGCATCACTGGTGGGAAGTATTTCTAGATTGAAGCATTTTGATTGCATCACTGATGGGAAGTATTTCTAGATTTAAGCATTTTGATTGCAACACTGGTGGGAAGTATATCTAGATTGAAGCATTTTGATTCCATCACTGATGGGAAGTATTTCTAGATTGAAGCATTTTGATTCCATCACTGGTGGGAAGTATTTCTAGATTGAAGCATTTTGATTCCATCACTGGTGGGAAGTATTTCTAGATTGAAGCATTTTGATTCCATCACTGATGGGAAGTATTTCTAGATTGAAGCATTTTGATTGCATCACTGATGGGAAGTATTTCTAGATTGAAGCATTTTGATTCCATCACTGATGGGAAGTATTGCTAGATGGAAGCATTTTGATCGCATCACTGGTGGGAAGTATTTCTAGATTGAAGCATTTTGATTCCATCACTGGTGGGAAGTATTTCTAGATTGAAGCATTTTGATTGCATCACTGATGGGAAGTATTTCTAGATTGAAGCATTTTGATTCCATCACTGATGGGAAGTATTTCTAGATTGAAGCATTTTGATTCCATCACTGGTGGGAAGTATTTCTAGATTGAAGCATTTTGATTGCATCACTGATGGGAAGTATTGCTAGATTGAAGCATTTTGATTGCATCACTGGTGAGAAGTATTTCTAGATTGAAGCATTTTGATTCCATCACTGATGGGAAGTATTTCTAGATTGAAGTATTTTGATTGCAGCACTGGGGGGAAGTAGTTCTAGATTGACGCATTTTGATTGCCTCACTGGTGGGAAGTATTTCTAGATTGAAGCATTTTGATTGCATCACTGGTGGGAAGTGTTTCTAGATTCAAGCATTTTGATTCCATCACTGGTGGGAAGTATTGCTAGATGGAAGTATTTTGATTGCATCACTGGTGGAAAGTATTGCTAGATGGAAGTATTTTGATTGCATCACTGGTGGGAAGTATTGCTAGATGGAAGCATTTTGATTGCATCACTGATGGGAAGTATTTCTAGATTGAAGCATTTTGATTCCATCACTGATGGGAAGTATTTCTAGATTGAAGCATTTTGATTTCATCACTGATGGGAAGTATTTCTAGATTGAAGCATTTTGATTCCATGACTGGTGGGAAGTATTTCTAGATTGAAGCATTTTGATTGCATCACTGGTGGGAAGTATTTCTAGATTGAAGCATTTTGATTGCATCACTGATGGGAAGTATTTCTAGATTGAAGCATTTTGATTCCATCACTGGTGGGAAGTATTTCTAGATTGAAGCATTTTGATTGCATCACTGATGGGAAGTATTTCTAGATTGAAGCATTTTGATTCCATCACTGGTGGGAAGTATTTCTAGATTGAAGCATTTTGATTGCATCACTGATGGGAAGTATTTCGAGATTGAAGCATTTTGATTGCATCACTGGTGGGAAGTATTTCTAGATTGAAGCATTTTGATTGCATCACTGATGGGAAGTATTTCTAGATTGAAGCATTTTGATTCCATCACTGATGGGAAGTATTTCTAGATTGAAGCATTTCGATTGCATCACTGGTGGGAAGTATTTCTAGATTGAAGCATTTTTATTGCATCAATGATGGGAAGTATTTCCAGTTTGAAGCATTTTGATTCCATCACTGGTGGGAAGTATTTCTAGATTGAAGCATTTTGATTCCATCACTGATGGGAAGTATTTCTAGATTGAAGCATTTTGATTCCATCACTGATGGGAAGTATTGCTAGATGGAAGTATTTTGATTCCATCACTGGTGGGAAGTATTTCTAGATTAAAGCATTTTGATTCCATCGCTGGTGGGAAGTATTTCTAGATTGAAGCATTTTGATTGCATCACTGATGGGAAGTATTTCTAGATTGAAGCATTTTGATTCCATCACTGGTGGGAAGTATTTCTAGATTGAAGCATTTTGATTGCATCACTGATGGGAAGTATTTCTAGATTGAAGCATTTTGATTCCATCACTGGTGGGAAGTATTTCTAGATTGAAGCATTTTGATTGCATCACTGATGGGAAGTATTTCCAGATTGAAGCATTTTGATTGCATCACTGGTGGGAAGTATTTCTAGATTGAAGCATTTTGATTGCATCACTGATGGGAAGTATTTCTAGATTGAAGCATTTTGATTCCATCTCTGATGGGAAGTATTTCTAGATTGAAGCATTTTGATTGCATCACTGGTGGGAAGTATTTCTAGATTGAAGCATTTTGATTGCATCAATGATGGGAAGTATTTCTAGATTGAAGCATTTTGATTGAATCACTGATGGGAAGTATTTCTAGATTGAAGCATTTTGATTGGATCACTGGTGGGAAGTATTTCTAGATTGAAGCATTGTGATTGCATCACTGATGGGAAGTATTTCTAGATCGAAGCATTTTGATTGCATCACTGGTGGGAAGTATGTCTAGATCGAAGCATTTTGATTGCATCACTGGTGGGAAGTATTTCTAGATTGAAGGATTTTGATTGCATCACTGCTGGGAAGTATTTCTAGATTGAAGGATTTTGATTCCATCACTGATGGGAAGTATTGCTAGATGGAAGTATTTTGATTCCATCACTGGTGGGAAGTATTTCTAGATTAAAGCATTTTGATTCCATCGCTGGTGGGAAGTATTTCTAGATTGAAGCATTTTGATTGCATCACTGATGGGAAGTATTTCTAGATTGAAGCATTTTGATTGCATCACTGGTGGGAAGTATTTCTAGATTGAAGCATTTTGATTGCATCACTGATGGGAAGTATTTCTAGATTGAAGCATTTTGATTGAACCACTGATGGGAAGTATTTCTAGATTGAAGCATTTTGATTGTATCACTGGTGGGAAGTATTTCTAGATTGAAGCATTGTGATTGCATCAATGATGGGAAGTATTTCTAGATCGAAGCATTTTGATTGCATCACTGGTGGGAAGTATGTCTAGATCGAAGCATTTTGATTGCATCACTGGTGGGAAGTATTTCTAGATTGAAGGATTTTGATTGCATCACTGGTGGGAAGTATTTCTAGATTGAAGGATTTTGATTGCATCACTGTTGGGAAGTATTTCTAGATTGAAGCATTTTGATTCCATCACTGATGGGAAGTATTTCTAGATTGAAGCATTTTGATTGCATCACTGTTGGGAAGTATTTCTAGGTTGAAGGATTTTGATTGCATCACTGTTGGGAAGTATTTCTAGATTGAAGCATTTTGATTCCATCACTGATGGGAAGTATTTCTAGATTGAAGCATTTTGATTGCATCATTGATGGGAAGTATTTCTAGATTGAAGCATTTTGATTGCATCACTGGTGGGAAGTATTTCTAGATTGAAGCATTTTGATTGCATCACTGATGGGAAGTATTTCTAGATTGAAGCATTTTGATTGCATCACTGATGGGAAGTATTTCTAGATTGAAGCATTTTGATTCCATCACTGATGGGAAGTATTTCTAGATTGAAGCATTTTGATTCCATCACTGATGGGAAGTATTTCTACATTGAAGCATTTTGATTGCATCACTGGTGGGAAGTATTTCTAGATTGAATCATTTTGATTGCATCACTGATGGGAAGTATTTCTAGATTGAAGCATTTTGATTCCATCACTGATGGGAAGTATTTCTAGATTGAAGCATTTTGATTGCATCACTGATGGGAAGTATTTCTAGATTGAAGCATTTTGATTTCATCACTGGTGGGAAGTATTTCTAGATTGAAGCATTTTGATTGCATCACTGATGGGAAGTATTTCTAGATTGAAGCATTTTAATTGCATCACTGATGGGAAGTATTTCTAGATTGAAGCATTTTGATTCCATCACTGGTGGGAAGTAGTTCTAGATTGAAGCTTTTTGATTGCATCGCTGGTGGAAAGTATTGCTAGATTGAAGCATTTTGATTGCATCACTGATGAGAAGTTTTGCTAGATTGAAGCATTTTGATTCCATCACTGGTGGGAAGTAGTTCTAGATTGAAGCATTTTGATTCCATCACTGGTGGGAAGTAGTTCTAGATTGAAGCATTTTGATTGCATCACTGGTGGGAAGTATTTCTAGATTGAAGCATTTTGATTCCATCACTGGTGGGAAGTAGTTCTAGATTGAAGCATTTTGATTGCATCACTGGTGGGAAGTATTTCTAGATTGAAGCATTTTGATTCCATCACTGATGGGAAGTATCTCTAGATTGAAGCATTTTGATTCCATCACTGGTGGGAAGTATTTCTAGATTAAAGCATTTTGATTCCATCACTGGTGGGAAGTAGTTCTAGATTGAAGCATTTTGATTGCATCACTGATGGGAAGTATTTCTAGATTGAAGCATTTTGATTGCATCACTGGTGGGAAGTATTTCTAGATTGAAGCATTATGATTGCATCACTGATGGGAAGTATTTCTAGATTGAAGCATTTTGATTCCATCACTGATGGGAAGTATTGCTAGATTGAAGCATTTTGATTGCATCACTGGTGAGAAGTATTTCTAGATTGAAGCATTTTGATTCCATCACTGGTGGGAAGTAGTTCTAGATTGAAGCATTTTGATTGCATCACTGGTGGGAAGTATTTCTAGATTGAAGCATTTTGATTCCATCACTGATGGGAAGTATTTCTAGATTGAAGCATTTTGATTCCATCACTGGTGGGAAGTATTTCTAGATTGAAGCATTTTGATTGCATCACTGGTGGGAAGTGTTTCTAGATTGAAGCATTTTGATTCCATCACTGGTGGGAAGTATTGCTAGATGGAAGTATTTTGATTGCATCACTGGTGGGAAGTATTGCTAGATGGAAGTATTTTGATTGCATCACTGGTGGGAAGTATTGCTAGATGGAAGCATTTTGATTGCATCACTGATGGGAAGTATTTCTAGTTTGAAGCATTTTGATTCCATCACTGATGTGAAGTATTTCTAGATTGAAGCATTTTGATTCCATCACTGACGGGAAGTATTTCTAGATTGAAGCATTTTGATTCCATCACTGGTGGGAAGTATTTCTAGATTGAAACATTTTGATTGCATCACTGATGGGAAGTATTTCTAGATTGAAGCATTTTGATTCCATCACTGATGGGAAGTATTTCTAGATTGAAGCATTTTGATTGCATCACTGGTGGGAAGTATTTCTAGATTGAAGCATTTTGATTGCATCACTGATGGGAAGTATTTCTAGATTGAAGCATTTTGATTCCATCACTGGTGGGAAGTATTTCTAGATTGAAGCATTTTGATTGCATCACTGATGGGAAGTATTTCTAGGTTGAAGCATTTTGATTCCATCACTGATGGGAAGTATTTCTAGATTGAAGCATTTTGATTCCATCACTGGTGGGAAGTATTTCTAGATTGAAGCATTGTGATTGCATCACTGATGGGAAGTATTTCGAGATTGAAGCATTTTGATTCCATCACTGGTGGGAAGTATTTCTAGATTGAAGCATTTTGATTGCATCACTGATGGGAAGTATTTCCAGATTGAAGCATTTTGATTGCATCACTGGTGGGAAGTATTTCTAGATTGAAGCATTTTGATTGCATCACTGATGGGAAGTATTTCTAGATTGAAGCATTTTGATTCCATCACTGATGGGAAGTATTTCTAGATTGAAGCATTTTGATTGCATCACTGGTGGGAAGTATTTCTAGATTGAAGCATTTTGATTGCATCACTGATGGGAAGTATTTCCAGATTGAAGCATTTTGATTCCATCACTGGTGGGAAGTATTTCTAGATTGAAGCATTTTGATTCCATCACTGATGGGAAGTATTTCTAGATTGAAGCATTTTGATTCCATCACTGGTGGGAAGTATTGCTAGATGGAAGTATTTTGATTCCATCACTGGTGGGAAGTATTTCTAGATTAAAGCATTTTGATTCCATCGCTGGTGGGAAGTATTTCTAGATTGAAGCATTTTGATTGCATCGCTGATGGGAAGTATTTCTAGATTGAAGCATTTTGATTGCATCACTGGTGGGAAGTATTTCTAGATTGAAGCATTTTGATTCCATCGCTGGTGGGAAGTATTTCTAGATTGAAGCATTTTGATTGCATCGCTGATGGGAAGTATTTCTAGATTGAAGCATTTTGATTGCATCACTGGTGGGAAGTATTTCTAGATTGAAGCATTTTGATTGCATCACCGATGGGAAGTATTTCTAGATTGAAGCATTTTGATTGAATCACTGATGGGAAGTATTCCTAGATTGAAGCATTTTGATTGCATCACTGGTGGAAAGTATTTCTAGATTGAAGCATTTTGATTGCATCACTGATGGGAAGTATTTCTAGATTGAAGCATTTTGATTGCATCACTGATGGGAAGTATTTCTAGATTGAAGCATTTTGATTGCATCACTGGTGGGAAGTATTTCTAGATTGAAGCATTTTGATTGCATCACTGGTTGGAAGTATTTCTAGATTGAAGCATTTTGATTGCATCACTGGTGGAAAGTATTTCTAGATTGAAGCATTTTGATGGCATCACTGTTGGGAAGTATTTCTAGATTGAAGCATTTTGATTCCATCACTGATGGGAAGTATTTCTAGATTGAAGCAATTTGATTGCATCACTGATGGTAAGTATTTCTAGATTGAAGCATTTTGATTGCATCACTGTTGGGAAGTATTTCTAGATTGAAGCATCTTGCTTGCATCACTGGTGGGAAGTATTTCTAGATTGAAGCATTTTGATTGCATCACTGATGGGAAAGTATTTCTAGATTGAAGCATTTTGATTGCATCACTGATGGGTAGTATTTCTAGATTGAAGCATTTTGATTCCATCACTGATGGGAAGTATTTCTAGATTGAAGCATTTTGATTCCATCACTGATGGGAAGTATTTCTAGATTGAAGCATTTTGATTGCATCACTGGTGGGAAGTATTTCTAGATTCAAGCATTTTGATTCCATCAGTGATGGGAAGTATTTCTAGATTGAAGCATTTTGATTCCATCACTGATGGGAAGTATTTCTAGATTGAAGCATTTTGATTGCATCACTGATGGGAAGTATTTCTAGATTGAAGCATTTTGATTGCATCACTGGTGGGAAGTATTTCTAGATTGAAGCATTTTGATTGCATCACTGATGGGAAGTATTTCTAGATTGAAGCATTTTGATTGCATCACTGATGGGAAGTATTGCTAGATTGAAGCATTTTGATTGCATCACTGATGGGAAGTATTGCTAGATTGAAGCATTTTGATTCCATCACTGGTGGGAAGTAGTTCTAGATTGAAGCATTTTGATTCCATCACTGGTGGGAAGTAGTTCTGGATTGAAGCATTTTGATTGCATCACTGGTGGGAAGTATTTCTAGATTGAAGCATTTTGATTCCATCACTGGTGGGAAGTAGTTCTAGATTGAAGCATTTTGATTGCATCACTGGAGGGAAGTATTTCTAGATTGAAGCATTTTGATTCCATCACTGATGGGAAGTATTTCTAGATTGAAGCATTTTGATTCCATCACTGGTCGTAAGTATATCTAGATTGAAGCATTTTGATTCCATCACTGGTGGGAAGTAGTTCTAGATTGAACCATTTTGATTGCATCACTGATGGGAAGTATTTCTAGATTGAAGCATTTTGATTGCATCACTGGTGGGAAGTATTTCTAGATTGAAGCATTTTGATTGCATCACTGATGGGAAGTATTTCTAGATTGAAGCATTTTGATTCCATCACTGGTGGGAAGTATTGCTAGATTGAAGCATTTTGATTCCATCACTGGTGGGAAGTATTTCTAGATTGAAGCATTTTGATTCCATCACTGGTGGGAAGTAGTTCTAGATTGAAGCATTTTGATTGCATCACTGGTGGGAAGTATTTCTAGATTGAAGCATTTTGATTCCATCACTGATGGGAAGTATTTCTAGATTGAAGCATTTTGATTCCATCACTGGTGGGAAGTATTTCTAGATTGAAGCATTTTGATTCCATCACTGGTGGGAAGCATTTCTAGATTGAAGCATTTTGATTCCATCACTGGTGGGAAGTATTTCTAGATTGAAGCATTTTGATTGCATCACTGATGGGAAGTATTTCTAGATTGAAGCATTTTGATTGCATCACTGATGGGAAGTATTTCTAGATTGAAGCATTTTGATTGCATCACTGGTGGGAAGAGGTTCTAGATTGAAGCATTTTGATTGCATCACTGGTCTGGTGGGAAGTAGTTCTCGACTGAAGCATTTTGATTGCATCACTGTTGGGAAGTATTTCTAGATTGAAGCATTTTGATTGCATCACTGATGGGAAGTATTTCTAGATTGAAGCATTTTGATTGCATCCCTGATGGGAAGTATTTCTAGATTGAAGCAATTTGATTTCATCACTGGTGGGAAGTATTTCTAGATTGAAGCATTTTAATTGCATCACTGATGGGAAGTATTTCTAGATTGAAGCATTTTGATTCCATCACTGGTGGGAAGTAGTTCTAGATTGAAGCATTTTGATTGCATCACTGGTGGGAAGTATTTCTAGATTGAAGCATTTTGATTCCATCACTGATGGGAAGTATTTCTAGATTGAAGCATTTTGATTCCATCACTGATGGGAAGTATTTCTAGATTGAAGCATTTTGATTGCATCACTGATGGGAAGTATTTCTAGTTTGAAGCATTTTGATTGCATCACTGGTGGGAAGTATTGCTAGATGGAAGTATTTTGATTCCATCACTGGTGGGAAGTATTTCTAGATTAAAGCATTTTGATTCCATCGCTGGTGGGAAGTATTTCTAGATTGAAGCATTTTGATTGCATCACTGATGGGAAGTATTTCTAGATTGAAGCATTTTGATTGCATCACTGGTGGGAAGTATTTCTAGATTGAAGCATTTTGATTGCATCACCGATGGGAAGTATTTCTAGATTGAAGCATTTTGATTGAATCACTGATGGGAAGTATTTCTAGATTGAAGCATTTTGATTGCATCACTGGTGGAAAGTATTTCTAGATTGAAGCATTTTGATTGCATCACTGATGGGAAGTATTTCTAGATTGAAGCATTTTGATTGCATCACTGATGGGAAGTATTTCTAGATTGAAGCATTTTGATTGCATCACTGGTGGGAAGTATTTCTAGATTGAAGCATTTTGATTGCATCACTGGTGGGAAGTATTTCTAGATTGAAGCATTTTGATTGCATCACTGGTGGGAAGTATTTCTAGATTGAAGCATTTTGATTGCATCACTGTTGGGAAGTATTTCTAGATTGAAGCATTTTGATTCCGTCACTGATGGGAAGTATTTCTAGATTGAAGCATTTTGATTGCATCACTGATGGTAAATATTTCTATATTGAAGCATTTTGATTGCATCACTGTTGGGAAGTATTTCTAGATTGAAGCATTTTGATTGCATCACTGGTGGGAAGTATTTCTAGATTGAAGCATTTTGATTGCATCACTGATGGGAAGTATTTCTAGATTGAAGCATTTTGATTGCATCACTGATGGGTAGTATTTCTAGATTGAAGCATTTTGATTCCATCACTGATGGGAAGTATTTCTAGATTGAAGCATTTTGATTCCATCACTGATGGGAAGTATTTCTAGATTGAAGCATTTTGATTGCATCACTGGTGGGAAGTATTTCTAGATTGAAGCATTTTGATTCCATCAGTGATGGGAAGTATTTCTAGATTGAAGCATTTTGATTGCATCACTGGTGGGAAGAGGTTCTAGATTGAAGCATTTTGATTGCATCACTGGTCTGGTGGGAAGTAGTTCTCGACTGAAGCATTTTGATTGCATCACTGTTGGGAAGTATTTCTAGATTGAAGCATTTTGATTGCATCACTGATGGGAAGTATTTCTAGATTGAAGCATTTTGATTGCATCCCTGATGGGAAGTATTTCTAGATTGAAGCAATTTGATTCCATCACTGGTGGGAAGTATTTCTAGATTGAAGCATTTTGATTGCATCACTGATGGGAAGTATTTCTAGATTGAAGCATTTTGATTCCATCACTGGTGGGAGTAGTTCTAGATTGAAGCATTTTGATTGCATCACTGGTGGGAAGTATTTCTAGATTGAAGCATTTTGATTCCATCACTGATGGGAAGTATTTCTAGATTGAAGCATTTTGATTCCATCACTGATGGGAAGTATTTCTAGATTGAAGCATTTTGATTGCATCACTGATGGGAAGTATTTCTAGTTTGAAGCATTTTGATTGCATCACTGGTGGGAAGTATTTCTAGATTGAAGCATTTTGATTGCATCACTGATGGGAAGTATTTCTAGATTGAAGCATTTTGATTGCATCACTGGTGTGAAGTATTTCTAGATTGAAGCATTTTGATTCCATCACTGGTGGAAAGTATTTCTAGATTGAAGCATTTTGATTGCATCACTGGTGGGAAGTATTTCTAGATTGAAGCATTTTGATTCCATCACTGATGGGAAGTATTTCTAGATTGAAGCATTTTGATTCCATCACTGGTGGGAAGTATTTCTAGATTGAAGCATTTTGATTGCATCACTGATGGGAAGTATTTCTAGATTGAAGCAGTTTGATTCCATCACTGGTGGGAAGTATTTCTAGATTGAAGCATTTTGATTGCATCACTGATGGGAAGTATTTCTAGATTGAAGCATTTTGATTGCATCACTGGTGGGAAGTATTTCTAGATTGAAGCATTTTGATTGCATCACTGATGGGAAGTATTTCTAGATTTAAGCATTTTGATTCCATCACGGGTGGGAAGTATTTCTAGATTGAAGCATTTTGATTGCATCACTGGTGGGAAGTAGTTCTAGATTGAAGCATTTTGATTGCATCACTGATGGGAAGTATTTCTAGATTGAAGCATTTTGATTGCATCACTGATGAGAAGTATTTCTAGATTGAAGCATTTTGATTGCATCACTGATGGGAAATATTTCTAGATTGAAGCATTTTGATTCCATCACTGATGGGAAGTATTTCTAGATTGAAGCATTTTGATTGCATCACTGATGGGAAGTATTTCTAGATTGAAGCATTTTGATTGCATCACTGATGGGAAGTATTTCTAGATTGAAGCATTTTGATTGCATCACTGATGGGAAGTATTTCTAGATTGAAGCATTTTGATTCCATCACTGATGGGAAGTATTTCTAGATGGAAACATTTTGATTGCATCACTGATGGGAAGTATTTCTAGATTGAAGCATTTTGATTCCATCACTGTTGGGAAGTATTTCTAGATGGAAACATTTTGATTCCATCACTGATGGGAAGTATTTCTAGATGGAAACATTTTGATTGCACTACTGGTGGGAGATATCTCCAGATTAAAGCAATTTGATTGCATGACTGGTGGGAAGTATTTTCAACTTGAAGCATTTTGATCTAACTCCAGAGATGATTTGCCTTTGTGTGATTTGACCTAGGAAATTTCCATACTCTAAGTTGGACCTGATTTGCCATACAATCTTTGCAGCCACATAGGGCTTATCGGCCATTAATGTTGTGGCATGCATTTCTTCCATTCTTGACTCGGCTTGACTTTTTGCCTAATCTGAAAACTTCAAACCAGGACAGCAAATAAACAAACAAAAAAAAAAAAAACAGAAACAAACAAACTTTTAAGAAGTGATTGTTGATTTCGAGAGCAGCTTCTATGAAGAAAGCAGTGGCATATGAACGTTAGCGGAGCATATCGACGATTTTAAATGATTCTAAGTCATCGTTTATAATGTTTAAGAGTGTAAAAATGCACAAGCGATTAACATCAGCCTGAGGGCATACTCTGATTAAACATAAACATCCACTTGTTTTGACAACCTTCAATTCGTAAAAGCATTAGAACAGACAACCAGGCAGACCGGTGTATATCCTTGTGTAGAAGATGCATTCCACATTTAACAGATCATATACCAACTCTGCTCTGTCCTTTTTACACCCGTCCGCAGGGCTGGAAATAACCCGCGAACGATAGTTTAGGTTACATCAATTGTACAATACAGAGAACTATAGGTTACGACTAAATAATATAACGACAAAATAATACAACATAAATTAAATTCCGAATCCGGCATAGCTTACCTGTCTGACCTCACAATCTATCGGGACTAGCTCTACATATTGCCGAATCCGTCATAGTTAACCTGTCTGACCTGACAATCTATCGTATCTAGCTCTGCTCATTGCCGAATCCGTCATAGTTTACCTGTCTGACCTGACAATCTATCGTGTCTAGCTCTACACATTGCCGAATCCGTCATAGTTAACCTGTCTGACCTGACAATCTATCGTGTCTAGCTCTACTCATTGCCGAATCCGTCATAGTTTACCTGTCTGACCTGACAATCTATCGTGTCTAGCTCTACTCATTGCCGAATCCGTCATAGTTTACCTGTCTGACCTGACAATCTATCGTGTCTAGCTCTACTCATTGCCGAATCCGTCATAGTTTACCTGTCTGACCTGACAATCTATCGGGACTAGCTCTACTCATTGCCGAATCCGTCATAGTTTACCTGTCTGACCTGACAATCTATCGTGTCTAGCTCTACTCATTGCCGAATCCGTCATAGTTTACCTGTCCGACCTGACAATCTATCGTGTCTAGCTCTACTCATTGCCGAATCCGTCATAGTTTACCTGTCTGACCTGACAATTTATCGTGTCTTGCTCTACTCATTGCCGAATCCGTCATAGTTTACCTGTCTGACTTGACAATCTATCGTGTCTAGCTCTACTCAATGCCGAATCCCGCATAGTTTACCCGTCTGACCTGACAATCTATCGGGACTAGATCTACTCATTGCCGAATCCGTCATAGTTCGCCTGTCTGACCTCACAATCTATCGTGTCTAGCTCTACTCATTGCCGAATCCGTCATAGTTTACCTGTGTGACCTGACAATCTATCGGGACTAGCTCAACTCATTGCCGAATCCGTCATAGTTTACCTGTGTGACCTGACAATCTATCGTGTCTAGCTCTACTCATTGCCGAATCCGTCATAGTTTACCTGTGTGACCTGCCAATCTATCGAGACTAGCTCAACTCATTGCCGAATCCGTCATAGTTTACCTGTGTGACCTGACAATCTATCGTGTCTAGCTCTACTCATTGCCGAATCCGTCATAGTTTACCTGTGTGACCTGCCAATCTATCGGGACCAGCTCAATTCATTACCGAATCCGTCATAATTAACCTGTCTGAACTGACAATCTTTCGAGACTAGCTCTACTCATTGCCGAATCCTGCATAGTTTACCTGTCTGACCTGACAATCTATCGGGACTAGATCTACTCATTGCCGACTCCGTCATAGTTTACCTGTCTGACCTGACTAGTTCTACACATTGGTTGTACACTGCCTCCACATATGAGTAGGATGGCATGCCATTTATGTCTTAACCCTTTACCTAACGTAACGGCCAAAACCGGCCAGCGCTATTCTCAAAATAAATTCGCCAATTAATTTTCATTTTTTTTTTCGTTTTTTGTCTCAAAAACATAGGTTCCAACGAGGGGCCATAACCTATGTTTTTGAGACAAAAAATGAAAAAAATAGTTATTCAAGAATTATTTTTGCAAGTGTCGTCTGCTTTTCAGGTTAGGTAAAGGGTTAAGTGAATTTCAGCCACAATAAATAGCAACAACAAACGCGAGAACTCACCCAAAACCAGATCGTGCCTTCGTTGTTGCTATTTATTGGGAGGAAATTCTGTAAGACGTGAACAGCATGGCTGGCGTAATAAATCAGAGAGGGCAAAAGAGCATCACAACAAATCATTTCTGCAGGCTACCACAACGCTATTTAGCGTGACCTGTTAACGGTTACGATGTAAGATTTTAATTTCCAAGTCCGTCCTGCGAATCCTGGCGTGTTTAATCGAATCGAATATCCAATGAAACCATAGAAAATATTCATGAATCCAACGGCGATATCAAAATTATTTTAAATATCATGTTTTTTAATTTTTTTAAAATATTCCAACAAAACCATATCATGTGACCCCTCATTGGAACGAGCAAGACGAGGGGTAAAATGATATGAATTTATTAATGTTTTGCTTTTGTTTAATCAGTTGCTGAATTTACATATTACGCGGGCGGATGTGGCCGATTCGTTGGTTAAACGGTTTTAAAGTGAGTTATGTCCACGACGCTGCCCAGATATAAGATACAGCTGTGTCCAAAATAAACACTATCTCCCGATGGCACGACTCTTCAGTCTTAAAAGATAATTGTTTAGCAAATGGGGCTGATGATTTCAGATTCGCGGAATCGTCATTACATCTTTTTTTGCTCAACGTAGAAATCGTTTACGTGTATTTCGAATAATCTGTCCCATGAAATAAAAAGTATTAATCCCCGTCACAGTTCTGGGGTTGAAAACATGGATCGAGAATTTAGATCGAGTTGCGATAGCATCATGAATTGTACTGCGGGGCCTTCTTGCGAACAGAAAAAGATCGCCAGATGATTTTGCAATAGCTGCCCCCAAACTGCAATCACTGATGAACTAGAACATTTTTATGGCCATTGCCATTGCTAAAGAACCCTTCTCGTCTCTAGTTGCAAATAATCTAATTACGATCCGGAAGGTTTTCCCATACTTCTTCTCTCACTGAAAAGCCGTTCCCAAATCTTCTATCAACTCACGTCCACTCTTCTGTAGTACTATCCTATGAACTTCTACCTTGACTTCGGGCCCAATACGAGGGCGGTGACGGCTACCAGCCTATTTCAATCTGATCAGCCAACTTACACCTCGAACTATTAAACATTGCTATCTGCCACTCATATAGCTCGGTGTAAACAGGGAGCAAACACAGCATGTTGAGACTATTACTTAAGGCAGTCCTATGTTGAGTGTTGTCCCGTGCTCGTGTTGGGTTTGGAGTAATTCTTCTCTTTTCTTTACTGTATTGTTTAATACAATATCTAATTTAACCAGTACATTGCATAAAATGATCTATACATCATAACCATGATTACTAACTGCACAATGTACTAAAACTTAATATCTGGATTGTAACATACTGTAAAAGCCATCTCGAGAGTTTATAAGTTCTGTTTTAATGAGTGGAAACGACCTTGTAAAAGCTTTAAGCTTATTGTCGAATCCACGCCCGTTATATTTATGTATGCAATTATCTGAAATTTGAAATAAAATATTGTTTAAACTAAACCAACTAATATGATCGATACTCGGAACTGGTAGCGTCTTGCGATGTGATTCAGCTGGCGTGTTTCATGAATCAATTCAAAGTGAATATGTGTTGAGTTATTGATGGAAACGATCGATATCCACTCAAAGACGACATATTTTATTTTCATTATACGTTTTTACAACAAATTGAGGTCATTTTCAGTGGTAATTTGACTCGTATTCGCCTTGAAGATATACTTTGAAAGCCGCCATTTTGATTGATACCCTGGAAGTGAAAATTTCTGTTTCTTCACAGTGGGGGACTATTTAGCGTATAATATAATAAAATATACATGTACTAGTCGTGGCTTTACATCCTATTTAATTAATACGTTCCCCAACAGTATTTACCGAAGGCCAGGGAAGACTGAAGATCTTTTACTATTACCAGTTGCAAATTTATTGAATTGATCTGTTAGATAGGATAAGGTGGAAAATGATGCACAAACACCACTCTGATCACAAAAATGGTTTCTTTCTCGACTATATGGCAATCCGATTGCCAAAACACTCGAGCTCGTTCCAATGAGGGGTCACATGATATGGTATAGTTGAATTTTTTGGAAAAAATGTAAACAAATGCTGTTTAAAATAATAAACTTTGATATCGTTTGCGTTGGATAAATGGTTAACCCTTTATCCAACGCAGACTATATCAAAATTTATTATTTTAAATATCATTTATTTAAATTTTTCAAACAATTTCAACAAAACCATATCATGTGACCCCTCGTTGGAACGAGCTCGACGAGCTCGTTCCAACGAGGGGTCACATGATATGGTTTTGTTGAAATTTTTTGAAAAAAAACACCTTATCCTATCTAACACATCATTTCAATAAATTCCCAGTAAGTAATAGTAAAATATCTTCAGCCCACCCGGGCCTTCGGCTCATTTGTCGCGTTCCTCTAACGTGGAGGTCTGCATTAACCCAGTGTCCGCCGCGGTATTCCTTCTCACAGCATTCATTCAAAAACTGTTTTATGACTCTCTCCGTCGGCGGCTTCTCGTCTCCCAAGCTATAAATTTGACCATTTCCTTACATCATTCATCATGCTATTATCCCTCATGTTTCCACCCCATTTTTCACGAGTTTCCCAAGGAGTCTTGTTCAACTAGGCAAATACTTGCGGTATTCTAAAACGAAATATTCCATGGTCTCCATTCAACCTACGTTACCAGGACCGGTTGAACGATTTTCAAAGTGTGTGTGTGTGGGCGGGAGGTGGGTGTGGGGTGTGGGGGGGGGGGGCGTAGGGCTGGATCGGGCGATGGATGGTCGTCGGTAAGAAAAGTTTAAATTCCAGGGTCCCAAAACCTCCATTTTCATGCATCTGGATGGATATTTTGGGATTTTTCAGGAGGTGTATTTGAAAGATTACACACTTTGAGAGTCGTTAAAAAACGTCGGTAAAGCATACAGATGAGGTATATTTATCAGCTTTGGTCGTAACGACCAAAGCTGATAAATAGACCTCACATGTATGCTTTATCAGACGTTTACATCAATTATACTGTCTGTGGATTATCTTATCTGGGGGTAGATTTGGTACTTGTTTGTCTGTAAGATCACGATCTACTTCAGTTAACCGATTTATTAACAGACTGTATACATTTTAGCGTTTGCTGCCACTGACTGCAAAAAATGATCCGAAATCCATCGAAACTGAACCAGTACGAGAAAAACATAGCTGGCGAAAATATGGGGCAGGCTCTGGATCGCGCCCTTTGTTTCATCAGTCATTGGTTGTCTTAAAATATATGCATACAAAAAAGCATGACGCGGCAAAAAAAGTGGACGGGCTGAAGAATACCACCACCACCCCCCCCCCCCCCCACCACCCCGGTTCCGCCGCCCCTGGTTACACGTTTCGCCTTTACTGATTCCCCCTTCAACTCGAGTGACTTGGATCTCACTTTGAACGACAATGACCCCCAACCAATCATCCAGGTACTCTGGCACACTCGTTTTATATGAACCGTCTTCAGAACTCTTAGCCCTAATTCCAGCTCGCCAGTTTCTTTTACAAGCCCCAAGTGTTCTTTCCCTTATAAAGTACCCTCTCTGCCGCAGCTCCCCTTCTTGATCTCCACAGACGTATCCGTTTTTGAATTTGTAGTTTGAATCGGATGAGAATTGAGCAGAAACACTATATTCATGTTAGGGATGTGTTTAACGAAACGAAATGACTATTTCAAATCCTCTAAAGCTGTAACAGGTGGGACATTTGATTATTATTTCATAAGCTATATCATTAATTGCAGCAGGAAAGTGGAACGTCAAGTTAATGGATTGCGCGTGTTGTTCAATGATCAAAGAGACACTAAAAATTCCAGAGCTCTCGCATCTACATAGCTACATTAAATCTTATGCAGCCAGGATATCCCAGAATTTCATGGGCGTAAATCTCGTTTTTGACAGCAGCGGTTAAACAACTGGACGTTATTAAGTCCACTAGAATATATCGCCTCGAGCAACTACAACATTATGTAAAAGAAAGTCGACCAAGAAATAAATACACATCATTAATTTTCCAGAAAGTAGACCTCAGCAGTTGATCCAGGTATAAAGATTAGAAGTGGCGTGGGGGATCTATTTAAATCCTGTTGTGCTTATGTGTGTGTGTGTGGGGGGGGGGGGGGGGGGGGTGGGGGAGGGGGCGAACATTCGAGATTCAGTTAAGCCTAATTTGCCTAATTTATTCTATTTTGTGTGGAACAAGGCTCCCCTACAATGCTAGGGCATTGCAGGTTGCGCCTTCCTCCACTGTCGCTTTTCCCTCGTCCACATTGGGGATACCTGGTCAATTTTCGTTGGAAATTGGAAGCTCGTTCCGTTGCTAGCATAAATGCGGAGGAGTGTGGGGGGCGGGGGGGGGGGGGGCGCTGCTGGAACATTAGCAGTAGAAAATATCAAAACCCGTGATGATTGTGTTAGATCCAAGGAGATAGCTTAGAGTGCGTTGCATGTTAATGAGACAAAGTCTCGCTCTGTACAGTTCTAACTAATGGACGATTGGACATAGAGTCTATGTACTGGTCTGCCCTATACGGATCTAACTAATAAACTATTGGACATTGGGTCTTTGTATTGGTCCGCCCTATACAGTTCTAACTAATGAACGATTGGATACTGGGTTTATGTCCTGGTCCGCGCTCTACAGTTCTAACTAATGAACTATTGGACATTGGGTTTATGTAATGGTCCGCTCTATACAGTTCTAACTAATGAACTATTGAACCTTGGGTTTATCTAATGGCCTGCCCTATACAGTTCTAACTAATGAACTATTGAATCTTGGGTTTATGTACCGGTCAGCCCTATTCATTTCTAACTAAAGAACTATTGGACATTGGGTTTATGCACTGGTCGCTATATACAGTTCTAACTAATAAACTATCGAATCTAGGGTTTATGTACTGGGCCGCCCTATACAGTTCTAACAAATGAACTATTTAATTTTAGGTCTATGTACTGGTCAGGCCTATACAGTTCTAATTAATGGACTATTGAATTTTGGGTCTAGGTACTGGTCCGCTCTATACAATTCTAACTAATGAACTATTGAATTTTAGGTCTCTGTACTGGTCCGCACTATAGAGTTCTAACGAATGAACTATTGAATCTTGGGTTTATGTACAGGTCCGCTCTATACAGTTCTAACTGATGAACCCATGAATGTTGGGTCCATGTACTGGTCAGTCCTATGCAGTTCTAACTAACGAACTATTGGAGATTGGGTCTATGTTCTGGTCTGTCGATTACAGTTCTATTTGATGAAAGATTGGACATAGTGTCTATGTGCTGGTCTGCCCTATACAGTTCTATTTGATGAACGATACGACATAGTGTCTATGTGCTGGTCTGCCCTATACAGTTCTATTTGATGAACGATTGGACATTGGGTCTATGTGCTGGTCTGCCCTATACAGTTCTATTTTATGAACGATTGGACATAGTGTCTGTGTGCTGGTCTGCCCTATACAGTTCTATTTGATGAACGATTGAACATTGGGTCTATGTGCTGGTCTGCCCTATACAGTTCTATTTGATGAACGATTGGACATGGTGTCTATGTGCTGGTCTGCCCTATAGAGTTCTATTTGATGAACGATTGAACATTGGGTCTATGTGCTGGTCTGCCCTATACAGTTCTATTTGATGAACGATTGGACATAGGGTCTATGTGCTGGTATGCCCTATACAGTTCTATTTGATGAACGATTGAACATTGGGTCTATGTGCTGGTCTGCCCTATACAGTTCTATTTGATGAACGATTGAACATTGGGTCTATGTGCTGGTCTGCCCTATACAGTTCTATATGATGAACGATTGGACATAGTGTCCATGTGCTGGTCGCCCTATACAGTTCTATTTGATGAACGATTGAACATTGGGTCTATGTGCTGGTCTGCCCTATACAGTTCTATTTGATGAACGATTGGACATTGGGTCTATGTGCTGGTCTGCCCTATACAGTTCTATTTGATGAACGATTGGACATTGGGTCTATGTGCTGGTCTGCCCTATACAGTTCTATTTGATGAACGATTGGACATATTGTCTATGTGCTGGTCTGCCCTATACAGTTCTATTTGGTGAACGATTGGACATAGTGTCTATGTGCTGGTCTGCCCTATACAGTTCTATTTGATGAACGATTGAACATTGGGTCTATGTGCTGATCTGCCCTATACAGTTCTATTTGATGAACGATTGGACATTGGGTCTATGTGCTGGTCTGCCCTATACAGTTCTATTTGATGAACGATTGGACATTGAGTCTATGTGCTGGTCTGCCCTATATAGTTCTATTTGTTGAACGATTGGACATTGGGTCTATGTACTGGTCTGCCCTATACAATTCTAACTACTGAACTATTGGACATTGGGTCTATGCACTGGTCTGCCCTATACAGTTCTAACTACTGAACTATTGGACATTGGGTCTATGTACTGGTCTGCCATATACAGTTCTAACTACTGAACGATTGGACATTGGGTCTATGTACTGGTCTGCCCTATACAGTTCTAACTACTGAACGATTGGACATTGGGTCTATGTACTGGCCTGCCCTATACAGTTCTATTTAATGAACGATTGGACATAATGTCTATGTGCTGGTCCACCCTATACAGTTGTAACTAACGAACTGTTGAATTTTGGGTCCATTTACTGGTCAGCCCTATACAGTTCTAACTAATGAAATATTGAACAATGGGTTTATGTACTGGTCCGCCCTATACAGTTCTAACTACTGAACTATTGGATATTGGGTCCATGTACAGGTCAGCCCATTTGACAGTTCTAACTAATGATCTATTTATTGGACATTGGGTCTATGTACTGGTCTGCCCTATACAGTTCTATATAATGAACGATTGAACACAGGGTCTATGTACTGGTCTGCACGATCCATTTCTGACTAATGAACTATTGGATACTGGGTCTATGTACTGATCTGCCCTATACAGTTCTGACCAATGAACTATTGAATTTTGGTCAATGTACTGGTCTGCCATATACGACCTTAACTAATGAACTATTGAATATTTGGTTTATGTGCTGGTCCGATCTATACAGTTCTAACTAATGAACTATTGGACATTGGGTTTATGTAATGGTCCGCTCTATACAGTTCTAACTAATGAACTATTGACTCGTGGGTTTATCTACTGGTGTGCCCTATACAGTTCTAACTAATGAACTCTTGAATCTTGGGTTTATGTACTGTTCAGCCCTATTCAGTTCTAACTAATGAACTATTGGACATAGGTTCTATGTCTTGGGTTTATGTACTGGTCCGCCCTATACAGTTCTAACTAATGAACTATTGAATTTTGGGTCTATGTACTGGTCAGCCCTATGAAGACCTAACTAATGAACTATTGAATTCTGGATCTATGTACTGCTCCGCCCCCTACAGTTCTAACTAATGAACTGTGGAATTTTGGGTATATGCCCTAGTCTGTCCTATACAGTTCTAACTAATGAACTATTAGACATTGGGTCTATGTGCAGGTCCGTCCTGTACAGTTCTAACTAATTAACTATTGAATTTTGGGTCTATGTACTGTCAGCCCTATACAGTTCTAACTAGTGAACGATTGAATTTTGAGTCTATGTACTGGTCAGCCCTATACAATTCTAACTAATGAACTATTGAAATTTGGGTCTATGTACTGGTCCGCTCTGTACAGTTCTAACTAATAAATTATTGATTTTGGGTTTATGTACAGGTCCGCTCTATACAGTTCTAACTAATGAACTCGTTAATGTTGGGTCTATGTACTGGTCAGCCCTATATAGTTCTAACTAATGAACTATTGGACATAGTGTATATGTACTGGTCCGCCCTATACAGTTCTAACTAATAAACTGTTGAATTTTGGGTATATGCCTTCGTCTGCAATATACAGTTCTAACTAATGAACTATTAGACATTGGGTATATGTACAGGTCTGCCCTATACAGTTCTAACTACTGAACTATTGGACATTGGGTCTATGTACTGGTCTGCCCTATACAGTTCTAACTACTGAACTATTGGACATTGGGTCTGTGTACTGGTCTGCCCTGTACAGTTCTATTTAATGAACGATTGGACATAGTGTCTATGTGCTGGTCCGCCCTATACAGTTCTAACTAACGAACTATTGCATTTTGGATCTATGTACTGGTCAGCCGAATAGAGTTCTAACTAATGAACTATTGAATTTTGGGTCTATGTACTGGTCAGCCCAATAGAGTTCTAACTCATGAACTATCGGACACTGGGTTTATGTGCCGGTCCGCCCTATACAGTTCTAACTCATGAATTATTGAATTTTTAGTCTATGTTCTGGTCTGCCCTATACACTTCTAACTAATGAACTACTGAATTTTTGGTCTCTGTACTCGTCGGCCCTATACAGTTCTAACTAATGATTTATTGGACATTGGGTCTATGTTATCGTCTGTCCTATACAGTTCTATTTAATGAACGATTGAACACAGGGTCTATGTACTGGTCTGCCCTATCCATTTCTAACTAATGAAATATTGGATACTGGGTCTATGTCCTGATCTGCCCTATACAGTTCAAACGAATGAACTATTGAATTTTGGTTAATGTACTGGTCTGCCATATACGACTCTAACTAATGAACTATTGAATATTTGGTTTATGTACTGGTCCGATCTATGCAGTTCTAACTAATGAACTATTGGACATTGGGTTTATGTAATGGTCCGCTCTATACAGTTCTAACTAATGAACTATTGACTCGTGGGTTTATCTACTTGTGTGCCCTATACAGTTCTAACTAATGAACTCTTGAATCTTGGGTTTATGTACTGTTCAGCCCTATTCATTTCTAACTAATGACATATTGGACATTGGGTTTATGCACTGGTCTAGTCTTTACTGTTCTAACTAATGAACTATTGAATCCTGGGTTTATGTACTGGACCGCCCTATACAGTTCTAACTAATGAACTATTGAATTTTGGGTCTATGTACTGGTCAGCCCTATACAGTTCTAACTAATGAACTATTGAATTTTGGGTCTATGTACTGGTCAGCCCTATACAGTTCTAACTAAAGAACTATTGAATTTTGGGTCTATGTACTGGTCTGCCCTATCCATTTCTAACTAATGAACTATTGGATACTGGGTCTATGTACTTATCTGCCCTATACAGTTCTAACTAATGAACTATTGAATCGAGGGTTTATCTACTGGTCTGCCCTATACAGTTCTAACTAATGAACTATTGAATCTTGGGTTTATGTACTGTTCAGCCCTATTCAGTTCTAACTAATGACATATTGGACATTGGCTTTATGCATTGGTCTAGTCTTTACAGTTCTAACTAATGAACTATTGAATCTTGGGTTTATGTACTGGACCGCCCTATACAGTTCTAACTAATGAGCTATTGGATTTTGGGTCTATGTACTGGTCAGCCCTATACAGTTCTAACTAATGAACTATTGAATTTTGGATCTATGTACTGGTCAGCCTATACAGTTCTAACTAATGAACTATTGGACATTGAGTTTATGTACTGGTCTGACCTATACAGTTCTAACTAATGAACTATTGAATCGTGGGTTTATCTACTGGTCTGCCCTAGACAATTCTAACTAATGAACTATTAAATCTTGGGTTTATGTACTGATCAGCCCTATTCAGTTCTAACTAATGAACTATTGGACATTGGGTTTATGCACAGGTCCGCTCTATACAGTTCGAACTAATGAACTATTGAATCTTGGGTTTATGTACTGGTCCGCCCTATACAGTTCTAACTAATGAACTATTGAATTTTGGGTCCATGTACTGGTCTGCCATATACGGCTCTAACTAATGAACCATTGAATATTGGGTTTATGTCCTGGTCCACCCTATACAGTCCTCACTAATGAACTATTGGTTATTGGTTATATGTGCTGGTCCATTCCGTAATGTCTATGCGTAAGATGTTTGGTTGTCATGTGGACAAATTGCTCAATTGTTCACAAACAAGTCATAGGTCCATCTACTTATACTTGTGGTTCGATGGTACGAAAAGATCTAACCAGTTCGCACATTGATATCTAGCACACTGTGGAGGCAACCAGCACAAGTAAGACTACCGTAGTATTTAAAGTTGATCCGAGTTGTCTTCAAATAGTTGGCCCGAGTTGTCTTCAAAAGTGGTCCGAGTTGTCTTGGTCAGAGTTGTCTTTGGTCCGAGTTGTCGGTAATTCCACAACTGCAGGGATGTGAAATACATACGAGATTTGATTTGGTTGCAAACCATTTGACTGATTGGATTCGAGCACAAAATCGTGATTATCCGGATCCTATATTTATGAATAGTGTCCGGGGACCTTGGTATCCGGGCCCAATATTTACGATTAGTGTCCGGGGCCCTTGTTATCCTGGTCCTACATTTATGATTAGTGCCGGAAGCCTTTGTTATTCGGGTCCTATATTTACGATTAGTGTCTGAGGCCCTTGTTATCCGGGCCCTATATTTATGGTTAGTTTCCGGGCCCCTTAGAATTCACAGAGATCGTGGGTTTTCAGATCAGCCCTCCCCAAACAAACCTAAAATAGTCTGATTTATTTACTCTCCTGTTCTATGAAATTCCCATTTCCAACAACACTAAACCATGCGGAAACTGAAATCTGTTCCGCACAAATGTGCGGAATAGAAATCATTGACGGACTATTTTTAAATAAAAGCGAACTTTTTCTGGAATTTTCCACAAATCGTGCAATTCAATTACAATTTGAATCGCTCGCTGAAAATCGTCCCCTGAGTTCCAGTGTGGTCTATGTGCCAGTAGGCACAAGGAACGCATTAGAACTCAGGGGACGAAACAGTAACTCGCAAATTTGGTTGGCGATAAAATGTGTTGTTTCTGTTGACAATTGTCAAATGAATTGCTGAGTGTCCTTCTAAGTTTTTTTGTGGACGTGAAGGAATGTAACAAACATAGAACAGCGCACGCGTGCGAAAGGGTTAATCGCATGGCATTTGTGCCATCGGGGAAGGATAAAACTTTTCGCTGACACTCGTGCCATATCGGATAAGCTTTCTGTCGATTTGTGTATATACTTGAACACTTTGATAAAATACAATCGTGTATCATGCTAACATTTTAAATGAACGGTCATTTCCTGGCTTTTAGACTACTGCTTGACATTGGAGGGTATCGGTACTTGGCCATGTTTGAAAACATTGAATCCCAAGACTGAAAACGTTATCACATCGTTTTATGAACAAAATGCATGGAAACTACGTCATTTTAGCAACATGTCCTCACTTTAGATCATTGAGAATATTTTAGGTGAGGATTCGACCACGCCCAAATAAGTGATTGTACCTGGAATTATTCTACTGTTTCTCATTCAAACTTCAAACTCAAACCCTTGGTATCGTAATCTAAAACTTTTAAATTTTCCAGACATACTGGACACTCAATATCATGTCCAAAATGTAACCGCATTTGCTGCAATCGTTGCTGGCATTTTCTCCGGAAATATAGTTAAGCATATATACAGACGATCGTGGTTCGGCATTACTTCTGTCCAATCGTATTATTGGGGTAATCTAAAATTGGTTTCTGTTTATCAAATATTGAGCACAAACACTTTACACATTGCTCGATCAGCGCTGCAAAGTCAACTCCACCAATGTGCCATGAAATATCGCAGTGTAAGCATACATGACTCGCTAAATGTCAAATTCAAATTTCAGCACGGATGAATACATATAGCTTTGTCTAACACACTCGTTTCACTCCCGCAATGTAGCAAAGACAACTACTAGGCTATAATGAATGGTTAATGCTTGGCCATCTACCCACACCCGCCTCCTCCTTGTGGAAAATATGTTTTCTAAACGTGCAAGAAGCATGAAGGTCAGCTCGAAAAAAATTTCGCCACGAATCCAGTGCGAAATAGAGACACAGGTCCAGGATTAAGCATTTTGACCCTTTACCCAACGCAGACGATATCAAAATCAATTATTTTAAATATCTTTTTTCAAATTTTTCAAAATATTTCAACAAAACCATATCATGTGACCCCTCGTTGGAACGAGCTCGTTCCAACGAGGGGGCACATGATATGGTTTTGTTGAAATGTTTTGAAAAATAATATTATTTCAACTGCTGAATTTGCATATCACGCGTGCGGATTTTCCGCTTCGTTGGGTAAAGGATTAAGGATTGCTGTGGTCAGACTCAGACGGCTCAGTGACACCGCATGCTAAAATCAGTCGGGTTAAAATTCAACCCAAATCAACTGGGTTGAGTGAAAATGAATTGGTTTCATAATCACTCAACCCAGTTGATTTGAGCTGATTTTTAATCCAACTGGTGCTTGAGTGCGAGAGTGGGAATTCAAAAAACCCTACTGTTCAACTTGCAAGTTTGAAGATAGGCAAGCAAATATTTTAAAAAATCATCTGGCAAATATTTATATATGCTACCATATATTTTGCCTCAACAATCTGTCAAGGGCCAGGCGTATTTCGACTTGAACACTCACTTCTGTGTTTCTGCGAGCAAAAAAAAAGGATAGCAAAGATACTCTAAAAGCAAAATCCGATATTGGCCTTCTTGGAATTGCCATGGCCTACTCAACACGCACGGTAGACAGAACTCCCTTTTCACGCAGGTGACATCAAAATTTCATTGTGAACCTACATGTGTGTGCAAATGGTGACCAAGTTTACTGGAATGGTTGGCGTCATGGAGGAGGGGGGGGTGGGGGTGGTCAATGTCAGAGAAAATATGAAATAACCAATTTTAATAAAGAGTTAGCATATTGAAGAGTAACCGAAATTAGTTTTTTTCAGTTTTTCGTCATTTTGATATTTTTAAGTCAGTTCAAATATTAAGCAATTTAGCATCAATTTTTTTAACCCAAGATATCGCTATTTCGGCCCACGAACGTGATACGTCATAATTTAACTGGTAGAGTGCTGGAAGCCCATATTTGGGCCTTACTCCAGAGTGTAGGTACTGCGACTCAAAGGCTTCAAATTAAGTGAATGTCCTTTATATTATCTTTGAATCTAAATTATTTAGTCCATATGGATTTTTCTTGTTACAATTTATGGGAGAGTGTCTATAGGCACTCTCCCATAAATTGTAACATGGCAAAGAGTTGTGAACAAATTTTGATGACTAAAAATAATTCAGCACTCTACCAGTTAATTAAGTTAGATGACTGCTAAACAAATGTGTTCGGTAGATTTTTCAATATTTTCAACGTGCAGCGCCATATTGGTATACTCCAAAATGATGAATATGGATTCTTCCAATTGTTGCCATACAACTGACATGGAAGATACCATCAGGATTCAAGGGGTTAAGATGCTACTTTTGTGATATCCAAAGCTATAGAGGACACAACTTTAAAACTGACCACACCGTTTCCTGTTTGTTTGAAGTAGAGCAATTTCCTATTTTTTGTATTTTTATTTTAAATCTACAATCTTCGATGTGAGCAGTGCGACTTTTACATATTTTTATTGAATTGCCTTCTTTCCACCTTATTTTAAAGCCCTTTTTCAAATATCTGTGAAAATAATGTACAATAAAAAAACAGAGCTATCTATATTGTGCTACCGACATAGCAAGTTCTCACCCCTCAAGACGAAACTGATCCGCGACGTCACATGGGATTAACGACCAGAACTTTGAAATGGGTCCTATAACCAGTTTTTTTTTTTTAAATTTATCACCATTTTTGACGTTTTTTCTCCCCCTCCGCAATTTTCGAACTTACTCAACTTACAGCTATGGACCTTCGGACTCGATGGGGAATTGCTCCAGTTGATTCCATTTTTGTATTACCGGATTTGAACATTAATTTTATCAAAAACAACGTCAACTGCATATCGCGTTTTTGAACTGTTATCATCAACTTATTGAGATTAGGACTGTCACGATTTTTTAATTTAGGAATCGATTAATCGTCGCAAATAATCGATGATAATCGATTGATCGTACCTAGATGACCCCCATCTCCTTCTCTTTGAAGTCGATACAAATGAAGTTGAAGTCAGTTGACCTACCTCAAGTAAACAACGGAGACGATATTATTTTAGTTGGATTCAAAGCTTTGATGTTCTGAACTTTTGAACCGTCAGTGTAATAATCAAGACAGGTCGGCAGTTGCGAACTTCGCAACTGCCGACCGGTCTTGATTATTACACTGACGGTTCAAAAGTTCAGAACATCAAAGCTTTGATGAATGTACCTGAAAGACAAATGCTTCCAATAGCTTCTTGGGGTTTAACATCGATGTTCTTAACTCTTTACCTTTAGAAACAATAGTTTTTTCAACATATTTTCTTTTAATTATTAAACGTCTAAAACGGGATATAATTTACCGATTATTCGACAACGAAAAATACTAATCGATTTCGCCATGACCGATCAACAATCGATTAATCGATTAATCGGGACAGCCCTAACTGAGATCATGTTCACACAATTATGGGAAGATATTATTATTCCTCCAGTAGGAACCAGATCTAACAATATATTTTCCACCAGGGAAAATATTAACGGTTAAGGCTGAACGAACAACTGACGTCATTTGAGGTAAATGTCAAAAACAAAATTAAAATAAGTCCGTTTTTCGTGAACATATAGTGTCTCGTAGTGCTAAAACTACATGTTTTTACATGAGTTTACGCCATTTTGATGTTTTTACGATGAATCATGTACATAGCGTGTTTGATATTTTTCGAAATAAATACTTATCTGGTGCCACGTATAGCTACAGAAGACACTGTTGTGAAAACTCAAACATCACCAATCATGTTCCAGTTATTGTTGTTGGAAGCGCGATGGTGCAGTAGTTATGGCATTGCATTTTAAACCGAGAGGACCACTTCAATTAATGCTAATCCTGTTTGTGTGGTGTTAGTACATTGTGGAGTCTGACAGTTCTTCGCCGTTGCACGGTAGATCTCTCCGGGTACTCCGGCTTCCTCAACTCGCAAAACTGTCCGGCACGAGGTGACCCTGGCTGTCGAACGTGTCGTTAAACTCCAATAAATAGGTAAATAGTTATTTATATTATAAAACCGCCATGTAAGCCACCCAAATACACATGTAGGCGCATCTGAAGCAAGCACTGGGGGCCGTGGGGGAGGACACCGATGTCGCTAGTGTATTTGCCAGGGACGAAAAGCTTTAAAGAAAAATCCAGTCATATTCACAGACGCGGAGCAATGAATCCTCACAGAGAAGACATCAACTGAAACAATTATTATCGCTTTGTTCCGTCAGAAAGCGGTCTGGTTTCCCGAGGACAGTGACCAGGTGAGCCGCATGTACATCAGTAAGTTTACTCAGAATGCTGTGGCTGATGACAAATATCTCACTTGCCAATTATCTATGCCGATTATCTTGCGCGTGGTAGTATACTATCATCACAAAAGTGATTTTTAACGCGAACAGATCGCGATCAGATCTAGAAATAGTTCCAAACAAAATGATGCGAAATCAAGGCCGTATCAAGGAAAACAAACAACAGTAACATCTCAGATTAATGTTCTCTAATTTATTGTTCGAGAAGTGAGGTTCTACAATGTTGCGGGACGGAAAAACTTTATTGGACGTTTTGTGGGATTGTCAATATGAAAATCATAAGAAGCGAGTAGCGCCCTACTAGTCGGGAAGGTATTCCCTCGGGCCGAACTGTTTTGGAGTATACACGAAGTTTTTCGCTGCTCTTTTTTGTTCAGAATATGCCAGGTTCTAACCTTGCATTCTGGGATTTGTTTTATTTCAGTCTAATTAACCACACTGTTGAGTACAGGGTTGGGAGGAGTTAAAATTTTCTTTAACACGTTAACGTGTTAAATAATTCTGCGTGAACGAGTTAAATGGCGTTAAATGTTAAAATGACAAAATTTTAATAACTTCGGCCATTTTTGTTGATTTGAATTTGAATATGATTGAACTTACGCATAGTTCGTCTCTTGAGTTCCAATGTGTTCTATGTGCCCAATTGTGCATAGATCGCGTTGGAACTCAGGGACGAGTAGTTAAGATAGTTCTCTCAGGTTATCGTAAATTCTAACATTCAGCGATGTTTTCATTTAAGAATACAATCGCTGCGGCCGTATCATTAGAAAGAGACATCCGCCGTTGCTCGAATACCGGTCCTTACATGGAAAATAGGCGTTCGGATGAAGCCGATATTGCTGTATCGTCAAATATCGGCGGGTCAACTTCGCCAACGCTGGTAGGAGGGCTACTGACATCTAAATTATTCGTGTTCTTCAGTTTCGTCAAATGGCGCAAAATTCGACGTCTTCGACACGCGCGATCCGGTTTGGGTAAACACAAGATAACGACGCAATGCTACATATTATACAATTATAATCTTCATAGTTAAACGTTATTAACTTGGTTAAATTGTTTTAACGTTGTTAAAATAATTTAACATGTTAACGTTTGAAACGCTAACTGCTCCCAGCCCTGATTGGGTATCGTGTGAGCCTTTAGCACTTCAAATGACTCGAGATCGTGAATATAGTGGCGCAAAAGATTTTTTGTATTCAGAACTCGTCTGTTTTTAATCTTTGATTGATACTCATGCGCTAAGGCAATGTGAGTTATATGGGTCCGACTTCTCTAAATTGCTTTCCCATTTATTTAGCAGGGAAAATAAAACATCTTCAACATATAATAATATATGTGTGGCGAGAGGGATAACACTTACATCTATAATCCCACCAGGCCTCTCTCCAATCGGAGAGCAAACCACAGTTCTCTCATAGTATGTGTAACAATATCATTATACGCACAGATAAATTTTAGTTCCTCTATGAACCAAAACTGGTTCTTCAGTTTCCGCTGGTAGGGAAAAGGAGAACCAAGTTTGGTCAAATGGGACCAAACCTACATATGTGTTGGTTCTTCAGTCTTTCCTATTAACTAGACTGTCAAGGCCTCAGAACATTGTACACACTGCAAAATATAATACCGTACTACAGTTAAAACTAGAAGTCCTGTCATGAAATGCGCACAAATAGCACGTCAATCCGCGCGTTAATGTATGCTTCGTTACCATATTAAGGCTATCAAATTTTGTACATATGGCCTGTGCACAAGTAAAGCTTCAGCCAATGGACCTTCATTGGCAGAAACATTGCCCGTGTTTGCAATGAGTAACCAGGAGAACCTGCCGTGATTTGGATGCTATTCGATATGGCAATTGCGCGCAATTCCTGCGCGCAATTAAGCCTAGATAAGCGCACAGTTCGCGACAGGACTTCTAGTTTTAACTGTAGTTTGTAAATGGCGACGACATACACTCAGAAACACATGGTCAATTGTTCCATCGCGCATGCGTTAACCTTTTGCACAACAAACACGATATTAAAATTGGATATGTTACTTATTGTTTTTTAAAATATTTTAAAAAAATCAACAAAACTGTATCATTTGATCCCCTCATTTGAACGACGAGCTCGTTCCAATGAGGTATAACATATGTTTTTTAAAAATATATTTGCAACTATTTTTTGTTCAACTGCCCGATTTGTAAATTACACGGGCAAATGCGGCCGATTCGTTAGGTAAAGTACTAAAGTACGGCCATTTTTCATATAAACAAGACAAGCAACTCTATATTAAATTGTTTGGTTCTTGATCACACGAAGACTCATTTATGTTGGTTCTTCGATCGGTTTCTGTTCTACTTGGAACCACGTTTTGCGTGGATATCTGTGTATGCAAGTAAGTTGTCCTCACAACAGTGTCATATATACACAGAACGACACACGCACGTGAATGGGTTAATCGATATGGCACGAGTGCCAGCGCGGAAGGATAAAACTAGAGTCCACTGCCATCGAGTTTTATCCTTCCGCGATGGAACAAGTGTCATAGCGATTAACCCATTCACATACGCGTGTCGTTCTGTTTATTACACGCCTTCACATCTTCAAAAACAATTATTAGAAGGACACTCAACAATTCATTTGACAACTATCAAAAAAAAAGATCACATTTTATCGCCAACCAAATTTGCGAGGGGATCCCGTGTTACTCTTTCGTCCCCCGAGTTCCAATGTGTTCTATGTGCCTACTGGCACATAGAACACATTGGAACTCAGAAGACGATTTTCAGCTATCACTAGCGATTCAAATTGTAATTGCGTTGCACAATTTGTTGCAAATTCTACTTTAATTTTGCTTCTATTTAGTTTAAACAGTATTTATCCATTAAATGGCATGTGGACACATTTCACAATAACAGTAAGGTTACAAAAGTTCTGAACAACACCAGATACAATAGTATACACAAATCAATGAAAGGAGATTACTATGTAAAGGAGGGATTCGACAGAAAGCTTAAAGCTTATGTAAGTCGTCTCCGATCTGCTTCTATTTAAAAATAGTCCGTCAACGATTTCCGTTCGGCACATATGTGCGGAATAGATTTTTATTTTCCCGCACGGTTTAGCATTCCCGTAAATGTCGATTGCATAGCACAGGCGTGTAATAAAATTTGATTCTATGCATATTTCAAATATATTCATTTCAAGGATCCCCTGACCTCTTGTCTCTGTAAGACTTCTTACCATCTCACACTTAATTCGTTTCCAAAATGGTTTTAATACTTTATGTACACCACTAGTCGGCTTTGGTCGGAACCTTTAATCTGATTCTTTTCAAAACATTTCTTTGCAACTGCATTATTTCTGTCTTGCTCATTTTTTAGCATTTTTTTTTTATTTTTGAAAATAAAATACTTAAAACTCCCAGGTAAATCTAAATTAAAATATCGTCCTTCAGCATTCCATATTGCGCTCTCCGGTAAGCAAATGACTATAACTTGATCATCTGTTCTCATTTACAATCAGATTCCATTGGGCACTAAAATGTTTCATTTGGCGTCGATCCAAAATTCCATTTGGCACAAAACAATTTCGTCCCAGCGTGAACAATAATTATCCCTTTGATCGGAGAGGCCGCTTTTCCGGCCCATGATACGTCATAATTTCATTTCTCAAAAGAACACATTACTGAAATAAAAAGCAATTAATGTTATCCAACGATTATTCTGTTTCATTGGAAAAATATGCTCCGGAATCCAGTTCATGGGATGCAAGTTGTCGAAAGTGATTGGCATAATAAAAAAAAGATTGGAAAATCTTGACTATCATGTGCTGTGAATATGGAATATATATTAATAAACAAACAATAAACATTTAAAACCTGTTTGTTTTTGACTAAACAGTCAGCAATCTTGTCTTCAATACAAACATGTTAGACAGCGAAGGGCTAGGGTTACAGATCACGTACGACTTTGTCCCCATAACATAACGACTCTTGAGAACCATAAGGTTCTGTCTTCCAGTATCGTTAGAAGCAGCTTACCTACTTTATATGTGATGACAAAACATTACAGACACCTTGCATTGATGGGGTTCTGCAGGAGCGTTACGGCCTGCTGAGTTGGCTGGAGACAGTTTGATATTTTTTCATGAGCTCATGGTATCAATTCCTCTCTTTTCTTCTATCTCTCTTTTCTTTCTCTGAATATCTACCAGCATGACACCATTGCAACCTCGAATCGCGTATTGTTTATTATGATGAGTATATAATGAATAAATGCGGAATTTACTTTCTAGCTGAATACAAGGAAGAGGGTGCGCCTTAAGTGTTCAGCAATTGTTGTCTAATCAGTTTTCTTAATTTCAACTAATAAATGATGTTTAAACACAATCAATGTTATCTTCATAAGATCTTTAAGATGAAAATAATTTAATACATATTGTATTGTCAGGTAGCTGGCTCTTTTTTTGTTGTGCCTACCAAAACAACATTAGCTAACAGTAAAAGGTGATGTTGAGTTTGTTATCCATTGTCGGTGTCATGGTAGCACCACGAACGGCTACGTTGCGACGTTGTGAATTCGCGATACGTCTATATAGTTTTTTGTGCGTTCAAAGGATATATTCGATTGGGTTCGAGCATATGTAATTACTGAAATTAACCCCACAACAACCTAAAATTATCGAAAATCGACCATTTTTACACAAAAAGACCACAGTTTGGGATGTCCATTGACCCCGTTCGCTACCTACCCAAACATTTCATACCATATTCTCTCTATTTCTACCTATTCTACCCCGTCTTAGCTACCTCTAAAACTGTTATGACATCTGCCGTCGATCAAATCTTAGGAGATTCAATAAAATGGCTCCATTTAGCTAAGCCCCGACCATTCTCAGTTCATACATACAGTTAAAACTAGAAATCCTGTCACGAACTGTGCGCTCATCTCGGCTTAATTACGCATAGGAATTGCGCGCAGTTGCCATATCGGATGGCATCCAAAGCACGGCAGGTTTTCCTGGTTACTCATGGCAAACACAGGAAATATTTCTGCCAATGGACCTCCGGGTTAACCCGGAGGTCCATTGGCTGAAACATTGTTTGTGCACAGGCCATATGTTCAGAATTTGATAGCCTTACTGTGGTCATAACGCGTAGATTAACGCGCAAATCGACGTGCTATTTGTGCACATTTCATGACAGGACTTCTAGTTTTAACTGTAACTATATAAAGTTATCTCCCTTTCTTGATTGTGTGTTTTTGTTAATGGTCCATGCGATAAAGAACGACTGTTTGACAGAGCAAATGCTCGTACGAACACGGGATCCACCACAAGCCACCAGAAAGGGATCTGTGTAAATACTGCTGCAACCAATATTCTCTAGGAAGCTGTATAGCTGATGACTTCTATGTCCAATCTTCTACCATTACCATCCTCGTGATTGACTCAAAGTACCTATCACTACTCTACTACCGCTTCGGGTCCTGGTTCATATTACTATTGTACGTGGAATCTCACTTCAACTAGCAGTCGAATATATACTGCTTGTAAGAAGGACGCTCTGCTTCAATAAAGGGAAAGGCATGCAGATACTCAGTTTGTTGTAAAATACGATAATGCAAATAATGAGCCGACAGAAGGGGTGAAGATTTCGTCAACCGAGCTAAAGATTAGCGAATGCAATTGCTCTCAGGAGTGAATACATTTATAAATGTGTGAATCATTTCGGAAAAAGGGGATGATTTTGTCAAATCGATCATAAGATAGAGATGGTGTAAGCCTAGCGCCGAGGAAGGTGGGTACAGATTTATTTTCAAGCTGTGGAGTATCGGCAGGGACGTCGCGACCGGGGGGGGGGATCCCCCCCCCCAATCCTGGCCAAAATTTTATACTGTTGACAATTCGGAGGGCAAGTCACGATGGTTAGAAATTCCATCTATCTGGATTGATGATGATGACGTCTCGTTTACTTCCCCAAATTCCAACTCGGTTTCAAATCTGCAAAAAATCCAACTGTTACTCTTCACAACTACAGTGTACGCAATATCGAGCTTCCTGAGTATGTATGATGTCAATCGGTACGAGATTTCTATAGTACGTTCACTTATGGTAATAAAAAAAATTACAAAATGCACTTCAACAAAACCACATCATGTAAAATCGTTATCCCGAGTTAATTACATCATTCACGGTTACAAAATGATGAAACATCGAAAATTGATCATTCCTGCATAAGATCTGATTTAATGTCAGGACAGTGTGGATTGCTCAAAGCTCTCAGCTTCAACATTTGTTGAACACATATTCAATTCTCAGAATAATATCAAATAATAATAACCTGATAATTCTATCATAAATGTGTTGGCATTTCAGTTACTAAAATCAATTTTATACCCCCTTTCATGGCTTCAATTTCACAATTTTTCTCAGTAGTGAATTTTCAGCTGGGGAGGGACCGAGAGGGGGTTTCCGCCTCCCGGTACCTCCCTCTAGTTGGAAACTCACTACCCAACACCCCCTTCCCTGGTTATCGGAATTACTGTATACGTCCCGACCTTCTCGCCGGTCCCATGACCCAAGGCAATCTGGCATTCCAAAAGGTATCACGGAACTATTGTCCTTTCCATAACCCCCCAATTGTAAATAAACTCTGGAATAATACAAAATCAAGAAAATATCTTTTAGTTTTCAGCTCCCGATTACGTGTAATATATTTAACTTCGCCGTCGTTACGTTTCTGTGATTTTAGCTCGCTCGAAAATTATATGAACGAATTTTTTAATTCTCTATGGGAATTTGTGTGTATTTTCGGAAGAGCGTCCATTTTGCAACAATGCACAAGTGACGTAACTGGGACCGTCCATTTGAGAACAGGTAAATTTGAATTTTCACGGCTTGCCTTTGCAGAAGGTGTGTTTTGACGAAGTTGGAATATCAGTTCGTCGTGATGATGGGTCAAAATAAAACTCAAGTCTTGTTCAAAACGCGTTAGTGAATTAGTGAATAAATAAAATATACATGTATTGCAGTCGTGACGTAAATTATTTTATTAATACGTGCCGCACCAGTTTTCCAAATTTGTCATGTCTTGCCGACAACTGCCCTTAGTATGTTGCTACAGACCTCCATTTAGGCTTTGATTGTTTGTGTGACAGTGACACGGGTACAGGCGAAAACAGCACCGTGTGAAATCCGGGGCCCGTTACTTTCGGTTTGGCACAGGAGTCCGGATTTCTTGGGTTAGGACTGCCCCCATCCAAATATGGCCTAAAAGACCTTGTTTTAATTTTTTACCTTGGCACGTCCTTTGAATGCGACCCCCCCCCCCCCCCCCCCCGCCCCACACACACACGCACACATATACACAAGATTCTGATTTCTGCGTCAAATAATAAAGAAGGAGGTGTATCGTGAATCCAGGTTGGATAGATTCCAGGGCCGAGGAAAGGGTGGGGTTGGGGGAGAGGTGTTATTGCTTTTAATGTTTAGAAGTCACTGCTAAACAACAAGAAAACCATGAGATAGTTGGGAGGGGAGATGTATCCTCTCATTTTTAACTGCTCAGTTTTCCATAAATTTATTAGAGAACCATAGGCTAAATAATCGGTTTCAAAACGAAACACAGAAAAAGGCAGCATTTAAATGAATTAATTTCGCCATCGGAACTGGTGCCGTTCTCGCCACAATCAATTGGTGCCGTTTTCGCTCACTCAGTGCCGTTTACTCCAGGTGCCGTTTTCGCTATAACCCGACACAAGTCCAAGTAGGCCTAACCAATTTTCTTTTAAGAAAGTATATAACTAATAGCACGAGAGAATTGGCATCTTCGAATACAACCCTTACGAATACGTATAATCACTAGAAAGCTTATTGGAAAATTGTAGGGGGGGGGGGGGGCGTCACGTACGTCACTTCGTGATCACGCTGCCCCCCCCCCCCCCCCCCCCCCCGCCATTTCTCAGCAAGCACCTGATAAATCTTCTGAGGGAGAAATCACTAGGCAAAGTTGATCAGAGAATTTATATAATATTAATCATATTTCGACTCCACTGATTATACCCAGCACAGGCGTATATAATATAGACCAACGGGCCAACTTTTTTTCCATGGCGGGGGGGGGGGGGGGGGGGGGGGGCTAGAAGATTTTACCCGAAAAGTAACTACGTGCGTAGCCCTGGTGTGGATGTTCGTGAGCGTGTCTTCTCCTACTGGTGGGATTAAGGGAACCCTCCCCGGGAACATTTTTAAAAATCTGATCCGCTTGAGGGTTTCTAGAGAACCCAGACTACCTTTCGAACCTTGTAATTGGAAGAAAGACGATCGCTTTTGTAGAGGTGCCTGACTGAATGTGTTCGAGCGGTCTCGTCTGGTATCAGTCAACCGCAATAAAACATTATATGCTTCTCGGGATTCAGCTGGAGTAAATACGTGTAATGTAAGGCCTGTGTGCCCATAGCATTAGAGGATCGAACCCTACAGATGGATGAGGCTTTAACACTATTCACGTGGGTCGATATATAACAGTTTGGCTGGCCGCTGATTTGCCGTGGTTCTCAGTCGAGAAGGTTTTGGTTACTCATGTGCTTCCACTGCCTCCCGATTCCCACGCATCTTTCCTCCCAATACTGAGACGAACTGCTTGAAGACACTCTGTACCCCCATTCTTCACAATCCCTCCAATAAGCATACTAACCATCGCATTTGTGTCAACCACTAACCACGTCCTTTATTCTCCCATCCCACGTCCTCATTATACTACTCCCAGTAAATTTTGATCTAGAAGATTGAGATTTTGGACTTCCTAATAAAACGTATTCCAAGGTCACCACTACGCCCAAGTTACACATTTGGCTCTCCTTTTCCACCGTCTTTCCCAATTCCCCCTAATCTCCAGTGACCGCGACCTCAGCTTGAACAACAGTGACCACCCCTCCCCTCACAATGGTGCCATTGTCAAGGTACTCTTCAAAACCTGTCTTCTCTTTGTCACGCAGGCCACACAAAGGCCTCTTTCTTTTGACCTACTCTCGCCAATTTTGGTTACAATCCCCATGACTCTTTCTCTAACGTTTTTTTTTTACCTTTGGTTGTCTCTATTTCTGAGTTCGATACATCGTTTGGATAAATCCCTACAAACTTCTACAAGTACTGCAGTTAATTATAACGAAATTTTTAAAAACCCTAAGCTATGAATTATTATCTCGACTGTCTAATATTTCTACATACCTGTGTTACTTCCACTGGGTCCAATGGCGGCTCAAAGGTGTCTCCCCTCTGGATATACTTTAGCAAGGGGCGTCATATATGCCCAAGACCTAAGGTGGGATGCTAATAGAATTATAGATGGCGGCGGGGAGTATCCCCGGGAAAATTGGAAAAAAGATTTCAATCCCCGAGGGCTTTTTGGCCACTAAATAAACTATATTCCCATTCAGCCTGCAACATTTTTCAGTGGGTAGGTAGATAGTGTGACATTTTATATAATAAAATCAATCAGTAACTGGAGCTTTCGGCCACTTGGCCTTATTTGCCACATTGTGGGGACCTAGTGAGGGGACCTAAGAAGTGATGGCACAGTAATGTGACCCAATTTAACTCATGTTAGATTGTCATGGTAGCCCGCGGAAGCGGCCGTCTTGTGACGTCATCTCCATAGTGACACGTGGTCTTAGTGCGCATGCGCAGTGCGTGTTGTTAGGGTGATAGTACTTCTGTCGGACATTTTTGTCTGATGGAGGCCGCCATCTTGGTTTCTAAGGTAGCACGTGGTTGCTATGAGCCTGAATGGCCTACACCAAGACGGGGGTATGTGCGGAGGGTTTGTTCGTTTGAATAGGAGTAAATCTGATTACCCAGAAAGACCCACCAATCCATCCAAACCACCCAAAACGACTATTTGATATGGATTCCTCATGAATCCTTCTTTTTTCAATAACAGGTACGTTCCTTTGTATAAGAGTAGTTGTACTTTGTAGAATTACCACAAACAAGCCGACAATCCCTCCAAATCACCAAAATGACCCCAAAACAACCGTAACGGACTTGTACTCCCCATCTAGGGTTTTTAGTAGTAGCACGTAGTGCTATAGGATCGAGAGTATGTTCTATTACACTAAAGAACTGGTCCAGATTTTCCAAGAACCCTATTTTTGTGCCTATTACAGATACTACTCTAACACTAGCAGTATGTCTAGCCCAAACTAGCTCTAGTTCATTCCCTCGTCCAAGTCTTATAATCACCAGTGCTTGGTTTACCATAACATGTATGCAGAGTTATCTTCAGTGTGTATAACGAAAGCCTATATGATTTTTATAGCCACGAATCCATCGAAGAGTTACTGAAAAGTCATTGCTCAAGCGACTCGAATCCCATCGAGCAAATGAGCTATAGAACAATTCCTCGTTCGAGTGACTCGAACATAATTTCTTCGACTCATTTAGGTATTTGAGGAAAGCCAGTATACAAAATGCCCGACGGAACAGCGTATCACCCTAACAACACGAGTTGCGCATGCGCACTAAGACCACGTATCACTATGAAATGACGCCACAAGATCAACGCTCACGCGGGCTAGCACATCAACCAACCTTGACGTAACTGGGTCACGTGACTAACTTGGCGTAACTGGGTCACGTGAATATGACGTCCTTCCTAGGTTTCCCATTAAGCCCCCCCTAACCCCCCCCTCCCCCCCCCCCCCCATGTGGCACGATCTCTACATCTAGTACTGATGATGTTACATAAATGCACAGTACATCATAAAGGTAGACTTTCAGAAACACAGTTAACATTAGCGTCCTGCGTGATGAAGTTTATATTTTTTATAATTGTTGATAAAGACGATGTGACCGAACACCCAAGATATCAATCACTTCTAAAATTAGGACAGATTTGATGGCCGGCGAAAAGACTGGACATGATTTGATGACTGACTTTTTGTGTGATATCTTACTTGCCTTTAGCGCTGCAAAATCTTCAGTCTACAGTGTCCACGTCAAGTCATTTAATTCCCGATGACTCAATAGCTGTCATCGCGCGGCCGCCTAATCTGTCGCGGCACACAGTGGATCTGGCATCGGTTTTTATAAAAATGAGGAACCTCTATTATTAAATATAGATACTCTCAACAGGTATCAGGGAACTAAAAATTTGAATTAGAGTTACCCACCTTGAATTAGAGTTACCCGCCTTGAAAGGTTGCACTCGGAAATGATGCAATTGTTACGGAATGCGATCGTAAATTCTGGCTCCAAGCGTTGTGATTACTGAGAGAACTATGGAGCCCCACCAACCGCGAAGTCCCATCAGCCCGTGGCGTTTTGTGATTCCTTACCAGACGATACCAGACACAGGCTCCAGATTCTGGGTTCAGGTTGGTTACCTCACGAGCCAGTCGTGTTCAGCACAACGAAGACCAGTTTTCCAGTTATCTACGATTTTTTATTAACACATAAAACTCAACTGCCAATCGTTTTCTCTGGTATAAAGTAAAATTCACAATGTTCAGTCAAAGTTCATACCTGAAAGCAACAGTGGCGGCATCCATCTTACTTCTTGTAGGTAGGTACTTGCTCGTCGGGAGCCCAGAGACAACTTCCCAAACATCCAGGAATCGGTGCTTATATCCACTAGATTTTTGATGCCAAACCTGATCACGCGACTACCAGTCAGCGGAATAGTTAGGGAAAGTTCCCGTGACGTGGCAGTCACCATTGTTAGACGCTTGTACTGCCATGCAGACTGTCGGCAATCTGCATGCAATCTATCGAGTGGTTGTTCCACAAACACATTCCGCCGGGGTTATGTTGACCGGGGAAATTGTGTGATAGAATTTACAGTTCTGCAACTTTTGCATTATGTGATGCCCGTTTGTTCTGGGAGTGTGATTTATGGGTTGATGACAGCTATGACAGTTCAAATAGTACCAATTCGGAGATTTCCGCCCGTGATATTTATCGACTAAAACTCGACTACCGGCGTTATCTCTGATCAGCTCTTCCACTGAGTGTAGGTCAGTCGGTCGAGTGTTGGTCGGAGTATTTCTTATTAGTTTATCCAATTCTACGAAAATCGGCTCTTATGAAAATTAACAGCAATAATATGAGTCCCATTCAAACTAATAGAAAACTGTCCTGTTATTTCTATAATTTCCATGGAAGAACTATAGCTCTTCTTTCGAGCTTGCTTAACTTCTGTGGGCCAACTTCGCAACACAATCGCTAAAAATAAACAGCCTTTGGAAAATATATTGTTTCAATAAAGGTTTGAAACATTCTATTGACATCTTGCACTGGGGGGGGGGGGGGGGGGTGTTTGGGGCGCCTCTGGCCGCCCCCTGAACACACTCAAACAGACCACACCTATTTGGGTAGAGCAAAATATTCTCCGCCTCGCGAGTTCCAACTTTCGGTTTCTGTAATTTCCACTTATGACGACTTATCCACTGTGAGTTGATGGTACACTAGTAAAATAGATTAGAATATTTGCCTCCTCATCTGCTGGTTTCAGGCATGGTGGATATAAATTTGGCGCAGATTCAGGCAGATTGAACAAATTTGAGAAAGACTGGTGCTCAATTTGAAATAACTTTTAAAACTCAACTTAGACTAGAGAAGGAGGTGGGGTTGAAAATAAAAAATATAGATACTAGGCTGAAAAAAACCCAGTTGTTTTAGACAATCCCTACCTCCGATCCAAACTTTGCCCCTCTTGAATTTACTTCCCACCTCCTGCACAGGATGTAATTTTGTCTGTATGCGTTGCATTCCAAGAGGTATTTCACGATTTCTACCATAGTTTGTGAAGGTTCCAGCTGTTAGTCAAATAGTGATTCGAAATTCGAAATTTCTAGACATTTTTTTTTTGGGGGGGGGGGGGGGGAGCCCCACTCCCGCGACAACGAATGCTCACGTCATCGAGAAACGTGACGTTTTTACGACATACATGTAACAATGATTATAGCTGAATTCCCTGTGACCAAGAGGGGTGGCAACCGCACCCCCCCCCCCCATCGTCTCATGCGCGCATGGTTCTTGGAACAATTCAAATGACCTCCCGTTAATTAATGAGATGTGTCAGTTCTGGTGTAGCCGTTTAACTTTCTCCCTACATTTCACCCCCACCCGATAGGATAAAATCTCGTGTGTTTCCCCTCTCTAAATATAAAAAAAAAACATTTGCTTTTAAAAAGCTTATTTCTGGCCCCCAAGACTGGTGGAAGATGAAAAGATACACGCAGGCCACGACGGAATATCTCACCCCCTGCCTCCGCCCTGTGACTTTGCATTCGATTTATATATTCTTTATTTCTTCATATTTGAAGATTTTGTTTGTAAAGTTAAAACTTTGAGCTATAACTGAGATGTTGTAACTTTTCCTCTTAGTAACGTGGAAGAGAGATAATCCACGCACACTGAAACTACTTACGGTAAGTTTTACAAGCCTAAAATTAACCCTACCCTCGCGAAGTATGTTACAATTTTTTTTTCTAACGAATATTTGAATGGTATTAAAGGCCGACGACCCAAAACATATGTAAAAAACGAACGCGAATTACTTTGGCGAAGTCCAAGTTCAATGTTATTGAACTGGTTCGGACGGGGTGGGGGAGGGGAGGGGGTCGAAACAAGACACGTCCTGAATAGCCATGTTAATCTTTTAAAATTTAGTTCAAGTTATATGCTCTGCCCAGACTTCAAAGAGTATGGGCTATAAATTCACAGGCAGAGAAAAATTGGAACGTTGTGGTCTATATGTCACTTGGAGAGGTGGAGTGCAGTTTTTGTGAGCACCGTGTACACAGTCAGTGATGCCAGATCGAGGATCTGCCGCCAGCTATCTCAACCCCATACTGTCTTGAATCTGTTTCCTTGCAAGACACATATATGCGATAAACCAAAGATGGTTAGGCCATTTCCCCCAGCTTGATTTCAATGCGATTCGCTTGACTTAATTATATTCTACGCAGTTCAAGGGCAGGACAGTGCCGGAGTGGACTTCAGGTGGTGGAGGTGGGGGGGGGGGGGGGTGGGAGGGTTGTTTTAGGTTTCATGTTGGTAAATTTGGCGAAATGGAAGTAAAAGCCGGTATTCTGACAGCAACATACTTTAGAGCTTGATTTTTCGATAAGTAATCCGCGTTGGATGCAAAAAAACGTTACATCTCGGCGCGGTGGCTCGGTTGGTAGGGTGCAGGCTGCAAGCCGAGAGGTACTCTGTTCGAACCCCACCTGCGGCAACCGGGTTGTGTCCTTGGGCAAGACACTTCACCCCATTGCCCACGTTGGGCATGGTGGCGTTGTGTACTGAGGGCCTACTGCTCCTCACGGATGGAGCACCTGTCTTCAACCAATGTTATAAACCCTGCTTGTGTGGAGTTACGATGTTGTGGAGCTGAGAGTTGCTTGCCATTGTTCGATGGTTCTCTCCGGGTAATCCGGCTTCCTCTGTCCGTAAAAATGTCGTGGTCATGATTAGCCATTGTGCATAAATATGTGGCTTTAAACACCAATAACTAACTAACTAAAAACGGTACATAATTTGGTTCTTCAATCAGAAATCTGTTGAAATCAGTGTTTTGGTCTTCAGTCATAAACCTTGTGAAATCGGTGTTTTATCGCCGAATGGTGCCATATATTGAAAAATATGGGGTTTATCCCCACCCCAATCGGCGATAAACTTCGACTCTACTAAAGAATTTTCATCGAAAAGGAATTTTCGGCAGAAAAACATTATTAAATCACGAAGTCTGCTTTCGTGCACAATGTTTCTAAAGCTGTTACAAAATTTATCAGGGTGAACTTCAAAATTTTATTTAGAAAGTCTCAACTGTTATTTTCCGACGTATTTTATTTATTTTACAGAAACGGTCATCACTTTGTGATCGTAAGTTTCACTTGGGCCCGAATTTCGCAACAAACGTACCGATGTTGTGGAACGGTTCAGATTTTATGTTTTGATCTGTATCCAAATCCATCAAAACACAACTCCTTGCAACAACCTCGAAACCCTCAGGTAAAAATAGATTATGCTATCCGTTACGTCATTGGTAAACAAACATGTCGGCTGCTGGCGTAAATTGACAACAACGTGAGCTTTTGAGTGAAATCAAGGGGAAAATGAAGACCCACCGATAAGGTAGTAATGCGAAAATTGTCTCCTTCATCTCTTCTTTAATTTGAGTGGTTGATTATAATTGAATAACAATCAGAACAGGAGATACGCGATACAGTCTTTCGCCAAGTATGTTTCGGAAAATACTATAAATATTTTCCCACAGGCGACCATAATGACGTTCAGTTCAGGCAAAAAAAACTATGATCGCATCACTTTAATTTTGGCATTGAAATCAAAAATCTTTGTCAAGTATAGTCCTTCAAACAACGTTTCCTGACCCCAAAACAGGGTCGGGGGGGGGGGGGGGGGGGTCATGCAACAAATAAGAGAGAACCGTTGACAGCAAAGGGAAAGTACCGGTCACGTTCACATAATTTTTCAGGGAATTCCCTACAAAAAACACACCAAATATAAATTGTATTTTTTAGGTCCACAATTCATCAAATCACTCCCCTTTTCTGGAATATTCATCAATAATGCAAGATGTCAATAGAATGCTTCAAACGTTTGTTGAAACATTTATTTTCCCAAGGCTGTTTATTTTCAGAGATTGCATCACTTCCTATTCAAATGTTTAGTTCAGTGATACCTATAATCACCCCCAACCCTATCAAAAAACAGTTTACCACTTTCATGAGATAAAAGAATCATTTCTGCATTAGAATCCAACATTGGCTTCTACTGAGTTAAAAACATGGGAAATTTGCTTTTTTAACCCTTTACCTAACATGAAAAGCAGACGACATTTACAAAAAAAAAAAAAAATCTTGAACAACTAATGTTTTTTCATTTTTTGTCTCAAAACCATAGGTTATGACCCCTCATTGGAACGTGCTCGACGAACTCGTTCCAACGTGGGGTCATAACCTATGTTTTTGAGAAAAAAACGAAAACAATAATGAGAATTAACTGGCGATTTTTTAGAATAGCGCTGGCCGGTTTTGGAACGTTACGTTGGGTAAAGGGTTAAGGAAAAGTGTCCAAACTGCGTCAAATGAGCTTTAAAACTGGTATTGCCGCCAAAAGGTTTTCTAGCCACTTACCTAATAAATTAGCTGAGAGGGACGAGAATTTATAGCTTTCTTTAAAAACTACACCGATCCCAATATAAAACTAAATTCTGCCTCAGCACACAGCACACAATATTTTTGAAAAAAACCTGTTTCATTTAACAATACCGCAAGAAAAACAGTGCCCCAACCCCTACGAAACAATATGGATGTCAATTTTGTTTAAAAAATTGGGGCTGCAGCTATATATTTCACCAATATAAAATGACTCCGCCATTTTATCCTAAGAACTGATGTAAAATTTTCTTCTACCTACTCAAGTGGTAAAATATAGCCCTGAATAGGACCCCCGGTATGCCCCTTTTCATCAAAATCTATGACATAATTCAGAAATTAATTGATATTGACCCAAAACAAACCACTGTGATATTAAATTCCCATTTGTGATAGATTTTAAATCACAATCTGGCTTCTGAAGACATTTCATCTTGTGTCTGATGAATATTGTTCCGACTGTGACATTGACTCCTTAAACGCTCTCGTGGTATCCCAGCGTCACTCTCTCGAGTCCGGTAATCGTTAAACCATTCAAACATAAGTGTGGTTCTGTATTTATTACACACCCAACCCTGAAAAAGAATGCACTGTCATTAATCGCCAATTGAATTAAACAGTCAACGAATTGGACGGTTGAAAGGAATTTACTGAGAAAAGGCCAATTTTGTCAGAGAACCAGACTTGAGTCTTTGACCTTGCCACCTGTAGAATCGCTGTCGATTCCTTTTTTTTTTCGCCTCAAATGTCGGTCCGAACACTCAAAACTCAGAAGATTGCGTCCTGCATCAGACATCAGAGATTATGAGCTCTGAAATGTGTTTTGAAAAGTGTGTATGCAGGCATCATTATATCTGGAGGATGGAAAAACTGGGGAAGTTTGTGATTCCATTCTGGATGAATTCTGCAGTCTTTGTTTTTATGGTAAGTGGGTTAGCACTTTATTTTTCATTACAATGTTTCTGACTTGAAATTTAGCCTTCTTTTTATTTTACCTCATGTCTTGATAACCTTTGTTTGAAATGGACTGCACTTACAATGAAAGCTTTATGTCGTCCACATTTACTACGCACAAAGCGAGACACAAATTGTACGATAACTCACCTGCACGAAAATGTCAAGTCCAACAGTGTTTTGTTGTCTACAAAATTATACACCTTTATAACCTCACCACCCCAACCCATTACTCACCAGACAACATTTTACACTTTTATAACCTCACCACCCCAACCCATTACTGACCAGACAGCATTTTTCTTAAAAGATCTCGAAATGTGTATCCAAATTCTTTGTCTGAGGCTGGAAGAGAAATGAAGAGGGTGGGATTTTTCTCATCACTAAGCTCCAACTTTTTTTTTGTTAACAATATGTTTAAAGATTGATTAATATTTTCATTGTTTTGTACAACTATACTTCACCAATATGTTATCAAAACTGTTTCAACTTCTATCAATAGTTTTGTATCAGATCTGGAAATATTTTGAATTTGCATTCAGTAAGTAGTTTTAAAGAGGACAGATAGAATGTGACTAATAGTAGACGTTTGGGAGACACTTTCAGTGATGGGGGCTGACCAATCAAATTTATGTTCAAAATCAAAAAGCAGGACCTTACCTCGAATATGGTTAAAGCAAAATAATATTCTTGTACAAAACATAAATACTAGCAAAAATTATTAATTAATCGTTTACAAACACACATCAATCTATATTTGAAAATGATTGTCGTTCTGACTGCTGTCAATGTTTCAAATATCCTAATAATTATTTTTCATGGAAGTCGTCTTATAAAATTGACAATATTGACAATATGTTGCATCACACCACATGTATTTGCCACTCTCCCCTCTTCATGGTCTCATTGCCACCCTACTTACGTTATTCAGTAGTGGGTAAGTGGTAACATCTTTTTTATTTTCCCAGGTACAAACTACAGAAAGTTATCTTTCAGCATAACTACATTGGCACCCCCCCACCCCCAAGAAAAAAATTATAAAAAATAACAAAAGACAAAAACACCCCAAAAACCTAAAATAAAACAACAAACCTCCCCCCTCTCCCCTTTGTCCCAACTCCCACAAACTTGTAACAACGTCAGTCAACAAATGTAAACTGCAGAGGTTTTCTTAAACATGGCTTTTCATTCTTCCACATTATTTTTTTCATCAACTAGTGTGGCGGGGGGGGGGGGGGGGGCTGAGGGGGGGGGGGGGTGTCACCTTATAACTGTTCATTTTCCAGACAGAGAGCTTGTACCTATGATTATCAATCATTTTGAGCATACTTGTCCATCTAACATTTAACATTTTGCAATGAGAATCGGAAATTCCGACATATAAATATAGCTTTTGGTTCACATTGGTTATTTTCCACACAACGCTGCGATTAAACTTACCGCAGGTCCCTAAAATCCATGTGATCGTGAAAAATACAGTTACGGGTGTGTAATAATGATTAATACCAAGCTATTTTCTCGTGTAAAGATTCGAAAGTAAAGGAATCGGGCAGCTGATTTAGAATCAAATCGAATATCAACTTCAGATTCAAAATCTCATCCAATCTCTAAGCTTCGCAGGGCTCCATCTCCCCGCATACAACCCCCCCCCCCCCCCCTGATGGGAGGGTCGGTGTGTTTGAGAGCCAAAGTAGTCATCAGCGTGGGCCATGGTAGCGCCGCCCACATTCGAGAAGGACTGGAAAAGGTACGCCCAGCGAACATTATTGGCGTCTGTACCCAAAGCGTTGTGATAGCGGAGATGGTACTGCGTGATATCCCAACTAACACGAAAGACTGTGTGCGAATATTTGACAAGAACGTCAAACCAGGGGCAGATGTCTGTACATCTGTGCCAGAAGAGATGAAAGTGGAGAACGCCCAATTAGAGACGATTCCTCAGCGAACCCAAAACCCAGAACTCCGGACATAGGAATAGACGCGATTAATGGAAGAGCGTGTTCGAATTATTACAGCCCCAACAACTTTGATGTGCATAAAGTTAAAAAAAAATAAATTCTTATTTGACAAAACATTCCTCGGATATTTTTCCCGCAGAGGCTTGATATTTTATAAGGAGGGCGGCGTGGATCATTGGTTATAGCAGTGAACTTAATATCGAAGGATTGTTGCTTAGATCCTGACCAGTCTCAGCTGCATTGGGCACTTAATTTCAATTGGCGTTCAGTACTACAGTACAATCGCCGTCGATTGGTCGTAATCCTCTTGTGGGTTGTGATGCCCAAGCATGCGTTTATCAGGTTATAAAAATCTGCAGCAGCAAAATTTTAATTACTAAAGTACCGTGTTGTAACCGGTGCGTCATTAATTAAACTTTTGATACTCATTCCGAAAATTGGTGTTTTGAATCTAATATTATTCCGTATGTGGACACATATTGCACACCCGTGGAGTGGACACATTGTCCACCCATGAAAAGTGGCCTATCCACGGCGGGCGTACTGTAAAACGTGTTAACGTCCATTTTACATATGTCGTCAATCGACGCTAACCGTACCTTTACCGGATTAAGTCAAGGTAAGTAAATGCAGTTACTTCCCGCTGCACGATGGTTTTTATCGGACATTCCAGCTTTCATCACCCATCAAAATACGATATGTTCGTTTTCATTGAAAGTGGAATTAAATCTCAGTAAATGACGCCTTTGAAAGGAAACGTTAGATCCCAGGACTGAATCCTTTCAATTCATCTCGGACTTGCTGTTACACGTTAGGCTCCATTTAGTTAAAATCTGTGAAATCCTTGATATACAAACTTCTGTTCCGTGTATCAACAACAACGTTAGAATATCGATATGAATAAGTGGTGATAACATCTGTTGTTCTATTGGAATCCTGTTGACAGAAAATACAAAATCTAACACTTACACTTTGGTGTACATGCAGTGTATTTTACAAGTACATGTACACAGAGACAAACCCAGTATATTTTAACCCTTTGAGACTTTAATTATCCTGACGTTCAAACGTCACTGGGAATTCAGTTTCTTCAACGCTTTCCAAAATGCGACGTCAAACGGCGGAAAGTGAAAATAACAAGATATTTTTCACATTAAGTGGTTATCTGGTTGAGGGCTAGATTATTTTTTGTGGTCTGAATTGTTATTCAGAACTTGTTTTATTACAAATTATTGGAGAGTGCCCATAGGCACTCTCCAATAATTTGTAATAAACAAGTTTATATAAACAAAATATTATTTGTGTTTGAATGAATATGAAATATAAGCAAGGAAAGTGTTGGCTTTTGCTCTGGTATCCTCATTTTTTGAAAGCCCTGATAGCGGCTTCTAGCACTCAACAAATTAAGAAGTCTTGACAGCAGGATTATATTACTATTTTAAGCTGCGATAACATTTGGCTCAACGGTTGTCACTGAGCACTATTCGGGAGAAATATGAATTGAGGTTAAAACTTTAAAAATCGAAACATAATAATAAAACAAATGGCCACAATGTATCAACACGATGTGTGATTTCGTACGTTATGAGACATACAAAAGTATCAAGGCGCTGTTTGATTTCATGCGTCATTAGACGTACAAAAGTATCAAGGCGCTGTTTGATTTCATGCGTCATAAGACGTACAAAAGTATCAAAGGGTTAAAAGCAAGATTCTGAAACAAGTGTTCAGTGCAGTTGGTTGTTGGGTGGTATGGGGATTGTGATGCGGGTCATCTGGTGGTAAGGAGAAGCGACTGTTGGTTGTCTGGTGGTATGGTGATTCTGCTGTTGGCAGAGTTATGGGATGGGGATGCTGCTGCTTACTGCATAGTGGATTGGGGATGCCGCCGTTGGCAACCCGATGGAATGGAGGTGCTACTGTTTACTGACTTGTATAGAAGGTGATTCCCAATTCAAAGTTCGTATGAGAATTCATGTAGAAACCTGAAAGAACTTCTAATAAGACGTGGAGGCGCGAGTAATTGGAACATTACTGAAACAGCTTAGTATAAGCTGCACAGCTTGTTGCTGAATCCGTTTCCATCACCCAAACTTATCTGTATCAATTGTATCTATGTTTTTATTACTTGCTATTGTAAATAAATACTGTTTAAACTAAACTAATTAGAACATAATCACTTTTACATATCAATATCCAGGGGCGGAGGAACGATTTTCAAAGTTATGGGGGGGGGGGGGGGGGGGCTGAATCGGGAGATGGATGGTCGTCGGTGTGACTGCCCGACCATGATTCGGCCCGCCGTAGGAAAATGTTAAATTCCTAGGTCCCAAACCTCCCATTTCCATGCATCTGAGCAGATATTTTGAGATTTTTCAGGAGACGTATTTGAAAGATTTCACTCTTTGAGAGCCGAACGTCCGTAAAGCATACAGGTGGAGGTCTATTTATCAGCTTTGATCGTTACGATAGACCTCACCTATATGCTTCACTAGACGTTAACAGCAATTATACTGTCTGTGGATTATCTTGTCTGGGGGTGGGTTTGGTACTTGTATGTCTGTAAGATTAAGATCTATTTCAGTTAACCGATTATTTAACAGACTGTATACATTTTACCGTTTGCTGCCACTTACTGCGAAAAATAATCCGAAATCCATTCAAACAACCAATACGAGAGAAACATAGCTGGCGAAAATATGGGGGAGGCTCTGGATCTGCCCATTGTTTCACCAGTCATTGGTTGTGTTAAAATATATGCATACAAAAAAACATGGCCCGGCCAAAAAAGTGCGTGTGTGTGTGTTCGTGGGGGGGGGGGGGGAGGCTGAAGACCCCCTCAGCGCCTCCTCCGGTTCCACCGCCCCTGATATCGATAGGTGGTTATGTCATTCATAATTCGACGGTGAAACTTGCTGCTGGTTTATCACAGACATGTGGGGGAAATGAATTGGTACATGCGTCTGTGAGTTTGAGTAGAGGGCTACACTTAGATTGGGAGTACGGTGATATGCGTATGCAGACAGGGTCGCGAGATGATCACTAGAGGTTTTACGACACAATGGTGTTTTCGTTTTTGGCGGTGATATGGAGATGGAAACCCGATGATCTGGGAGACAGGGTTATGTCACCCGATGTGTTGTGCCGCGTGTATGCTTCCGTTTAGGGCAGCGTCAGCAGGAGGGCGGGGGTTTAGGGTAGAGACATGGTGATCTGGGTGACATGGTAGCGTAATTGTCACCAGGGACATTGGAAGACATAGCTGCCTTCGTCTAGGGTGGGGTGGCGCCTTGGGTGAGCAGAAAGGGGACTCATGGATGGGGACACGCGATGATCTTTATAACGGTAGTTCTCTTGATACAATATAACTAAGCAAACATATTTTCGAGTGTGGATGAAAATAGATACGTAAAAATAGACCAGTCATGATATAGACATTTGTCATTCATGTGGGTGCTTATCTAAACAAAAGTTGGAACACTATCGACCAGGTGACTAATTACCCTCACCCCGAAACCAAACCTTAGATGACCATGAGCAGGGATATCCTAAAAATCTAAATGAAACTAATTAAAAACCAAATAAAACATTAATTAAAAACCAAATAAAAAACTCAAAAACAATAAACGATCATTTTTTTTTTAAATTGAAAGAATAAAATATAAAAAAAACTTGGAAAAGCAAATGAAAAACTTAAAGAAACAATGAAAAACAAATTAAAATTTCAGACAAAAAATAAATGAAAGTGTCAATGACACTGTAGCTCAGCTTGTTTAAGACATGTACATGTATAGTGTGTGACACAGCAATGACAAACATCTAGGTAATGACCTGATAGCAAAGATATATGTAAAGTATTGTAATGCTGACCTACGAATGTGTAGGTAAAGTATTGTAAAGGTGGGCGACAATTAGATGCTAAACTAGAAAATAAATCTTTGAGTCCCAGAGTGGGTCTGACTGAACCCCAAATATATTTGTTCTCATAGCACAGTGATAACACAGGCACCCAAAAACACTCGTTCCTGTCACAAGTTGATAACAAAGGTACCCCAAGAAGTTTCGTGAAGATCATTTCATAAATACAGACTCTAGCTCGAGCCGTATTGACATGTGCACTTACTGTGTATAAGTGGCACTGAATAAATCAAAGTTCATCTAATTTGCATAATTTTTGCACGAGAAAAAAACCTGTATTATATGTGATGTATTCCATGTTACTTAACATTCATACAGAAATTTATTCAAATCAGAACTTTCATACAAAAGTTCTGTACAAAAAACTGATTGCACCAATTTTGGTACAAAATGGCCGCCGGCAGCCATCTTAAATTTTGGACTGCACCCAAAAACACTTGTTCTCGTCCCACGGTGATAACAAAGGTACCCAAGAAGTTTCGTAAAGATCGGTTCATAAATACGGCCTCTGCCCTGAGCCGTGTAGAAGTTGTGTACAAAAGACTGATTAAACCTAATTTCGGTATAAAATGGCCAATAGCAGCCATCTTGAATTTTGGACCGCACCCAGAAACACTCGTTCTCATCCCAATGTGATAACAAAGGTACCCAAGAAGGTTCGTGAAGATCGGTCCATAAATACAGACTCTAGCCCGAGCCGTATTGATATGTGCACTTACTGTGTATAAGTAGCACTGAATAAATCAAAGTTCATCTAATTTGCATAATTTTTGCACGAGAATAAAACCTGTATTATATGTGATGTATTCCATTTTACTAAACATTCATACAGAAATTTATTGAAATCAGAACTTTCAAAAAAAGTTCTGTACAAAAAAACTGATTGCGCCAATTTTGGTACAAAATGGCCGCCGGCGGCCATCCTGAATTTTGGACTGCATCCAAAAACACTCGTTCTCGTCCCAATGTGATAACAAAGGTGCCCAAGAAGTTTCGTAAAGATCGGTTCATAAATATGGCCTCTAGCCCGAGCCGAATTGGCATTTGCAGTTAGAGTGCTTAAAGTAACATTAAATAGATCAAAGTTAGTCTAATTTGCATACTTTACGCACGAGAAAAAAATCCGTATTATATGTGATGTGTCCCATGGTACTAAACATTCATACAAAAAAATATTCAAATCGGAGCTTTCATATGGAAGTTCTGCGCAAAAATCTGATTGCACCTAATTTTGGTACAAAATGGCTGCCAGCGGCCGTCTTAAATTTCGGACCGGACCCCAAAACACTCGTTCTCGTGTCACGGTGGTATCAAAGGTACCCAAGAAGTTTCGTAAAGATCCGTTCATAAATACGGCCTCTAGCCCGAGCCATGTGTACGACACGACGGACAGACGGACGACGGGCCATGACAATACCTCAAATTTGGCTTCGCCAAAGTTGAGCTAAAAATGAATGAAAGGACGTCATCGGCTCCTCTCGCTCCTCTTTAAGGAGAATAGGGTAGACTAGCGTATCCCTACCACTATCATACACATTAATTCGATCTTCTGTCTGTCAGGTAACGTTGCGATTCTCCGTCCGCCTTGTTGTCAATTCTGATGCGAAATGTTCTGAGTGTGTTCGAGCAGGCGCATCCTTGTGGATCTCATATTAAGTGATGGTCTTGTGTTCAAAGATCAACGAGTAATTTAGAGATAATGCATGTTTACAGCTCACATGCTTTGGAATACCTCAGCTAAACACTACATAGAAGTGACACCTACAAAGTTAATACCGTCACGCTTCGTAGCTGTCAGTTCTGCGCTATCTGCGACAGAGGAATCCAATTTTGATCTATCTGAAATATACACATGTCGCCACGAATATTCGTTATATAAGGACATCGCTGATACACCAGGCTCATCCCTGCTTGGGCGCCAACCAAAGATATCAGAGAGAGAGAGAGAGAGCATGCATAATATTCTGTAAAGGTAAGTGTATATTCATGTGATTGAAGCTATGAGAATAATTTTCGTTAAGATAGGTTCTACCACATTTCAGGTTGTGGTTTTAGTTGGACAGTTGCCACAAAAACGCCATAGATTGCAGGGGGTCGGAATAGAATTGCAGTGCACGGTGACGGGGTGGGTGGTTTGTCAAACGGCTCGAAAGCACATTTTTTTCCAAACCCTTAGCAATATTTTCCTAGTGTCATTTTATGTCAAACTAAACACTTTAAAATGATTTTGGCTAATACACGCATACTATAGCCCTATTATGGGGTAGTATTTTTGGGTATTTTGAGCTATCTGGCCCATCTGGGCGCAGTGCTGGGCGCACGATGTTTTGAACCAGCAATCTGTTCGGCCTTGAGTGTCTCGATTTCTATAATTGCATGTCATATTTGTGTATTTAAATATTTCTTATAATCACAGAGAATCAAAGGTCTTTCGGGTTCCTGGTGGCTCTTAAGAAATAAAGACTTGAAATATGTAAATTATTTTTAACATACATCAAGAATCAAGATACAACTAACAGTAAATACAACAAATGGTTCATATAACAATTGCATCAACTAGAGTTAAAATAAAAAATAAAATTAATAAAAAATTAAAACAAAACTCATTTTCCATTTGGACAAAATAGTCACAACTTAAAGGGCTAAAACAGGTTAGTGTGTCAAAAAGTGGGTTTCTATAAAAAACATTCGCATTATATTCCCTGTGTCAAAATACTTTTGTCAAATCTCGGGGTCCCATAGGAAATCGGCACAAACGCTGGACAATGGTCCTCCAAAACGCAATTTTTACCACATGAATACACCACAAATAGGATTTTGGTCACACGCAAAAAACCTGTTTGAGTTTATTTATATGGTAAACAGGCTTTGCTTTATATCACTTGAGCAACTTGGCTTTTCCATGACATGCCAGTTTTAAAGCCAGGGCAAAGACCTAGCATGTGGTTAGTTTATTGGAAAAATCAGTATTGCCTAATAATACTGAATAACGCAGGATATTACCAGCTGAATAATCGTAATTCATGAGTTATATTATCATGTAATGACAAGGCAGAACAGTCTGAAAAAGTCATGAAAAGTGCAAAAAAAATGAAATATGATGCGCGATATGGGGTGGATGTTCAAAATGACAGGAAAAATTATGCGGAAAATAAGAAACATCTTGAGATTTAGGGGTAGGTGGGTGTCAGGGAAGGTCAAATGCAGCAAAAACGACATCATGCACTGCAATTTTTTTCGACCCCCCCCCCCCCCCCCCCATTCTGTAGATTGTAGCAACCAATTACGACAGCCTGAATCGTTTGCAGTTGACTCCCGGGCGAGAGTGTTCAATTGAAAATAATCGCTTGACTGGACTGGTTACGTGAAATAATTCATGAGAGGTGAGGGACGTTGTACAAACACAAGTGCGCGAATGAGCACGAGTGTTTTACAATATAATCCCTCGCCTCGAATGAATTATTTCACGTAACCAGTCCAGTAGAGCGATTACTCTATTTATTGCTTTTTTTATTAACGATAATTATATTATTTCACCCTTTGGCTTACGTAACGGCCAGCGCGATTCTCAAAAATCGCCAATTAATTTTCATTATTGTTTTCATTTTTTGTCTCTAAAACATAGGTTATGACCCCTCAATGGAACGAGCTCTTCGAGCTCGTTCCATTGAGGGGTCATAACCTATGGTTTTGAGACCAAAAATGAAAATAATAGTTATTCAAGGATATTTTTTGCAAGTGTCGTCTTCTTTTCATGTTAGGTAAAGGGTTAAAAAAAAGTCCCTATTACACCCACGGCAAAGCGTCTTCGTTTGCGCGCACGGATACATTACCCAATTGTTGATTGCATAATTCACTTGTGAAGTTATCGTTTATAATCAAACCCGGAAATCCCAGTAAATCCCACTTTTAATAACGAAAAGTTAATACTTTAAAATAGTGAAAACAGAAAATAATAAAGGTTTGTCAGATTTCACGTCAAATGTGTACAGTCAGAAACTGTATTTTCGTAAATATACGACGGTACTGGTCATATTTCAGGTCAGATGTGTACAGTCAGAAACTGTATTTTCATAAATATACGACTGTACTGTGTAGGGGTGGTGAACAATCAAACCAGTTTCCATAAAACATTTCTTTTTAGTCTGGCATAACTATTCACAATTTTCAACGCTTTCTCTCCGAAAACAATATTCGGAACTCTGCTTAGTCCACTCAAGTTAAGAAACTAATTTTACTGACGAAATGTGGACAAGGAATTGAGATTTGGAATGTACAGATTTTCGATCCTTTATGCAATAAAACGCACACGATGACTCAGAACCTGGTCACCCGGCAATATCACCAATGTCTGCAATGGAAAGACTCGACACTAAACGCCCAGAATTTGGCTTTAATAAAAGGGATAAAGTTTATTTTTCGTACCTATTTCAAATTCAGCTGGAAGTAAAACATATCTTCTTGAGAGTTCTAGAAGACGACACTTGTAAAATGAAAAAATAAAATTTAATAACTAGAAATTTTAATTTTGGATTACAAAATTTAGCATGTGATCCCTGAAAGGAACTAACTCGATGAGCTCGTTCAAATGATGGATCATAAGCTATGTTGTGGGGGCGGGGTAATTTTTTGTGAAAAAATAATAAAAATCGAAACTCGAATTTGGGGAATAACGACATGGTATTTACCTTTGGTAAACAGGTATTATTGATTTCTTTCGTAAACAATTATCTGGTGAGTCTGAAACATTCAAAACAAGATTCGACGATCAAGAAAAATATCATTCTCTTAGGTTTTTCCATTTATATAACATACATATTAGCTTTATACTCGGTAATATTGCATCTGCTGCCATTAAACTGACGTGGAAGATACCACCACAATCAACCGGTTAAACATATAAAGTATTTAGAATGGCACATGGCCCTGAAAAGGGGTGCGAGGACATGCATCTTGCTACACCTTGTTATCAAACGGAAACCTGCACCTTGCTGAATGACTGCTATACGTTGTTATTATCCTTTCAGTATGATAACAACGTGTAGCAGACATTCAGCAAGGTGGTATGATAACAACGTGTAGCAGACATTCAGCAAGGTGCAGGCCCATATGCCATGCCAGATACTTTATGTGTTTAGCCCTTTCATCAGGATTATAAGTTACAGGGCCTTTAGTTGGCAGATACAGTGTCATATAGGGCGAAGAGAAAACAATATTAGGTGAGGCGAAGCCGAACCTAATATTGTTTTCTCTGATCCGTATATGACACTGTATCTGCCAACTAAACGCCCTGTAACGTATTTATTATGCACGGCATGCTAAAATGTCGTTTGGAAAGTTAACTCAACGAATAGTTAAATGATGCGCATTTCTCGAAAAATGTAAACAAAGCAGACGATGTTTACATACGCAACAAGGGGAGTAATTTTGCTTCCGCATTCTAATAAATCACTCGTGACTTGTTCCATAACCGCCAATGTTTTTGGCTGGTTTGGCATTTTATTATAACAGTTCCATTCAATTGAATGCAATGTTTATACGGCAGGGCTATTTTATATGGTGGGTCTTCTGTACGACTGCGCTGCAGCTTGTACGTACGTGTAAATTAAAAGCTGAGGCGTGTGGATATAATGATAAAACAAAATGGCTGACGGGCACCTAATATTAAATTAATACTGGGTACTTTTCAAGCATCCTGAACCTAATATTGTGGCGTCTATGTTTCTTAGTAACTTCATTTGATTGGATAAACAAATTTACTATCATAATAAGGTATCTTCCACGCCAGTTTAATGGCAGCAGATGGAATAATATACCTCAGTCATATTACAGCCGGGAGCGCGTTGGCTCAGTAGGTAGAGGTGCAGGCTGCAAGCCGAGAGGTCTTCGGTTCGAATCCCACCTGCGGCAACAGCGTTGTGTCCTTGGGCAAGACACTTCATCTCCATTGCCCGCGTGGGGGCATGGTGACGCCGTGTACTAAGGCGTACTGTACGTCGATGGTGCGCATGTCTTCAACCAATCTAACCCTGCCTGTGCTGCAGTGCGGAGTTACGATGTTGGGGAGCTGGCAGCTGCTCGTTGTTGCTCGGTGGTTCTCTCCGGGTACTCCGGCTTCCACCACCCGTAAAACTTTCACGGTCGGGATTAGCCATTGTGCATAAATATGTGACCTTAAACATCAACAAATAAATAAATACATATTACAGCCAATAATATTTCCAATTGTTTGCATGTACAAGAATTGTTAGTCCGCCTATCGGAGTTGGTATTTTGCTTTTGGTTAATTTTTAGTCAAATAATTGCTAATTTTTAGCAGCTGAATTAGTATTCTTTATATACTAGTTGTCGCAGGCACCATTTTAACACTCTCTACTTTGATTACAGAGTCTGCGTATTTCGATTTTCAATATATATTTTATATTTGCTTGTCTGTTTATTTCTTGAAAAAGACGTACATCTTACTTCATTTTATACGTTATTTATTTATTTATTTATTTATTTATTTATTTATTTATTTATTTATTTATTTATTTATTTATTTATTTATTTATTTGCCCGGCGTCAACCACCGAGCTGTGTCGATCAACTGTCAGACTCCCCAATGTACTAACTCCACACAAGCAAGGTTAGCACTGACCAATCGGAATTAAGTGCCTTGCCCAAGGGCACAACGCAGTTACCCTTGCGGGGATGGAACCAGCCACTGAGCTTTAATTTTCTAATTTAACTCCATAACCGAATACTGTGTGATTTTATATATCCAGACAATGGCCTAAACATCACACAAACAACTGCAAAGCCAAGAACACAAGAACAGTTTGA